>CM044555.2:21503484-22193484 GCA_024416835.2 Perccottus glenii
TCTCTCCCGGGACTCTTCTTCCTGAAAGCTGTGGCTAACGCTGAGCTAAAGCAGATAAGGACTGTATTACTGCTCCTCCCCGGTTGAGGCTGTGAAAGGTCACCTGAGTCTGGCTTTGGGTGCGTTACCTTTTTTCAAGCTAAATTTAACGTTTAAGCGACCAAAATGAATTATTTGTTAATTTTATTCAAGCATGAGCACATAATATTTAATAAATTTTGTAAAGTCCACCACCGCCCCCTCGAGCCCTGCCATGTTATTATAAATCACGTGGTGAGTTGATTGGCAGGTGGCGCAAACCAAAGATGGGTGACGTTGTTACGTGATGACCAGAAGGGGCGGGAACTTCCTGCTCGTATGCTTAGGTTTTCTTTTGCGTATGACACAGACGTATGCTAAAAAAAAAGAATACGTCTAGAATAAAACAAAACTGGAAAATGTTTCAAAGAACGGTAATGTTGCGTTTGTAAAAATGTGAACAAAAATGTTGGGTTGTGTGTAAAGTACTTTAAACCCTTTTAACCAATGTCCAAATCTTGTCCAGGTGGTTTGAAAGGGGAGTAAAGGAAGCCATCTTTGTTCAAATGGAAAAGCACTCTCTAAAGAGAGGAGGTGGTCTGAGGCCATAGATTGTAAATAAAAAGCACAATCTTTCCTCCATTTACAACAGTATTGAAACCAAATTGAAAGCTGTTGTTGCTCAGGACACCTGAAGGGAGTAGTTATGCTAATAGTGCACAGGAGGATAACGGCTCCCCACCAGCAGTAGGCGACAGTGAAACCAGAGTCAGCTTAGTCCAATCAAAGTAGTTTCAGGCTAAACCCCTTTTTCTAAGGGATGTAAAACTCATTTCTCTTGGATGAGGAACGTCCACTCTCCCCCTTCAAATCTACGTAACTGAGAACCTCCACAGACATAAAACAATCCTGCAAATCAACCACAGTTGAAAATTACCACAGTCAAAACGCTATAGGCTATATGAGTGACGCATTATAAAATGTAAATGTGATAAACTTTACAAAATGACCTAATTTACGTTAACTATCGCAACTTTACCGTCAGCTAACCTGACTGCCAGATAGAACTGCTTTACACACACTCGGAGTTCACAGTACGATTTTCGTGATTTTTTAAACTCACAAATCTCACGAGAATCCAGCTGCAGAGCAAGGTTAGTTGCTCAACTGGAGTAAAAATTCATTATGCCTTAAAATACCTCTAGAGGGCAGTAAGTGCATGTATGTATAAAGATGGACACAGCCCACATGTAGCGCTTCAAGATAATGACCCTACTTTTTTTCCCTTTCTTTTTCTGAAAAAGAAAGTGGGAGCATTTTCTGAAAAGAAAGAAGTTTATTGTATGGAAAAGATTCTCACTACTAAATCAGGAAATACAACATGTAGTTGTTTGATCCTACAAAGAATAATGCATTCTCTATTTAAAATGCTCCCACTTTTTATTTTGCATTGGCAAATTTGATATTCTATGCCGTTACCTTGGAAACAGACATGTAATAAGTGCCCGTATGCAGAAGCAGTAGAAAATAATAATTTATGTCTCTAGTAATGGCAGCAAAGCAGCATGACTCTAATGTGACCTAATGTGTATGTCTGCTATAACTTTTAAGTCTGACTGCTCCAGGAGGCTTTGAGCAATTTAAGTCTATACTTCTTAACTTTTGGGAAGATTGTCCTGGCATGCATATGTCAGGTTAGACTTACAACCTTTCTTTATACCATTTTTTAAACATTGGAAAATAAAATCACTTATTATTAAAACAGCCCACTCTGTTGTTATAGCAATATGTTTTTTATTGTTCTCCATATTTATTAATATCATATTTTAGTACAGATTTTTATATCATTTGTGCTTTGACCTATTATCACGGCACACACAATGGCACAACAAGATTGGTCAGAAATAGATAAATTCTAATCACTCTTAGCACACAATTCAATTACTTTTGCCACCTGGGAAAGACATACTACAACACTAACAATTTGTATATTTTTTTCTTTGTTGAAATGATAATTCATATTATGAAGTGCTAGCATAACATTAACATAAATGTTCTTAAACAGCATACTGCCATTAACTTGCCCTAAAAGCACAACACTTGGTCAGACATTGAAATAAGATAATCTGTTTTTAAATTAAAAAACTGCTGACAATATAAAAATACATGGCATTGTACTGTAGCTCTTTAAATAAATCAACAATTCATATATAAAATATTATATATTGACGTGTATAAAAATATGCCTTACAACTTTTGGAAAAGAGTAACAGCCATGAGCTTTTAGTCTGCCTCTTTAGAACACACAGTCAACCACAAAATTCCAACATATGTACAAACAATAAACTGATAAGCGGTCATAACACATACTGGCAGGCAGATAAAATGAGCGTGTATTTTAATATTTTTTTCTGACATGACAAATGTAAGATACTGAGGGACTCAAAGAGTACTTAAAGGAAAAAAAATAAATTAATAGTAAAGAAAAATATTCTTTTTTTGTTCTGTTGATATCAGTGTATCTTGGAATAGAGGAAGAGAGGAAGAGAAGAACAGTGAGGGAGACACATATTGCAAACATCTGTGTCACATCACCAACATAACAGTATTTCAGCCTACTGAGAACAAACACAGGCAGTGTCAGCTATCCTAAAGAAAGTGGGAAAAATCTACTGGAAAGCCAGGACAAGAGCTAGGGAATAGATCATTCAGTGCTAATACCACTTGGATCATTGAGGCAGCTCATGGATCATTAATGTGAGCATGCAGCATGTCATCAAGTGACACAAGGGACGTTGCTGCAACTGTTAACATCCAGGCAGATCTTGTTACTGCTGTTGAAGAGAGTATGTCTTGCTTCTGAGAGAACATTAACTGTTTTGTGTTTACCATAGGAAGTGGTTAATCCTTGTTACCTCCTGTCCAGGCAGTGGCTGCAGAGCCACCCCCTCTCCCTGTGCTCCTGCTTCTCTACCACTTCCTCTCCTCTGCCTCCAGGTTCAGAGCAATAGGACAGGCTCATCACTCACTCCCCATCGCATGGTAAGGTACCCTCTTCATTGGCACGTGAGGGCACAGGCATGCCAAGCTCATCCACACACCAGCAGTGTCCACGCTGCATGCCCTTGGAGGAACGGCACTGTGCCAAAACAGAAAACAAAGATTTTTGGAGGAGGGATAAGGAAAAGTCTTAAGTATAGGTGGGGACAAAGAAAATGATTTGTCATCATAGCATATAATGCTATTCTCTGAGCTTGTAGCTGAGCAGCTCCAAGAGTTAGAAGATGCTCAATGACAAATAGATGTTGAATTGAGTGCAATTTTCTCATAAAGACATATACCAGATTAGAGCATGCTGAGATACATTTGCACAAACAGCTAGTATAAGACAAATGCACAACATGTGATTTAACACTCTACCTGCTTTTTTCTGTAGAATCCACGAGCGTCACAGTTTGGTATATAGATGTCACGGTCAGACTGAAAGATTGTCAGCTCAAGACCCCTCAGAAGACTATTAAGAAGCTTGCGACATGGTGCCTAAGATGAGGAAAGATTAAAAATACCACAATAAGCATTGATATATATGTTTGTGTTAGATTAAATGCTCTTAAGCCACAACACTAATAGATCAAACAAAAGATCAGCATTAATGCAGCACTAAAGCCATAAGCAGAGAATATGTATATTTCTACATATTAGTTGTCACACATTGTATAACATTATATAACCATATTGTTACACAATCCTATGGTTTTCAGGTCAGTGGCAAGTGTGTAGTGACTATGCGTTTTTATGTCACAACTATATTTTTATTTTTAAATGAATTGTCTTTTGATCTTAACATACAGCGCTAGGGAAGGTAAAATTTTGTCAGTATTCAAAAGTACAAATTCTGTAGCTGCAGCGCATGACTGAAAACTTTCCTGATCCACATCATGCTCAATTAGTTCTGCCGCATAGCAGCACACACATCATGCACCATAATACATGGCTTCAGTGCTGTATGTGTACATGCAATTGCAACAGCCGAAACAGGAACACATATTACCAGATCATAGAAGCCCTATTCATGATAATGTATGCCAATGCAGTTTAATCATTTGCACATTAAGTATTCATATCTAGGTCAATAAATACATTAACTTACTTTTTCTATCTCACCACCATGTGGAGGATGAGGACCTGAGAGGAAATGACACACTGGCATGAAAATGATGCATTAAAACATTGTTATCAATTACATTCCAGCACATTCACACAGGACACCAGTTTACGTACTGATTGAAGTGAATTCAATACTAGTCTGTACAGTCTCCACACATAACATAAATTTGACCTATTAGAGCATAGTTTTAATGGGAGACCAAATTTCCATTAGTATATTTTCTGCTGAAATAGGTAATCGCAGTATCTTCGTATGAACAGTAGATGGGGATCCTTGCAACAAAAAGCAGCAAGATCAGAAGGCAACAATGTGACAGTTTTCACATTTATTCTAAATTCTCCACAGACAGGCTGACTTGTAGGACAAACCGCTGACACCTTTTTTTGTCATTAATACAAAGGTCTATAGGACTGCACATAGCACAGATAATTAATCATTACTTTAACACTGCTTCAGTATAGAAACTATACTATACTATAGAGACTAAGTCTTTGACTGTATCAATTATAATTAAACTGAGAAGAATTACAATAACTTTACAATCGATCATTATGTCTTACAAATAAAATAATTATCCCTATCCATATGCACTGCAGCACTAGTGTTTGCCACTTAATCTGAGGTCCACAAAATGCATTTAGGCTTAAATGTCACACACTAATTAGTGTTTCCTTCTTGCAGTGTGATACTGCATGAAATGCAGCTTGCAGCAATGCAAGGGCACACTGTCCATTTAATTACAGCATCTGCAGAGCCTGTTCCCATAATGGGTCAAATCCTAGAGATGTTAGGGCTATCTGCAGTGTCCGTGTGTGTCTGTGTGTAGTTACACGTCTTACCTGTGGGGTGGGGCCTCTCAGTGGGAATAGTCCTGCTGTGCTTGGCGCAAATGCCCTTTCCTTGTAACAGAGCCTGAAGAGGGCTGTGCTCTCGTGGTGGAGGCACACAGCGGAGACCCTTGGCACAGCTCAGGGTGTACACACCACAGGGCTCTCCCAGGGCCAACACAGTAGTGCTGCCAGCAGCATGATGGTCCCTGATGGGCCGACCGGTTCCCAGTGGATCCCTGCAAGAGGGACAGATCTTGAAGGGGCCCAAGTGGTTTGCCCTGGTCCATGATCCGCAGTGAGCAATTAGCAGCAAAACAATGACTGTTAAGTTAGAACGAATAGACATTTTGTGTCCAGGTCTCAGGTTCTCCACACTGTCACTCTCTGTCAATGAAATGTGGCTGATGCTATTTCTGGATAATTATTTCTGTTTCACTTTCTCTCCCTTTCTCTCTCCTTAGTTTCCTTTTCGCTTCTACACTGTAGCTCTCCTTGGTGCTTTGCCGGTTTAGTACCCTGCAGTGCTAGAGGAGACAAATGGAGATCGAGAGAGACACAGCAAAGCACCAGCTTTTAAAGATCTGAAAGGCGGTGATAGGGAGTGAGTGAGGGAGAGAGAGAGGGAGGAAAAGGGAGAGCACAGTTATGACACCTTCAGGGGCTGGGACTCAGAGGGAGAGAAAAGGAAGGAGGTAGCAGGGGAGCGAGACAGTGCAGAGTAGATTATGTTCTTTTAAAATTTATGTAATATATATTGAAGTCTTTCCACCTTTTCCTGTTGCACACAAACAGGTTCTTCATAACACATTCACAAGCAAAAACATAATCAACATTTTTGTCACTTTGTTTTTAATGTCAGCAATCTTTGCAGAAAAATATTTGCCATGATAACAAATATGAGCCTCTGTAACAGCTTCCACAGAAACATCAGTTGCTGTAGCACAAGTTAATTCTTCTGTCTGGATTTAACATGCTGCCAAAGACACTTGCCTTATATGTTTAAACAACAAAGCCTGAAACAATGCATGAACTACAATAACAAGAACAAAATGTAACCATGGCTAAAATTATACAATGCACAGACTAACTAAAGCAATAACTTGGTTTAAAATGAACCATATAATTAAAAGTTTGTTTGAGGTTTAATGCATTTGTATATACAATTGGTAACATTTAAGTAATATCAGAATTTTTATAAAATATCACATGCATAAACTATGGAGTCAGTAGAGGCTATTGTTTGGCAGTTGTTTGACTTGAAATAATCATCTGGATAGTATAACAACAATACTTTAACAAATATTTTAAGCAAAATATGCATAGTATGCAAGTAAATTATTAGTATTTACACATTAGCCTACATGTGGATCTTATGTGAAGTCCTAATGTCTCGGTGTAGACAGGTAGACACAATCTAGTGAAAATTTCAGCTTCACAAATACAGAATGAGGACATTTTAGTTCAATCCTTTGCTGCATGCACAGATCAAGTAAAAGAAAGCTCAATGACTAAGTGCCGTGCGCTGTCTGAGTAGTTTGCCATGAAATAGGTCACTGCTACAGAGGTCCTGACATGACTGAGTACCGACATACCCACTGGCCCATTCTTGCACGGGGCCAGAATGTCCCTTGCTGTCAAAGGTAATTGTTCTGATTAATCTTGGCAACTAGCGCACATATCACCTGCCTTCCCAATGCCCTGTGAACCACAACTCTATGTTTGCACATATCAGGAAAATGTCCCAATAGGGACGCCAGACCAACAAGGCTTTCTTTTTCACTCTCCACAGGAATATTCATTTTCCCTTTCTTTAATCTGCCCACGCTACTTTATATTTTCATTCGCAGCTTTGGTCTATCCCATAATTGCAACTTAAACCATAATACTATTAATATCATTACATTAATATTAGACTTTACCATTTTGCAAGCCCAGGCGCAATTCGCCCACAGTTGTAGTTTACGTTTAATTTTCCCGTTGACAAGTACAAGAGAGAAATCCCCTCTGTGAACGCGCACGTACACGCACTCGTGTGGTGACACATTATTGGTTAATCTCTTGTCACACACTTTCTTACAACCCCTGCCATTGGCTTCTTTGGTAACAAGCCCATGATGTCACTGCAATGCGCCGAACTCCAGTTTGTAAAGTTTACAAGAAGCTATGGATAGCTAATAAAAACACAAGTTATTTTTATTTTATTATCCAACCACACAACAGGTAAGCGTGTAGCTTAATTAACGCAATAGTGCAACAAACTGACAGTTTGTACCAAACAATGGTTTACGTAGCCTCACCCAATGTCGGCACTACAGAGCTTCAGCTGCTGCAAAGCTAATATGCTAACTAAAACGAGGCTAGCTTGTATTACCAAAACACCTTTTATTTTCTACTTATTTGTTGAAAATGCGTCGTACTGTGTTTTGAAATACTTATTTTCAACGTTTGTAGACAAAGAATAGCGCGGGTTCTTAAATAATCCTTGTTGGCAGGTGATAAGACTGAGCACGCCCACTTTACCGTGAAAACAGGTTTAGTTTTTATTTTATTTACAATCAACAATTGCGTGTTTAGATAAGCTTAAATTTGCTAAACATAAATTCAGTTGTATGTAATTTAGCTTCCGTCACAATAACATTGCTTAAAACCCATTAAATCTGGCAAATTATAGTGACCGTAATGTAACTGCTACATCTAAATCATTAGCCTACTTTTTAATGTGTCTGTCTCTGATTTATATTAATTGACTAAACCATATAATCATTTTGAATAATCATGTTAATGAGCAGATGAGTATCACATTTGCTACTTACAGTGATTTTCCCTTTGCTTTGTAAATCCTTCAATATAGCTTCTTATTTTTATGCAGATGGATGATCTTAATGTACTACACCACAGATGTCTCTTGAATTTGAGACGAAGAATTCGGGATATAGGAGATGGCCGTCCTGCACAAGAAAGATACACAAGGCTACTTAAAGATGGAGACACACTCAAGGTCAGTTTGTTTTTTATAGTATATTTGGTTAGACCTAAAGTTTGACTCCATTTTGACATGCAAGCAAACATGCTTGTAGATTAATATAATGCTCCTAGCCATTTATAAAAATATTATTTGTTTGTGACTACATGGGTACACATACTGACTGAAAGTACTTTTGGCTTATGAAAATTATTTATTCAAATACATTCTAGTAATCTAAAATCCTGTTTTATTGAGACTCAAAGGTCATTACAGTCACTACAGACACAGATGATGGATGACCCACTGGTAGAGTAAAAATCCAGTATCTTTTGTCCCCTTTTGATTTACTATCACTGGTCAGCTACCAGTCTGAGTCAACAGAACACTAAATTATGTGTTATTGAGTTGTATGGATCTATTTTAGTAAATTCTACAAGTTTCTGTGCAGGTTCCCCTCACATTATCAGCAATCATACTTATGACCTTGTAATAATGTGTTGTGTTTTTCTTAATGAGAAAAACAGTGGCTACAGATGTTTTATTGGTTTTATTTAATTAATTATATATTTTTCCTTCAGTTACCAAGGGGACTCTGAAGAAGTGGGTTGCTATGTGGCTGGTTCCCCTTTATCAAAAGGAAACAGTTATTTTGAGGTGAGTTGTTACTTTTTAACTATATTGGCCAATTTTTTGTGACAAAATTGGATCAATCACTGACACTGTTGGACTATTGCTGAATATTGTATGTTTCAGCCCACTACCCAATACCCTCACCAAATACTATCATACCCTTTCTGCTATAGATTTATCTCTTCCATACAGCAATCTATCTCAACTTCATTCATCTTTTGGTGAGCTCACAGCCACAGCTCACCAATTCCTCAAAAGTGTAGTTGCATATAAGTAACTGGTTGATTGGCAGAAAAACCTGCAGTGGCTCTGTAGTGAAACTCTGTACAGGCTTACAGCATGCACTCAGTCTTGTCCTTAGGTAGCCATGATTTATGTGTCTGTTAAAATGAGGTCTCCACATTTTTTTGAATCAATCTGACATTTAAACAAGTGGATCTCAGGGTACGAATCACCAAGTTTTATGTCCTGCAGTGACGCACATGCTGTCAGTTTCCAAGATATCTTGAAAAGTTGGGAGCTTTTATAGCTAAAAAGGTCAGGCTTCTGTCAAAACATGCGTCACTGCTATCGCTCTGTTTCCATCCAATGTTTTCAAGATAAATCTATTTGACTTTTGACAGTTAGTATTTCTGCATTTCTCTATAGTTTTTGTCGTCTGTCTTCAGAAAGCCCAGCCAAACATCTGTGGCCTTCCACTAGTTTTCAGCCGGAGACATTTATACAAATATTTTGGTTATTATTCAGCATTTATTGACAGCTCATCAAAAGCACATTCCAACACTTGCATCTTTTTCTAACATTTGGACAGTAATGCAAACACATGACAGGATCAGCCTAGTATTTATACAGAAAAGCTCTACTTGATTGTTTTTTAATTGAATGTGTAATCCGGCCCAATGTCTCATTTAAATAATTGTTCAACATGCAAGTTTGTGTCTTTGTGTTTGTAGGTTACAATAGTTGACACGGGGGTCAGAGGGACTATTGCTGTGGGCTTGGTACCTAAATTTTATAGGCTGGACCACCAGCCTGGCTGGCTGCCATACTCTGTAGCTTACCATGCTGACAATGGCAAGTAAGTTCAACCACAGTCATTCATGCACACCATTACAGCAAGGTTTCTGCAGTAATTTACTCTTTTAACCTATTTATTTATTTATTATTTATTGTTTATTTATTTATTATTTATTTTATTTTATTTCATTATTAGAAAGTCATTCTGAATATGAGTATAAAACACAGTTGTGCTCAAATTACGGACAGTAATAAGTTCTCTCATTATAGGTTGTACAATGGCAATCCTGTAGGGCAGCAGTTTGGTCCAAAATGTGCTTGTGGTGATCGCATAGGCTGTGGAATTCACTTTGTAAATATTGAAGCAGGTGTTACAACAGTCTTTTTCACAAAAAATGGCAAAGAGGTCAGTGTTTCTATTCTAAAAACAATATGTGATTAATAATTTAACTATCATAGGTCTTCCTTTACAGTGTGGCTATCTTCATAGGTAGGTTCGGTAGAGGTTCCTGTTTCGGCAGAGGGACTCTTTCCTGCAGTGGGCATGCACTCCATGGGGGAGGAGGTCAGAGTTGACCTGCAAGCTGAATGGTTCTTGGAGGAAGACGACAGCATGATGATGGTTGACAGTCATGAAGATGACTGGAGTCGACTTTTTGATGTCAGAGTGAGCGGCACAGTAAGTTATTGCAACACAAGGATATGTGACTCATTTTTTGCTGTGTCACTTAAAATTTATATCAATTTCAATAAATTCTGAATTAATTACAGAAATAATAAACATTTACATTTAAGAGGTTTTGTTTACACCACTGATCAACATTAACCAGTGCTTCTGATACAATAAATTAATGCATAAATAAATACTAAAAATCAGATGTTAAAACATACGTCATGACCTTTTTGCTGTGCACCATTGATTAAACCCTTTATCAAAGGTGTAAATAATAATAATTAATCAGTAATGTAGTAGAGACAATAATGTATTCTGTTCTGTTGGCTTTTTTCGCTCAAAATAATTATTCTGACAATCATAACTAAGAAAAAAAGAGGCAAATCCCATTCAGTGGTTACAATATCTAGTAAACCCAGACACAATTGCCTCAATATTACGAACTTGCAATGTTTGATCATGTTTTGCCTGGAGTTTGTGAAGAAAAGGATTTCTGCACAATGCCTGCTGAAATGACATCATCTGAGGAGATTTCTCTTAAGTTCTGCTGACATCAGCTTCAGAAACAAGTTAAACCGCAGTGAAGACATTCAGTCTGGTGTCTGTCATTCTCATTGTCTTACACAAGTCAAAGATTATGCAATTGTTGTTATTGTACAATTCCTCGCTCAAACACTCCAGTAGTAACAACACAACACTGCCTCAGTGGCTCAGATGTTCAGAGTTGCTTTGTACAAATGTTTTCAGTTGCCAGATATGAAAGAATAGTTCCACAATGTAATTCTTTTAATTGCAGTTAGTGTTATTATACCTAATTAAACCTATGATGGGATAATTAGTTGAGTTAATCTATTGTTGGAAAATGTCTCTTATGTATAAAAATGAAGCTCTTGCTGTCAGATAGCAACAATTCTACAACAAAACAAATGTTTTTTAACAAGAAAATGTAGTATAGTTGCCCTGAATTACTAAAATTTGTTTGTAATTAATGTTACTTGTAAAAAGTCTGCAAAAAATTAGACATGGCATCAAATGCCTCAAGTCTCATCTTGTTCTACACTTCCTACAAAGTAACCGTCACTAGATGATAGTATTACTTGAAATTAAAGATGTTGGTTTGGTTTCATATGGTATGACAGTATAAGTTTATTAGTCAAGGACATTTGATTTTAGATTTTGTATCCAAGTAACCACCTGCATTTGGTGGTAGACTGTAACACCATTGTTCAGTCTGAGCATTCACCGCCTTCGAACTTCAAATGAAACCACAAGTGCAGTGAGGTAGCACTTCTATCCACACTGGCACCTAGTGGTTTCTCAAAAAAACTTTTTTGAAGGTACAATGTGCTTAAAGCTCAGTTTGCTTCATGTCTTTCACTCTGTGACTCTGGATGTGGAGTGACTGTTGGGGAAAGTGTCTGGCAGTCCACTCAGTTGTTCACTAAACGGAAATATATGAGACCTTAAGGGTGCTCTCTGGATTTGTCATGTGGTTGGAGGTTTTAACAGCTGGGGTGCTAACCTACATGGTGATTTCTTTCCTGTTCTTTTGTCAGGTGTTAGCCACCATGTAAAGGTTTAGAGAATCAGGTTTCTGTATACATATCAAATGAATAAAAGGTAACAAAAGTAGCAACAGTATTGGTGACAAGTGATTTGATGGTGAGTAATCAGAAAAGTTAAGGAAACAGTAGACCTTTTAATGGAATAATATGTCAACCACATGGTGGTCTTTGTTGGTTTTGACAGGCACTTTATTTCATTGTATGGTTTTCCCTGTACTGAACCTGTTTGAGTTTACTTAAGTTTTTCCAAGTGCCCAATTTGAATATTTGAGGACTCTCCAATTTACTGTCCAAACAAAACTCCTCTGCTTTGAACAGTGCTTTTCTTATGGCCGTAGCTAGGCCGTATACTTCCAAAAGCGTTGAAATATTTTCCAATTTCTTTAAATGTGTGTATGTAAGAGATATTTCCATCCTAATGGTTTCCATTGCCTTGCAGATCCTTTAGTCCTTTTTAGAGATGAATTACTCTCAAGTGTTTTGCGTTACTTGTCTCTAGTAGCACCTCACAAACAATTGGTTGCTATTTTTGTGGATAATCACTGTCCCCGATAATAGCTGTTCTCTTTGATTTGTTAAGAGATGGGGAACAGGTAGTCAGAAGATAAATTACTTTTCTGACTGGTATGCTTTTGAAGAGGTGGTGTTGAAGTACAAAGCCGCAGAACGCTATACTTTGGTGAAGGTAGCAACTTGTCTGCAGCTAAGACCTGAACTGTTTATATTACAGGCATAGGACAGGCCCGTTTGGATATGCTGGAGTTGAATTGTCTCCGCTATCTTTGTGCCATACTTGTATAAAGGCCTCGTTCAGCACTCTGTACTTGTGTTTTATAACTCCCTGAGCAGCTCCTGTCATGACGGGTAAATTAAGATGCATTTTGTCTTGTCTTTAACCTCTCAGCACATATCAAATCAAAGAATCAAGAATCGAAATTGCGTTACTCTCCGACCCCCGGTGCACAAAAATGTAGATACAACTATACAACGAGAGAATATTAAAAAAGACATAATAAAATTAAAAATAAAGTTAAGTAAAGCAGCGCAAGGCAAAAGGCAGATAGAATGCAACTCACTGAAGTGAACCATGTGGCCCATACCTTAGTACCTCTTGTTGTCTGTGATGTTGCTAAGCACTTAATTTTGCACCCTTGAATTCCATCTATTGGTGTAGTGTTATTTTTGACGGCACTGAACTATGAACCTTTCACAAACTCAATTGGTGCATAGTGTTGCACATGAAAAGGCCATGCGGGTGAAGTACATGGGGCTGTGTGAGGCGTGCCAGGTGCCTGTCATAACGGGTGTGGTCAGAAAGTTAACCAGTAGAGGTCAGTGCAGCAAATATGATTCTTAAAGTCAAATAAAGCTTCAAATCCTATATAAATACTTCATCAAATGGTTGAATTTCAGGTTAGAAGCCACCATAAATGTGTGTAAAGATATAAGAAGGATATAGAGCTAGAAGATAGAGAACTTTAGAAAACTTTTGTCAAAAGCACATTTTATGTACTTGCATAAAGTAATTTATTAGTTCTGCCCTTGTCATTATTGCCTGCGAAAGGTATCATATTTTTAGTAATAATCCACATGAGTGATGGATTTTATTCCCTTTTATATATTGTTTGCCATCATGCTTCTGCAGGCCTGTTTTTCTTTCTGGAGACATTTGGCTGGCTCTCCACTGCGTACGTGCGGCTCAGTGCGAACACGAGCCTTCAATCCTCTGCCTCCTGTTGTCACAGCAGTCACCGTGCCCACCAACTTAATCCCCTCAGCTGCGGTCGAGGGGGGCCGGGAGGATGCGGACAGCACCTGAGTGTGTAGTTTTTCCAAGTGTACCGCTCTATCTCCATGTACCTGACATTAACACCCTCAGCCTCTGCTCCATCACTTTGAATTTAACTTATGTATTTTAGAAATAACTCCATAATTCCTAATTTATATTGATATTTTTTTCACTAATGTAAAATTGCCGTTGCACAACTTTAGCAAAACATGCAATGATGTTAATTTTTGTGAACATGCACTGATTTTATTTTTTTCTTAGGAATAGTATTTTTAAGTGCCATGTTATAGACCAAGTACGTTTCAACATGCATTACAGCTGCAGTTGGAGCAGTCATTTGTAATACATTTATTGAAATGACCATAGATTTTGTATACAGTCTTTGAGATGATGGCAATAATGACCTTTGTCATGTTCCCATTGGGTGTTCCTCACTTACCATAGCTTTTAGGACCTACGCCTTTCTAAGGTTGCCTGCTTCTTTCCTTTTCCTTTTTAAACAATAGTCATAGAGCCCAACATGACACCACTCTCAGATAAAAGTTCACAGTTTTTCCATCAAAATGTTTTGGTTTTTAACTTCTCAGGCTTAGCCATGTTACCATCACTGCTTCCTCGGGCTTTGTGAACCACTCAGCCTGAGAAAAGAGGAAGCTGTGTGTACCTGAATAGACAGACTGACTGGAGGCTGGCCGGAGAGTCGTGCCAGACTGGACTTGTTTCATACAATGACTGGGGTTGTACTGTAAGGGCAAATGTTGCTCCAAACTTTCCAAAGTATCTGTTCAGTCTGTTTTTTATTTTTTTATTTTAAGTGAAAATGTTATTAGAATTTAGAAAAGAATTGAGCAATAGAAAGTGTCAGTGTAATTATGGTTGGTATTAACCTCTAAAAATGTCTTTGCTTAAGATGTTTTCAAAAATCAATTGAGATGCAAAATCTCTTTAGATTTTTAATTGTTCTACTAATTCAGAGATTCTCTCCTTTTGTAATCTCAACATTTAGAAAACTACTAAGGATTTCCTTTTTAATTGACTTGCCAGTCAACATAAATATTAGAATGTAAATAATCTCCTTTCCCAAAATGATATCAGATGAGTTTTCTGCCTCCATCAGAAGCCTTCAGTTATAAAACATTTTGCATTTTAATCGAAAAGCAGGCTCTGAAAGTGTTACTTAGAAATAAACACGATTATAGTTGGGTACTAGTCATTCAAGTGTTTATTTGAGCAGTTAAATATATACTACATGACAAACTGATTATACATTAAGATCATAAAAGCCCAACGTTTCCCTTTGTTTTCAGTTGTGTCTATTCTGAGGTTTTATAATAATTCCTGTTAGCATTTCATTATATATTTTCATGTTATGGTGGGCCTCTGGTGGTGATTTAAATTTTCAGAGCTGTTGTTGCAAGAAAATTGATATTGGCTTTTAGCAGCTGTAGCGCTTAAAACTCTTCCCCTGTGTGTCATTTGTCAATTTGTCTGCAGAATTTCAAATACACCTTCCTAACAATGATTGCAGACGTTGCCAGGGGCCTTGTCACATGCATTCAATGTAATTTCCCGAGTGCATTTCTTAAATGTAGTGTATAGAGTGTATTTAATTGAGGTTTACTACTTTTATTAACCTCTTTATGCATTTGATTCTTCTGCAAACAATACTGAACAAGACAGTGTATTGTTACTTAAGGGACAGATTTGTTTTGCATGTGCTCTGCCAAAAACACACCCCAGTGTGTGTTTCATACCTAACATTAAAGATAATGTGCACATTAATAAGCAGTTACTTTAAACATGCGAGTAATTGTGTTGTCTAAATGTCTACTTAACATCTGTGTTTTACCTTGTAATTAGTCATTTAAATTATAGAAAAAGGTGTGTGTGTGTGTGTATATGTGTGTATATAGATAGATAGATATAGAGCTAGAAGGGAAAAGAAAATATGCACAAATTGTCCAGAATATATTTTACGCCACCATTTCAGCTTTAAGTTAAAAGATGAAGTTTGCTGGATTGAAACAAACTAAACAAATTTGTAATTTTATTTGATCAATGTGTTTTGTTTTTTTGAGTTCTCTCACAATATAATTTAAAGCTGCACAGTTGTGTTAAACCACATAAAAAAGGTCTGCTAATTTCACCTTTCTTTTTTGTTCCCACTCTGGGTGTTACATCTGTTTCCCAGGCAGCGGCTCAACAAAACACTGCCTGTACACCACAATCACCACTTACTCAGAATTAAAGAAGCAGGACTGAGAGCTTGTCAGCTGTCGGTGAGACACGAAGTGCTCAAGGCAACATCTCTTTCTGCTCTTTCTACCCTCTTGTCTCGCTCTCCTCTTTCTATTAGTCAGTGGTAAATGCCATGCGTGTGGAGCTCCCTCCTTACTTAAAGTGCTGCTGTTGTCCAGACATGAAAACACTAAAACATTAATACACTTGTGACAATTTTCTTCTTCTTTTTTTTTTGATACACTTCTGAACAACCCCAATCAATCATCAATTTGAGGAGTCGAGTAAAACCTTTGCCTCAGATACAATTATCATTTGCAGTTTGATGGATCGCTAAGCAACAAGAAATAACAAAGACTGTAAATTGTAATAACTTAATTGACATACCTGACTGCGTTTTGTCCACCCCCTCTTTTTCTGTCATCTGAGCTTTAAAAATCCGGGGGCATTTTCCTTGCAGTCCACGTGCTCCGACAGTCATCCACCTGCATCAGATGGAAACCTATCTCCGCCTTAAGGCTTTGCGGTTGCTTAGCTGCCCACCTACTTGCTCGTACCCACCCATCTTCACCTGTCTGGATCCCTTAGTCAGACCAAGACCTAATTATTATCAGGTACTGTCTGTGCAATCTGATGCGACTGTTGATACTTGTAGGACAATCAGTGGGCGTTTCGGAAAAGGTTTGGAAGTGTCAGGCCATAAAGGGCTCTCTTTTTTTTAGGACACACTTAAAAAGTTATCTTTGTGGCTACATGTAAGTGATTTGCCTCTGGGCCAAGGATCCTGTCCAAGCATGATCTTTAGTGCTTCTCATTTGTCCCTTGGGGTTTGCAACTGAAAGCAAGATTGTTCGGTTGGAGACTATGATCTGTAAATGTCCTTTTATCATCGGAGTTTCACTGGGCTTGCAAATGTTGTCAGTGTTTATTTTTTATATATTTTTGGGCATATTCATGGTTGTAAACATGAAGGGACTAAACACTTATGACATACTATGTATTTTAAGGCTAAGTAACACTGATGAAGCACTGTAGTAATATTTACAAAAATCAAAGTCATACCTCCACCTCTTATCCCGTTAGGAGTCACGGATGGCTGGACTCTATTCCAACTGCTTTGGGCTTTAGACTGTGTCAATTGCCAGTTAATTGCAGAGCTAACACTTGAAGACACAGATTGACAACCTTTCATTCACACATTCATTCACAATGGATAATTTAGATTCATAAATTCACCTGTACATGCAAATATATCTTGATAAGTATAGTTTTTATATTAGTGAACAGTCATAGATGGCTCTAGACTCCATGGACTAAATGCAGATTTTTCTTCTCTACATAAAATGTAATTTGGTATTATATGTCAACAAGGTCAAAGGTCATGTTTTTTCGGGAATTTAAGATCAGAATAGGAAAATCCTGATCTGCGCTCCCTTTATTGTTGATTTAACCAATAAAGGGTACTAATGTATACATTAGATTTTCCCTGATAACATACCTTTCATTCAAATGCACTTTATTGTGTGTCTTTGAGCTAACATCAAATATCCTGTTCTTTGCCTCTTTTACACAGCTCCTGGAGTACGTTGGTAAAGGAAAGAGCATTATGGACGTGGGTTTGGCCCAGGCACGTCGGCCTCTCACCACTCGTTGCCATTACTATGAAGTGGAGATTGTTGATGCTGGGGAGAAGTGCTACATTGCTCTGGGGCTGGCAAGACGGGTAAGCACTTTCATCTTGTCAACCTTACAAGCTAAGAGCTTAACAGTTTTTTTTACACAGATTTTAAGTGGTGGTTGAATACACAACTAGGACAAGTATTTATTCTGTCTGGGCAGAATAAGGCTCAAACAAATGACATGAATGATCTAATGACAATCATCTCAATAAAATCCCAGTAGAAGGAGAAAGTCAAGAGCCAGAGTTAACATAATTCCCAGACTAGCTTGTCTCGCTCTAATTTTCCAGCCGCTTGGCTCACTCACTCCTCCTGATGGCCTGCTTTAAGGTCAATTAAACACTTTTGTCAGGAAAATACAATTAGAATGTTTTAACACCTCTCATTTCTTTTTCCAAAGAATGCACATGCGGTTTCCATTTAACCATAATGTTCAGCAGAGGCCTGTTACCTTTTTTAGTAGAATAAAAACACATAATCTCATAGAAATGAACAAGCAAAGAGAGAATTAAACAATGCCTGCATATATAATGTTAAAACAGTGATGTTCCCTGTTCCCTTCACAGGTTGATTTGGAATCCTATTTTGACACTTTTACAATGCATATTTTTCCAGTGTTAATATTGTGACTATTTCTTTCTTTCAAACACGTTTATGACGTTTGTTCAAATTTTTGCACGGTGTAAGCTCAGCCTTGAAAGTGTTACAAATGTGAAATATTAGTGAGTGCTAAAGCCAAGGCCTGTGGAGAGCTGCCAGGACATGAAGCTTGCTGCCAGCACTGTCTCTCCCAGGGTCAAACCTCTGCTCTGTTTAATAACAAAAATAAAAGATGAAAGTTGTACCTAGATGCCCCCTGCCAAAGCCATTTTGGTGCTTTTATCCTTCATGCCTTTTTAATTTCTCATAATATCCTAAAAGAGTGGACTATTCTGCTTTAGTATCTGGCATTCATTAGAATGCATTGTGGTTCAGTCCAAAAGCTGTTATAAAGTAGCACCTTGTTTAATGAATGTTTACTCACCAGAAAGTTTACACACTGGCCTTGTTCATACTGTGTCCACTGGTTTAAACTAAGTTCCTTCATATAATTGTGGTTCAGGCTTTTTAGTGTAGTCAGTTCTCACTTTTGTCATATTATGATTATCTCTCCATTTTTGAGGCTTCATTGTTGTTTTTTATTCTTCTCTCCAAAACCTGCAAAGTGAGCCAGCTTGACAAAACTTTTTCTTTTGTATTTGAATGAAACTTGTGCAATTGTATCTCTAAAAAATGAATATAAAAGTGAAACTCACTTTGCGGTAAGCTTTTTGTCCTACAGTGAGATCAGGATTTGTGCTTGTGATAAGTGTCAATGCTATCTCCAATCTGTTTTGACCCTACTGCGATTTCTAGACCTGTCTTGACCTCTCACTTTTTCTTTGTAGATGGGGGTCTAGATGTATGCATGTATGTTTTTCATTTGGTACACACAGCGGTTGCTAGGGTGTAGGGTAAATAGAGATTGTGTCTCAGTTATGGGCTGGGGGTGTTGGAGCTGTGGGGTTTGAGGAGGTGGGGTGAAAAGGTAGGTTGGGAAGTCTGAAGAGCTACAAAACTCTAGGGAAGTTACTCTGAATATCAAAATAACGTTGAACAGAAAAAACCCTCATGTCCCAAAATACAAACAAGCCCTAAAATCTAAAATAATAAACGCATTATAACCCACAGATTGAAGATAAAAAAACATGTACGGTTAAATCTGAAATATGTGTGTGTGTGTGTGGGCCACAACATGGGAAATTGTGGGTTCGACGAATACTGTTTCAGAGACATTTCCCCACCTTTTCTCAAATCTTTGGCAAAACCAACGTCTCAAAGTACATAAACGACATTACAACTGAAGGTCCAGGTCAAAAAGAGTAGCAAACACCACGAAGGGGGAAGAAATAAATCCAGTGATTATAATATCAGTGCTTCCTCTGTCCTGATATGCACTGGGAAATAATGGCGAGGCCTGGTAACACTTCCTCTTGAGATGCAGAAAACTTCAAGCTCTTTGCAGTGCTTCTGTGAACAGAGGTTACTAGCCAGTTTTGGAAATGGAGACTTTGTCGTTAGAATGAGGCTTATGTCTGACCTGGGAGCTGTGGTTTGATGAACATGGAAGGCCTTTGTTTCTCTTCCTGTTTTTAAGTGAGCTCTGTCAAACTAGGATTGGAGCTGACTGAAAAAAAGGAATGAGTAGTCGCTGGTTCACAGTCACATATCTTGTTTTATTATATATTCTTCAAATAAATCTTGTGCCACCATCTTCTCAGTAAAGGAATGTCCAAAAGGGAGTAAATTATTGATTTATTATTTTTTTTAAAACTCTAAAGCACTTTAAAGTACACCAGCAAACTGTGATAAACCTGCCCTAACACATACTCTCAGATGAGCTGTTGTTTTGCTCACTCCAGTCAGATCATGAGCTAATGTCAGCCGGTTGTTATCGTGCACTAAGCTAGAGGTTTTAGACCCGTGACACAAGGTTAGACAAACAAACCTGCATTAGTTTGTTCCATAGTCTACGCCCAACCCTTATAGGTGAGGTTATGTAGACACGCACAAACAAACGCCAAACTTTCCTTCCTTTTCATGAACGCAACACACACCCATTCACTCGAATCTACTCTAATCCACTTCTTCAGGAATATTTATAGACGGAGCCTTGATATGCGGAGCGATAGCTGAAGTAGATGATGGGTATCTCCTGCCCAAAGCTCTCCTCTGCCCGCACCTTCTCTTCTTATTCTTTTAGAGCTGTTTACTCTGCCACAGTGGGAAAATACTGGCTGGTACAACAGCTGCGTATATGATATGACAGACGTTTGCCTCTCTCTGCTATAGACACATGACACCAGTGTTTTGTAACAAATAGTTTGTGAAGACATCTGCAAGTCATTCAAAGTACTATTAATGCTATTGCTTGATGTTAAGAAAACAATTAATACCAGCACCATATTAGAAGGACCAACAACAGAAGGGATTTTTGTTATTGTTAGATTGTTGGTGCTGTCGCCACTCAGTGTGAAGGTCATGATCCCTGAGCCCTTTCTTTGTGGAGTTTGCATGTTTTCCCTGTGTCTGCATTTGTTTATCTGGTTCCACTGAAAAAGAGATGTAATTTCAGCTGGACTTTCCAGGTTATAAAAATGTTAAGTAAAAAAAAAACATTTAAGAAAGGTGATTATGAAATCAAACCCTTTTAATTAATATAGTTCCAGAAAGTGCTCAGTAATGTCTGAGTTTTATGATTACATAGTTGGATACAGTGATTGCTGGTTTTACTGCAGTAAAAGGCAGTACTGCTTACCCTAACACTGCTTTTGATAAATGAAATTGGTGATGATTGATGTAGCTATTACCAAGAAGATGACATACATTTACTCTGAGATCCATTCATGTGGTGCTACAATAAAACACTCTAAATAAACTTGTATCTAATGTTAATATTCACTGTGTAACTCCAGTCACTAATCAGATGAATGGCATCAAGCTCTTGCTCAGGGATACTGTGGCCAATCGCAGATGAGGAGCGCCTCATGTGCCACTCATCCAGAGAAATCCTCAGGCTTGTGGTTCAGACGTTGGGGAGAGTATAGCAGACTTGGCAGATCACGGCTTTTGGGCTTGGAGCAGTATCTGCATTCCTCCATGTCTGTTTGTCTGTCTTCCTTCGCTGATGTCTCGCTCTGTCCACCTCTCGCACTTTCTTTTTCCCTCCATACATCTCAATTTCCCTGTTCCTCATGTCCTGATGGGCTTGTCAAACATAATGGCTGGCAGGTCACTCAATTGTTGGCCTTAAATGCTTAGCTCTGTCTGGCCAGACTAATCAACCTCAGCGGTGCACATTTATATTTCCTTTACAGATGTTAAGAGTAATTATTGAATAATTTTGTAGTTTTGAAATATTTTGGCATATGGAGTCATTTGGTTTGAGTAACAGCGTATCAACTTTATAACATCACCATCATTCAGCTTTTCTGATTTATTTGGTGTACTTCATTAATGCAATGATGAAGTGTAAAGAGCTTAGAGAAATTAACCTGCTCTTTAGTCATTACTGCAGTGTTGGTGACACTTTTTAATTTTTGAAACATTTTTACAGGACTATCCAAAAAACAGACATCCAGGATGGAGCAGAGGGTCAGTGGCTTACCATGCAGGTCAGGTACCCACACATCAAGTTTTATTTTCTAATTTGTTAGTATGTCTCCCTGTTGAAATCAAATGAATGAATCCAAACTACTTACTACAAATCCTGTATGCTGCCTTTGTACATAAACATTACAAGGCACCGACTGAGACTTAGTTGGAAGATGCCCTGAGATTGTGCTGGTACTCCGGCAGATAAAGCGGACGGTGAGAAAATGAGACAATCGTATCTCCATTGCTGTGTTTCCGTCGAGGTTTGGAGATCTTAATGCCTCTTTATCTGATTAACCACAAAAGGGCACAGAGCAAAACACTGACTGAGACATTGGCACAAGCCTCCACATTTCGAATGGCATAACCACATCTCTGTCAGTGAATGAGTAAGGTTATCTTTTGCAAAAATACCACAGTAGCTCCTTGTTATTACACTACACACTCCATGTTGCTGCTGTCCCAGTCAACATTTATCAGACCGTATCAGACTGAAAGTGGGAGATAGCTTTGGTTTTCAAAAATATTTTGGTCCTCAACTCCCATTATTGATGTTTTTTGCCAGGTATTTGAGCAACTCTTTAAAATATTTAATTTCCTACAATGTCATATCTGGCAAGGAGATGTGTATGATTTTATTTTTACAGTATAGTTTATATGCTTTCTTCCAGCTGACCCCCAAATCAGCTATCAAAACACTTTTTCTTGTTCACTCCGCACATTCCATTCATGTTTCAAGTTAATGTTTATACTCCTAATTCCCAATGTCCCAGCGCAGATTCCATCTATACTTAGACAACATTGATGATGATAATAATAACAGTTGATGCTGTGAGTCCTGCTGCGGTATGTGAGTGATACTTTGGTGCTGAGTGACAGACGAGGCCTGCCATTCACCATTTAAGTCCCAGTGGTCGGAGTCTGTGGTTCGCCTTTGGCTGCCATGCTTTGGACACCGCAGCAATGTGCATGGCCCAGTTCAGCTCCCATTAATCTTATTTGTTAGAGACTAAAATGATGTATGTGGTTTTCCATGCTGTGTGTCTGAGGTTTACCTTCCCATGCTTGGGTTAAGGTATGGGCAGAGATCCAGTTCCTTCAAAATCAACTGCTGAGGCCTCCTCATCATGCCCCACTTGACTCTTTGTGTGTCCATAGATTTTCACTGAGCCATTCAGCCATCTACGAAGCAATATATACACAGGGTCACGTAACCACAGAATAAATAGCTCAAAAAAAGTCACTTTAGCTTTGTTTCTTGGGGTTTTCTGCTCTTTGCAAGCCAAGAATGTTGTAAAGAAGTGTTTCTATGACATTCAGTACTTCTGTTATTAATTGGTATGACAGGAGCATCCTGAAAATCAAAAAACCCTAAGGCATTCTTGGCAGACTTCAGGAATTCTTAAACATAATTATATTTTTATATTTTTTGTCTTATTCTGGCCCTGGTCTTCTAATTGGCTTAATAAATTTCTATTCTACTTGACTCAAGAGCCTACTCTTGAGCTGTGCTCAAATTTATTTAGCAATCATGGTTTTGAATATAAGCATTCCAGTTAAGTACGCAGATTTCTGCCAGCCATATTCTTGATCTTTTTGTATGAAATGTGTAGTTCAAGTGCTTTAGCCTTTGTTAGGAATACCGACTGTTTATACTGAGAGTTGGCCCACTGCGGACCTCCATCCTGTGCACTGGCTCCACAAGTTAATGGGCCATGGGGCTGCTGGCCCCTGCGGGGCCTATCAGTTGAAACCAGCCATCCAACCAATGGGTACATTTCAGCAAGCCTCATTAACCCGGGCACCCCTTTCAAAGCCCCATCAGTGACTCACACGTGCTGTGACTCAACACCCGCAGCTCAAAGTTGTGCCCTACTACCAGAGCCGTCATCCATCGCTCACCACTGAACTAAGATAACACTTCTCTGTCTAACTTCTGTCTACACTGCCAGTGACACAGTACAATCTGATTACAGCATGAGATTTGTCATATTCAGTGTGTTGTGTTGAGATATTCCAGTTCACTGGTCACTATTGCTTCTCATCCAAATGGGTTATATAAAGATTTCATTTGTTATTCTTTATGTTTAGAGAAAGTGTGTTGTTTGGAGTACTTAAAAAGAAAAAAAATGAAAAATGCTGGGCTTCTCACTGTGTTTGGAGAAGGTTTTCTTCCAACAGGCCTGATGCTTATTAATGGTCTCTTGCTGCTCAAACTTAGCCTGCTATACCAGACCGTTTTCGTTTTTTCCCAAACCTTATTACAATTGTATAGAATAGGAAAAGAGTTAGTTGCGGCTGGCCAGGCTAGCTCAAACTATAAGTTGGTCCGCTTTTTCTCAACTTATAGTCCTCCATCTTCCAGATGTAACATGCTGAGGCCGTCTCTACCCTAATTTACTGTGGTTTTTATCTTCATCAACAATCTCCAATTCTTGATCCTTTAGTAATGTTTTGTAATTTCTTTTCACCCCAAACCTTCAAATACTACATAAAATAAATCCAACTATTACTCCTAATTGAGGCACTAAACATTACACCAGTCACAGCCAAAAGACCATACAAAATATTCAAAGGTAAGATTTCTTTCAGGTAATGAACCTCATCATTACTGTTCTCCTCACTTATGGCTAGTTTAAAGGCAGTAGAGGTGAGTTAACCCAACTTTGACTGCCTGGTCACTTTCAAAACCCAAAGTTATTTTAAGCCGTCACTGTGGCTCCACAGTTTTCTTTGTGTGCGGCGCTGAGGAAAAGGCCCGCATGGTAGCTGTAATGATACAGTCTCTCCATCTCTCTCCTGAAGCTCAGATAGAGATTGTTTAAACTGTATCTTGAGCTGGGCATGGGTCCCATGACAACTTTATAAATATTTACCAGTGGAAGCCACGCTGCTTCGCTTGAAGACTACCTGTCTGCAGGCTGCCTATGCATTTTTTGGCCTTGTTCCCTACTGTTGTTTGATGATTTCCGTGGGATGTTGTTGAGGGCTATTTCTTTGAAAAGAAGTGCCTTTACTAGAACTGCCTTTAGTCCGGATGTCCTGTATTTTAGTGCTGCATTTTTAACACAGAACAAATACTTTATTGTTAACCCTATTGCAATGAAAGACAAAGGATAAATAAATTAAACTAGCTGGGGAAAAAAGTCCACCTACTAACAGTGTTTCATTGCCCTCGTTCTTTACTGTAGATGATGGAAAAATCTTCCATGGCAGTGGGGTCGGAGATGCTTTTGGTCCTCGCTGCTTTAAGGGTGACATCATGGGCTGCGGCATAATGTTCCCGAGAGACTACATTTTCGATGGAGAAGGTGAGGCTCGAGAATTCAGGTTCTACAATTATGCTGTCACGTCTTAATGTTTACACTTTTTGGTATGTGTGTAGGTGGGTTTTGTAGTTAAACCTGTGGTTTATTATAAGACAACTGTGAGAGGGGAAATAAAAAATAATGTCTTTAGCCACTCCAAACTGTACCTGTACATTTCTCAAACTCTCCTCATGAATGTGTTATCCTCAGGTGACATCGATGACCTGGAGCCACTGGAGGACCGGCAGGCTAATGCAAGTGTCCAGAATGTTCTCTATCTCATTGATGATGAGGATGAGCAGGAAGATGGGGAAGAAATGGAGCCAGAACAGGATCTCAGGAAGGTCACAGTAGGTGACATTATATAGCTCTTAATAATTTCTGTCTCAGTGGTAGAGTGGTCGTCCTTCAACCGGAAGGTATGTGGTTCGATTCCCGCTCTCCCCACAGTTCATACTGTTGTTGTGTCCTTGGGCAAGACAATTAACCCATCTTGCCTACAGTGGTGTTCCAGCTGTAACATTGGTGAATGGAACCTTAATGTAAGTCGCTTTGGATAAAGGTGTCAGCTAAATGACTAAATGTAAATGCATTGTGATCCAGCTCAGCAGACACAGCACAAACTACAATATGATATACATCAAATAGAATTACTCAAAATGGCAGACATTTATTATTCCTTAAAGCAAAGATTATGATCTTTAGCCAGCACCAACAGACGAGCTTTCTCTGCATATTAAAACAAGTAGGGGCTCGTGGTCACTGAGTGGGTGTGACTAAGCGCATCCAGCAATGGAACCAAGTGGGTAAGAATAGAGTTTTTTTTTCTAATCCCAGGATTTGTTAATATTTGTTCAGTAGGACACTGAAGGATTTGCTCCTTGACTCTGAGGGCTCTGTGGGCACGGCGAGGGTGTTCAGGGTGAAGTATAGTATTCATGCATTGATTTTGTACAATGAAGTTGCACACGCTCTTCCACAATGGTACCTGATCTTCAAGAGATTACCAGTTAAGCCTTTCTTTTTAAAGTAGGTGGATGGTACAATAAATGTTTGATATGTGACTCAGCCTAATGAATTGGAGAGAGAGAGGCACTCCACGGTACTTGTTGTTTTAGTGTGCATTTACTCTAAGACTGGCGGAGAAGCTCTTGGTATTAACATTGAAAAGCTTGTTGATGTTCTTCTGAGAACAGCTGGATAGGATTTGATCTCTAATTTAGTACAGACATGTACTGTAAACAATTACTTTTTCCCTTCCACAACCACAGACAATACACAATCACTTATTTGCTTAATAATTTTCCCTAACTGCTCATAATTCCTGTTTACAACTGGTTCACTGAGTTTCTTCAAATGAAGTTTGTATTAAAATCCATCAGAAGAAGTTTTGCTTTCACAAGCGCACTTCACCATGAGTGAAAGCTTTCGAATTATAAATGTACTTACTGTTGCCCCCCTCTGGTTCTGCAGGTCTTCTTCACTAGGAATGGAAAGCTGATGGGGCGTAAAGAGATGGTGGTTCCACCTGGGGGGCTGTACCCCACGGTGGGGATGCTGAGCAGCGGAGAGAAGGTTAAGGTGGATTTGCACCCGCTTAGTGGATGAGACGGACTGAAATGTGGACCAATGATGCCCTTCAAACTGGCTGCACTGTAGAGTTGACTGTCTGTGGGCTAGTGTGCTTCTATTAGCCTAATGTGCACGGTCATCCCCAGTGTGGGCCCCTTCTACACCAAGCACTTATAATGCTGCTCACTGTAGTCTTCCACATCTCCACCCAGGCTTTAATTTCTCAACATATATGAAAGTCAACACAGCCTTAAGATGCGCTTTAGCAGTTTCTTATAGTGGATGAAGTCATAGTCGCAGAGTCACTGTTAATCGTTAATCATATTCATTGTGTTATTAGCTCTCCTGTGTTCTCCTTGTCTAGGCTTAAATTCCTCTCGGCCACAGTCTCAAGCAAAGCTGAGCCAATAGTTGTGCCGCATCTGAACTTGTAAGGTGTTTTGTTTCAGCTATTTTCTTCTTCCTGGGAGACACTGCCATCCTGTGAGCGATCAGGGACATGCTACTCCACTATGCTACTGTTGAAAATGTAGGTTTCCACATGGCATTTGCATTGTCATGTCATAGAGCCAGATTAGAAAAGGATGTGGCATGTATTTTTTCTACAACATACACAGTACATTTTAAAATGCATTTAATACTTCTTCAAAGTTCAGGGAATGTGTGTTTATTTTTGTACTTGGCACAGTGGCTGTCCACAGCTCTTAACATGACCCCAGGAGGTCATTTCATTGAGTCAAACCTAAAGCTATAGGGACTGTAATGTTTATCTTAAATCTATACGGACCATTGGGAAAGAAACAGACAAGACAAAAAAATAAAAGCAACAAAGTTGAAAGTCTAGTTAGTAACAATATTTAAAGTATTGTAAAGTAACAATATGAATTCACTAATATTTGAAATGAATGAATACAAAATGTCTAGGCGTTTCCAACCAAAGATGTCAAGTTTATTCCACCCAGAGGTGAACCAGGTTATTACTCTTCTTTCCTCCAACCACTGTTATTCTGCTGATAACTTGATTTGTTAGCAAGACAATCATAGATTTAACTAAAGTGAAGCTGAATGTCCTTTCTTTTATGAACTCTGTATTTTTACTCTCATGGTCACCTCATTTGAAGATAATAAAAATATCTACAATAGAGAGTCAACAACATGCTTCTAAATAATCTCATGCAGAGATGCATTTAAATACTGTATGTGCTGAGCTATACTTGTATAGCACTCAGGATTTTGTCTTATTTAAAATGTAACTGCTAAATGTTGCTGAATAGAAAATACATTGTGTGCTGCATGCTTTTAAAAAAGATAATTTGTCACAGATAGCACTTGAGGGACTGGTCATCTCAGTATAAAACAGTTAATGCATGGAAAAAGAAACTCTAGATTCTAAGGTGGTTTCCATGAAACATTTACCACAGTGAGTGTTTATATGTAATTAGTCTCAAAAGACTCTTAATCAAAGGCATGTCTGTTTATTCATTATTGAATCTATGAACTGGTTTATTTAGATTTGTAGTGTTCTGATGTAATGTATGCTTTATAGTCAATAGGAATGATAAACATAAGCTTACAACACAGGGTTACTAACATCACATGCTGGACAACGTAATGTTTACTGTTATATTTCACTGACCTCAGTAGCTGCACACGTGTCAGGACTGAATGGAGAGTTTAGTACCCATGCAAAGGTTTCTTTACTTAAGACACTGATGTGACAGTTGGAACCACATCGGAGTTCAGGGTATTAAGGTCATGGCTAAAGGTTTCCTCCGTTTGCAGCCACAGTTAAACCAAATTATAACTAAATCTGTTTAAATCGGTGACTTTTACTCAATGTTTTTGTATAATACCTTGCCTTGTTGACTTGCACTATGACATTTTTACAGATGTTTGTTCTCCAATAAAGACTAAAGTAATATCATGAATGGTGTCATTTAGGAGGTGTGTCAAAGGTTTTGTATTCAATTTATTATTTGGTCCCACGATTAAAAACATTTCAGATGAATACATCCAGTTACAACTCAAACACAATAGTACTTATAACATGAATATATGACATGGTAAATATTAGTTCAATGACAGGTGTATTCACCACAGAACAAACCAAATCTGTTATATTAAAAATGTCTACAAAGTACTACTTTGTTTTTAAAAAGAAAAAAGGCATAGTCTAGTGATACAGATGTCTTTGCAGGACATTTTTCTATGACCTAAATTTTGAGAAGTAGCATCTCAGTCAGTCATACATCGAGTAAAAACATTTTAAAATGTCTCAATTTTTGCCTAAAATATTCTGTCAGAGCAGTGGATTCTCAAACAAAAACTATTGGACAAGTGAAATGGAAGTGCTGAACATCTAAAACTGCTGAAGAGGCACAAAATGAGCCAATGCTGGACTCGTGATCCAAATCCTAACTCAGTGAATGGCAAGTGTCCATGGCTAAGTCAACCTCATTCTTCAGACATCCTCTACATTCTCTTCATCCTCATAGTATCGGTTTTGTTTGATCATTTCCTCCACGGTCAGTGCCTCTTTATCGTCCACCTCCTCACTGTCCCAGAAGCCTACATCTTGGGATGAGCGACTGGCCTCCACCTCTCCCTCGGGGGATGATAGGTTGGTGGGCTCTTGTGGTTTTCCAAGGGAGCTCTCCTCATCCAACTCATCCTCTTCGCTCATCTCCTCTGGCTGTCCTGCCACGTCGTCCTGGACCATCTCTTCACACATGTCTCCGTCCTGCTCCTCCTCTCCAGAGCTACTGTGGACATCCACACAGCTGTCCTCAGTGGGAGTGTGGCTGTCAGAGGACTGGCCACAGTGCTGTGGCTCCATGCTTGACACAGGACTGGCTTGATACTCCTCCATAGGCTCAGGAGGGGGGCTGTCTGTGGTGACCTCTGGTGTGGGATGGTTGGATTGTTCTGCCAGTGTGAACGGCAGGCTGCTTTCCTTCAGGGAGGAGCTACGTTTTATGAATGATGTATCTCTCAAAGGGGACTCTTCCTCAGGAGGCCACTTGGCTTTGATGTTTTTTGTGGAGGACTCCCTGTGCTGGTTGTAGTTGTGTCCTTTTCTTCAGGCTCAGTGCGGGGAGGCCATGAGATTTTCAGTCTGCGGGTCTCAGTGGGTTTATCGGCCTTCTCTGGTGAACCTTGTCCAAGAGCCTCCATGGTGGCAGTCAGGGCGTTGACTTTGGCCAGAGGTGAGTCCTCTACACATGGACTGACCAAATCTGAAGTCGTGCTTTGAAGCTTTGTCTGGGAGTTGGACGGTGGAGAGATGTCCCCTCCATCAGCTTTAGACTCCCACAGCTCCTTATGAGGCCGATGACCAAAGCCCTCATCATAGTTGCCCTTGGACTTGAAGAGCTGATTAAAGTGTGGTTTGCAGTAGACACTGTTGTGCAGCGAAGCATAGTTTACCAAACTGAAAGACAGACACGAAAGATAGCATGAGCCGAGTGACCAGTGATATAAGGATATCCTTAGACAGACATTCTTCAGTCTGGGTTAAAAAAAAAAAAAAAAAGACAAAGTAAATTCAGTTGTTCATTGGCCAACAATTGGTTTAAACATGTAGATTTTAACAAGATGTTTAATTTTCTATAAAAGTTATTTTCAAAGTAGGACTGGTGTCCCATAATAGGAGTGTAGATCCCACTCCATGTTGCTGTTGTGAATTGTGCTGTAGCTCACCTGAGCTTAGTGTTGCAGTGTGTACAGCGGAAGCAAGAGCTGTGGTACACACTCTGATTGGCCACCAGTCTCTCCAGAGGGTACACAGTCTTCATACAGGACACGCATGTCTCCCTGGCCGGAGGACAGAAGCTCTGCATGTGCACAATGGAGTCAGTTACCTGCTTAGAGTTTCAGAGAGTCTCATTAACCTCTGTGGTCACTCACCCTGGGGGTCTTTGGCAGAGGAGAGTCTTTGTGATTGGAGGAGGCTACACCTGAAGAAAACAAGATGCCATGTAAGCACTAGAGGGAGCCACTTTACAACTCTCATTTGTATTTACAAAACACACCGGGGATAACTCCAGAGGCCTGTTGATAGAAGCCGGTTTAGATCCGGGTTTAGTTTGAGCAAACGTCTCCAGTAAGTGGTATGGTTTGGAGCGGGTTTCATCGCCATCATAACTTAGAACATACAGCTACCCTGCTCTGGAGCAGTTTTAGTGACTTTAAAACCAAAGTGGACCAATTAGATTTGAGAAAAGTCACATGGATCTGACCCTGCATCAACTTCAAACCTTTGTGTTCAGAGAATAGCTACTTTATTAAACTATGGAGAAAACGTACGTTGAAATGTAATATTACTTTCTATATTTAAATTTTATCTGCTGCCGCAATATGTTTGAGTCACACTTAGGTTTTCTACATGTTTTTAAAACAATTTACACTACAAAATTTTTAAGTTATATTATCAGAATGAGCAAACTAAAATTACAGTCTTAAAACATATTCAATCAGCGTTTATCTATTTGACATCTTTTGGTTGTGACCATGTTGCTTCCTGTTTCTGCAAAAATGGCCCTGCACTCACTTCCCTCCAGGTTGAATACCATCGGCTGATCACTGCACAGACACGCAGTGATCAGTTGTTACAGGTTTAAACCCGAGTTGAGAGAGAAAGTTGATAACCAGTGTTGTGCAACAGATTAACCAAAAGTTACGCAGTTTATATTTGTTTGGTTTTATCAACTCAGAACTAACTCTGCAACTCGGAGTTTGTTTAACCGGCTTCTAGCAACAGCCCTTTGGATACAGTTAGTAACCAAGCATTAACACAATTAATTTAACGTCATTTGTCAGAAGTACTGCGTTATTCATAATTGCGTCACTTTTACAAGCAGCCCGAGAACCAATTGAAAACAATTACAAGAGCAAATTCCTATTGTGTGGAGTAATATGAAGACATGGAAAGTAAGTTACCATTGTTCTCAGAACGTAAAAACCTTCCTGCTGGTTGCTTCAGACTCTGGACTCTGAAACAAAGCGTAGGAGATGTGAAGAGACTGATACAACTTTACTGTGTGCACCATCATTGATCATCATTTTCTCATGTTATGCTCACCATCTCCAGGTTAAACGGAGGGACATTCTCCTTCTGCTTCCCACAGAAACCGTCAAGCTGGTCGCCCTATGATGAACAGGAGAGGCACAGTTGGATGAGGCAACTCAAGTTTTGGCCTACACTTTATACAATTTGTTCAGGAAGTGGTTGGCTTTAATTATACTACAGTATTTATGTTACACATAACTTGAAAATGTGGTGTAAAATAAAATACTGTACAGAGCAATTATTGCAATATGATAATAAACCAGTAGACACACTCACTGAGGCTGGGGTGAGAGTCACTTCCTGTTTGGAGATGGCAGCTTGGTAGAGAGCCATCCTGTCACGTAGAGGAGTGGAATCTACAAGGCTTCCATCTGTTTAATAATACAAAAAAAAGACAGTTCAAATGAATATAAAATTAAACTATACTAAACTATAAATGAATGCCTAAATCCAGATCTAGACGAGTGCTCATTCTGGAGGCATCCCCGTTCAAAGGCAGATCTGAACTGGTTTTATGTTCACCGGTTTGTTCATCCAAACTCACTGGGCTTCAATAACCATCAGTGCAGGGATAATTTTTGCAATCTGTATTTTTCACAGCCCACTAATCTTTGGGAATGTTTGATAAATTCTCCATTAGAACATTTCACAGTGTGTTTAGTTCAGTCTGAGTGTGGAGTGTGCGGGTTAGTAATGCGGGCTGGAACAGGAACATGAGGTCAGGAGTCATGTGAGGGGGAAGCACTGCTTCTTCCTGAGATCCTCTGCTGATCGTAGTGTTTTGACAGCACTCTTGCCTCACTTTAGAGTGCCTCACTTCTGGGAAGGGATGTAATCCATCCACAACACTCATTGTTTTGAGAAATCTGGCTGTTGTAATCAATACACACTGATGAAGACAAAAAAAAAAAAAAAGACTGCAGATGGAGACATAAACAAAGGCCTAATGAGACTGAATTTCATCTCTCTCACTGTGTCAAACCTGGTCATTGGAGCCCTAATGAATTCTGATTGTAATGCGTTGGTTTTACTGTAATGTATATTTGGTAGTTTGCAAAAAGAATGCATCAAATTACATACTTGTTAATGTCATTATAATTTGACCTTTATTTAAAATGGAGACACCATTGTGGTCTCTTTGAGGATCTCAACACAATTGGAAAAAAAAATTGAAAAGTACCTTCTTGCAGGTGCTCCATGTTGGCGGTTCCTTTAGTCGTCTGCTCCTTTGAACCCTGAAACACAGAAATCCCAGTCAGAGGAATAGTGAAAGGTTCACTAGACACTGTCCAGTCAGACACTGGACAAGTATTCTGATGCTCACGTCACTCCACGGGCAGCATTTAAAACAAGCTTAAAAAAAAAAAGTGATAGTCTCCACTGCTAAACGTTGGCAATGCAAAATGAAAAAAAGACAGCCGTGACTGAAGAGTCAAGTCTGAGAAGCGCAGAATACACGAGTCAAGTCCACACCAAACTTTAATCCCCTTATCAGCTCAGGGAGACTCTACCGTCAGTGGCTGCCATCAACTTAAAGTGATCATTTCTCAGTTTACACAACACCTTGCACATCAACAACTATGAATACTGTATTAAATTCTGTTTTAGGGAAGAAGCAGACACGTCGCTCAAGGTGCAGATGAAGCAAAACTTCTGATTAGTCACACTACTATGTGTTGATTTGATAAGAAAAGATGAGCCAACTATTTTGTTGCCCAACACAACCACTCCCACTGGCAGCCTAGCCAGAGCTCCTTCCAACATCGTTCTCATCCAGGTACAGATTACACAATCCCTTAGACAGTGTATGAGCCAAATGCCGACGCATTTAGCCATCAGCATGTAGGAGCCACGACTGACTGCTTCAGCGCGTCTTGTACACCTGCTCATACGCCAAGCGCTAAAATGCCTACAGCTCTGTTTTGTTTTTTTTTAATTACATTTTTGTTTGTGTGTTTAAGCAACATTATCAGAATGTCAGCTCTGCCCAGAAATGCCCACTGAGTCCCAACAGGCCTGGAATGTCAGCAGGCCTCAGCAGGAAGCCTAAAAGGGTAAGATAACAAACAACACAACAGTCGGGGAAAAAACCTCATCAGATCACTACAAACATGATCTAAAGAATGATGCATGGTGACACTTTATTTTACACTACACTTGTTATGTAGTATGCAATTACATGTTATATTGTACTTAATGAGGTACATGAGATATACAATGTATCAAGTGTAGTGTAAAAATAGTGTTACCTGAAGCATTAAAGTGACACTTTCAGGGAATTTTAAAAATCATTTTTGAATGCCTCGATATAAAACTGGAAGGATAACACAGACAGTGTTTGGCTCACCAGACACTGTGAGTAATGGAGGAGGCTACCATACCATGTCAAAAAAAATGAATTAGATTTCTCCCTTCACACTGCTAGAACCAAATTTATAAATTACAGGACCTACATTTTGTACACATGAGGAATTAAAACACATTGTGGGCATAACCTTTGTATCACATGATGTCACCTTAAAGCAGAACCGAGTCACAAGTGACTGAAAGAAATCATGTATGACAATACCAACTGACAAGAACTACAGCTATACTTTTCTAAATTAGAAGTAAACTTGTGCTATTCATTTGGAGCAAAAACCAGAGAAAGACCGCCCAAAAAAAAGCATCATCATAATAATGGCTGAGTCCCTGGGGTGGATTATTTTCCAGTGAACAGAGGTGCAGCTTGAGGACAGAGAGAGGGGAGGTCCTGGACTAGTTTGCATGCATTTGAGAGTGTACACGTAGAGGGGTACTAATGGGGAGGGGGTTGTTCTTTGTAGCACAGATCAGCAGGCTAGACAAAAGACCCCGTCTCTAATCATTAAAGCTCCCGTACAGACCTACTTCCAGTTCCTCCAATAACCCCACCCTCTGCTTGAAGCCACCTCACACAATCCACCCCAGACAACAAATACCCCTCTGAACATTAGTGCATTCTAACACTAAGGCGGTCAATAGTTGAGGGCCTTTAACATGGTCATAAACACAGCCAAAGCTCTTAAAACAATACGTGAAGTTACACCATTCAACCAAGTTAGGCCATGAAGAGGCCGCTTTCATTACAGGCACTTTAAAGTCATTTCGTCAAAAGGCCCTTTGAGATGCAGTGAAAATATCTTAATTTGACAAGGACCAAGTGTATTGGAGTCTGTTTAAAAAGCAAACAAAGTATTAAATGCCATATGGATTGAAAAAAAATATACGGTAGCTACCTCTGGTAAAGGTTGAAGAGTCAGCAGCAGTGAGCTCCAGACGACACTGAGCAGAGCGGCATATGACATATGAAGTAACTGGGGGGGGTTAGGGTCCCATAGGGGAGGAGGGGAGATGACGAGGAATAGTGTGAACAGTGAAGGCGACAGGGAGCAGGGGTTCTAAAAGGGGGTGGGGCTGCTTCAGAAGGGGGCGTGGCCAGATGGAGCAATTGGATGGTGACTGAGGCAAAATGTGCCACGGGTTGGATAAAGGCAGATGCTTAACAGATATATGCAGCTTTTTGAAATGTGTCATGGTCCCCCAGACTAAAAAGGGGGTGGAGTTTTATTTTTTGGAAGGGGGGGGGGGGGCAAAATGGGGAGCAGCTGGTGCAGGAGGGGGTAACTGTGGGCGAAAAGGAGGGATTGAAGGTGGCCACAGGCAAAAGCATGGGTGATGGTGAATTCATTTCAGTGTCTGTCTCATGACTGCATACTTGCCCCAGTTCAAAAGATATTTAGATAAGGACTCCAGGCAGATAGGAGGTGGGAAGGATAATAAAAGAAAGCACAGACAAAGATGACCTTTGACAAAGATGAAGAGGTAAGAAAAGAGACAACGGAGTAGGCCAGGCCTGGAGTGAGTGGACAACGCAGTGATTGATGAGCGGTGAGGGGAAGGGGGCTCTCGTGGCCTGGGGAGGGGACTGAAGAGGCTCCCAGTCTAGATCAGCTGTCTGCAGTCATGAGCCAGCGCGCCATTACATCATCCAGCAGCTCCACAAAGACTACCAAGAGGTCAAGGCTTTACAGTGGAAACTATTGTAGATATTTCCCCCAAAAAACTGTGGCTGCTCAACTTTATAGATTATCTTACCGCTGAAGGATTTCTCCAAACAATTCTCCCCTTTAGTAAGACAACTGTGGAACACGCAGAACTCACTGTGGAACTCCTTGATTTGACTTTTCAAAAGCCCACAGGATGTTCAAGTGGGGCTAAAAGAGGATGGAGAACAAATGCTTTTTGACTAGAAGTTATTTTCCTGCCAAAAATTGCTTCATATCATATTTTCAAATGTTCAAGTGTGTTGTAGCTGGAATCATTCTAACTGGGACAAAATCAAGACAAAGGCAAGAGAAAAAAAGTCAACACACTACAAGTTCAGTCTGAGCCGCAATTACATATTCAGAAGTTATTTGATTATTAGTCATTTGCTGCATTTGAACAAAATAATGTTTTTTGTCCAATTGAGCACACATTACAGCAATAAAAAAAATAAAGCGTCCTGACTCTTTGATGTCCAAATAAAAGATTACTGGGAGTCATGATTGGTTGAAAGCTATACACACTCAAAAACATCCTCCAATAAAAACAAAAAGGTAAAATGCTAAAAGACAGGGAAAGGACAGTTGGTCTATAGACACATTAAGCTCCATGTGGTTCTAGAGGGCCATAGACTGGAATAAAGAAAAGAATTACACTATGTGAGGACTAATTTAAATGGAAATCCTACATATTATACCTTTAATGGGGTTCGTTACAAGGAACATCCAAGTCAATTCTGCACTGGCCCTTCAAATGCATCTAAAAACCATTTCATTCAAATAAAATTCACTTAAAAAAAAAGGGAACACATTCTTCTTTTCGTCTCTTCAAGCCTAAAGTGGTACAAAAGTCATCCAGTATGTAGAATAATTGAGTCAAACAATGAAAGTCTAAACAGTGTAGAGAGCAGGTCAGCTGTGTTGTCTGGTGCAAGCTGTTAAATCTACAGCACCGCCTGAATCTGCATGCCTCTTAAAACTTCATAATGACCTTTTACGTCTTCTTCTGGTCATAAATGGATGCTCTGTGTTCAGGAAACACAGCATGAACGTTGTTAACTTGTCACACCTTAAGTATGAGCACTTTACATTTAACACACCTCGGGGGGAATGCATGACTGCACATTTAAATGCTACACAAATAACAATTAACAGCCCTTAGAGCAGAAGATAATAATAAACTTCAGTCATTGGCTGAAAGGGTTTTCAAGTCAGCTGAGTCGTGTGCTTGGAGGGTGAAGAGAACCATGTGACTAGCAGCATGACAGCACTGGGGGATATGAATCTTTTAATAAATCTAAACCAACTTTCAGCCAATTGTGCACATATTACCTGTTCAAACATCATCTTGAGGCTGTTCATGGGGACACTGGGCCTCTCTGACTCGGGCACCTCAGCCGTCGCTCCTCCCGAATCTCTAATGGGCTTCTCCTCCATATCTTCGGATCTCTGAGCAGACAGTGTCTGGTCGATGTGGGGCAGGATGGTCTCTGCCTCGGTGTCTTGGTCAAGGTGTCCTTCGATGTCCGGTACCAAGATGCTTTGGACTTTGTCTGATGCTGGTTCAGGTTTTAGGCCTGCTGACTTACTGAGGTGGGCCTGTGGGAGGATAGGGCTGGCGGGGGTCCTGGGAGTGGGTGGCTGGTGAGGCTGTTGTTGTTCCCAACGCTTTTTTAATGCACTCAAATTTCCACTCCGCAATGTTGATGGTAGAGGCTCCACTGCCTATAGAGAAAAAGGATTATTGCATTGGCCAGTTGTGTGACATGCTTTACTTTTTGATCAGGCCAGTTCACAATGAAAGAGTAGCTGGGCTATTATACACACACTAAATGTTAAAAGCTACGGAATACTTTTAGTGTGCAATAATACAAATTTCCCTTGGGGATTAAAAGCTAACAATTGCTGCTGTGATGATACACTTCTCATTTAGGGTGGCGCCCAACTAAGTTTCCAATCCAACGCGCGCACTTTCAGAGATGACTCACTACTGCTACATCTTTGCCAGAGAAGACGCACAGTTTTTTCAATGAAATGCATCAGTGTTGGACTGCTTCAGTCCAGGATGTACCTTCTCTCTGAAAGCTCAAAGTTAAATACTTTCCATCGACAAAGTCACAAGCAAGTTGCAAGCAAAGATTATTAAAGAGTGAGACAACAGAAGGTGAAGAAACAGGACAAAAGACATGTACACCACACGCATGTCTATAAATACTACCAGACACAGAACAGAAAACAAAACTGTTCCAACAGGAAAGAGTAAAAACCTGATAGATCCCAATGGGCCGGTTGTCCAGTTGGTGTGGTGTGTCTCTAAGTGTGTATGTGTCTGTTGGCTGGCCGGCTGGAAGTGGCTCTCCAAGCCAGTCCCAGATGTGAGCGTTGAGAAGTTACTAACCCACCCCCTACAACACAGAGTGTGAGTGCAGGGGGCGAGGGGCGTGGACAGGGCAGAAAAAAATCAGAAACAGAGACAGTCAGTGAGGGAAAGAGGGAAAATAAGTCCAGGAAATGAGAAAAGAGGTATAGGGGGTCAATGCAGGCACAGAGCGAGAACACAATAGATTTGAGCTAGTGAGGGCCGTCTTTCTTGTTGACTGATAATTAATACCAGAAAAAGGCTGACACCATTACACTGAATCAATATGAGACCAATATAGTTGCTTAAAACTCTCCAGATATTTTCTGACCCTGTGTGTGATCGGTCTTTCTGTCAGTCCTCACACAGATCAGGTGGGACAAAGGAGTCTTGTTACAGTTGCCACAGCAGATACTGGCCTACTTTACATCCGGTTTGCAACCACATTGTCTCAAACATTGTCTGGAGGTAGCATGTGTGTTTCTCAAAGTTGTACTCACTGGCTTCTTCTCTGCAGAACCCTCCTCTGCCGCCATCTGATACCTAGGCAGAAAACCATTTCAGAACGGATGCAGAAGAATTTGTAGCATTCCCAAAAGGCTTCCCAAAAAAAGAAATATAAACTCACTAGCACAGTAGAAAGCACAAGACTTTAGTGTTTAATGGATCAAAGTCTTTCAGAGTCTCCAAATTATTGAATTAAGCTCAAAAAGAAAGCCCAAAGATCTAAATTTAGTAGATCAGTACTTCGGCCTAGTGGTGAGATAAAGTAAGTACACAAGAGAAACATAGTACCATTCAACCACCTTGTCCCAAATGAGTAAGTGGACACCTTGTGTTAGGTTTAAGAGGAAGGCTAAATTGGATGCTTCCACAAGAAATTCTTTATAAATGACAGCACAAACTGAAAGTAACCAGTGGGAAAAGTGGTTTAGACCAAACACTAAAGGGTCAAATAAAAACAAAAAAGGTCTGTGACCTAATGTGACAAAAGCAGGTGAAGTAGTAATAGACAAGACAAGCAGTATTTTCTGATGGGCCAAAAGTAAATGATTAAACACAAAGGAGAGGGGACAAGGTAGCTGGTGTGGATTGTTGTGCAACATTCAATAATGATAAAAGGTTTAAATGGCTATGAAGGAGTGAGGGTGTATTACTTGGAGAAGCGTTCTGCAATGGCGGTGTGCTTCCCCTGGGGTTGACTATGGACAGCTCCTTGGCGGTGACCCTCAGCGACTGCGATGCCCACTGTCTGCGGTTGAATGGAGCAATGGAGGCCATGTTTGCTGTCAATTCTGAGTTTGTCTGGCAGGTTTCCCGGAGTACACGTTGTAACTGCGAGAAAACAAAAACATAGACCCTGAAACTTGTGACTACAAGCCAAACTAGACATTTGTAGTTTTTCTGTAGTGCAGCTTCCCTTGCTTTTTCAATAAACACAGCTCAGACTGGCCGGTCAGAACCACCCTTCCTCTGCATTTAAACTCCCACATCACATTCTTTCACAGTCCCTACTGAATGGTATACTGCTGTAACGCTATGTGTCCTCATCTCCTTCATGTCACACACACACAGTTCAAACTTTTACAGCGGCACAAATCAATACATTTTGTTTGAAAACACATTTATGCCAGTGCATCAGCAGGATCTGGCCTCACTGTCTGGTTTAGAGTCAATAGAGTACGTCACACTGCTATTGACCATCTGGTCCCTTTGTGACACTGTACCATGCAAGCCTCGAGGGGACTAGGAGTGCAGACAACTGGTATTGCTACATCAAACAAAAACACTTGTGTGTGTGTGTGCACTTTCACATAACACACTTCTGTACCTGCTCGCATCTACTGCCCCCACCTCAAGGCAGAGGGCAAGCACACACATGCAGCAGCACAGTCAGCTTATGGTAACTGTCACCAGTGAGTTATACACGCTCCGGATGAATGGAACAATGAGCGGGGTCATGTCTTCACTCACACATAGCTCTACTCATTTAGCAGGTGGCTTGTGTGGCCTGATGCCTAATTAAGACTAGTGTGGCTGTTCACTGTGAGAACTAGTGAAGCCCACCGCTAACACTACCCACATGATGAGTCAATTGCATGTGAAAGCGACAGTGTCGTCCAAAATAGCACATAACTATGAGAGAGACTACAGACGTTGAGCCACACGTAAAGGATGATGAGAAGTGTGAGAACAGTTCACATTTGAACTCACATGTTTGCAGGAAACTACAAACAAAGACAAAACTCAAACGAACATTCAAAGGCAAGCTGAATTCAAGAATGAGTATATTCAGGAATGATTCAGACACATTAATCTACCCACAAAACAAAAGAATTCTTAACTTAAAAAATGTTTACCAAACATGATAACAGCCTAAATCTTTTTCCTGTCGCTGTCAAGACAACATTACTCACATTGCTGTGGGTGGGTGGCTCTTCTGATGTGTGGGTGCCTTTCTGCTGTCAGCTACTTGAATAATTCCTCTTTTTTACTCCACAGCTGCTTTCCCCGGTGCTTTTTGTGCAGACAAGGAAGAAGGAGGGGCCATGGCACTCTTCTCAGCCAATCGTCACGTAACATTCACCTCCACCTGGCAGGTACAAGGCGTTCTTCTGTCCAATAAGATGTGTTGAAAGCTTTGTGCTACTCATGCAAGTAGCCTGTGGGCCTGTTGTAGTGAAACAGCATGGCAGAAAAGAAGCAGGAAGATGGGAGGGGAAATCCCAAAGTGGATTCCTGGAAGCTGAGGGGACGGCGGACTCCTGGCTGCCCACTTTCTCATAAGGTCAAGGGATCAGAGGATGTGAGTCATTTCACAATCCTGGCCACAAAAGCAGAAGAGAGATGGTTTGTTAGATATGTGTTCAAATTAAAAGGCTTGAGTAAAGAATACTACTCTCTTATTCGTAGAGTTGTACTGAGTAAAATGTGGTGCCTCAAAAGACTCTGCTCCACAAGTGTCACATCTCGAAGGTGAATCCTTTAAATCCGAAACACATGATGTCTGTGAGTCTTTGGCAGCTCAAAGAGACTGGCCTAATCTCACCTTGAAAATTTTTCACAATAACAGCTCTCTGGATTCCCGGGTATTTCAAGGTAGAGAGCAATTTTGGTTTCATTACAGATAGCATATTTAGACTGGGCTTGTTCAACATAAGGCAACAAAAGACAAGCTCAAACACATTTTGAATTCTCCCTGATACAGCATGCCATGTACTATCGGATTCATTTTTTTTATCAATAAAGTGAGGGCATATATATATATATATATATATATATATATATATATATTTATATTATATTTTAAATTAAGAAGCAGCATCAGTAAGGTTGTTGTAGCTTCTTTTACTCATACGTGTTTGACCTCTGACATAGTGCTGTTTGGAAAAATTATACTGAAACTGAAGATCGTCAAAGGCAAAGAATAAATAATGTTCTGCAAAAATGTTCTCCCTTAGACTAGTTATTCGATAAAAACGGCTGTGAAATCTGTCTGGTTAATATTAAGTACTCATATTAGTATTTACCCCTATATACAGTATAAGGCTTTAATATATGACCTTTCAGATACAACAGGGATCAATTAAATAAACCAAAAACTATAGTCTAAGCATAACCACAGTTTTAACCAGATGTTACTTAGATAGCATTGTGACTCTGTATTATTGGTTAAGAAAAAAGCAGAAGTGAATATCATTGACTAGTCATATGCTTAGATTGCTGACACGTCAAGGAAATACAAAAATGTATTATTTCAGAATGTACTGGTGAAATACTATAGATTATGGGGTAAGTTCTTCTGTGATTTACATAATAATAATCATTCTGTATTCTGTAAAAAAGGGGAAATAAAACAGTAAAAAAAAAATCCTGGCAGAAGTTCAGCAATCACATAAAAACATTAGCACAGACTTTATTAGCAAGTCTGAGTAATGTTCAGCGTGGTGTCATACTTCTGCAGACTATGAGCCAGGTACAGCTCAAGTATAAACTGACTCATGTATTTGTCTTGACAAGAAGCTACTAGACTATGATATGGCTTGTTTATGCATGTTTTTGTGTTGGTATCTTGCATCATATAATAGGGTTGTTGTTGTTGTAGAATATTTGGCAACTTTATGACTACCAGTCTCAGCGAGGAATAGGTGTTAAAGTGTTCAACACATTGTCACGGCTAAGGAGGAATTTAGATAAAATCTCATCAGATAAAAATTATCTCATTGTGGATGTGGGTTAATCTTTTTCCTATAAAAAACATCCTAAATACAAATATCTTAAAATGGCCAGAAAAAGCAATCAGTCCTGGTAAATAAAAAACATGATATGCATATTATTGATGATAATAATATTTTTGTCAAATTTAAAATTCAACATAAACTGTAGCCTAATTGACAAACGTCTAAATGTGATTGTCATGATAACCATTGTATTGTACTTATGAATACAACTTGAAGAATCATTACACACTGCTCTACTGTTTCAGTTTTACAAATATTGGTTTACAGAGACCACTGTAACTTATTGGTATCTTAAATCTTATTAAATCCCTCACTAATCACACACAATACATTGAAAACATTAAAGATAAATTACACAGATAAAGTGCACTAACTTGTGTTTGGAGCATAGCATACCTTCAAAGTCAGACCTTCTCAGACTTTTGAAGCCATCCACGTGGTTTACACACACTTTATGGATAAAGAAAACACAACTGTAACACATCTCCAGCAGGTGGTGCTGTAGCAACGGAACAAAGATTATGCTTTGCCGATTGTGCAATGCAACAAAAATCCACCAGATGGTACATAAAGTCTGTGGATGTTCTGGCAGTATCCACCATGTCAAACATGTTGTGTGGGTGCTATGCACTGTGACGCTAAATGTGACAATTATGACCAAAAGCCTTTGAAACACAGAGAAGATTCCCAGTTCAAACGTGTTGCCTGAGTGTCATTTTATACTCTAACACTCTCCTACTTGCAAAGGTATGTGAGTGGCCCCTTTGTCCACTGCTATATTTAGTCATCTCACTGAGGCTAACATTTACACTTAAGCAGATCAAGACAGTATTGACGTGTACAGTTAATGAACAAACCATACACATGTTACAATATTATAAACGTAGTAGAATATGTTTGGCATTAGAAATAAAAATATTGTTAACCTGCTCATTAGTTCTCATGCTGCTTTTGTTTTGTGCTCATTTAGGTATTAAGTCTAAAAGCAAAACTTTAAAACATCAAATCTGTTTGCATACTTTTTATTTCTGCCAAAGGCAAAAAAATGCATAAAACAGTGAAACATAATGTGACGTTGATCCCCTTAGAAATGTGATAATGTGACTTGCATCAAGAAAGACACAGGATGTGTCAGAGCGGTACATGTGCATGTGAAAAGTGAAGAGGTAAGGAAACCTTAAAATGAGGGGTGGGGGTTTGATTTGCATCTTTGAGGTCAAAAAATACCTTTGAACTTCTGCACTATGGCAAACATATGAGCAAAATGGCATTCAATAAAGCTGAATGAAGAAACAGAAAACGTGGATGCAGTGCTCAGTTATTGATGTAGCTCAGCCATATGGTCTACACTAAATGTCAATGTCAGCTTGTCAGAAAGTCCAAATGCATGAGGCCGCAGCATTCTGAGGAGCAGCACTAGCTACCGTTAAAATACAGTAACAAACAAGAATGGGTTATTCCCAGGGCAAATACATGAATAAAAAGTAGTAAAACTTAATTAAAACTTTGCTTTGCCAAGGACACTTGTTGCACAATATATTGTAATCGCTGAGGGCATGGTTCTAGTAATCACAGACAGAGCTGGCTCATCCAAAAGACAGGTTTTATATGTTTTCAAGCCATGGATTACATCTGGAGGAGGCCTCTTTCTGCAAATAAAAGCCATATGTAGAGTCCACACATGTGTCTCCACCAATCACAGTTCAGGTGTGGTAACCTTTAACCCCCTCAAGATTTTAGGGTAAAAAGCAGAAACCCATTTTCTTCTGTGTGTGCAGATTAGCAGTGAGCCTCTTCTGTTGGCCTACTATGTGTACCTAATATTTAGTCATTTATTTTAGCTGCTATCAATCAACCATTCTAATGAAACAAATAGATATTCCCAAAGTTATTAAACAGATTCTTGTCAGCCTTTTTAGATGCAAGACACACAATAATTCCCTTTTAAATTTGAAATTATTATTCTTTTATTCTCTGATGCTCATCTGGCACAAGGTAGGTACACCCTGACCCTGTACAACATCATTTTGATTATGTGGACAATTCAGAGTGGCCCATTCCAAATGCATCACTTTGAACAGTGAATTCAGAGAACCCTGCAGGACAGGGTCGAACCCAGCAGCTTCTTGCTGTGAGGGAGGAGTGTTTTGTGTTTGTGTGGGCTCCTGTGTTCAACCATTATCAGATGGGTCCTACTTACACTGTGCAGTGAAGTCTTGTTTGAGATGCGAACAGTGACCTGTGGTTGCTGACAGGGGACACAGTAAGTTGTTTAGCTTTGGTTTAGTCATGAATATGTGATTATGGGTTTAGAGCAAGTAGAATGTAAATGCCTTTTGTATCCAACATACTAAATCATTTTGTGCGACCTGACTAAGTATGTTAACATTGGAGTGGAAAATTATTTTGACAATTTAAAATCTGTACAATCAAGTACAAACTTGCAATTATGACTTTTGTTTGTTTTATTTGATATTCACAAAGTGCAGTAAATCATATATGGACTAAAATATCCTTTCTTTTATTTGCTTTTTCTTACAACTTCATTAAATTTTATCTTAGAAATGATGATGAAGTAGTCTGTATAAAATGAAGGTAAGCATGGTGACTCAGATGAAGTTTTCTCCTGGATATCCAAGAGAGACGAGAAGAAATCTGCAAAAAAAAAAAAAAACTCGAGGAGAAAAATGTGGGACAAAGGTAAGAGAGCATGGACATGTGTTTTTAGTCGGACAAAGGTGAGGGAACCCAGAGAGTTTAATAACAGTACAGACAGACTGATCAATACCTGGAGCTCGACCAGTTCCCAGCTCTGACCTAAAGACCTTCTGTTTACTAACCCTTACACTCAGTGGACGTCACATTGCTCTGAAGTGACGTAGGGAAATGAACAAAGACGCCAACCACCTATGCATATAGTTTTCTGTTGATAAATGTGCACTTATTGATGAAAACAGGACAAGCCCGAAGTCTAAAAAGGTTAGTAGATTAGTAGATCAACAATAAAATGATGACTTTAGACTGCTCTAAAGTGATTCTTGACAGAATCAGTTTAAGTTAGTTAAAACAACTATAAAGCAACTATAAGCAATGTTTGAATCCCAGGCAGAGGCAAAGAAAATTATTAACAGTCCAACGTTAAGCTACAAAAGTATTAAAGACACATAATAAAGTACAAAATGCTTATTGTTTTCTACACTTGAGCAGTATTTATGGTCTCAAAGATTTGAAATCCTAACTATGAATAAGATCTCTTCATGTACAAATGAGATCTCTTTATGTCCAGCTGAATCCTCTGCAGAACAAAGTCTTGTTAATTTCCCATTGCTCCCTTCCCCCTTCACACTTACATTGTTTTTAGGACTATCTTTTTGTGTTTCTCTTTCAAAAGTCTGGGTTAACTTGAAGATTTGGCGTGAGGCAACAAAACAGTATGAGATACCCTTTGAATTGTTGAAACCATTAGGCAAACAGTGTTGTCTCCTGCCTGTTCCAGGGTACACAGCCAGACAAATATTTTGGAAAGTTGGCCAGTGTCCCCACTTCTAGGAGCAGACAAGTTGCCTAAACAAACATAACCCCGCAGAAGCAAGAGTGGGTCAAGACATACAAATGAGATCAAGCTCACAGGAGTTAGTGTCATCAACATGATTAGCACAACTAGAAACACCAAAAAGATGATGTCAAATTGCTGGGCCAAAAGCCTTCTCCCATGCTATCAGTATCTTCCAGAAGATACTGGTGGTTTTATACAAAAGCACATTATACTGGAGCAGATATGACTTTGCAAAAGTAAACAGACAGTCTCACGTTGTCCATTGATTACATTTATGGTTACAAAACATGCCAATTTTTCTAGGCAGGGATATGAGTCGGCACAGTGTAACTTATGAAATAGAGCCATCTAGCTTCACACTGTTTGATGTTGCTGCATCTCAACTTTGTAGAAGGTAAGCATGTCCATGTTGAAGTCATCTCAATTCATACTTTAATACTTTTTTTCTGCTTGCAAACTAGTGAACAAGAGACATGAACCTCATCAATGTATCAGATGTTGACTTGAATATTACTCCACAAGTATCTTCAATGACTTTTAGATGTATGGAACATTTTGCCCACTATTTGCTTGTTACAATTGTTCGAAGTGCAGTGCATAGGGAGCCATTACACTGACTACTAAATAATATAAAGTCTATGATGCAGAGCCACCTCAGCGCCTAGCTTAATCAAGAGTATGAGGATGCCCCACATTTAATAGTTGTAGCTTTCATTCTTCAAAAATGGGATGTATTGGTATGCCAAACCACTTACTGTTTAAGACAAATCTAAAACATAAACGGTCCCCGGTATCTGGATTCTGCCTCCAACGAAAGTATTTATAAACCACATTTAACAGCCACCAACTCTCTTTCCACTGTTTGAAGCACTTCGCTCTTTCACGTACCACGTTCGTCTTTCACCAGATTCCTCTACAAACAGAGCATTTGCGCATGTGCTAAAAACCCAACCCGTCGAGTGTTTCATCATCAGCAGCACATCCCAGAAGTTGTCTGGTACCCTGCTCCTATCATTGTCACGAACAAGAACACCTCAGGACACAGACGGAGAACGAACAAAAATATACGACCGACTCGACGACAAAAACCCCGGTGAGTGAACACGTTAGTGCCCGTACCAGTGCGATCTGAACAGACAAAGACTACTGCAGAACTCAAACTGCAGCTTTTTGTCTTTTACATTTGAGCCACGCCACAGGGGTTGAATTTAAGTAGCCTGCTTCCACGTGAATGCCGCAGTGTTCTCTTCTTTTTCCGTTGACGGGACTTAAGTGACTAACCGACGACGGCGGTATGGATCAAAGGACGCGTGGCACGTTGGTGGCGCTGTCTTAATTCAGACCTTTGCGTTTTATCCGCAAACGTGCAATCCCGAGGCTGCTCTATGAGCGCATCTGAGTGTCCGGCAGTGTTCTGTTTGACTTTACTGTGTCGCTCAAGTGAGGCTGGCACTGGGCCAAACCCCAGACTATTCGACGCTGGACGGATAGGGGGTAACTAATCTGGGGCTGCAATTTCAACGCACCCAAGAAGTGCCTTAAATGGGTGGCTAATATGCTAAATGTTCTCACGTGCTGCCTGTTTGAGGGTTAGCTCAATGGAAACTTACATGTGCTGCCACACTCTCCCAATAGAAGTAGCCGAAAAATAACACGTGGAGTCAAGGGATATGTCTAAGTAATCAGGACACCAAAGGTCAAAGCTATCGTTCCCCACACTAATCAAGTAGAGCATGACCAAAACGCTACTTGAATGACGAGATAAACTTGCGCCAGTCTTACTACGTGTTTGAACGCCCCCACCCCGGCCGGGAAACGGTGAGAAAAGGGATTTTTTTTTATTCTTGGCGGTTCCAGTGAAACGCCAACATAACCTGTCAGGTCAACTGCTCCACCTTTATAAACTTGCTTTTTAGCACACATGCTTTCTCATGTTTGCTCTGCTGCTTAAAAACAATGCATTCAGTTTAGGAATTACCTCCATATAGTCTATTTGGATCAAAGGAGTTTTGAGGACATTCAGACATAGATTTAGTTGAATCTTTAAATTTGAGTGACTTTTCATTGTGGGTCATACTTTTTCGGGGAAACACACTACAGATCACTGGATGCTTGATAAGACTACATTCCTTTGCCACTGTTATTGTAACAGGCAGGTAGTCCATGGAGCTGATGGGTTAATTTGTGAGCTTTATTCTGCCCTGTTATAATGGGTTTAAGTGGAACTTAGTGCTATGCTGGTATGTGTTAGATAGAAAGTAAAAAATCCTAGTAATTTGCTGACTTTGTGCTGAATTTCACAAACTTTGCTCTTTCAGAGGTGTCAGGTCACACTAATGCCTTTAGTTGCTCTGGAAAATGGAGCATTTGTTTGTTGAATGAATGGCCTCATTGACATGTCCTTCTGGAGTTGTCCTGCTTTACTGATACCCCAAAAAAAAAAAAAAAAACACAGTTGGATCTCCAGAGAAGTGGTAGTATAAATCTTTTGCCTACTGTACCTGAAGTATCCTTCCCCGTAGTATGACCTTGCACATTAATTTAATAAGGCTTCATGTTTGTGTCTTACCCATGACAACTTAAACAATTTTTAAATAGACAGACCGAGGTTAAGAACCCTTGGAGATGTGAACTGTTTCAATAAACCATCAGTCATCACATTCCTGCTAACTACAGGAAGGTTAAGGTCAAGCTCTTAGTTTAGTCAGCACAAACTTGTTTTTAGAAATGTACCCTTATCTATTTCTTTTTTTTTCTTCATTTTTTCCCAGACTTAAACTGTAAAAATGTTTCTACAGTTGATCAAAGACTGGGATATTTAAGAAAACAAATTGGCTTGTCACTAAACAAGCTCCCAATGGTGTGGTAACCGGCAGCAGGTCAGTGTTGTAGATGTCAAGACCAGCAAGAAAAGAAGGAAGTTACTCTGTGGTTCTTGTTTGGCCTGTTGTGCATGAAGTGTTGCCCTGTGCGTGCCAGTCACATTCTTCAAAGGTTGGCAGGTTGTACTGTATATTACTTTGTTTAAGAACCTTCGGCCTGATGGATGTCCTACTAATATCAACACAATTTAGCCTTTTACATTGCAGACATGAAAAGTAAAGACGACTATCACAGAGTGGAAGGTGTATATAGTTTTTGACTTACGAGAAATAACATTTTTACCTCAAGGAGAAGTAGTGTGACAAGCTGGATTTGCTGAAAGCAGTGTTTTCTGTCAAATAGTCGTCATCAAAGCCTGCCTCATATTGTGCCCATCTGTTTGTCATTGGTCTCTATAAGTAGTTCCCTGCTCAAATTCCACTAATACAATAGAAAGGAATATCAAGCGTTCGAAATACTGTAATTGCAAAGCTCTTTCAATTTAAGTCAAACTGTATAAGACAGTTTTTGAGTGTTCTTATTTTTACATGATATAATAATTGTACCTGTTATTGTCATCAGCCTTTGACAAATCTACAACCAATACAATGGCAACAATAAGTCTATGATACAAAATAGAAGCAAGGGAAGGTTGACTGTAGCCCTGTACAGCTCACTATGCTATGAGATATGATCTATCCTGCTTGAGGATATTTATATTTATGGAGTCCGTTCTGTAACTTGCTACTGCCCAGTTTTGTACTGCAGGACACAAATGTTGGGGTTTAAAAAGAAAAAGGGGTTATACAGTTTGCCTTAAAGTAGACACAGTGCTGCAGTAGTAAACTATTAGTTTAATCAAAGCTAAAAGTTCACATTTAACATTTTTAGACATTGGTCCCATTCAAACTGGTTGAAACCACCTAAATCTGCAACTGAGGTAGTTTGGATTGTCAAAGTTTTTTTTTTTTTTTTTGTAACCTTGTTGGGCACCCAAAGTGCTTTACATGATGCTACCATTCACTCAATTCACACCTGGGGCAGACAGAGAGGGGGGGCTGCAATACACAAGGCACTCAGACTTCAACCACCACCAAACTCAACTCTTGGATCTCAGCTTTGTCTCTGTGGGGGTTTAGTACTAATGGGTTTGTATTTTCAGATCCATATATATTGTATCTGTATTTTAACCTTGCACATGGCAGAACATGTTAATGAAGCACACACAGTTAACACTGTCGACACTGCACTGATCAGTACTTTGGGCTTGTTTACATCTTGATTCATTTAATGGAAGTAAGACTTGTCTGTTTATTAACCCACAGTTTTAGGTTTTGTATCCCATTACAGAGATGAAATAATAAATGTGTACAGGTGTCTTTTATGATCTATATTTAGTTGTGAGGATTGCACACTTGTGTGTACCTTGATCATATGTCTTTGGTTACATTGGTGTTCAGAAGAAAAGGTTAAAGCAAAGGCATTTGGACTTAGTTTTCTAGGTCAAGACGTTTTGTCCCTTCTCCAAGAGTTTGTCAATTCTGAGATCGACTGATAAGAGAGCTGACCTTTATCTCACGAGGGAGGGCTTTAACCTGAAACGAAGCCTGATTGGACCAGGCTTTTCTGGTCTCATAGTTGTTACCAAGAAAGGGCACTGTTCAGAGTTAACAACTATGACACCAGAAGAGCCTGTTTCATGTCAAATCTTTCACCTTGAAAACTACGTCCAGATGTCTTTGCTTTAACCTTTTCTTCAAGATGTCCTTGATGACTGAGAACCTTCACAAACATTGGTGTTTAAGTTCTCTGTTTTGACTTTGCAGCTTTCTCAGCCTTGTGTAGTGAGTGTGTTTTTTGGAAAGCCATTTAAGGCAAATGATCCAAACAGTAGCAGGGCTGATGTCTGAGCTGAGCATAACTAGTCCACTTATGTGTTGGCTTAAGGAAAAGGAGGATTTTCAGATCATGTCCACACATGGGTTCAATGAAAGAGTTGTGCCAACTGAAAAAGTGCCAGAGAAAGTTTAAATGTTGATTTTGAATGTGACCTGTTTGTCTAGTACCATTCTGTTTACCTGGTAAATTAGATAAGGCTTTAACTGCGTCACAGTTGTCTCATTTATTTGTTGCATGTGCCAAACAATGACAAAAAGCGTGACACAAATATCTCTACTAGTGTTTAAGGCAAGAAATCTGTCCGTCTCTCATACAACTTATACACATTTATTTTGATATTAAAAATTTCTTGGTTAAAATTGAAAGCACCAGGGTAAAGGATGGAGACTGGTACACATTAATTCTAACAGTTTACCATTTGCTTCTCTGTTCTTTTCTCCAGCAGCAGTGTGAACCTCCTTCATCAGCAGACATGCCTCCAGCGATGGGCGGGCCTGTGGGCTACACTCCTCCTGAAGGGGGGTGGGGCTGGGCAGTGGTTGCAGGAGCCTTCATCTCTATTGGCTTCTCCTATGCTTTTCCCAAATCTATCACAGTCTTCTTCAAAGAGATTGAGACCATCTTTGATGCCACCCCCAGTGAGGTGTCGTGGATCTCCTCCATTATGCTGGCGGTCATGTACGGTGGAGGTGAGTGGCTGCCATGTTCCCTCTTGAAACAGAAATTGTCATCTGAGCTCTTTCTGAGCGGCAGCTTGTCCCCTGATACTTGCCACATAATTCAGCTTAGTTTATTCAAGGATGTTCATGAACTGTTGTGCATATCTTTAAAACCCACTGCCAAAAATGTATGTTTGTAGGTGCTGCTGCATCAACAGCAACAGAGATTCAAGCAGGAAACTCCTTCTTGTAGATCAAAAAAGATTGGATTTCATCACCTTTTCTGTTAGACCACTATGAGCTAATGACCTACTACAGATTCTCTTGTGGGAAATTGAAGGAGCCAGATGTCTTTTGTAGTCTTTCTCGCTACAAATTGAGCTATTTCCTTCTTCACAGTTTGCCCAATTGGTACAAAGCAGCCAGTGACGTCACAGGGCTGATGAATAAATTTGGTTGTATGGGTGGAAAACAAGACTCTGTACAGTGTAATATTAGTCACTTGGTACACATGGGGCAGTGCACGTACACACATTTATATGAAAACTCCACCTGCTTCTGGTTCCTCATAGTCATAGCAAGATGACGTCATTGCTCGCTCATAGTGGGGGGAAATGTGCAGGAAACCAGATGAGACATAACATATTGAAATTATTATAGTATTTTTATTTTTTTCCCCAAAGAAAGTAATCAATCAATAAAAAAAATCCAACTCTTGTGGGTGAATGAGTCATTACAATTTCCTTCTAAACCCTTCTGTAAATGTAAATGAGGGAGAGACCATAAAGGACACTAGGTTTCTGAGCTTGCGTATTTTATTTGGACAAGTTCTCACATGTTTATCACTGTGTTAAATTATTCCACTAAAAATGAGACAAATACAAACTCCTGGCACATAGTATCACCTCTCCTTTTATCTTGTTTGTTTTTCACTACCTGCTGTCCTTCTACTTTTTAGATGGCTCGATTTGTTAAAGCACATTTTTCCCCCAGAGCCGTGTCATGGTCACTCTGTTCTAGCTGCTCCTTTTTGTGGCTGCTTTTGTACAGGCTCACTTTTGTTTATGGTGAACATGCTACAGACTACATACATGGTCTTCCCTCTAAAACCTTTTATTGGCTGTTTGACTTCAACATGAAAACCTACCACTCTCAACGTGGCAGCCCACTAAGACTATTTGAGACGGTCAAAAGACCCTCAGCAGCAGACACAAAGGTGTCCACAGGAAATGTAGTGAGTGCGTGAGTGAATGCTTGTTCATCTAGAGGCCCCCAGTCTGTTTGGGCTGCTGCCAGGTTTCAAGGGCATAGCGGCTGAGGCCACTCTGGGAAAAACCACAGTGTATGAATCCCTGCTTATTATTAAAATGGGCTATGTTCAGACTACCACATAATTCAGTTTTAATTATTCTCTTGATTAAGGGGAATCTTTTTCTTGAATCTTTTAAGCACCTTAAACATCCATTTTCCATTCCATGCAGTTTCTCTTCATCTTTCACGTTTGTCCTTTCATGCCACTGTCTTAAGTAGGCTTTTAGTTTGTATTCTAGTGAAGTCAGTGTGGCCCTAGATTCATGTGAAGGTCTATTCATAGTGAGCTTGGCGGGCAAACTGAAACCTGTGGACAAATTCCTTGTACTTCTTTGCTTAAACTTTTCTTTTAGTGTGTTTTCAACATGACCTGTTCAATTAAATACCGCTACCTTCATGTTTTAATTCCTTGTACCCGTTTCCTGTCTCTGCTTCTATTTTTTTCACCACTGCTACACAATCACTCATTGTCCCCCATTAATAAATTATATAATAAATGCTGTCACAGTGCCATCTTTTGGCAGCAGGTTGTAACTGAACTTGTATTCTGTTTCAGTCTAATGGGGTGGAGTGGCTAAACCCATCTCTCTATTAGTCTGCCACAGTGGGAATGTGAATGTGGGAGTAAATGGGTTGAATGGAAAGCATGGTGTAAAGTGCTTTGGGTGCCCAAAAATGTATTGATTTGTTCTTTATTTCTCTTCACTGTGCTAAGGTCCAGTCAGCAGCATCCTTGTAAATAGGTTTGGCAGCCGACCAATCATGATGCTTGGTGGATGTCTGGCAGGGTCAGGACTGATTGCTGCCTCCTTCTGCAACTCTGTACAGCAGCTCTACTTTTTCATAGGTGTTGTGGGAGGTCAGTATTTTTTATATTTTTCTAATTGAGTTACAGTTGCTCTGTAGTCTCTGAAACCTTCTGATTTGTTTTTTTTTTTGTTTCCTCTCACTTTCTGTCTCTTCAGGTTTGGGATTGGCATTCAATTTGAATCCAGCCCTCACTATGATTGGTAAATACTTCTACAAGCGTCGGCCCATCGCTAACGGGATTGCAATGGCAGGTAGCCCCGTCTTCTTATCCACTCTGGCTCCTCTCAACTCCTGGATGTATGATTTTTGTGGATGGAGAGGCAGCTTTCTGATCCTAGGAGGACTTTTGTTTAACTGTTGTGTGGCTGGTTCTCTCATGCGTCCCATTGGACCCAAACTTCCAGTCAAGCCGGCAAAGCCTGATGCTGAAGCTGGAGAAGCCAAAGAACAGCAGAAGAGAACAGTGCTACAAACCATTAACTCCTTTATTGACTTGACATTGTTCAAACATCGTGGTTTCTTGCTGTACCTATTGGGCAACGTAATCATGTTCTTTGGACTCTTCGGTCCTCTGGTTTTCCTTTCCAACTATGCCAAGAGCAAAGGCATCGAAAAAGATAAAGCAGCCCTTCTGCTCTCAGTGTTGCTTTCGTGGACATGTTTGCTCGACCCTCCATGGGTCTGTTGGCAAACACTAAATGGGTCCGTCCCAGGGTGCAGTACTTCTTTGCGGGTGCTGTCCTCTACAACGGAGTGTGTCATGTGCTGGCACCGTTGTCTGTGGATTATACTGGATTTGTGATTTATGCCATTTTCTTTGGTTTTGCATTTGGTTGGCTAAGTTCAGTGCTGTTTGAGACACTGATGGATCTTGTCGGGGCCCAAAGGTTCTCCTCAGCCGTTGGACTGGTTACCATAGTGGAGTGTGCACCGGTGCTCTTTGGTCCACCACTCACAGGTAAGGTAAAAGTGTATTTCCAGTATTCACTGGAACCTGTGTTGCACTTGAAATGCTGTATATTCAAACAGTTTTCTGTTTCTTGTCCACCACCAGGTAAATTCTACGACTACTACAAGTCCTACGACTACACCTATATCTCCTCAGGCATCATCCTGATTATCTCCAGTGTGTTCCTTTTTGTTGGAATGGGCCTCAACTACCGGCTACTAGACCAAGAGAAAAAAGCAGAGGAGAAAAAGAGAAGGAGCAGCCAAAGGATGAGCGCACAGCGATGCTGGCCCCTGCCTCTCCCACATCTGACGAAGAGGGGGAGAAGAAAATCACACCTGCAGCTGTCACTCTGGAAGATGTGGCAAGAATGGACGAAGATACGGTGTAAAAAGGCAAATGGGACTTTATGGAACCACACTGCATCACACGCCTCACACAAACTGATATATGCACACACTTAAAAAACAAATCTGTCAGTTAATATCACAAAACCTGTTGAGAGATCTGTGGCCCAGAAGCCATAGAATGAATAACAGTTTCTCACAAAAACCTGTTGCTTTAGTTTAAGCAGTGTGGCTCTACTTTAAGACCTCTGGTATCTGATGTGCCTTGACCTGAGTCGTTTTAGAAGCACACAGCTGCTGACATTAACATGGATGCACAACAAACAGAAAGGCTGAAAGTTATATATCTAGTGAATAATGAGGACTTCATTCTCAGGGTCTTGAACTGCCTCAAAGGTTCACATATAAACATCTAGAACTGATTTAGTCAGAGGGCGCCTGAGGATTCCACAACACCCAGACGCTATGTTACTCCTTAAGGTCTGGGTATAATTTAAAAGGGCACATCCATATTCTTTATCTTTGCAGTGTTTATCCAACCAGGTAGTAACTTCTATGTTAAAGAACACAAAAGGTCACAATGAATCACACAAGAAAAATAGTTAGAAGCAGTATTGACTTGTTGTTGTTGTTAACCTTACTCTGTGGTCAAATGCTAAATGGTTACAGTTCTAATTAGCTGCTGTTAAAAAGGCAGTGCTCTGTGTGTGCTTGTGAATAAATGTGTGAGCTTGAGTAAAATATCCACAAACCAGCAGCTCATCCTGCTGCTGTGTTGATAAAGATGGTACCGTTAAACAGGCTTATTTTGGCTCACCAGCAGGATGAGACTCCTTACATTAAAATGACATTGCACACCGTTTTGTGATAGGATTGTGATAGACCAGACAGATGGTTTTGTTTGTGAATATGTACTACTGGTTGTTACACCGAAAAAGTGCTTCAAAATGCACACAGGGAGAAAGTTTTGTATATTTAAGTGTTTTTGTTAATGATTGAACGATTGATGTTGGGTTTCCAGTTACAAACAAACATTTTGAGATTTGAAGGAATTGTATTTTAGCTAACTATATTTGACAGAAAGTGATGGGAGGATGTGTGTATGCGGGTGTATGAAGTTGTATGTTGGTATCATATCGATGCTCTATTGTTGCCACATTTTTAAAGATCGGTCAATGCATTATCAATATGAACTTCACAGAACATGTGTAAATCTCCTTTTACTAGCCGCAGACACTTTTCTACAGACTAGAGTAAGATTATTTTTATTAGACTAAACAAGTTTGCCTTATTGAGATGAAATGGATAACGGTTTTTAACAGATCTGCTTCAGAGGTTTAAGATCAGTTCTGCAGCAATAAAACAAATGGTGATAGAAGCTTTTAATTAAAGTTTAGGCATATTTTGTTGCAGGAAATTGAAAAATCACTGACACTACTGGGACATTTTTGTGTTTTTTCAGCTGACATTCGAAATGTCAAATATAGTATTTCACTGTAAGACTGTTGGGTACTTTGATTTAACATCTAGTATGTGTTTCAATTTATTTTTGGTTTGTTTGAAGTAAATATACCAATGACCAAATAGTCTCGACTTAACCCCAAGGCAAGGTTTTTTTGTCCAGCTAGAAAATATGCACCTGTCAATGAGCAAACTGAACAATGGTCAAATTAAGATTGGACCAAGAGAAAATACTGCAGATGTCCACATTCCCCTGCTCAAAAGTGTCATGTAATTTCAAATTATTAATTATAACTTAAAAATGAATTAATGAAAACCTTCAGTTCATTTTGAAAGCAATTTATAAATATGGTTAATGTGCAAGACATGTGAAGATTTAATGTAAATAGTTCAGTGCAGGGTATTATAAAATCGTACTGTACATTGCTGCAACACGTTTTCTGCTAAATGGAACAATTTTTGTAGTCCAGATGTTTTGTTTTCTATGTCAGATGTCTCTTTTTGACTGGGACTTAATAAACATTTTTGAAAAAAGTTATGCATTTCCTATTCTGTCAGCCACCGTGAGACACAAACCAGTCACATCAGTTTCTAGAACTTGCTTGCTTTAGGTTTGTGCCACAGTATTTTAACACTTAATGTGTCAGTGTTCAGTTCGAGGTGTGTGTGGTGGTGGAGTCATTAGGTATGAAACCCCTGCGCTGTGTGTTTAAGCGACAGAGCAGAAGCAGGCGTAGCTCGTGAGAAATACTAGTGGAAAATGCAGAGTAGATCCACGGGTTGGTGCAGGAGTTTAGACTGGCCAGCAGCATCAGCAGGGTAAACACAGCGCCTGTTTATACACACACAATAAGGGCTACAAAAACGTACTTGTATTTAGAGTAAAAACACTCCACCGTGCTACTTGACCATGAAATACACGAGATTCTGTATTTCTAGTGATTAACATCATTACCCTTAAACTCTGCACAAGTTTAAGGGTAAAACTAGAGTTACTAGGATGTTCACCATTTTGTGGCGGGTTTGGGTCCCAGGCAGCCCACAGCTGGACACTGAAGAAAGGGGCCCAGCAGAGGGAGTAGACCAACACTATGACCAGCGTCATCCTGACTGTTTTTGACATGGCGGCTGTTACTTCTCCAACTCTAGCAGAGGTGCCTTTGGCCTGTGTGGAGCTGGAGTAGACAGCAGAGGGCGCTGCATACTCGGGCTGCATCTCAACTGAAAGAAAAGAACCAGTGAGATTAAAAATGTAAATCAATATACATACAGTATATGAGACATACCATGTGAAGTTGTGTAGAGACTATCGCAGTGGGATGTGACACTGTTGTTCATGGTACCCATAGACAGGGGCGGATAGGTGGAGCAGGAGGAAAAGCTGCTGGTGTTCCTGCGGTTGTCATACAGCAGAGGAGGAACATACAGAGAGACACTGGACCCTCCTCTTCTGGCTCCTCCTCCTCTCTGGTGGTTGTCTCGCTTGGATGTAGGGGAGGACAGGTGGCGCTTTGACTTCAGGTACAGATTGCTGTGAATCTCTTTTAAGATCCTCACCTGAAGACAATGAGAGAATGGTGTGAGAACTGTCAAGTGTAGCCATTTTCACAAAAGTGTATGCCTTATTTACCTGGCAGATGGTGATAATAAGGACTGGAAGGACAAACACAGCCAGGGTCATCCAGGTCACATAAGCTTTAAGGCCCCAGGACCCTACAAAGTTTCCCCAACATTCATAGACGCCTGGTGCGACCTCCGAGCGGGAAAAGATAAACACCTGGCAGGAAAAGTAAATGGAGAATCTCTGAAGATAATATATAGTCTGTCTGTCTGTTGATTGTTGTGCTCTTTCCATTGGCATGGTGTCTCACTTGTATTCAGAAATACAACCATGGCATACCACTGAGGTTACAAATCACCTTTTGCTTACTAAACAATATCATTGACTGCCTTCAACCGTTTTACAAATATTTCTGCAAAGGTTTCTTAACCACCAACATAAGTCAGTTGCAATTTATAAACATACAGTTCATGCACTTTTTAATATGAAGCAGTAGGGACAATTTGGAGCACTCTTGAGTTCTACACATGTGACAAAGCCACACCTGTGGCAGGCTGAGCAGCAGTGACAGAGCCCAGGCCAACAGTATGGAGGTGTTCCAGCGCTGGGTGGCCAAACTGCGGTGTGCCTGTAAGGGACAGCAGATGGCATAGTGCCGGTCCAGAGTCATGGCTACAATCATGTAGGAAGAAGCAAACATCCCCAGCACCTGCAGGTACTTCACAAGGCGACACAGAAAGTCAGGGCCCGGGAAACGGCCCTTGGCGTCCCACACCAGTTGGGGCAGCACCTTGAAGAGAAAAGGACACACTTGAATGTATTTGAAAAGAGACTAGCCACTGCTCGTATTGGCGGATTTTTTGGTATGTAGCCCTCAGTCAATCACAGATCATTATTAAACATATTTATAGATGTAAGGCCTTAATCTTATACTAAAATGTCACCACGTAATTCTTAGATTGTTAGATATAACTGTCCTTTTATGACTAGAAATATGAAAGTATAGTGACAAAAAGGACACAAAGATAATTTAATGATGACCATATGTTCTTGGAATTCTATAAATCAAAATAATCAAATGATGTTAAAAAAAAACATGTCAAAATGATTACATCAAATTGCAAACATACATAAATAAATACATACTGCAAGTTAAAATAATATGTTTGCCACAGAAAAGCTGCCAGGATTAAGCTGACCTGCTTTTTAAAATAATTATTTATTAATGACATAATAGCTCCTGTAGTTACATAAGTGTACTATGCCCTGCACATGCAGCTGGATCACCTGCAAAAAAACCCTGCAGAGTGCTCAGCCTACCAGAGGACAATACTGGTATACTGACTGCTCTGGCCTACAGAACCTTCACAAAAACAAGAAACAAGAAACTATCATTTAGAACTGAGGTGAACTGAACACACCTGGAACAGGGCCACCACCAGGTCCGCCAGGCAGAGGTTGAGCATGAACTGGTGCAGCGGGTTATGGTTTTGTCTCTGCCGCAGCAAAACCACCAGCACCAGCCCGTTTCCAAGCAATGCCATCACCAAGATGACAGCCAGCACCACCACTTCAGCCACTGCCAGCAAGGTGTCACGCTCCCACTCTGTGGCATTGGTCCTCGCCGGGGTCACAGACACTGCTGACCAGTCAATTGACGGATATGTAACCAAGGAGTCTGACATTCTGGCTGAGGAGGAGAAAGGACAATAATGTCACCAAAAAGGTTTGCCGTTGAACCAGGAATGAAAACTGTGGCTGCTTAGCTTCTCTTTCAGCCATTATTTGAGCAACCAACTCTTTCTAGGAAGCTTTATCAGATTATATAAAATGTTTTGCTATTGCTTACGGTTGCATTCAGAAATACAATCGCTAACTAACTGTTAGTCTGAAAGGTTTACAGAACAAAAGAGAAATTGCTGTGACCCTACAAAGACCTGGGCAATTGCACTCAATAAATAGCCCCACACAAGAGGCCCTCTTTGAATGCCTCTACATGTGTGCCCAACTGTGAAATTGTGTATGGCACTGTAAACATGCTATATTTTTCATTTGGTTGCTTCACAATTAATGTTCTAACAGGAGCTTGGTCCTGGTATAAACATTGTTAACTTCAGCTCAATGTATCTGTCTGTGGGGTGTTTACTTGCAGAAGGTCAGATGAAGACTTTTCTTATTGTGAGGGCAAAGGTTTAGCTCAGGAAACATCTTGCTTTCAGGAGGTAGAAATTAACAAAGTGCAAATTACCTAACGCTCAAGCATGTTTTTCTGATGACTGGGCTAGGGTCAGGGTCAAGGGGCACACACTCAGCTCTAGGCACACAGGGCAACAGCTAAACAACACATGTATGTAAACAAGAAAGATAAACTATGAGAGAAAAAAAAGGTCATTTTTCTATTTAACTGTCTATTACAAACCAAACATAAGACATCACAGCTTTTTTTTCAATACAGCTGCCCTATTTTGTTAGATTATATTATAAAACTAGTTACACAAATATATGATCATGGAACCCAAAGAAGCAATTTCTATTTAACACAACCCAAAATGCACTTCAATCCACATTGCTGCAGGGAACTATCTCAGGTTTAAATCATAAATGCATTCACTTTGAAAATTGAAATCAAACCTCCTTTAATTCATGTTTAGATCTACACTCCAAAATTGGTCAGATAATTAAAAAAACAGAATAAATTCTGTGATTATTTTTTAATTACGTCTTAACTTTAACGGCTCTACTGTACATTCAACAGTTTCATAAGCTTTCCTAAAAATGATAGTTGACAGCCAGGTTTCTCAGATTTCATCTTTTGATACTGACAGAAAGAAGAGTCAAATCTAAAGTAATGTATGTTGCGGTCTTACCCGGATTGTCTTCACCCTCAGCGTCCCATGAAGCATCTGTAGGAGCCAGGACAACCTGATCTGCTGTTTCGCACACTAACCACGTTTTCCTCTTGCGTATTACGCCGACAGTGACCTCTGCCAACTCATGCTGCTGACTCTTGTCTCCCCATCGGCTCCTTTCTTCCAAAACGTCCTCCTCTTTAGCACCCTGTCAAGCTTCCTGCTTCTCCAGTCCCACTTCAGTTTGTGAAAAGTGTCAAAGGGATTTGCAGCCAGCAGGTTTGTTGATCAAAAGAATGTTGAATTAATGCCATTTCCTGCTGGTTATTTAAATATTCAGTGTTTTGTTTTTGGCTCTACTTTGATCCCTAAGCAGAGACAAAGGCTATCTTACACATGGCCACATTAAAACTAATAGCAGCACTTGTGGTTCTTCATAATGTACGTATTACAGGCAGAGAGTGGAGGGACAGGCTGTGACAGACGCGGTAAGTTTTATTTTTGGAAAGAAACATGACGGCTAGAGTGGCAAGGTTTCTCAACGGATTTGTCTTTCTCCCTTTTTTTTCTGCATTCCACCCCTCTAATTCTGACAGCACAGTAATCTCTTTCCTTCCACTCAATTGCTCCCTCGTTTGGAGAATCCTCTAATTATCGGGGGGCCCCACTGAGTGACCTTAAACATACACACAAGCACACACACAGGCACGCTACAGGGTGTGTGACTCCAGTTGGAGAAACAACACCGCAGCAACTGCACTTTGCTTACTTCCCCAAAGTCTTGAACATGTGAAGCTGTTCTGAAGACTGTTTTGTTTTAAAGAAAAACTGTAATCTCGTGTTGTGTAAATAGTTCCTGCTGGTCCCAAAGGAAATGTTGTTGTTTTGTAAAGTCAATGATCAATGATTATTTAAAGTGATTAAATGTGTAAAACTAACAGTGGTGTTTTCTCAGTTCTCAAAACAGTTGTAAACTATCTTGCTGGATGACTCAAAACCAAATCAAAGTGAATGCATCAGCCTGGAAAGGTCATACTCTTTTCAGCTTCAGGGTTTATTTTACTGATGTTCACCCTGGAAGCCTTTCAGACATCTTAACCCGGTCAATGGAGCCTAAAGATGACTGCTTTAGGATTCAGGCTGTGGAGGTAAAAACCTACTGGTTTTGTTTTTAAGTTGCTTATTACTTTCAGTTTAATGTACTGTACATAAATGTTATGGTCACTATAAAAGATGTTCCAAATAGCAAACTAACTAATGCCATGGCTAGTACATCTGAACACAAATAATAAACTCACTTAGGAGGCTAATTTCCCTGTTTTAAACCAGCACTATGTAGCTTTCTCATTAAAAATTACAATAGCAATAAATGAATTTGAATCATTTTTTCCCAAATGTTACAAGGAGACTAACACCAATTTTAAAGACAAAGTGTGGCGTGTTTGACAGACAGTTCACTTTGTAAATGTGAGATTCTGGACACACAACAATTTGGTAAGAGCACACATATCTGGCCAGAACATGTGACAGCAATGCAATTACATTACAACTAGGATATTTAAGTTAACGGTCCCACACAGGTATTATGTAATCTTTTAGTAAGTATACAGGCTGAAATGTAACATTGTGTTGTTTTAATTTACCTTCCCTATAGCTTTTTTTTTAGCCTATTATTTTATGTGACATAAAATAATAGGCGACAAAGCAAATTAAAAAATGTGTAAAATACAACGATTAGCCCAGTCTCTGTCACAGGGGAAAGGATGGCCCTGCGGATCATGCTGGGGTAACCGTGAAGCTTCAGGTGATCCAGCAGGAGGCCGTAGGGTTGGCTACGTTGCAGGCTGTGAAGCACTTTCCATTGTTTCTGTTTCCTTGCAAACAGTTCAATATCACTAATAATTTTATTGTTATGTAAGTAAGGTTATTTTGTTGTAAATATATATGTCATTGTTTTAAAGAGAGTACAAGTTTAACATAGAACAAGTTCAAGCCGAATATTTGCTGCCTCACCTACCATTACATAAACAGCATATCACTCTCTACAGTTTGTCCCAGGCCTCCAACCAACCCAGCACAATGTTGCCACACAGACTGGGCCTGACCATGGAGACTAAAACACTCAAATCCTGTCCTTCTGGCAAATCAACAAAAGAAAATTACTAAATTGTCAGGGCGTTGTTCTTCTACCTGGCACAAGTGTGAACAGAGACCGCATAGACCGGACCTGACATCATATCCGCGCGAGGATAAAAGACACGCGAGGGTGCAGCGCGCTCGTAGTTTACCCCTCTAAATAAAATAAAATAATTGATAGGCTTACAGAAGACACATTAACCAACAATGGACACACGTCACTCGTTACCAATGAGCGGAACTAGATAATAAAAAAATCTAATTACACAGTTATCACGATACAAAACCTCCAAGCCAGTGGCAGGTTCCTCCATCCTCGGTATTTTGACCCAATGGTCTAGTTCGCCTTTCCTCACTTTCCCCCAGGCACTTTCACTAGGCCCACCAGGAGGCGACAAACGCAGAGAAAAAGAGCCGTTCTACCTGTTACACCGTTACACCCATGGATCCATGATTACGCTCTCACTCATGAAATGAGTATGCACTCAGTAAAGCAAGAAACGACAGACTCTTTAATGCACAATGTAGAAACATCACAATATAGTGGCAACTGTATTGAATAAAGCAGAGATTTTTACCCGTACATCGCCTATTCACAGCTACAGTGAAACTGAAATTATCTCTCAATGGACTCCTTTCGAGAGATTTTTTCAGTTTCTTTTAAAGTACAATATAACAATTATATATTAATTATATTAATCAAATATATTACGAATAACATAAAACATTTTTTTTTCTATTTTGGGTCTATACAATTTCCTCCACATCGCTCCATCTCCAGCCAAACGAATATTGAGTATTATTGTCGGTAGTTGTAGTATTTCATCTCGTCGTTATGGAGGCTACCCGTGGAAGGCGTGACACTCTAAACCTACATTTCCCAGAATATCTGCCGCCGCCCCTCCTACCAGCAGGCCGCCCGCCTTCCCTCCCACTGCACTGGGCCGCGAGGAAGTCGCAAGATGGCTGATGTCGCTTGGAAGTAATGTTCCTCTCTGCAACATGAAGCCGTGAGTGTGGAAGAACGCGAGGGAGGCACCATCGGGCGTTTATTTTTATTTTATTTTAGTTACTTTTCTTTTATTTCGTCAAACATCCATCTCATTCCGCGTCGTGTCCGCCCTGGACTTGTCTTCGGGAGTTGACGCGTCAAATCACGCCGGGACCTGCCAGCAGCTAACAGCAGCTAGCCGCACACTTAGCAAATATTAGTTCAGCTAGCAGTCACTAATGCACAACGTTGTTAGTTTTTGCAAAGTGATGTTCTGACATCTGCAAGGCAACGAGCTACTGTTACTTATTTAAAAATATATAAAAAATCAAGAGATAGTAAAAATCAATGTGGAGTACTTCAGCTGTCAGACAAAAATAACGATTTGGACACTGCTCGGTGTAACATCATGTCCGCGGACTGGCCATCCAGCCTGTGGCTCGCTAACTAATGCGCAGTATTCCATCTATTTTATGTGCACGTACCAACAACATCGTTATTTTGTAAGGATCCCTTTACTTTGTACACGACTTGCCAAATATCCGTTATTGACTGTCAAGAGCTGTTTGTTTTTAAGGCAAATTATGGGCGAGCGAAATCTGAACTTATTCTGGTTATAGGTAACGCTAGCTACATTGGCCTTGCTGGCAACTCACCAAAAACCCACAAAGATGGACACTACACTGAGCACACACGACCAAAACTGACAAAGTGGCATTTTGTAATCTCCCGAGTAGTAGCTTAAGCCTGACACTCGTGCAACAGTGTGGTCACTTTTCACTAGTTTGGGACACACACAAGTTGTCTAGAGTGTTATCTTAAGTACAGTTAGTCACCACAGAGACGAGTTAGCTTGCCCCAAGTGCATAGCTAGCTCAAGTCTCGCCCCACATTACATTCAAACACGGCGTACAGGACGTATTCAGAGCCCGCTCCCGGCCAGACGCACAGGCTCAATAACACCGTCATGGGAGTACAGGGCTTTCAGGAGTATTTAGAGAAGCGCTGCCCGGGGGCCGCGGTCCCTGTGGATCTCCTGAAGCTTGCCCGAACAGCGGCCCGCCAACCCCCTCACCACCATCACCCACACCACCACCCACATCACCCAGGGCCCATGCCTCCCCCGCCGCCGCCCACTAGGATCCTCATCGACGCGGACTCCGGCCTGCAGCGTCTGTACGGTGGCTATCAGACAGATTGGGTGTGCGGCGGCGAATGGAACGCCATGCTGGGCTACTTGGCCGCCCTGTCCCAGGCCTGCCTGTATCAGGGGGGCCTGGAGCTGGTCGTGGTTTTCAACGGGACACTTGGAAAGGAGCGCTGGCCCGAGTGGGCGCGGCGAGTTCAGGGCCAGCGACAGACTGCTCAGCTTATAGTGAACCACGTCGGCAGCAAGGCCACTCCGCCTCCCCGAGCATGGTTCCTGCCCCCGGCTTGTCTCAGCCACTGTGTCCGCCTCGCCATGTTCCGGTTCAGAGTGCGGGTGAGCCATGCTATCATGCTTATTAATTAATTTTACTGTGGTCATTTAGCGTGCCAAGACAACACTTTCTCCTTCTTTTGCACGCCTATTAGGTTACGTCATGCAACACTCTTTTAACTCCTTCGAGGTTGTGAACAAGTGGAGCTGCACGTCTTAACCTCTGTTATGTCTCCAAGCTACTTAAATAATTATGCACTCGCTATTTGTATTCTGCAGTAGAGTGATTGCATCGCATTTTTGAAGCTGTTTATATCACGGGTCACATGGGATAGAAAGCAGTCTCCCATCTAACGGAAGCCTGTGATTAAAACATGCATTGTAAAGCATGACCTGGTCTAGCCTATATATTACATAACAACAAACCCAGTGAACTCTTCAAACCTTGTTGAGCCATGTCTACTGAATGAGTAGATATATCATTCAAATATTTTACATTTGTAGCTAATTTGTGTTTTACATAGTAGATTTAATATAAATTATAACAGATTTGAATATAATGGTGAAGGTGTAATACATGCATTCAATCTTTTTTGTTCTGGTGAGGTGTTATGTTTTATTGTGTGAAAATGTAAGTCAGTTGGTTGTTTTCTGTGGTTATTCAGTTGCTTAAACCATTACTGGTCTACAGTATCTTAGATGTTGCATTTTAATATTATTATTTCAATCTTGAACCTGTGATCGCAGTATTGGGAGCAGTTAACATGTTTTTATATTGGGTCAATTTGAAAAGTCTGATTTACCACTGCATATGTGTTGCAGTAGTCTGTAGTATTCTCTCAACAGCTTAAATGTGGAAAAGACATTTCACATCCTTCACCTTCACTTTACAGGTTGTACAGACTTTGGAGGACCACCACCAGGAAGTGCTGTCCCTCTACAGGGACTATGCATTTGCTGGTCTAATTGCTCAGGATTCTGAGTTTGCCCTCTGCAATGTACCTGCCTATTTCTCTTCACATGCTCTTAAACTGAGCTGGAACGGCAAAAACCTGACCACACACCAGTATCTGCTGTCTGAGGCTGCCAGGCAGCTTGGGCTAAAGACACAGCACTTGCCCTGCTTTGCTGCTCTGCTGGGTAAGGAGTAGCACACAAGCAAATACTTAAGGATTGCTAATAATAATAATAAAAATAATAATAAATAAATAATCTGATTAATAATAATTATCATCATCATAAAAGTTGAACTTTTTTGCTTGTTCTGTCATTGAAACCCTGAACAACAATATTTGAGCTATCTTTTTCTGTCTTTCAGGAAATCATATTCTGCCTGATGAGGACCTAGCTGCCTTCCACTGGAGTCTGCTGGGACCAGAACACCCACTAGCTTCTCTCAAGGTGCATTATGCTTACATTTAAAGGACATATTACACTTTTGAAATATAACATATTACACATTTGAAATATAATTTATACTCTCACTCTGATATATCTGCTTTGTCTATTGGTAAATATTGAGTTTTCGATTATTACATGATTCAGGTTCGAGCTCATCAGTTGGTGCTGCCGCCTTGTGAGGTAGTAATCAAGGCTGTCTCAGAGTATGTCTCATCAATAAAAGACCTGGGAAACCTTGATGCAATTGCCAGAGATGTCTTTAAGCAGTCACAGGTAAATTACCAATTTCTAGAAGACTCATTTGATGTATTTTTATGTATGCAAAGTAGCACCAAGAGACTGTATGTACAACTTGTGCTGTTTGCATGAACGCTATCCTCTAGTGAGGTCACCTGTGACACTGAATACTCTTTCTGCAAAAGCTTGAGAAGCTGACATTGTCAAAAAAACGGTTTGTTGCGCTGTCGTATCCGGTTAGCTTTTTGGCACCGCTGCGTAATAACAAGGCGTGCTCTTATTGGCTTACTTCACTCATCCCGGCCGTTCCACTTCATCTTTCCCTTCTCCTGACTGGTTTTCGTCACAAGTTGTTTTCGTCTCGTCTTTTATACGTTGACAAAAATGTCCGTCTATTTAGTTATCGTTTTTGTCATTATGAAGTCTTTTTTAATTTAGTTTTTGTTTCGTTTCCGTCCGCAAAAAACTTTTGACAAAATATTTTCATCATAGTTTTCGTCAACAAAATTAACACTGCATTGTAGTAGATTACAGAAATATGGAGTCTGAAAACTTAGTCAATTTGGAAGTCCAAATTGTTCTAAACCAAGATTTAACTAGACAAACTAGTATTTGTACTTGAGAGCGTAAAAACACCAACACATTAACATTGGGTGCGAAAGTATGCCTTGTCTGAAAACTTGTTAAACTTTTAATTTCTTATATACAATAACTAACACAATCTCTGCACTGTTTTAATTTTTATTTGCACAATATTTTGTTTTGTCTGCAGTCACGAATGGAGGACAAAATTGAGCGTTTTAAAAAAGCTGTTGAGTATTTCTCCGCTGCCTCCAAACCACGCTCACCCATGGGGCCCTCCGCTTTCATTTGTGAGTACAGTTATATTCATGATATGTAATCATACATTTATTACTAGATTTTGTTTAAATCTTACCTTTTTTGTTTTTTATGTTTAGTACCCGGGTTTGGGCCCACTCCATTTGGGGGACCACCTTGCCACATGGGACCGATGCAGCCTGGAAAGAATCAGGTAGATATTTGTTGTGTCTATGCATCAGTAGTTCTGAGAAAATCCTCTTATGGCATATGGTTAAAGACATACTGTGGCAGTGGGATTATTCTCTTCACTCAGTCCTTCTCTGCTCTCATGCTTCCCATGGAATCTTATCTTTGTTCGCCAACCACAGTTCCCTCCACCCCATGTTCCGGGGTTTAAGCCGTTTCAAAATTCTCCATATGGACATGGACCTATGTTCCAAACACCTCCACCAGTATCACAAGATTGCAACGACTCCTTGTCGGGTAAGATGGGCCTATCTGATTGGTCAGCTCCATATGATTCCACCCAGGGTGGAAATCGATTACCCAATCACCACATCGGAACTCAGTCTGGTCCCTCACCGTCACCTTCTTCCTCATCGGATGGAGATGAACCCAATGACAGTAATGCAAAGTAAGATGTAGAAGAAGCAAAGTGAAATTGGATTTACATTACAAAGATGAAAGACACAAAAAAGTTACTGAACAATACATCTTTTCAGTCATTTAACAGACAAGTCCTCTCGATGGGAGGATCCTTCTGGAAAGGGGGGCTCAGCGTCTGGGGATGGTTCCTCTGGTAACGGCAGTGGGTCAAACATTCCGTCACTACTGTCTATGGCGACGCGCAGTCACATGGACATAACAACACCCCCTTTGCCTCAGGTGTGTGCAGTTGTTATATTTTGAAAGTTTTTTTTTTATTTTTTTTTCAATTTAATTTTAAATCAAATTTAAAAAGTATACTTTTTTTTTTATTTTATTACATTTTTTCAGGTCAGTGCTGAGGTACTTCGTGTAGCTGAACACAGACACAGAAGAGGACTGATGTATCCCCAGATTTACCACATACTGACCAAGGTCCAAAAAAGCACACTATTTTTGCCATTTGTCATGCATGTGTGTACATGTATTTAAATTTGTTGTAATTGTTTCTGGAGGATATATTTATTAGCCGTGTTCCTAATTTTTTTTTTTTTTTTTAAACTGACCTTCCCCTTTACTTTTTCACTTCACTCCAGGGAGAGATGAAGATGCCAGTCTGTATAGAGGATGAGTGTAATTCTGAGCTGCCTCCTGCCTCTCTGCTGTTCCGCGCAGCTAGACAGTACGCCTATGGGGTCCTCTTCAGTCTAGCTGAAACCCACCGCCGCCTGGAGAGGCTCGCCTTGAGAAAAAGGGCTCCCCTGGAGGGTACACAATATGAACATTCATGTATTGTTTATTTATTAATAGTTGTTTAATGGTTTTTCTGAAGTACAAGTGATTTATTTTAAATTATTTTTAACCATTCCACTGTCACACAGTTCCTCCAGTGATTGTCAAAGAATGGAGCTGTGGCAAAGCCAAGTCAGCCCTGACTCCAGAGCTGGTTCCAGCATTGTGTTTTCGGGAATGGACCTGTCCAAACCTGCGAAGACTCTGGTTGGGACGAGCCAGTGAGGATCGCTCTAGAAGAACCAGGGCCTTCCTAGCCTGTCTTCGCTCTGATTGCCCTGCCCTCCTCAACCCAGCACAAGTCCCACAGCATCTGCTGCTCATGTGCTGTGTGCTCAGGTGCCGTCATCTTTTAAGGATTTAACTTGATGACACTAATACATTTTATTAGACATAATTAGTCCACACTGTGTGTGTAACATCTTGGCACAACTCAAATAAATGCAATAAAATGTATATGATTTTAGCCATGTTAAAATCTTACTAAAGCCCTTTTTATACATTCAACCCGGACGTAATCAGGGTTATTTCAGACAGATTTTTTTGGGGTTGACGTGTAATTAGCTTGACGAAACTCGCTAACAATCAATTTGAACCCTTCTTCGTAGCCTTTTGAGCAGGCAAAAGAAAGTTTAATTAAGTAGCACCAACAAAAAAAAATACAACAGTCTAGTGGAGTTTTCCTATTTAGTGTATATTTCTTAATTGTTCCTTCAGGTATTTGATGCAGTGGCCTGGAGGAAGGATACTTCAGAGACATGAACTAGACGCCTTCCTGGCCCAGGCTGTTTCCAGTCAGCTCTACGAACCTGACCAGCTACAGGAACTAAAAGTAAGACATCACCCTGTCTTTCCTGGATAATAATTGGTTTCAAAAGCAATTCTTTAGAATTGTTTTTTATTAACAATAGAATGATATTTCTCATTGTACAGTGAAATCCTTGTAATCCTTCTGTTAAGATATTTAAAGTAGGGTATCCCAAGCCCAGCAAATGTCTAACTATATTATTTTAATCCATTGTCGAAATGTTCAATAAGTTTGTTCTTTTATTGTGAAAGTGTGAAAGTCTTTTTGTGTGGGCTGTCAGGTGGAAAAGGTGGATGCCCGCGGTGTGCAGCTTGCTGCCCTCTTCATGGCTGGTGTTGACACAGCACTGTTCATCAATGATGTGTGCGGACAGCCATTGCCATGGGAACACTGCTGTCCCTGGGGTTTCTTTGATGGCAAACTGTTTCAAAGCAAACTAGCCCGAGCTGCCAGAGACCGGGCAGCGCTGCTGGACATGTGCGAGGGACAGGTCAGCACCTCAGCATGTTTTTTGTGTAAACACCTGGCAATCTGGCAATATAAGGTTTTCAGTCCAAATCACACTCCTGAATTATATTATTGAATGGTCATTAAATTTAACAAATATCTCTACATAGGCGTACACAACAATTTCTTCTGGCAGCTCCCTCCAGGGGTCACCACAGCAGTCATCAAGTGCTTTGCATAATTAGGTTTTCTGGATGCTCTTCCTGATACAACCCTCTCTATATATTATCTGGGCTGGACTAGTAACAGATGGGTTCAGCATGGTTAGATGGGCTTGTTGGTTTCAATACAGTATGATTGGGTGAAATGTTGAGCACACACCCGTGATTGGCTGTACGTCCTAGCTCATACAGTATGTTAACCTGAGCAAAGAGACTCAAGCTGTTTTCACCAGACGCCACTTGTTCTCCCCTTATTACATTTTAGAAAAAAACTATAAAACAAACAATTTAATGCAAATAGTTGTTACTTATGAAAATAAATATTAAGTATTTCTTGCAGCAAGTTTATGGGTTTAGCTGATTGTTGGAGCTACACATTGTCTTTTGTAATAAGTCCCCTTATGGAAACACTCTGACCCCTCTAATTAACAAATACTCTTTGTAATTGGATACTATAAAGGATTTTTCCCTTTTCTTGCAGCGAGCTGACTAATGACTAATAATACTTTCATACTTCAACATGTATTTTACATTCACAAACGTACACTACGTTACAAATGTTAGTTCTTCCACACACTGAGAACTTCAGTCTTTAGTTGAGATTATAAATTGTGGTATTAATCTGCAGGAGGAGCTTGTGTCCAAAGTGGAGAAAATGCGGCAAGCGATCCTTGAGGGCATCAACCTTTCCCGCCCTCCTCCACCACCACCACCTCTTCCACCTCCTGCCTTTTTGCCCCCCACCATGGTGCCCCCCTTCTACCCTATGCCTCCTCTATACCCACCACGGCCAATGGGTGGCATGCCTCCTCATCATCACCCACATCATCCACATCACCCTGCTCAGCACAGACCTAGAGCCTTTCCAGGTAAGCACATGCTCTTTTGTTAGTTAGAATACATTATCACTCTGTCTGGCAGAATAACTAGTTAACATTTTGCCTTTAGGCATTCAGTCCATTCCCCCTCAGGGAGGTAAGCTGGAGATTGCGGGTATGGTTGTTGGCCAGTGGGCTGGAAACAAACCATTTCGTGGCAGAGGGGGCTTCAACATGCAGGTGGTGTCAGTTGGAGCAGGAAAAGGGTAATGTAATAGTAATGACTCATGTCATTCTATTGTTAGCATTACTCTTTAAATTTGATTTTAAATCATTTGTTTACAACAGGAGAGGGAAAGAAATTCCAACTAAAATGAGGGGAGGAAAGAAGCCCACTGCCAACAGAACACAGGTATTTCTCTCACACTGATATTTTAGCTTGGCATTTTTTTTTATAGTTTTGCTTGTACGATGATGGTCCCCACCTTGTGTCTACAGACATCGTCATCCCCTCCATCCAGCAGTCCCCCAAAGCCCTCAGAGGAGGTGGGCCCCATGCCAGACGTTGTGACTCAGCAGCTGAATGGCAGCTCCGCAGCCTCCGCTATCGGCCAGCCCTTGGACCTGGCTCCTCTGGCCCAGCCAATCCCATGTGCCTTAGCCAGCAGAGACAACCAATCAGAAGGGGTTGAAGTGGAGGCCCCCTGTTGCCTTGACGACTGCCCGTCAGACGGAGCGTTGCAGAAGGAGGAGTGATGGCATTCTTCTTTGGATGCACAGCTCTAAGAAAGTTATCTGTGTTCGACTGCCTTTCCCTGTTCTGTAGCCCTTCCTGCTAGCTGTGCACATTGTCCCATAAAGCTGGAAGTGACATGAGCTTCCTAAGAGTAGCACATCACCCTTCCTGCTCCATGTGACTGACCAATGCAGTTAGTGGTTTCCCCTTTTAGTTTTCTCATGTGGTTTTACATCGTTTTATGAAGAGAGATTTTCTCCATGAGTCTGAAAGCGCCCAAACCTTCAAAAATCCTAATTACCTCTCTCCTTCACAAAGAAAAATAAAGCCCTGCCCCCTTCGCGACCTACTTGTCTGAGCCCCCTTTTAAGGTTGTAAAGTTTTAGTTTGTTTTAATGATCCTTTGTTTGAATCTCTGCACAGCAAAGGTAAAGCATGTATGGTGACAGATTGGATGTGGTTTCCATGGTTGCAGCATCTAGGCCTGGTCAGTGTCCTCTAGAGTGACTAATTGAGTCTGGTTACCATTGATGGTAGTTGTTTGTTGTGGCTTTAGCCAGAGCGTTCCCAAAGGTTTTGTTTTAAACCATACGCCTGTGCAGTGCCCCTTGCCCCCAGATTTGGAAGATAAGCAGCAATGCATGCAAACAACACAGTCCTTTATAAAGTAATTGGTTCACTGGAGCACTTCTGCACCATCATGGTATTAGTGTGGTATTATCTTACTCTGACCTATGTAGCATAGCCTAGAACTTTGCTGTGCTAAGAGACCCCAAGATTTTATGCACCTTAAGCCCTGAAGTATGCAAGATATTACCACACTCCTCCAAAATGTGCGTTATTTTTTTTTCCCACCCTACTTGTCCCTTTCTCAAAATGCTTTGATTTGTATCATCTCAACAAAAGCACTTAATGTTGTCTTGAAATAAGAATAGGAACACGCTCCGATACAGTCAAATACAAGGGTTACCCATGCGCCTAAGTAAATCATAATGACATGTAGAACTACAGGTAGAGAACTATTTGAGAGACGTCAGAATGTGAACAGAGTGGTTTCAGACATAGAAGCACTTTGTTTAAAAAAATATTAAACCACACTGGACTGCCCTCTACCAGGTGAAAAGGAAATACTCTTAAGGCACCTTCTGGATTTAAGGCCAAAAAGAAAAAACCCAGCATAAGATGGACAAGAATGGTGAGGTTTCAGGTAACGGCAACTGCTGCTAGGCAGAGTTTCCGTCACACTGGCCTCACTCATTCTCACCTTCAAGATCTTTGCAATGAAGCTAAAAAGACTCCTGATTGTCCACATCAGGGATTACTAGAAATCATTTTAGATTTCTGAAAGGAAAATTTCCAAAGTGTATTAATGGAACTGGCTAAAAAAGCCAGCTAGTCATACAAAAGGGGTGTGGCAGCAAAGCCTCAAAGGTCCCTCCAGATCTGTTGGTGGTTGAACAACTGTTGTCAAGCCAACACTAAGAGCTGCAGAGCTCTTGTGTGTCACTTTAGACCAGCAGAAAGCACTTGCCTGCCCTCAAAGCACATCAGCCACACAAGGCAGAGGCTTTATGGGTTGGATACCACGTCACATGACAGGGAAGAGGGAGACCTCATTGCGAACTTTAATGTACCGCTCACAATCGGAGACTTCTAAGATACAGAATTGTTTTTATAGAGCACTTTTGTTTGTAGACAATGAGATGTGTCCCCCAAAATAGGTTTCATCTGACAAAGGAAATAAAAGTATTAACCTAACAATTCTCGGTAGCACAGCTGCAAATGAAAAGTACACAGATTTATTAATGTCTAGAGATGCTGGCAATGTTTAAGCATTATACTCTTGTAACGTCCTAAGAGGTGATAAATTGAGCTCATGTTAAAAAGCAAGTCAACTAGAAGCACCTTATTTTCTTACTAAGTTGATGACCTACACTCTTATTGTGTTTGCCACAATAATGACATGAAAAGGCTCTTAAGAAATGCCGTGTTGAAGGAAAAAAACTGACTATATGTAAGTGTAAATGTAGTTGTGTCAGACATCCCCTCTGTTAAGAACTTAATTATTACAGTGATACGCTGACAGCCAACCCAGCAGTGAGTGTAGGCCTACACTCTGACTGGGCCCATCCGCCGTCTCTTATACCAACACCAAATGAAATCAGAGGTTTGGACTTGTTAGCCCTTATTGGCATGCATTAAGCATCCAAGAGTTGTAGGTGGTGATAGGTTAAGAGTAGGTAAGGCTTTATACATGACTGTAACACACAAACTCCAAGAATAGGCTAGATAATATAGCTCCACTGGCTGAAAAACCTAAGTTTAGATAAACTAGGAGTCATACTTAACTTTCAACATTTGACATTAGAACAAATGTGTATTGCAGCAGTACATTATTAGAAGATGGCTATACAGTGGCGAGCCAGAGTGTAATCCACTATACGATGCCCTCTTCATTTGCTTGCCAGACAACACAAACATAAAAATACACATGCACACACACCTTTGGTTTTAAATACATAACAGACAAGCAATCAGTTGCATCTGTTACCAGCAGCATTCTCTCTGCTTTTGTGCTGAAGTGATTTTGTGTAGTTTCAGTTCCTAGTGGAGTGGTTTGTCAGTCCATCAGAGATCATTTGGTAACACATTCTACTGACTAAAATTGCACATTCAACTTTGCATGGACAGATAAAAATAATCTGAGGTGTTGGGTAGGTACACCAACAGTAAGCATCTACACAAACATTAACACACCGACTACACACCAATACATAGATGTTAAACCCTGAGTTACGCAGTAGCTAGTATGGAAAAAACAACAGAATACAAGATGTAGTGTCCCGCTTTTGTCCTTGTCTGTTTTAGTTTAATAGGTATTTGACCTGTGATTTAATGCTTGTTATCCTAACCCCTTGCTATGACACTTTTTCTCGCCTGGCCTATCCCATCATATATATATATTTTTTCCCTCAAAGTTTTCCTGAACCATCAAACTACATGCATCTATTCATGAAAACAATATACAAAGTACAGTACATACACAAAATACACACACTTTAAGGTTTAATTTGCTGTCCACTGTTTAGTCTCTCAATATACACAATTCCACATTTATATTTAACACACAGGTTAGCCATTCCTGTATTTCAGTTGTCTCTTGTCATTCTTACCCCTCCCGTTACCCCTTTAGCCCTACAACTCTTTCTATTGGCCGTTTTCTCTTTCTCTCTGGGCTGCCCCGCCTCTTATTCAACCCAACTAACAGTAAAGGTTATATTAACGTTGATAATCAGTTTCTGTATGTATCTAGCCAGAGTCTCAAAAAAATCAGAAAAAAAAATCTAAACAGTTTTATTCAATTGTTCAAATGTGTTTTTCTTACTATTTTAATGTTATTACATCTTCTAATCTAATCCTTCTACCATTGCTTCAGTTAGTACTGAAATACGCTTAGCCAACCTAGAGATTTTGAACTGTAATGATTGCAATTTTCCTTACCTGTATTTTATATGGCATCCTTAGACCACGTCACCATTTATTATGTACGTAAGTAATTATTGCCCGTTTTGAATTGAAAATTGTTGTCTGCACTCTTTGGTTTTCATAATAACCCCCAGAAATGTTTATAGTCATCTTATCAATCTAAGCTGAACTCTGCGCCCTTGAACAAAGCAGCAAAATATCTCTTGTGAACACCTGAGAACCAAAGTATACCTAGAATCCCCTGAAGCACTTCCATCTCCTATAGTTCCCCGACATTGACGGTTTGCCCCAAATAAGTTTTCTGATGGATGTGATTATATATGTATAATGACATTACAGCACAAGTGATGTATCTGACACTTCTGTGAGGTTAACAGTGTAGTTACACTGTGGTTATTGTGGAGACACAGACAGACAGGGAAAAAGGAGAAGCTTAGTGAACAGTGAGTGAGTTGAGATGTGTAAGTATCTAAACAAGAACATGTTAAGTGACATTAGCTTTTTTGGTTTTGCTCCCTATAAATTCTTTATGGTTCTTGTTGGCTGACTGCATAATCATCAGATGAGCTTTTGTACACTGAAAGACCACCTGACAAATGTACCAGTGTCAGTCACCCTGGACTTTGTTTCCATCTTTTGCAATGTTCTTCTTTCGTTTTGTTAATTCCACAGATGTAATGGCTGCATTTTCCTCTTGACACAAATCTAAGATTGGTAATAATAATTAAAAAAATATATATATATATATATATATATGTATATAATGTTATTTTGTTGAAGTATATTTTACCATGAGGAATTCTTCCACGGTAAATGCACTAAACTACAAACCATAACTATCAGATGTCACTTTGTCAAAGTAAGGCTTGCCATCAAACCACCCTTAGCAAAAGTGTGGTGAGGAAAATTCACCCTTTGAAATAAACTGACCCTTAATTCTTTGCCCACACTAATTGGAGAATGGGAGCATGTTTGAAAAGCTATGTTGTAAGAGATTACCACAAGTCCCAGATAGAGTTGTATTATGTTGTATGCTATAGGTTAAGCAGTATTAATTCTGGTATGCAGAATGTAGGAAGGAATCATCTGATCTGATTTTACTGATCTCTGCAGAACTCTCACAGTATGTTGTCTGGTTTCATAAAGGTCCCTAATCTGTCTCTCTCTCTGCCCTGCCACTCCCCCCTCCCCAGGTTCAAGAAAATAATCACTTTTGAATCCCATTAAGGGCCACTCAACCCAATTATCAATAATGCCTCCTTAAACCCAGAGCCACCTGAAACTATCTGTGCAGCAAAACGATTTAAAATATCTGTAATACTATTGTAATAGAATTATTATTGCTGTTATAATTACAATTGGTATAATTTGTCATTATTAGCATTATGGAAGCACCCGACAGTTTGTAGAAAGACAAAGAAAGCTTTTTTTTTATTTTGTCTGGTCGTTGGTGGTCTGATCTCACAGAGGGAGGGGAGAAAAGGTTAAGAAAGAGACAAAGATGGCAGTCATGTTTGTACTGGTTGGGAAATGACTTACAGTGCTGAAATAAAATTTATTCTTTTAGTAAAAATGTTTTTCTTTCTTTTTTTTTTTTTTTTTTACATTTATTTCAATATTAGGAAGATTGTTGATCCCCAACAGCGCCAAATAGTCCAAAGGAATGATTTGTGTACGCTATTCTACCTAGTAATAAATCTGTTTAATATATTAACTTAATTACAATTAATGTGGCAGACTTATTTCATTGACAATGGTTTGTTCTCAAATACTTGAAGTCTCGTTCAGGGCGCGCTCCTCAGTAAATCTCGAGATAGTTACGCATGCCATCAGGCTTCAACAGTGACTACAGACCGCTCTGCGTGGAAAGATGGCGAGGATGATATGCATTGCCACCTGGGTTAAGAAGGCTGAAGGTAAACGTCAGTATGTTTCAACACTAAGTTCATAGCAAAATATAAAACACGTGTCGTTGCAGTCAAACCTGATAATCGTATGTCTGTAACCGTGTGTTGGGCGGCGGAAATAGCAGCAGAGGGAATAAGAGGTCGAGTACCGCCAATTCTTGCTAGCTGTCAGCTAGCCTGTTAACTGTTGGCTAGTCCAAGACAGCCTTCAGTGGCGTACAACTATTATTTAATACCTCTTAGATATAGACTTCAACGGTGCTCATATAAGGGAAATTACCTAATGTTGATTCTCTTTACAAACTCCGCATCATACGTTAACTAGCTTTAAAATAAATGTCCGTGTTAGCGTGGTAGCCTATTATAAGTTGGGTATATAAACGGTACAAAATGTTACACGCAGTTAATTAATGTGTAAGTTCAGGCTGCTGCATCTTGATATAAGGGATGAATAATTTTGTTCCCCAGGTACAAGCTTTGGCAGACCATTGAGAAGAAACCCCGTGAGAAGAGACCACATATGTTTTTTTTTCCTCCGGTTTTGATCCAGCAATATGGTTTTACAGAATTAACCAAAAAAGACTTCTTCTTCATCCAGAAGAGAGGTGGCTGTGGAATGAGGTAGTAGTTTGTATAGTTTTAGGATCACACCAGATCTGGGAGATAACTATACAGCCTACTGTCTTTCCCACGGCAACCAAACCATCACCTAAGACTCAAGACTGCCAGCCTGTAACCATCTTCCAGTCAGTTGCCACGGTGACTGAAGGCTCTGTTGCCATTGGTGACCAATATTAAGAGTTCAAAATACATTTATTATTATTTATTTAATTTCAATGGCTTTAGGTTGTATCTTGCTGTACTCTCCAATGTATCAGCCATAACCTGGTAAAATACAAATGTTCTTATTCGTAGTGACAAGGATGCACAGCTTCAAAGATGCAAAGTCATTGCACACATTGCTTGGTGGATGTCACAGTTATTGTGACACCCACCAATATTGAAAAATATTGTTATGTATAATGGATTCTAATTCTAAATAATACATTGGGTAAAAACGTCTACAGCATAGCTGTGTTGTGGTGAGGTAGTAAGTTGTGTTGTTGTGGGGTGTGGGATATTGCAACCCCTGTTCTGGAGATGCAACTATACAACTTACTGCCTTCCACAATATGGTCACAAAACACCTTTTGTTCCTGCTCATTAACATATGCAGACTCCCATCATATTCTTTTTGGTACATTCATTTGATTTGCTACACATTAAATGAGTTAAAACATTTTAGAATTCTTTTGTTTTGGGCTCAGTTGGTCATTTGCCCAATGCCACTCCCCTCACTCTCACCCTGTTTTCTGTCTACTGTCAAATAAAGGCAGTTTTCAAAAAAAGATTGAGTTTTGTTGTACTTGTCCCACTCACATTTTAAAATCAAAAAGGTTTATTTTATTTTTTGACTTTATCAGTCAGTGTGATTGGGATCAGGGCCTGTATGTGTTTGCAGTATAGCTTTCAAAGTTAAATTGAATGTTTTTGTATTTTGCCAAATAAAGATAGTACATTTACTCACTCTGGCCAAATGGTACATTTCCAATCGCATTGCTATAAAGTGAAACCGCATTAGTTGGTCACCTGAATTGACCTTGGTGAGCTCAGAGTCACTGTGATTGGGTAGCATCCATCATCTGTAATCTAGGTACTGCATTCAGACGATGCCACGAGGGGGCGTTTCCATTAACTTTTTCTTATTGGTGGATCTAAAGTCAGGTGACCTGCGTTTACAATGTTCCCAAAGATAGGTTTGTAAAAAGAGCTCTAACTCCTCGATTTAAAAAAAATAAAAATACGATTACGGTGCGTTTGCCATACTTTGTGGTGTACACACAAATTTTCTTATACATTATATCTTATATAATGTATAACACATATACTGTAATGGTAACATAAAACCATTATTCTATACAATATATAGTTAAAAAATCAAATACAGAAACAAGCAAAAGGCACGAACACTCCGCGCATCTTGTCGTTCATATAGGATCTTGGATCAGACGTAACAGCCGTGTTTCCGAATAAACATGGCGAACATTCGGTGTGTCAAGGTGAGCACATTTCAATTCAACTTGTTTGAGTGGCTCTTGGCGAGTGAACATAATTCATTTGCATATGTAAAGCTGTTGGGTTTCTCGTGGTTGTTTTGTTTCTGCCAGTTTGGTCTTTTTCGTGTCTTGGAAGTATCCTTGGGTTACTAACGTTAAACTGCACAAAGCACCCTCTGTGAACGTTTTTAGCAAAAAAATATGTTCACGTAACCTACACTAACTTCACTAAAAGGACAAAAGTAGCTGATTATTTTGGCATATAGCTTCTTTTGCAATTAAAGAAAAAAAAAACACTTTCTTATATGTGATTTCTGTGGTGCGTTCATGGACCTGTGATGCTGACTAGGGCATGGTTGGCCTGGTGACTGGAGGGGCTTCTGGTTTGGGCCGGGCTACAGTTGAGCGATTGATACAGAATGGAGCTGCTGCTGTGATACTGGATCTCCCTTCTTCTGAAGGACAAGCACTGGCTGCAAGTCTCGGAGACCGCTGTGCCTTCGCTCCTGCAGATGTAAGTCCAAAGCCAGACAGACAGTAAAGACCCGTCCAACACAATCACATAAAACAATTTAATGTTTAAGATTTTTTGTTCATTTTCTAATTTTAAAAATTATGACTTATTAACCCAGAAATGTTTAATAGGTGACTTCTGAGGCAGATGTGCAGTCAGCAGTGGCATTGGCCAAAGAGAGGTTTGGAAAACTCGACCTAGCCGTTAACTGTGCTGGAATAGCTGTGGCTGTGAAAACTTATAACTTTAAGAAAGGTGTCCCTCACAGCTTGGAGGACTTTCAAAGAGTCATCAATGTAAGATCACAAAGTAGACGCATCTAAGCCGTTTCACAGATGGCAGTTGTAGATTAGCCTAGCCATGTTTGTGTTATGTTCCTTCAGGTGAACATTGCTGGAACCTTCAATGTCATTCGCCTTGCTGTGGGTGAGATGGGAAAGAATGAGCCTGATGCTGATGGGCATCGGGGCTGTATCATAAATACAGCCAGTGTGGCAGCCTTTGATGGACAGGTAATCAAAAACATAAATGATTGCACTTTTTAACTATTGAAACAGACCAACTGCTTGTAACCATTTGCATTTCTGTTAGGTTGGTCAAGCAGCTTATTCAGCCTCTAAAGGTGGTATTGTTGGAATGACACTTCCCATTGCAAGGGATCTAGCACCTATGGGCATCAGAATCGTCACAATAGCTCCAGGTAAGTGCATTTCAAATGGACGATTATTAACATTGTAATGATTACAGTAAAAATGCAACATCATTTCTATCTTGAAGGTCTATTCTCCACTCCTCTTCTGGCTGGTCTTCCAGAGAAAGTGCGCTCATTTCTTGCTCGCCAGGTGCCTTTCCCCTCCCGTCTTGGAGATCCTGCTGAGTTTGCACACTTAGTAACCTCAGTGGCTGAAAACCCTATGATTAACGGAGAAGTCATTAGACTGGATGGTGCTATACGCATGCAGCCATGATTGTGTGAATGAGTGAGTATTTGGTCGATAGGAATAGTTTGATCATCAGCTACCAACTGATGAATGTTAATCTCTGTTGATTAGAGTGTGTATGGCAATATTTTATTTGATGTTATTTGTAAAATTTGCAAATACAATAAATATGTACTTATGGATTTCCAACATCACTGTTTTTAGGTTTTCTTTATAATTTCAAGAAAGTGTGACTCGTCGTTGTCATTGCAGTATTTATTCACTCCAAAACTGTCTAATAAAATTGAAGGTTAATATTTATCCCTTAAGATTTTAAATGTAAATTAGCATTCAGGTGCTTCCACTGTTTAGAACCAGAGGCTTACTTTAGTAGCAACTGAAAGAACAGATTACAGCCAATGTTACATTCTTTCTGTTTTGTCAAATGTAAATTTTATACTCTCAAGTTTTAAAACATGACATTAAAAGAAGCAGTTCATCTGATGTTGATAGGTGCATAATCTTTCTCATAACGTTTGCTATATTTACACTCCTGTAGAATCATACACTCACCTAAAGGATTATTAGGAACACCAGTTCAATTTCTCATTAATGCAATAATCTAACTAACCAATCACATGGCAGTTGCTTCAGTGCATTTAGGGGTGTGGACCTGGTCAAGACAATCTCCTGAACTCCAAACTGAATGTCAGAATAGGAAAGAAAGGAGATTTAAGCAATTTTGAGCGTGGCATGGTTGTTGGTGCCAGACAGGCTGGTCTGAGTATTTCACAATCTGCTCAGTTACTGGGATTTTCACGCCATTTCTAGGGTTTACAAAGAATGGTGTGAAAAGGGAAAAACATCCAGTATGCGGGAGTCCTGTGGGCGAAAATGCCTTGTTGATGCTAGAGGTCAGAGGAGAATGGGCCGACTGATTCAAGCTGATAGAAGAGCAACTTTGACTGAAATAACCACTCGTTACAACCGAGGTATGCAGCAAAGCATTTGTGAAGCCACAACACGCACAACCTTGAGGCAGATGGACTACAACAGCAGAAGACCCCACCGGGTACCACTCATCTCCACTACAAATAGGAAAAAGAGGCTACAATTTGCACAAGCCAAAATTGGACAGTTGAAGACTGGAAAAATGTTGCCTGGTCTGATGAGTCTCGATTTCTGTTGAGACATTCAGATGGTAGAGTTAGAATTTGGCATAAACAGAATGAGAACATGGGCCAATAATTCTAAAGAATGCGTTTAGCACCTTGTTGAATCAATGCCACGTAGAATTAAGGCAGTTCTGAAGGCGAAAGGGGGTCAAACACACTATTAGTATGGTGTTCCTAATAATCCTTTAGGTGAGTGTATACCAATCACATTTGACAGTGGTTTCTCTGGAGTGCCATGTTATTAAGTGGCCTGTAGGTGGAGCCATTAACACACATCACAATGACCTTTGAAAGGAGAGATGGCAAAAATGGTAACAATAAGTCTATCTTTTGATAAATATTTTTCTCACATTTTGCAAAACTTCTTGAATGGGTCTCATTAAATAGATCACACCGCTATCACTAGAATCACTTTTGACACTTGGAAGACAGAAATGTGTAGGGTACGCCTATTTGCTGGAAGCACACCTGATAGGTGCATAGTAGTGTAAGCTGCTTCAAGGAGAGAAAGGCATCAGCAGACAGAGAATTCATAAGCATAATGGGTCTAATTGCCACGCAGGATTTATGGATGTCTATTTAAATAAAACAGTTAACCCTCATGTATTCTCCCATTACTTCTGCTGCATAATCTGTTTCTTCATTGCAGCTCTCCTGTTCTACCGCTCTTTTCTTTTAACTATTTATTTACAACCCTCAACTCCTGTCGATCACATTTTCCTTGCACCCCTGAAGATAATAGAAATCACAAGTTGTCACCAGCTTGTATGGATTATGAATGTAAGTATTCTGTATTCCAGTCAGGGAAGCTGAGTCACACTTACGGTAAGCAGAACCCATAAGTAATGAGTGTTTGTGTATGTGTTTATGCGTATGCGCCCCAAGGAGCTGCTGACATGCCCCAGACAATAGCAGACACAAGACAAGGACATGGGAGAAGGAAGAGAGAGGTTCTCATCTGCTGTATTGATTACTGCATCGTAACATCCAAAGCACACACACTCACACACACACACACACACACACACACACACACACACACACACACACACACACACACACACACACACACACACACATGCAGCTTAAGTGAGGGAAGACACTGAGATGGAGAGATGGCATGGGAGCTGGACAGTAAGAGGTAAACCTGCAGAAGGTGGAGAAGATAATGGAAAACGCTGGCTGTTCTGAGAGGAAACTCAATTTGCCAAGTCAAGGAAGATACAAATAAAGAAAAGGGCATCTATAAGTGAATCAAAAGTAGTGTCCTTTGTTGACTTGGCATATGACAAGGATAATCTCTTATAACATCTCTCAATTCTTGTCAGATATTAGCAACATGCAAACAGGAATCAGTTGGCCACATTGAAAAGAGTGTCAGCAAAAATAATGATAAATGTCTGAAGGTTCTCAGTCATCCAGGTCATATTGAAAAAAGTTAAAGCAAAGGCCTCTGGACTAGGTTTTCAAGGTGAAGACCTAAGTCTTATTCCAAGCAACTTTTTCAGTTCTGAGAGCAACTGGTAAGAGAGCTGAGCTTTATCTCTCGAGCGAGGGGTTTGACCTGAAACTACCTCTGATTGGACCAGGCTGTTCAACATTGCAACAACTTAAAAACATTGATAAAGAATGCAGCAACTTGACATCTTCAGAGTGCACATTTGGCCAGGCCAGTGCCTTTTCAATGTATGATCTTGCAATTTTATACTTATTTCCCAAATTATTATGCAGAAGTTCTTTAGTCAAACTATATTCTCTTTCTGGAGCCATATGCTGACAGCTACGGATTAAGTCCCTAGGTTAATGAACTGCTCCAGGAAATACAAACGGTCTCCTTTGTTAGTCTTTGACTCCACTCCATGCTCGAATAAAATGTAAATACTGCAGCCTTTCACAATCAAACACTGGAATCTCTCTGTTTGGCAGAGACATGTACTGAAAGAACAAAATGTTGCAGGAAATGTGAAGTTCTGTACTGTAGGGTGAAAGAACAATCACCTCAAGACAGAGCTCAAAGAGTATTGTATAACTCAATGTTATTACTGGCTGATTACTGGTTATTACTAGCTTTTTATTTTGTTACAAGAAATACACAACCATTATTTTTAAAGGAATGCAAAAAAAAATAAATGAGGTACAAAGAAGCACATATCCAGTACAAAATGGTCACTGTTGTAGCACTTCAACCGTATTTATATTTTACCAAAGGAAAACCCTCACAAACAGGCATGCTCCCTGTCCATCTGTCCCCTCTACTCAAGATGGCCTCTAGTCTAAGTAAGACAGAACAGAATGTTCATTAATGGGAAGAAGGAGAAATTAAAAGGAAGGAGGAGGAGCCATTCAGGAAAACGTCTGGACAGAATCAAAGAGATTGATGTGTTGATGCTGCTGCTGGAAAGGCTCAGTCTGATTTGTCTTTTGAGTATTTCAACATGGAAATTTTGAAAGCCTCAATGAGGAGTTTTTCAATATATTTTTAATGTCACATTTTAATAAACATTTTTAAGGCTCAAAGTTCATGTTTCATGGATTTTCAATGTGAGCCAGCCTTTACAGCCTTGCTGTCAAATTACCAACATAATAGGACAGATGGTTTGTCTAGCAAGTTCGTATTGGCTGTTTAGTCAATAAGGACAGCCTTGGAAGACCATTACCAATTTACAATACCTATTCTCTCCTTCATTTGAAAAGTCCATTTTTAGATCGGTAAATTTGGTAAATTCCACTCTGTAAAGTGTAAATGAATTAAGCTGCATGTTTTGTTTGATGTATTCCATCATTTAAGTTATTTGGATTTTAATGTTGTCTTTTATGGATCGGCTGTTTTTTCCTCCTTTGGCATCATTTTTAGCACTGCACAGTTTCTGTGGTGTTGGTCCAATCTGCTTCTCCAAACTGTGGGTGTGCTAGGCAACCTCGTATAACTCTACTGCAGACAGACAGAACTAACCCTTTAATAAAAGACAAAATAACAAAAAGCTCTTGTTTAAATAAAAAATACAATATGAGAGTTGCTGTGCTTTTAAAAAGCCTTTCTGCAGCACAAATTGGTTTAGATTAAAAGTTCACTTAATATTTTGGAACTTTTTATTAAATCTACCCATCAGCCGTAAGACAAGAAACTAGAGCAAGGATGGAGAGAGGTAAAAATAGAGAACGAGGGCGGTAGTGGAGGTAAAATAGGCGGGAGGGGTCGAGGGTACCAGGGGAACACAGAGAAAGAGGCTGATGTCATCTCTTTTAAGCAGCCAATGAGAGACGAGCGGGGAAACCAAGGTGGGAGGGAGGAGAGGCAGCTCAAAAGGGTGTGTTTTATGTTCCACTGCAGCATCAGAGCAAAAAAAAAAAGAGAGCCGGGATAAGCCAAAGTGGGCAACGTAGAAAACACATACAGTCAGGACACATCTGTGGGACAAGAGGGGTTACAGGACGGGGACGCCCAAGAGAGGCGACACTTGCAGAGGTAAGACAAAAACAATGGCATCCTCCATGCTGCTGTGTGTGTGTCTGGGAACTGTATATAGATATGGGCCGGGGGGGGTTTACTGATGTCTTACATAATAGCAGCTTTGAACAACTGTCCTGACTGCTCCAAGTGAGAAGTGTATTACAATTAATGTCCATGCTTCCACTGTGTCTGCCACCACTGTCTGCACTGTCTGTAAATTAAAAATGGATAAAATGTTCATTCATGTTTTTTACTGGTCTGTGTAAATCTTTAGGGAGTGTCTGTGTAACTTGATTCAGATTTTAATATCTCATGTCATCTGCAGAAGCATGTTTGTATTAATATTGAATGCAGCCCGGCACTATAAGACATTACGTTTAAATTATTTACTGCTTTGTTGCTAGCATCCTCTTATAGCTAAATTCTTTACAGACTAAGGTGTCTTTATAGTTCAAATTGAAAAATATAAGTGAACAGGGCCAGTACTATTCTGACTTTATCAAAATCATCCTGACAGCCCTTTATTTGGTAGAGTTTGGTAAAAAAGAGAAACATTCTATAAAGATTTCATATAGAGTCACCTCTGATAAGTCGAAGTATAATGACTTTTCAAGATTGAATTACTTCTTTTCTCACTTGCACTCAGTGGGTTTCTGTTTGCCTGTTTACACTGGAATTCCACTTTTCACTCTTAGCAACTTCATTTGCTCTAGACAATCAACACATACCTCTGCCCCTGTCAGGGTCGTTCGCATTGTGGGTCGTCCCATTGTGTCCATTTTGGCAGCAATCGTCATCAAATTAAGCCAGAACCTGAAAGAAAAAGAATAAGGATAGGGACACGGAGAGGATGTTGATAAGCACATATTAGTGCACGGGGGTCTGGCTGTATTGGTTCAAATGGGAGGAGGATAGATTAAACTCAAAAGAAGATGAGGCACAACCAGAGGGTGGTGTAAAAAAGAAGGATGAAAAAGAAGTCTGGCAATACGATGAGAGAGTGTGTGAAGGAGAAGGAGGAGGGAAAGTTAGCATTATTACATTGGCCAAAATATTTTGTTTTGCCTTCCTGTAAATCTTGGCAGTGATGGGAAGTGACTGAAACCATCTGGTGGGATTCTACATTAGCTCTGTCTGTGTAGATGAGACAGTGTGCTTCACAAAACAAAGCACTATCAAAAAAGTCAAGGGGAGATACCATTTTAATGCTGTGTCAGTTTGAATGACATTTTAACAATGAGCATGTATAACTTTTGTCCTTCCACCACATCCTGCACATTGATGATATAGGAAACTAATTGGATTAAAACTGGAATCTTGTTAGGCTTGAAAACTGACCTATCGCCCATCTCTAAATTAAAATATATTATTATATGCTGTCTTGAGAAAAACTGGACAGCTTTTGCCTTTGCTTAAGACCCATTCCAATGAAACCTGAAGTAACAGACAATTACACATAGCTGTCATTCTCAATAAGCAAACATTCAGATGTTGTCTACTTACAGTAAACTGTCCTGAAATGACAGTATGAAAGAGAACACATAATAACACAAATAAAAAGGGATCAAGACAATCTAACACGAGTAGGACAGAACAGGAATTTCAGTTGTCGTGGTAGGTCTATGAAGTCTAAAAGGCCTGAGTTGCAGAGCAGTGGTCTAGGGAAGCACTTCGTGGGAGGAAATTACATTAGTCTGACTTTTGCGGCTTCCTTTTACACTGTATTGGCCACTGTCTCCCTGTTGCTCTATAACCCTTTCTCATCTATCTTCATTCATCTCTCTCACGCCTGCACAGCTGTCCTTCTGATACATCTTTCCAATCATTGGCCCTTCTTTTGGGGGCTTTTGCCTTGTTTTCCCCTTTTTCCAAACATAATGGAGTCTTTGTATTGAGAAATGAGAGGAATGCCCATCACTTACTGTTTTCTCTCTGTTCTTCCTTTGGAGTTTTGTCTCTTTTTGTGCACGTGCGTGTGTGTGTTTGTGTGTGTGTGCTGATTTGTGTGTGGAGTGTTGTGGGTGCACCCCTATTAGCAGGGATTAAGAACTGGAGGAGGGTTTTAACAGCCCTAGTGTGTTTAGGCTCTAATCTCCTCAGAAACAGCTAATCTAACTTCAATGGCTTGAACACACATGTGCCAGAAATGGGAAAACTCCACTGGTGAGCACACATACAAAGATAGTAAGTGACACACACATGCCGCCCTGCAATAAATATTGCAAATAATATATGTGACTATTGGCTGTTTTTGTGGCCCATGCGGTTGAACCATGACAAAAGTTCATTCATAGTTCATTCAAGCGACCACAAACACAGAGGACACTTTATCGGCCAAATATCTCACATGAAAATGAATGAATGAAAGAATTGATAAAAAGTCACAGCACCATAACATAAAGCCAAGTACGCAGCAGACCATTGGAGTATGACTCATGCTTGACTCAGATAAACCAGCGTTTAAACTCACATGCCACAAGCCACAACAACAAGCCACAGTCGATGGACATCCTTTTTTCTGCAAATTGCTTTAATTAGGGCCTAAATCCACCCCTTACATTAATCCATATTGTTACCTCGACCGTGTCTAATCCGCCTGGATGTATCATAATTACCACATTATCAATGCACACCACTTCTTTTTTTCCGATGCCATTAACATTTAAATTGTCATCTTTACATTAAAGTAAGGCACAAATTAATATAGATTTTAAATTTAAATTGACCCCAAAAACACTTAAACTTAAACAAAACACAAATACAAACCTAAACAGGTACAAATTGTACGGAGGAAAACTGTAACTGTAAACTGTAAAACAATTACAGTTTAGACTTTGTATTTTTAGGTATTTTTCCTGTTTCTGTCCCATCTTTCGTTCCAAGATAAAACAACTTCCCACAGCTCACCATCTGGCTCCTTTCATTCAGAGTATACTAATGAGTGTGGGTACATGTGTTAGTTCTGTATGTCTCATTTGGATGTTTGCTACACTATAATGAGCTCTATAAAAAGAAAAAGGGAGCACCGGGACCAACCAAATTCTGCTTGAAAATCCTCCAGCCGTCATTAGAGAAGTGAAGCAGAGGCAAGAGACAAAAGCAAAAAAACTTGGAAGAGGTAAAAAAAAGATGGAAAGAGGTGAATCTAGAAAATGTAGGGAGTGGCAGCGAAGAGGAAACAGGAGAGGTGTGGAAGGATGGAGTGGGGGATGGGAGGGAGAAGGGAGGGGCCGCATGGGGGATGGGGGAAAGAAATATTGCTGTGTGCTGCTGGAGTCAGGGGGTTACCATGGTGATAAAGGAGAGAGGAGATGGGAGGCTAGAATGACAGCCTAGACACACATAAATGTATAGATTCACTCACACAATGCAAATTGACATTTTCCCCAATTGATTAAATAATGCGATAAGCATCAAACCTATTAATTCTTCCTTCACATTATTGCAGGGTGGGGTGAGGAGAGGACAAACTCAGAGAAAGGAATGCTGGGAGAAAAGAGAACAGAGAGGGCAATAAATAGACAGGCATTCTGAGTTGAGATGGAGAAATGCTATCTCACACCTGGGAGTGGTGTAACTTGGAGACACATTTATGACTTTTTACTGAAAGAGGATGCTTCAGTTATTTTGGAAATGCAAATCTAACTGCAGCTCCTTACAGTATTGATATGGAAGTATTAAAGCACTGCATTTTCTGGGCTTTGAAAGCAAAAATATCCCTCCCACAGCTAAAAGGCATCCACCGTTCCCAGCTGATCCTCTCAGACTGGAGAGCCTGGCCTCACCTTGAAGATCTGGAGAATGATGTTATGATGTAGAAATCAAAGCGTGAGCAAACCTCTTCTACCTGCCAGTGGGGATTAGCAGGCTGATGTGAAGGCTGTTAAAACTGCTGGGAGTCTCTGCTCTCTGTAGTGTGGCAGCAGCATCTGTGTGGGAAACAGAAATAAAAAAGAGATTTGAGAGGCAGCCCAGACAGTGGGGTCTGTAGGGTGTGGGGCGCTGCAAAACAGAGTAGGCGGTAAAAACAGTTCACTGGAAGTGATGGAGAAAAGGCTAACTGTAAAGTCACTGAGATTGCTTCAGGCCCCACAAAGTTTTACAGCTGTGTGTTTCACAGGAGCAAATAACACTGTAGATTTACACAGTAATAACGATCACTGTTAAGCTTTGATTTCCATTTGGTTTCAGTTTTGATAGTTCATTACACTCTGAATGTTGATGTTTTCACATTGTCTTGCTCAGTGATCGTACATGTCAGCGGGGCCTAATGGTGTTGTCTAGCTGGGCATACACACATGCGATCAGGTTGTCTATTGATTCACACTGCAGTAGTGTGGGGGCTATTTTCATTTCAATACCACAGCAGGGGCTTGCTAGAATTGTTGTCATCTTAAATATTACAGACAGATCCTGATATTTAATATAATCTGGGTTACTGAAAATAGATTTATGTATTACTTTAAAAACAAGCATAAGATTTTCTAAGATTTTCATCTTTATCATTTAATTTGGCTATGTTCTTAAATTTATTCAGTTAAATTATTGCATGACCCTCTTTGACTTTTTTGCAGCCCTTTGAGCTCTTTCCCCTCAGTGTGTTGTCTGTCTGAAAGCAGTGATAGATGTATAGCCGCGGGTCTTGTATATATCGCCCAGAGTGCTCTGTTACACTGTGGCCTTTCACAGCTGGTGCCATTCGCCCCTCAGCAAAATCTAAAAAGAACCCGGTTGGGCCAAGAAACCACCCAGAGTGTGCGCCGCTGTTTATCCAGCCACATACCGTCACTAATGACTGATTTATGCCGTCCTATGCAGTCACATTGTTTGCCATGTGTGGAGTGAGCTCTCAAACAAACACACTATGATGACACTGTGTCCGTGGAGGTGTGCGAGTGTGGCAGGAGGGTGGTGTAACCCAAAAGTGACACTGTCACGCCAATGAGAACTGATTTGAATATGAATTGATCTGGGTTGAAGGAGGATGAAGTCTGTGCTAATGAACTGGAAGACAAATGACACACATGACATAATTTAGTAGGGCCAAACAAACATACCTATAGATGGACTGGCACACCCTCGAATATATTAAACATAATGCAGTTTCAAGTATATACATTTTCTTTGCTTCTAGGCCAGTTTTATTTTTATTAATCAAACTATGCAGGTTGTGTGAGGCAAGAAATTCAAATCCACTGTATTACATGTTCATTACAAATCTTTGCCCCGAGCAATCCAGACATATCTTGAAAAGCATGTCTTTCCATACAGAATTGATGCACAAACATAGAAAAATAGTAAAATAAGAAAGTAATGATGCCAAAGGAGGCACAAAGAGAGAGAAAACAAAGAGGGGAAAAGGGAAATGGCAGCGGGTGTCTGGACGCCTGTCAGTAGATGTGCTTTGTTCAGGGGTCAGAAACCTCCCTGTGTTTATTGAGTTATTCATTTCTCCTCTTCCACAGGGACTGCCAGTCTAGTTAGGGTGGACACAAAGACAGCTTAACACTAGCACGTGGTGGGTGCCTCTGTCTCAGCGTAGGAGGAGCTGATGATGACATCAGGGGCACGAGTTGGGGGTGTCTTTAGGTTATGAAGGAGAAAAAAATGTGGGTCATTTCCCAGAAGGAGTGGGAATGCTTGGAACATGATATGTGGAATTAATAGCTTATATTTGAACATTGATGCAGTCAGGAATAATATAGTGTCAACCAGGAGCATATTAATATAAGTACTTTATTTAAAAGAAATCTGCTACCTAAATTGACCATATAAAATATAGCCTGTTATTCATATCTTGCATTGTGAATGTTGATTTGCAAAGGCTTCTTAACTTAAAGAGTTTACTTACCAAATACAAATCTCCAGAGCTAGAAAAACAGATAACGTTATATTGGAAATGGAAATTTTTGTGGCAAGTGCTGAAAGAGACATCTGTGAGCGGTCACATAAACAGCTTGTGAAACGGCCGACGTGCTTCATGAGCTATGATAAGTCAAGATGAGGGTAGTCATTAAATAAACAGGCTTTTTACACATCGCACCCTTATATCTCCCTGGTCTTTACCCACACGCCAGCAGACACATTTAACTCAATAGTGCTTTATTAAAATGACAAAACTATTACATATTCATGAGGCCAAATGTGGTGAGCATCAGCAGCGTGATCTATGACTTGACACACACGCACACACATTTATGTAGTTGTGTTTGTATCATGAAATTGCCTATTGGTTGCTCTCCACATCATTGCTCCGAGCTATAGCATAGTCAGCATGTGTGTGTTTGGGTGTGTGGACTAGTAGTGGGAGTAAATGGGAGATAATGAATAATGAAAATAGGTAAATTTGGGTCATGTGGCCAACTGGGAGGGCCAAATTGAGAAAAGCTCTTTTCTCTTCTTCATGTTTGTACTTTTGTGTGCTTCTCTTTGATTGTGAAGACAAATTAAGGCTTCTGCACACATTATGCTACTGTGATGCTTTTCAACCCAACCTTTAATGGTTGGCGCAGTTTGAAAGTTGTATTTCTATTATATAACACAAAGAAATGCTGCGAGTTTTTGTGCACTGAGGGGAAATTCTCCTCCCTTTTCCTTCTTTGCCTTTGCTTAATCTCTGCATCCCCACTGACCAATTCCATCCTACAGATCGGAATCTATCAATGAATTAATTTCTCGCTCCGTCGGGCACTATTCGTCTACTCTTCTGAACCATTCCCCCCCCAATCCCCTTCGCCTTGGGCCTCCCAGCAGATCGTCCCACCTGCACCCGGCCTCTCTTGCTCCTTTTTCTGCATGCACCCCCAGGCCTCCCAGTGGACAGGTCCACCTGCCCGCCCCTTTAAGCCCTGCAGGTTCTGGAGCCTAGATGGGGCGGGGGGTAACACTGAGGAAATTGGTAATGTTTAGTGTTAGGTGGGACAGAACGACTGCCTTCAGGGTCTACTACTTATTTTTAGGATATATTATGGTTTAATAACTAATTTAATAAATAAGTAACACTAAAGCTCTCACCACTCGCCACAAAATGAATCTCCTCTAATGTCTCTCAATCTGATTTAATTTAAGTAGCTACAATGCGTATAATGGCTTTTTTTTTTTTACATACTGACAAAGGGACAATAGGAGAGAACAAAACAGTATATCTGAATGAGCTTCCTGTCAGCAGAGGTCAAGTATATTGAAGCTAGAACCACAATAAACCACTCCAGACCTGAAAAGATGACAATCCACCATCATATGTCTCAGATTAAGACTTCATTCATTAATGAGAACTGGCCCTTCCCCCTCCTTAACTCAACTCCACAGTAGGAGGTCTATGAATATTTAAATTAAAGGAAGTCCACATGGATAACCTGTTTTTATTTTTGGTTTTTACAAATCAGAATCATAGCACATATTGTCAGCATGTGGGGACAATGAAAGACATGAATTGAGTAAGTTGGGACACTGTGCCATCAGTCATTTCTCTGTTTGTTACAGTTCCTGTCTGCCCTCATTACAGTTGGGGAACCCTGCTGCTGGTCGTTATCGTGCCCTCACGGTATTCCCTTATGTCCCACTGCTCGGTTTGCATCATTTATTTTGTAAATAAGCCTGGCAGGTAACAGCAGCTCCGGAGGGCACATTGTGTGTGTGTGTGTGTTGTGGGGGGGGTGTTTGTGCAAGTCTGGACCAATAATTGATGGCAATATCAGACAAGATTGGTGAAATCTTACAAAAATAGGAGCCAAAATAGAGGTCATGTATATTGTGTGTGTGTGTGTGAGAAAGAGAGGAAAATAGAGAGATGTGATCCGGCCTGGGCACAGGTTGTGTAATTATTGAATGTAGGAGGTGGTCTACATTAGCCAGCTGTCACTCCTAGCCCCTCACCCCTGTGTGTTTTTAGGGCCGGGATCTACTTAGCGAAAGACCTACCCTCATAAACAGATAAATTATGGCATATTCTGCAACCTTCTTGGCTCTTTCTGTCCAATTTTATTTGAAAATGTCTCTTGTATTAGTGATGTTCATACTGTCAGTCCACTTTGGACCTGCAGTATCAATAAAAAACCTGCTCCTTATTTGTTAAAGATTTTCCTATATTGTTTCTACTTTTTATTCATGTTAACAACCCCGTAAAAAGAGCTGTATCCTGATTTGCTAGTTAAATATTTTTAGAGAAGCTTTGATTTTGAAAGAGGATTTAAGATGTAACCAAAGTGGAGCAGGCAATCCCTGACTTTAAGAAAAAAACACACACAAATATGACCAAATTTGGAGTTGTGAGGTCTTGGTTTGCTGAGGCAACAATATTAGGAAACAAAGACAGAAGGCTTGAACCATCTGAGTCTACTTTCACCTCGAGACTCCTGCTGTCACGGGTCAGTGTTCAGTCACCAAGCAAGGACAAAGAAGGAGATGTTTAGATGAATGGATAGACAGCTGATGTGAAAGAGGCGCATGCACAATCTCGCTCACACACACACGCACACACACAGACACACACACACACACACACACACACACACAAAGACACACACACACAGAATGTCTTTGTAATGTCATTAGTGGAGAAGTCGTTTCCTGCTGCTTATATCTGATCTCCTGTCTTTATCAGAATGACCTAATCCTGCAGTCACTTGTGCTCAATCATGTACAAACACTGTGATGTTGGATTTAACTTCTTATCTGTGATTAGATTTTTCAGCCCTGTACAAACATGACCAGAAAGTTAATTGTGATTTTTTTGTTGTTTACTTTTTACTTGCATTAATTATGACTATTTGTCTTGATCAGATTTATGATATCGTTTCTTTCTCCTTTTCCTGTTTGGCCTCAATGCCCCCCTCCTTCCATACCTCTTTTGTTCGCATGGGTCAATCCTCATGTTTCTCCCCCTCTTTCCTCTTCTTCACAGTTGAAGCGATAAGCTGGAGAAGGAACTGTGCATCTGACAGAGGAAGAAACAGAGTACAGTCAATGCAGAAGCTATTGTCGAAGTAAAGCCGCACTGACCAACTTATACCCATCCTCTTGTTGAGACGTCTTCACTCTCCAGAGGGTCTGGGAGGTCCCTGGAGTGTGTCTGGCAGAGCGCATCCACACAGAGGGGTTTTGTGTGTTTGTGTGTGTTGATGAGTGTGTGTGTATGTGTTTTATGTTGCTTTTGATGGGACATTGAGAAATGTGTGTGTCACAAAACCGGCGGATGGGTTGTAGGGGGCCGTGCTCCCAAACCCTTCTCCTCCTCCTCCCTCTGTCCTTTCTGTTTTCCTTGCCGCGGTTTGCTCTGGGATCCATCAACATCCCCATAAACTGTGAGTATACAAAATGCAATCAAAATCGTGGCACAACAAAATAATATACACAGATATGACAATACCAATATGCAACTCTTGACTGCCTGTCACTGTTATGAATTAAGAAGAGCTTTAAATGCATTGGGTATTACTCAGGTTTCAGTGTATTGTGGACTAATCTGTGCTCGGTGTTTGTTTTGTGAAACTGAGCTCCAATAAATCTAATTAACATAATCTAACTTCCTAAAGTCTTGTGATAAATGACACTGAAATTAGTACAAAGGTAACAAACTAAAGTCAGAAATAAAATAAAACAATTCTGACTAGGTGACACTGTTAACAATGGTTGGAGTTTGTGTTCAGTTGTTGTCTAGACTTTAATTTCCATTTAAATAGTGAATATTTAAGTTTGTCTGTCTGCATCTTTATTGGTTAATTATAGATGAATTCAACAAAATAAAGCATATATGTTTTATAGCATTCCAGTTAAATGTAGCTATAATTGACTTAATAATACTTTACTTAATAATAGTGCTTTTCCTAATATAGCTAGCTAACACAATACAGCTTACAGAAGTAACGTTAGCTAACTCCAGTCCTCAGGGTTGTGTCGTAAACTGTCGTTATTTATTAAGTCGTTTTTAACGAAAAAACTGGACAAAAAAGAAGTTATGAATTTATTACCGTCAACGTGCTTCCGTTTCTTTTATTGAAATGCAATTCTTCTGTAGTAAATGAATACATGAGCTAACTGTTAGCTAGGGCTGCTACTTCACCATTAGGACACGTCTCGTGCTACGTATGTTTTTTTTCTTCTTAACATGGCTGAAATAATGTAACTATAGGCTATGTGTAACGATTAATGTTATTTTCAGTACATAGTAAAAAAAATATATATATTTTTGGCAGCATATTTTTACCCACAGTAGCGTCATTTTGACAGTATTAATGAATGCCTTAACTGTATAGTGTTGTTTAAATGGATGTAAATACTACATAAGTAATCAAATAAACCAATTACCACAGCAAATACATAAATACACATTACCAATCAACTAAGTTAGGCGGACCTCTTGCCATAGAGGTTAAGTTCAAAGGTCATTGATGGTGTGGTGTCCCTAAGGAGTTGAAGGGGTGATGAGAGGAGGAGTCAGGTTCTGCACGACCTTCAGCCAAGGACCTTCTTCTCTTCTGGGTGTGGCACAGAGGAGTCGTGACAGGAAAACAGAGACATGGCAAAGACAGAAACAAGAGACAGGGTGAGCTAAGGATGGAGAGATGCAGAAGGACAGTGATGGTTAAGGAAGAAAAAACATAGTAGGATGGTAGGAAAAAAGATGTAGGGAGGATGTAAACTGATATGGGACGCCAGTTTGTTTGACAATGGAGGTTGAAAGCTGTTGTTTGTTACTGTTTTTCACAACCACTAAGACATATTTCCTGAAACTTAAAACACATTTCTCTAACACAATTTCTAAATTTAAACTAAATTGACAAAACCTTTTAGTCAAAAGCTAACACTGTTGTAATATTTAACATTCTTTCATCAACACTAATACACCCAGAGCAGACACAACACACAACAGTGCAAAACACTAAACATAGTTGTTGTTGTTTATCATATGAAACAAAATTACAATATGGAGTCAAGCTCAAGAGAACGAACAGAATAAATAGTCAATCAATACGAGAGATGCAGCTTCATTCTTAAATAAACTCAAAATTGCTTTTCAAACCAGAAGAGTTTATAATATTCTCTACAGTAAAAACGTCATCTTCATCATGTCTTTTTGGTGAGACCAAAGGACTTCATCTACATCACAGGTGTGTCCAAACAGATCAGATCAACCCAAAAATGTGTAGTTGTTGGATTTAATTCATATTCACACAGTTATAGGTGTACTCACTATAGTATAATACAGTATAATATTGTGCACAAAATATCTTTACTACTGTAATATACATCTTGTTACAACAACACCTTCACATTTTTAAACTACAAATCAATCTATCTATCTATCTATCTATCTATCTATCTATCTATCTATCTATCTATCTATCTATCTATCTATCTATCTTTCTTTCTTTCTTTCTATCTATACAGTATGGTTCAAAATAATAGCAGACTAACCTGAATAATCCAGTGTCTGCCGTTGACTGTACAAACTCAAAACTATTTTGTACAAATGTTTTTTGTTTCTAGGATTTAGCAATCCTGTGAATCGAAAATAATATTTAGTTGTATGACCACAGTTTTTTAAAACTGCTTCACATCACCAACTTGTGGCACCTCTCAGCTGTTATTCCACTCCATGATTATTTAACAACATTCCACAAATCATTTACAGTTCTTGGTTTTGCTTCAGAAACAGCTTCTCAATTGGAATAAGGTCCGGGATTGTAAATTATGTTTAAGGTTTTGACAAAATCGTTGTACAGTTTGATGAATGTGTATAAGCAAACATTTAGTGTTTAGCAAAAACTGTAATACTTAGTTTTTCCAGCAAAGTTAAGAAAATATTCTTGTTTTTATCTGTTAACAACATTTTACTAACCTTAGTCTCTTTCTTTTCTGCTTCCTTTCCTGCTTTCATGTGATAGATAAAATGCTGAACAGTAAGTGACGTTTATGTGACGATATGTTTTGTGGTTGCGCTTACATTTGCTACAAATCTAATACCACTGTAATGATAAGGCATAGATTGTAAATAAACATGGATGTAATCCGCTTATTGGTCCCCTATTCACTGATATTGTCATTACGACAGGGCAATAAAATGGCGGTTACATCCGGGCTCTTCGGCTTTTACAGCATAGTAAAACAATAGTTTTCAGATAGCATAAACAGACATATTGATCAAAAATTCACCACCACCCCTCCCCCCAGAGTTGTCACGTAGTAAAACTTAGCTCTAGAGACCAAAGCCATCTTTTGTACCAGGCTGTAAACATGATTTTTACACTTGTAAAGTTGCCATTGGGTTTCTCCTTATATTTCGCTTTTGGAGCCTGCCCTCTGGTGGAAGGCGGTATATCGCTTTATATCGCCATATGGTGGTGCCCTTACTCAAGGACCGTTTAAGAGGTTCCATGAGAGAGGCTTGTGTCCACTCTGTTTTGTCCTGCTGGAATCCCCACTTTGTGTGTCCTAGATCGTACACACATCCGTAGATTGATTGTGGAACACACTCACTCCAAGATGTTTCTTTTTGTCAAAAACATCTCACACAAAACCAGCTATATGTAAATAATTGTGCACTAGACATACTGTACTGTATATTACGGGTCAGTAAGCCTGTAATAAGAATGTGATGTGGTTATGTTCCATTTTCCAAAGCCTGTTTTACTGTTATCAATAAATAAAGTATCATTTGAGTTATTAATTCCCTCAGACAGTTGTATAATGAGCTAATTAAACTTAAAAGAGCTCTAAATGTGAGTGCTGCAGAGTTTATGACTTCCCTGTACAGCTGAGAAACACAAAATACTGCTCTTTATCACTGTAAGAGCTAAATTATTAATAAATGTTTTTTTAATATAAAAGTATTCACAAAATATTATTTTGTGTTAATTAGCATTATTCCAGTTGTACATTATGAAATATTTCATCGCTTATGTTTGTGTGTTCAGTATCAGAGCCTCCTTTGCTGCAGAAGATGCCCACTTCGTTCACAGCTTTTTCAACAGAGGATATTGATCTGCCCTGTGAGGCCACCGGTAACCCTACTCCCATGTACGTATAACCTAACCCACTGTCACTGACCCAATGTATGTGTCTGATTATATGTTAGTAGTGAGTAATATAACTAAAACAAGACATAATTTTGTCTGACTGTTTGTCTTCCTTCCTCTTGCCTATGTTGGCATGGCAATAAATGTCCCTTTAATATAATCACAGCCATAACAAAATAAACTCACTGCCTTTCCATTTGTCTTTATCCTTTTCTTTCCGCCCTTTTGACTCCCCTTTCTCCTATTGTGTATGTTGTTTCACATTTTTTGTTTTTTGGTTGCTTATTGTTATGGTTACTGTGCTTTTTAGTTTCCGCTGGGTTAAAGACGGGCAGCCATTTCACATAGAGCTGCTCGATTCTGGAAATCTGAATGCAGAAACAAATGACAGCTTGGAGATGTATCAAGGGTCCTGGCGCTGCTACGCATCAAATACACTCGGAACTGCCGTGACACAAACCGTGCATGTCATTGTTGAACGTGAGTAACAGTGAGGTGCAGTTATATACCACCTACCAGTACAGTAAAAATGTATAGAAAAAATGTACACACGTCTCTATACTGTTGATGTTAACACATATTGTACATGCTGATTCATAGACTTCGTTACAATAGATGTACAGTAAATCTCTGCCTCCCACACAATCACACTCCAATGACTCAGGCAGGTTGACTGGGGCCATCTGTTCTGCACTCTCATCTTCTGTTGCCATAGAAACCATTCCTCTGAAACGTCACAGAGACCATGATATCACGTGGTTTATGGGGTTCAACACATAGACCAGAGAATTGTTTTATCTGGTGTTTAAATCTCCTTTCAGTCTTGTGCAGTCAAGATTTTTTCTACACTTTTCACACATATTCATGACCTACTGCTAGAACATCATAATGATTATTGACATCAGTCTAGCTTTAAGAGTGTGTTTTTTTTTAATGCTTCTCGCTGCCATCTGTAACATTAATTTGATTTTGAAGTAATAAATGTGTGTATATTAGTAAAAACAAATTCAATGTTCTACAAATCAAATTAAATTAACCTAAATAAATATGCAGGAGGGACTTACTGCAGTCTGCAGGATATCTGGAGCATCTGCTGCATCTTCTCTTTTTTACTAAAATACATGATAGTTACAGTGAAGATTGTCTTTTACTTTTGTTATATAATTTGAAAATGATACATGCAAAAATGATGTGTTTTTTCTTTTTTTTGTTTTAGGTCAACCAGTTCTTCAGAAACAACAAAAAGTACACAAAAAGGTTCATGAAGGGGACAGCCTCATCTTGTCCTGCAACCCTCCAGAAAGCTCAACGCCTCCTAACATTCACTGGATGGACAAGAGTGAGTCGGTCATATTGTCTTTGTGCTTTGGTCCAGTTTATGAGCCACCCTGCGCAATACAGGCACTTGTGTTTCTTATTTGATTGTCAGCTCCTGTAAAGCACTATTGAATTGAGCTAATGCAGTAGTGCACTGCATTGCAGACCATTTTAACTCAGGGTAATAAATACAGCACTTAGCTGATGTCTCTGTGCTCTTTATATTTCTACTGCATCAGTTTGCAATAATGCTTTTTACCGTACCACCCAATCAAGTCAGGGTTAAAATAGTTTTGTAAGAATCCTTCCTGCCCTCCTCTTCTGTTTCTAATACTTTATGTATATAATTCACTTTATATGTTTTTTATTCTCAGAAATGGTCCACATTAAACAGAGTGAAAGAGTTTTAGTGGGTCTAGATGGGAGCTTGTACTTCGCTAATCTTCTAAGGATGGATTCTCGAGGTGACTACATCTGCAATGCCCAATACGCCGCTGCAATGACTGTTCTCCCTGAGACTGCTGTCACTCTTTCTGTTCTGTCCAGTGAGTACATTCACTCAACATGAACATAAAAACAATTATAAATATTGGCAATTAGGCAATATTGAGCCCTTTTCTTTCTCTCTTTTGTTAGGCAATAGTGTGCCTCAGGCGAGAAAACCTCAATTGTTTCATCCCATTGGCACCCACAGCTCTGTGCTGGCTCTAAGGGGGAACAAGTTGACCCTTGAGTGTATCCCTAAAGGCCTGTAAGTGTCATTCTGTGTGTGAGAGGCAGAGTGAGGAGTGAATATATAACATCAGCCACTGAAATATAGAGTATACAGTGCCATGTAACTCATTTATAAAGTGAAAAGGAATCCTGTAAGTGAGCAATAGTTGCTTGCATTATTATACACTAGCAGTTGCACTAGCAGGGAGCTGCATGTACATCACATCTCCTCCTTCCATTTGGAGGATGATTGCATTGGAATAAAAAGCATGTTTGTGGAACATGTTTATCCCATTTGGTGTTCTCTGGTTGTCAAAGGCAGTGAAGCAGACATAGTAGACTTCTTTCTTTGGAGCTGTGAAAACACCAGTTACTGGATTGTAAGCTTGGCCAATGTTTGGGGAGACCTTTGTATAGATCAGGGTGATGCCATTGTTATACAGAGAACAAAGAAGGCCACTTTTTTATTCTTAGCATTGTCTCTTCAACATTGTTCCCTACTTTTTCCCCGAAAACTACAACCATCTTCCAATAGAACTGTTACTTAATTATCAGTATTTCTCATGTTCATGGTTTACGTTTTGATGGCTTTGTAACAATAGTAGTAAACTCTGTGCTAGTTCCACTTGAATACTAACATAGAAAAATACACTGTTAACAACATTGTCTACATCTGTCTTTCTATACTATGTATTCACAGTTTCTGTTTTTCCTGTTGTTGTCTACAGGCCGACTCCTGAAGTAGAATGGAAAAAGAAGGATGGCAAACTGGAGGAAAGCAGTGGTAAATCGTCAAACTTTGGCCGCTGGCTTTTCTTTGAGAACATTACCCAGAATGATGATGGGGAATATGAGTGTAGGGCCTACAATGTTCATGGGTCTACCACACACTCCTTCACTGTGACAGTTGAAGGTAGGTACAGCATCTTACACAAACCAATGCAACTATTACAAGACTTGTGTGTTAAAGCTCTCTCTTTTTCTTTACATATTAGCTGCCCCATACTGGGTAAAGGAGCCCAAGAGCCTGATGTACGCTCCCCATGAAAATGTGCGACTGGACTGCCAGGCTGAAGGCATTCCCACTCCAGCCATCACATGGAGCATCAATGGTCAACCCTTAACAGGTATTACAGGTAGTGGATTACATTTTTAAGAAGAAAATTGCACTGTTTTACTTTTAACTGTTGAATCACTTTTAAGGTCAGAAGTTTGGGCAGAGGTTGATGTTTGTATAAGGTTTAAAATCACAGAAAGAGGTTATGACTTGTAACAGCTGCATGGGGACCTGAATCTTAGACAAACATTTGAACTAAAGGTTCTTTAGTTCATTAGCTCTATAACTTTCTACTCTTCTTTTTTCTAACCCTTATCCTTGATCCCTTCTTGTGAATTACCGCCTCACCTGCCCCTCCTCTAGAAGTGGATAATGAGCCTCGTCGCAGTGTGTCAGGTGGCGTGTTGAAGCTGATGGAAGTTGTAGTCGCTGACACAGCAGTATACCAGTGCGAGGCCACCAACAAACACGGCTCCATCCTTCTTAACACCTACATCAATGTTGTCGGTGGGTACAATAAATAATAGAAAGTAACCTGATTTACAAAAGGAATGAACATCGAATGGAAATGTGATAATTATATTTTTATATTTTGTCTTCTGTGTCTCAGAGCTTCCTGCACAGATCTTGACTTCTGATCGTCTGGTTTACAATGTCACTGAAGGTGGAACTATTGCTCTTCACTGTGAATCCTTTGGGTCCCCAAAGCCACATGTCACATGGTACAAAATCCTCACATACACATAATCAAACTCTAATGAAGGTTCATATTCATCAGAAAATAATCAGCATAATATGTAAGCTGTGCATCTGCTCTGTTACTTTCCAAAGGCTTCTTCATGGATTTGTGTTTGAACATTCCATATCCTCCCATAGAAGCGTAGCATCATACCCTCAAAACATCATTCATTTTCCAACAAATGTGTTTCTGTAAAGCAGGCTTGGATCCTAGCGCCCTCAAGTGGTTACAATGAAATGAAATGAAACACTGTAGCCTATGTTTCCACTGAAAATTCACAACAAACACACAAAGGAGCTGCAAGTGGGCCATTGAAATTGTGCTAATTTATTTTTTATGCAAATCTTTCATATGTGTGTGTTACACTTGAGCCTGGCGCTTATGAGCACTTGTTTGTGTTGTGTGCAGCTCCAATACAATTTGTGTATGTTGCAGTTATTATATTTTCCTTTGATGTGTGCATCTGTGTCTTTGTTTTAGGAAAGACAAGGACATGGGGTCACTGCTGTCCCATCCACACGTCTCTCTTCTGCACAATGGTACTGTAGAGATGCTCAACGTCAGTCACAGTGATAATGGAACGTACACCTGCACTGTACAAGGCAGCAACATTTCCATTACTGCCTCCTTGGTGGTTTATGGTAATTACTGGATTTTAAAATTTTTACGAAATACTCCTGAGGATTAAAACAAATGTGCAATGTCTTGCCAGATCGGACTGTGATATTGACAAATCCACAGAACGTCCGTGCTCACAGAGGCACAACTGTTCTGCTGGACTGCAAATCGTTTGTAGACCCTAAGCTGGCTGAAGGTCGTCAGATTGTCTGGAGAAAAGATGGTCTCAAAATACAAGAGTCATTCTCAGATAACAAGTAAGCCTACACACTCATTGTGATGTCTATAATGTCAAAGCCATTAAGACTGAAGAATGTTCTTTTGTTGTATTCAGTTTGTTGAAATTGAATTCATTCAATAATCTAATGATGTTGTAGGTTCACCATGTCTAAAAATGGCACTTTGACAGTCGAAAATATCCAGTCAAATGACAATGGTATTTTTACATGTGAGGTTATCACTGCCCTCGACCATGCACAGGCCAGTGGCTCCATCACTGTAGTAGGTAAGATCATATTATCATGTATGACAATAATAAGTAATTAAAATCAGTTTTATGTTATACTGAGGTTGTTTGTAAACTTAGCTCCACCAGATCCTCCGAAGGACCTCGCTCTGTCGGAAGTTGATGCTCACAGCCTCAATCTCACCCTGACCCTCAGCTGGACACCAGGACGAGCACACAACAGCCCCATCATAGGTACTAAACTAACAAAACTCCCACAACTCTACCTGTGAATATACTGTATGGTTCTGTATAGTATCTCTACAAATTACTGTATGTAGAATCTGAAGTCACATACAGACCCATACCACTGAACAATACAAAGCACTGAATGAGATTTTTTTTGGGGGGAGAGCACTAATCTCTTTGAGTAAGCTGTTTTGGCTAACTGCTTGTTTCTCTTAAGAGTACATTGTAGAGGCTCGGGAGGAGCAGCACACAGAAGAAGCGAGATGGAGATGGGAGGAGTGGAAAAGAGCACCTGGGGACTTTCGTGAAGTAGAACTAAAACCTCATCCCTACTGCACATACCGCTTCCGTGTGATTGCTGTTAATGATGTAGGCCGCAGTGAGCCCAGCAAACACACAAAATATTATAGCACACCACCTGCAAGTGAGTTACTTAAGGAAGGTTCTATTATTACAAGATCAAAATTTTTAAGTAACAAACTATCATTAAATCTTTACTACTTATGGTCTTTTTTGTTTCCAGTTCCTAGCAGCAATCCTACTGCAGTCCGCAGCGACTCCAGAGAGCCAGGTACTCTGATGGTTACTTGGGATGTAAGTGCTTCTGTCTTTGTTCTTTTGTAACCACTCTGTGTTGCATGTTAATCCATCTGTTTATCCACGTGTCTGTAGGAAATGGAAAAGCGCTTTCACAGTGGCCCGGGTTTTGAATACAAGGTGTCATGGCGTGAGGCCAGTGGGAAGGGTGTCCAATGGAACAGTGGCAACGTCAAGTCACCACCGTTCATTGTAAACAACACTGGAACATATACTCCTTTTGAGATCAAAGTCCAGGCTGTGAACTCACTTGGAGAAGGGCCTCTACCTGATGCAGAGATTGGACACTCTGGAGAGGATGGTAGGACTGACTAACACTAGGCTCATTCAGACCCAGACACTAAACTGACAGGACTGACTGGTCTTAGTTAAATATGTTGTTTTTTTTTTTTATTAATTTGTGACTTAAAGTGTCCCTCTCTTTTTCACAGTGCCACTGGGTTCTCCTAGTGACGTGGAGGTAACTGTGATGAACAGCACTGCAAGAGTAAAGTGGAATAAAGCCAAGAATGTCCGAGGCTTGGTGCTGGGGTACAAGGTAACAGTAATCACAGGAATTTAACGTTTCATTCTTAATATTTTATCACTCTTGTGCCCAAAATGTTCTTTGGATTTACGCTCTTAAAGCTGTGAAACTTTAAACCTTTCCATTATATTATTATCTTATGTGGTCATTTAAATTTTACACATTGTTTCAACTTTTGTAGATCTACATCAAAAGGTTAGGTCCTAAGACAAATCGACGCCGAAGGTCCCTTGGAAAAATGCAGTATGAGGAGGAGGCAGTGGGGCAAAAGCAGCCAGAGGAGAGGGTGGTGGTTGTCTATGGAATGAAGACCTCAGAGGAAATCCTTGGTCTGAAACTCTACTCTTTGTATAATATTTTTATCACAGTCTTCAACAGCAAAGGAGAAGGCCCTCCCTCTCCAGTTCACCGTTTTATGACTCCAGAGGGAGGTGGGTACAGTTTTGTTTATTGTAAAGAATACCACATTAAGAATATTGGTGTAGATGTTAAATAAATGTGCATGTGTTTCTATTTAGCCCCTGGACCCCCTGCATCATTGACATTTGAAAGTCCAACAGATGAATCATTGATTCTGTATTGGACACCACCGACTGAAACTAATGGGGTTCTACTTGGTTACACAGTGCAGTACCAACAGGGTAAGATTTCAGTCAACCTAAGCATTATAAAAAAGGAGAAGATTGTAGTTTAATAGTGTTGCTTTTTTGCACAAGTGGAAACCGAAGGCAGTGAGGTGTTGAGATACGATGATGACGTGACTCACATTGAGCTGGGCCCTTTGGACCCTAACAGTTATTACATCTTTAAAGTGATGGCATACACGGCAGCTGGATATGGACCTCCCATCACACGCAGGGGTGCTACGCTACTCGATGGAGGTGAAAGCGTTTTTCTTTTTCTTTTGTTAAACTGCTACATTTGTCATATCTTTATTGTTTTCTTCAATTGTCTTGTTTCTGTGTTACAGTTCCTCCATCAAATATCACAATGTTCTTGAGCGACACATATGTCAACTTAAGTTGGGTTCCGGGGGAACGAAACCGAAATCATGGCTTTCAAATCAACTACCTCAAGAAGAGTGGTAAGAATTGTAGGCAAATATGCTGTTTTATGGAAAGAAGTCTTGTGCAATACAATATTGATTTGTAAATGTATACATGCAGCTGGTGGTACCTGGCAGAACTCAGAGGTCATCAACTCCACACAGGGTTTCTACACGCTGACTGGCCTTCAACCTGGGACCACATACCACCTCAAGATCATGCACGGCAACTACACTCAGTGGAATGATGTGCTTAAGACACAAGGGCCAGGTATTTTTCTGTGAATATCCATAATCAATAATATGCACAAGAAGACTATTTAGTATCTTTCTTTCTTTTGCAGAGATAGTGACTGAGATATCCAGTGGGTTTCACACACATGGCTGGTTCATAGGTTTTATCAGCGCAATCGTTCTGCTGGTGCTCATATTACTTATACTCTGTCTCATCAAGCGCAGAAAAGGGGGCAAATATGCAGGTAATGCAGATGCTTCAAACATTTGCAGAATTTGAAACAGCAATAAACATTTGTGATCATTGTAGTGTTGTCAAGTGTGAACAAGTATGAGTTGTGTTCAACATGTTTTCGTTCTCAGTAAAAGACAAGGAAGATAAAGAAGTGGACTCTGAAGCTCGACCAATGAAAGATGAGACCTTTGGAGAATACAGGTGAGTCTCTTTAAACTGTAAATATCTACAATTATCAGAACTACGTCTTACAAACAGATAAACAAGAAGAAAATACCTAAAAATCAAAAAAAGGACTTTGCTTTGGGGACATTTTTCTGTCCATGTGAAAACAAGAAAATCAAAGTCAATATAATGCAAACATAATAACAAAGTATTGATCTAAACATAGTGGTTGTATGTTTAGATGTTCCCTGGAAATACATTTTAGTACATTGACAACAAAGTGATTTGCATTTAAAAGGAATATCTGATTTGATTGACTCTTGTAGTGCTTTTATGAACAACATTAACGTAATGCGTTTCAAATGTATCATACGGCATCTCTGGATCAGCATTTGTGTTCACATTTGGCAATATTCAGCATATGTTTTTAAAATGACTAATCCATTTGGCTTTCAGTATCACTTAAGCTTCTTTTTTCTATACTTTCTTACTACTAAAATATAGTCTTTGTCTTTGTTTAACATTGCTACTTTCTGCATGCCCTATTTCTCCAAGAAGCTCTAATATCCTAGCTTTATTTCTTTCTTCTTTTCATGCTGTACTAATAGATCCCTGGAGAGGTGAGAAAGATACATTTCATGCATAAATTTCTCTTTGTTTGTGAGATCATGTGTGCGTTTTTTTATTTTTTTATTGAAATTGCCAAAACTGCTTATTTATACTGTTACATTATCATCTTGAGCCTTCTTCCTATTTTGTTTTTATTCAGTGATGTAGATGAAAAGCGTTCAGACAGCCAGCCGTCCCTGTGTGAGAGCAAAATTGGCAGCGACGACTCTCTGGCTGAATATGGAGACAGCGTAGACATCCAGTTTAATGAGGACGGCTCATTCATCGGCCAATACAGCGGCAGAATTCCTGTTCCCCATGGCAACGAGAGCTCTGGGCCCGCCTCACCCGTTAACGCAGTCCCACTTCCACCGATCGCTCCATCCATGTCAGCTGTCCTGGACCGACCCAGCTAGACGCACTCAGTCAATACCACTCCTGACTCCACTGCCTGTAACGTGACACACAACAATCACGTCACACACACCGCTGTCTCCGTACATTCCACAGGTTCATGCAGTGACACTGTTTACAGGATGTCTCGCCTTCCTTACGTTTACACACACCTCACAGCAACACACACACTTTAAAACAATTCTAAGATCCCCTCACTCCTCAGCGATGAGGAGGTAAAGACAGGGATGTGTAGGACAGGATGCTGCTGTCGTGTTAATGAGTGAGTCAAAAGGAAAAATAGGGACACACATCACTTTTTGTTTTGTTTGAAAACAATATTATCATCCACATTATTTCATATGATTTAATCTTGTATAAATACATTTTGTTTCAATTATTGTCTTTAAATTTTTATAAAGTGCTTTTCTTTTCATTCACCACTGTGTGTCTTCTTATGCACTATTTATTTATATTTCTTTGCATGCGACTGGGAATTGTTTTGCTCTTTGATGTAGGTGTGGCCTAAACCTAAGATGCATGCCTTCTAGAGGCATTGAACAGTTTTATAGTTTAAAAAATGGATACTTGGCATTTAAGTTTCAAGAATGGCTGTTAATCTTGTGTGTGTGTGTGTGTGTGCTTGTGTGACTGTCTACACTCCCCATCTCTGTCGTCAAACACGTAGTGATGGGGAAACTGTTGCCTTAAGAGAGTCCACTGGATCCTATTCCCTCTTCTGACCATTTCTCTGTCAATCACACCATTACTCCTTTTCCAGCCACAGAAAGAATTCCTATGCATATATACTGAATATACTATAGGCGCATACATGAAGTGGCAGAGGAATGTGGAATCCACGTGGAGGCGGTCCTCTGTAGCAAACCTGAATGGGCCCGTCTGAAGGAGAGAGGGAGGATGGAGAAAATAAAGAACAAGGAAGGAAATTGAATAGAGAATCAGCTGTATTGTTCTCTGAATGTAAATAGAGATTGTCATTTTTTGTTTTGTTTTCATGGCTTTTTTTTACAAATAGTATCTTTTGTATTATTTGTTGCTCTGTTTGGTTTTGTACTGCAGCATTGAGCAACTGTAGCTTTTGTATCATAAACCCTCACTTTCGTCTACATCTAGGTTAAACTTTTCCCTGTTGTGTTGCTTAGTAGTCCAGAGTTAGAAAGGTCTAGAACCAACATAGAGAACAAACCACTCCAACTACTAAAAGTGCAGCAGACAGTAACTAAAACCCAGGTCATCAAAAACAACTTCCTAAGCCAGGGCTTTCTAAAGGTCAAGATGTATACCTTCAGCAGCATTGACATAGAGATCTGACAAAAAGGATTTGTTTAGTTGCTTTTGGACTGACTAAGTTTGAGCTCTGTACTTTTTATAATGCAGTAAATGACAAACACAATCCAAAAATGAATGTGAGTTTTGGAGGTTGTGTTTCAAGGTGTGTGGCACAGAGAGGGACCAAACCTAATGCATTCTAACAAACTGAAAGCCAAAGTCAATTGTTACAAAATCTGTTTCCCCCAAAAAATACAAACAGGCACATTCAGTTTGTGTCAGAATATGTGCTAAAGATTAGATTAGCGTTTTCTTTTAAAGTTGGTTAATCTACAACACAATTATTTTCAGGCTCATTCTCATAATGTGTCTTTTCTAACACTACTAACTATCAAGGTGTTGAGCATTTATTGCACTCAATGTAATAACTTTAAATGTAATCTTAAACCTGTTGCCTTGTCTCCCGGACCTGGTCCAGCTCTTTTCTCTCTTTGCTCCAACACTGTCCCGTCTGTTTGCCTGTCTGCCGCAGCCTTCTTTTATACATATAAACAAAAGTCTTGTTAAAATAAAGACAAAGGTCTAGGTATTAATATGCATAACACTGCTAATAATAACAAGAACAGTGCTTTTATCTGTTGCTATGACATGGCCAGTATTGTCATTAGTAACTCAATAACATTAATTACACTATCACTGGATATTGCAGGGACGATGGTGTACTACTGCAATACTGAGGTGTGCTGATATTGTACCTGCTTTTTGCATTGTGCGCTGTATTGTATCTGAAAAACTAACCCTAGACTTTCAACTAATAAATGAACATGGACTACACATATTCTGAACCTGCCTCTGCTGCCTTTTCTAAGTAATCCACAAACACAGATCTAAAGGGCACACAGATTAGGTTGAGGTGTTGTGATGCAGATAAGAACACACAGTTTAAACTGCAGTTTCAGAAATAAAAGGTCATTTGCATTGGGATGTAACAGCAAACAAGTTTTCTTTTTCCAAGCATTTTCATTCTTTACTTACAGAATGTGTTTGTGTTTTTTAACCCCAAATTAATTTCTAATCTATTAATCTGCCATCTTTAAAGGTCAACAGTCTATTATTAAAAATGTATCATTGTCAAACATTGTCTACATGACAGAAATGTGAGAGAACATGTACTATCTTAATTTCGAGTCCCTAGGGGGTTATTAAGCACAGGTTTAAGATGGATTAAAACCGTTTTTAGCTGGATTTAAACAGGATTTATTTGGGGTTTTAACAGTGTGACAGAGCAGCTATTGGAGCCATAAACAATACATTTTATCTCTGAAGCTGAGGGCCACATATGCTCTCACCATGTGCCATGAATGGCCCCAGGGCCGGACTTAGAACCTACGTGAGACGCCGCTATGTTTCGGCGCGCAACATTATCATCAGACCCTATATAGAGACTGGGGGGGGCACACTAAAGGCGTGGCGGGGGATAATCTCTTCACAGACTCCACGACGGCTTCTTGTTTTGGTTAGCCTAAGGCAAAGGCTGCAGATGTCAATGGGCGACGAGTTAAACCAGCAAGGTCAGTTTTCCTCGAGGTGACGGGATACAGAGAGGCACACAAACCTCCCTCCATTTGGCGAGCTGCAACATTTTATGTGCATCGAGGGGACACAGCGGCTCTGAGAAAGCACACAAAATACTGGCTGCACATTCAGAGCTAAAAGTACACGCCGAGGATGAACGGAGCGGCGCTTACGCAAGACAGGACAGGGCCGCGGGGGGGCGCGGAGAGGACGCTCCGGTTTCAGCGTCCGCACGGTGAGACACACACATAACATGTCTGCTGGTCATCGATCAATGGCAATGCATGATCAACTTCGACTGTGTAATTGTTAATGAATGAACCTCTCCAGTTGACAAACAGCGCACACAGGTCCCACTGCTGCCTGTTTTATGTAAGCGCGGTGTTGGTTTTGCCTTTGGGAGCCTATGAGGTTTTGAGGGCAGCCCATGTGTTTATGTTCTGCGGCCGAAGCCTAAGGAGGTATTGGCTGTCATTAGCTCCGTCAGTCATTAGTTGGGAGTTCAGAGGAAGTACTGCAAGACACATGGCGACTGTGTCTTGGTGCACGCTTGTGTATTTTGAGATAGTCGCATGACCAGTGACCCACGTGCTGCTTAAGGGACAAACAATGGAGAGAAGGCGGAGGGTGTCTTCGATGCGACAAAGCAGCGAGAGCATAGGTGAGCTTTTAAGAGAGTATCAGGGGAATGACTCAGTGTGTTTAGCTACTCCATATCCTTATAGGTCTAACTCCCACGTCACACTCCCACACGTCATACTCAGACCACTGCCTACTGCATGTCATAAAATGTAGACATTTTATCTGGAAATATGCTCAACCTAACCTTGAACCTGTAAAACCACTAACACTGGGTTACACTCCAGAAAAAAGCAGTTTGACTTAAATGACTAACTATGTCAGACTTGTGCTTGTTCATACTTGTCCTGACCAAACTGACATGTTTGGTTCAGGACTCAGTACATGACTAACGCACATATGTTTCTGATTTTATTTTCAAATTCTAATTGTTTTACATACACTAATCAGAGAGAAACATTTTTTCTTATTTATTTGTCAAGGAGCATCTACAAATACATTAATGGCACAAGAAAAGAGATGCTTTGTACCAGATTTAGCTACAGGCTACTTTCCATCTGCAGTCCCCGGGCAGGTGAGCATAACAATAAAATATTGTACTCTTAGTACAACATTAACATTAATCCATAGTTTAATATAGTAATACTTACTATAATTCTTACAATTTATTACCAAACTGTTTTCTCAAAGGGCCTTTTAGCCTAAATCATAAAATACTTATAGTTAATATTGAATATACAAGGTCAACACAGGTAGACACAGTGTTAGCTCGACTGATGTTGGCACGCATTATAGAATATTTGCTCATATTGCTTAGAGACCAGACTCTTGTTATGATCAATCTGTAAAAGTGAAGGTTAAAAAGCGATAAAATTTGTTTTGTAGTTTAGAAAACATTATTCCATTATTCAACACAAGATGGTAGTACTCTTCAAAAACATGTGCAGCTTATTCCCAAACAATCAGCTCAGCCACAGTATTTACAAATAACAGTTGACCTGTTCACACAAATGTTCCTCTTAAAACAACTCTGTGTTAACAGAAGAAAAGTTATATTTTGACTATATATTGTAAAAAATGGTGTATGTAAAAAACAAGGCAATTTTATTTGTAGTACACTGCATACAAAAAAGGTATTAAAGGCATACAGAAAAACTCTTCAGCTATATTTTTGACATTGTGTAAATATGGCATAGTATATTCTATTCTAATTAGATTTGAGGAAAAAAAAAACAGCAACTGGTCCATATAATGCCCATAGCTTCAATTACTTTATTTATATAAATTACCAAAATATTGGCATTAATTTATGCCTATGCCTTTAATTGTTCTAATTTATTCTAATTATGCGGCACAGTGGCAAAGTGGTTAGCACGGCTGCCTCACAGCAAGAAGGTCCTGGGTTCGATTCCCATCCAGGGCAGGTCGGAGTTTGCATGTTCTCCCTTTGTCTGTGTAGGTTTCCTCCGGGTACTCCGGTTTCCCCTACCACCAAAAACATGTACAATAGTCCCCCCCACCCCCCCAAATACACATGGGGCCAGGACTCCCCTGCAAAAGAGATGTGTAATCTCAGTGGGACTATCCTGGTTAAATAAAGGTTAAAAAAAAAAAAAATTCTAGTTCTAATTTCCATTCAATCTGGGCCTGTATTCTCAAGTATTTGATTTTATTCCTTCAACACAAATTAAATCCAATACAGAGATACTCAGGACAGATGTCAATAGTTTGTGACACTATGCTACTGGTAATGTGCTGGGGCACAAAGTCTGCATCTCAGTTACACAGGTGATTGGTAGGTGAGTATTATTTAGGGCATGACTGGGACATGTATTGCGAGTGACAAGCTGTCTGTCCAATCAAAGCCTCACTGATCATTTTCATTGACCAAACGGGGTAGAGAACTGACTGCTGACTGTCTCCTCCCCTGTGACATCATCACTGTGAGAAAGTTCAAAATCTTATGTCCACCTGGGAAGCTTCTCTGTAGTTTGTCTTTAGACTTAGGCAGATGAACCTAGATCATTAGAAGTACATTTACAGCTGCTCAGGTCATGTCACAGGGACAAAGCACACTCACTCAAAATCCTTTGGAAAAAACTTGGGTGCCATGGATGAAAAGCAGGCTGAGCAAACGAAGAGGCTGTGAGTATAGATAGACACTACAAATTACAATGGCTAGGACACATGGGGACACTTCACAATCTGAAGTTGACTGTAAACATCTACTTAGTGTAAATCTGTTTTGAATGTAGAGCAGCTCATTTCAGTGATTGTCTGCTTGTGTAAGAATGTGTTTTCGGGATAACTAATAAGTCTAATGTGTGTCCAGTGGGCATGGAGCAATAGATCTGATGGCCATTCACCCCAAACGCGGAGGACCATGTTTGAACTGGGAGCAGTCTACTTGCTATTGAGCTTAATTTTCCCAGTAATTAAATAGGATTTTGGTGTAACTTGTCTCCGTTGTAATTCAGCTTGACTGCTCACTGTAACTATAACATATGCAACCTACAGTGGTACACTCAGGGCAAAGTTGTTACAACATCAGAATGAAATAAATTTTAAAATACAGCTGAATTGACATAAGAAAGAAGAACGTAAGACTGGCAGCACATATAAATGAAAATATGACAATGCTAATAATCAGTGGTGCAGAATGAGCATTACTGTGTACAGAGTGCAATTTCCTCACGGGGAAATGGTGACCGTAAGTGACCCTTATGGCACTATATGTCAATACGTCTTGCTGTAATAATGATGGCTACCTGTACATTAATTTAAAGAAACTAGACTTATGTGAGATATGCAGGAAATGCATAAGTGCTTTGATGCCTTTTCTCTGTTTTTCTTTTGTTTTTTTTTAGCATCTGTGCCGCAGTTCACAAACTCCCCGACTATGATTGTAATGGTGGGACTTCCAGCACGAGGGAAAACGTATATCTCTAAAAAGCTCACCAGATACTTAAACTGGATTGGTGTTACAACTAAAGGTATCACATGACCGTACAGAATTGCACTGAAACTTCAACGTCACTCTCTCTACTTCATACTATCCTTACCCACTTATTTCAGTGTTTAATGTGGGGCAGTACAGAAGAGATGCCACTCGCAACTACAACAGCTATGAGTTCTTCAAATCAGACAACACAGAGGCAATGAAGATACGCAGGTATGAACCTTCCACCCGTGTGTGATGCGCACTAAATAAACATTCCGATTCTAAAAATGTAAGTTGTTTAACAATATATTTGTGTTGACATGAAAAGGGCTTGTGCCATTGCTGCCTTACAAGATGTGTGTGACTACTTCACCAGAGACCACGGTCAAGTTGCGGTGAGGAAAAATATTGAATGTATCATAAACAAACATTTATTTAATTTATTAAAAAAGTATGATTTAATTATTTTCAGGTTTTTGATGCCACCAACACAACACAAGACCGCAGAGAAATCATCTTAAGTTTTGCCAAGGAAAATGGTTATAAGGTAGATATTTAATCAAACTGCAATTTTTCAATAATATTAATGAGAGCTTTATATCATTATTCATACTTGTGTTTTTTCTTCTCCAGGTTTTCTTTGTGGAGTCTATATGTGATGACCTTGAAATCATTGAAGAAAATATTAAAGTAAGCAATATCTATGTGTCTGAGTTTGAGCCTGTGTCCATGAATCTAAAAGTCCTGCCAAGGTTTTGAACCAAAGCCAGTGTTTCTCTTTTGTCAGTGCTTTAACACAATAAACTATGCTTGACACAGTGTTGCCTGCCTTACAAATCACACTTGTCTTTTTCCAAACCATGATGTTTGTATTTCTGTGATTTTATAAAATAATATATTCTTGTATGTCTTTCTTTCACTGGTTTACATATTTGTGATGTTGAAATACTTCTTTAAAAGTAACTGCTCCACTGTTTGCCCATGTTGTATGTTCTAATGGTGCCTTATCATTTTCACTTTTTGTACCTGCTCTTTCACAAAATTAGCAAGTGAAGCTGAGCAGCCCTGATTATATGGACTGTGACAAAGAGGAGGCTGTGGCTGACTTCTTAAAAAGGATTGAATGTTACAAACAGACATATGTCCCTTTGGATGACAACAAGGACAGGTATATAAGCCAACACAATACTAAAAGCAAGTGTAAAGTAAAAGTGAAAATTTTATTGAGTCTCTACTTGTGTCTGAGCTTTACATTTAGGATGATTATACCTACCAAATAAATGTATGTATGGTTAAAGGTATAATGTATTTGATCTTCATGCAGGAAGCTGTCTTACATCAAAATCTTCAATGTCGGTAGTAGGTACCTGGTGAACCGTGTGCAGGACCACATTCAGAGCAGAATAGTGTACTACCTCATGAACATTCATGTCACACCAAGATCCATTTATCTGAGTCGCCATGGAGAGAGTGAACTCAACCTCTTGGGGCGCATTGGGGGGGACTCTGGCTTATCTGGCCGAGGAGCAAAGGTACAGTTATGTTTATTTTAATCTGATCCACATAAAGAATGGGTTATTTAGTGTGTTGTGTTTTAGTATGCCAATGCTCTTGGGAAATACATGAGTGGGCAAAGTATCAAAGACCTGAAAGTATGGACGAGTCACATGAAGAGAACCATCCAGACTGCAGAGGCTCTGGGAGTCCCGTATGAACAGTGGAAAGCTCTCAATGAGATAGATGCTGTAAGTGCTGCTTATGTGTATCTCTATTTAGTAATATTTGTTGTTTCTGGTGTTTGTCTAATTCCCATTTTGCTGTGTCAGGGAGTTTGTGAGACATGAGCTATGAGGAAATTCACGAGAAATTCCCTGAAGAGTTTGCACTGAGGGACCAAGACAAATATCGCTATCGCTACCCCAAAGGAGAGGTGAGAGATTAGTCCTTTACCACTGTTGCTAAGACATGTGACATTCTGAAAACATCGTAATCAGTTATTAACAATCAGTACAATACCATACAAGCCAGGTAATTTACATTAACTTAATCATTTAAATTACTTTGCAATATAACCACCTCTGCAGTAGCAGATTACCTCTATACGGTTGTGCTCATAAGTTAACATACTCTAGCAGAATTTGTGATTTCCTTTGGCCATTTTTCAGAGAATATGAATGATAACACAAAAACCTTTTTTTGACTCATAGTTAGTGGTTGGGTGAAAGCCATTTATTATCAAACAATTGTGTTTACCCTTTTTAAATCATAATGACAACAGAAACTACCCAAATGACTACCAAAGGTATACATACATGATTTTGGCCTGATAACATGCACACAAGTTGACACAAACAGGTTTGAATGAAACAGGCTTTTTGCCAAGAAGACAGGCTTTACCATCTGAGAAAATAAAGAGCTTCATCCACAACTACCACAAAAGACTTCAAGCTGTCATTGATGTTAAAGGTGGCAATACACGGTATTAAGAACTGGGGTATGTAAACTTTTTTATCAGGATCATTTGGGTAGTTTCTATTGTCATTATGATTTTAAAAAGAGTTGTTTTTGTGTAAACATTCATATTCTCTAAAAAATGGCCAAACAAAATCCCAAATTCTGCCAGGGTATGTAAACTTATGAGCACAACTGTATGTCATTGTGTGTTGCAGTCCTATGAAGATCTGGTGATTCGTCTTGAGCCAGTCATCATGGAGCTGGAGAGGCAGGAGAACGTTTTGGTCATCTGTCACCAGGCTGTCATGAGATGTCTGCTCGCCTACTTCTTAGACAAGAGTGCTCGTAAGACTAAATCTCTAAGGGGAATATTTGGAAAAACCTAGAAGTAAGCTTAAACCAGAAATTTCTCTTAATTTTTTGTTATAATAGATGAGTTGCCATACTTGAAGTGTCCTCTCCACACTGTTATGAAACTCACTCCAGTCGCATATGGTCAGTCACCATGATTTCTCTTGCTCCCTGACTGTAAATAGTTGGTTTGATACAATACAATTATTGTAAAATTAAAACGTGAGTCTTGCCCTTCACTTTTTTCACTTAAATTACTGCATTCTCATTCATGTTGTCTCTTCCTGTCAGGTTGTAAAGTGGAGTCCATCTTTCTAAATATTGAAGCAGTCAACACACACCGGGACAGACCAGTGGTGGGTAATAAACAACACTAATATGTTAATGTGTCATGCTTGATTTTTAATTCCTGTTTTGTATTCTAAGAATGTGGACGTGGACAGAGATCCAGAAGAAGCATTGGAGACTGTCCCAGAGCACATCTAAAGAAGGAAAATGACAAGAAGTGGGGTTTGTTTCTTTCTGTCCAGGAAAGTGGTCTTTTTAAATAGAACAAATATTATTGACTGTGATCGGAGAAAATGACACTTATCGTAGTCAATTGCAAATTGCGTTTTATAATGCTGGGCTCAAGTCATATGCAAATATGAAGATGCTTCCTTTTAATCTGAAGAATTACTTTTTATTCAACCCATCAGTTTGTTCTTGTATTTTAAAACTCCTTAACTGTCTCTATTGTTATTATTATCCTTTTAGCCAAAATTAAGCCTTCTGGATCATTTAGATGGTGCACTCAACCTGTTTTTCTCCTCAGTGTATGCTAAGGTACAAATCTGGATAAAGAAATACAGATGTTGTAACTTCGATTCATTGGCAATAGGCTAAAAGTGTCCTCCAAAACTTAATGCTAAACCAAACAATACTCAAGATAATAGGCACCTATAACTACCTAAAGCCATAATGTGCCTCATTCAATAACCGCACATGATTATGCACCTATCCTACTGGATCATCTTAATATATATAATCCAGTGCAGAAATAGAATATGTGATGCTCCATTTTAGAGGATTTTTTATTTTAGTATAAAATGACAACCAGAACTAGCAGATGGTAAAGTGCATTATGTTTAGCAATGTTGTGATTTAATTAATGTTTAGGTTGACATACTTTGAGCATCTTTTAAATGTAGTTCTTAGCAGCAATAAAACATGTTACCTCAGGGGAAACCTCAATTTCAAAGTCCATTGATGATAATAAAACATCAGTGTATTAGATAGTCCATCCATCTGTAACACATCAGCTCCTTAGAATAAGGTTCTGTGATCTGAGCAGTGTTGAGCTAGTTTTAGTTTTGATAGTCTAATTACCAACAACATGTGGAAGAAGTTTCTTTCAGATATGAAGTCCAAAAGTACTATGACTAAAGTGACTAATACCTTGTATAACAGGTTATCTTATAGAATAGTAAGAATGTCAGCTATTGTAACAAATGTCAGAACTTTATAATTCAGGTGTTGAATTGAATTGATTCATGTGTTGAACATTACACACTGATGTCCTAATAATGTAAAGTGCAATTGTGTCTGTGTGTACCAGGCTCAATGAGAACATGTACAGAAAAAGAACCACAGTGGCAGACAGTGTTTAATGTGTATTAAAATAATTTTCTGGCAATAAAATTTTATGCAGTACCAAACAGTTTGTTATCTACTATGGCTAACTATAATTTTGAAATTTTCTAGAAATTTCCACAAATTGCACAGCAGAATCAAAATGTTAACCAATGCTTTGAAAGAAAAATCCTTAGTAACTACACTTTGAAAGAACTGTATAAAATATATAAAATGTATTGTCTCAACATTACAATCTCAAATAAATAAAAGTAAGGCAAACTTGTTTAAGCTAGTTAATTTCTCTGGCTGCTGTTGCTGGCCTGGGTTGAAGTAGGCGACGAATGAGCATCTCTGTACTGCTGGCTCCAGGTCTGAGGATCCTGTTCATGAAGCTGAAATTAAAACATGCATCCATTAAACACCTCTAAACATAATAAATATAAAGTTTATTTCTACTTGCAAGTGACCTGTGGAATATTCAAGCAATCTGACCTAATTAGATATTTAATGGATGGAAATTTGAGCTGGCAGGTCGGGATTAGTATAAATGTCACACTTTCTTTATTTTTAATCATGTTAAACTATTAAATGATAGACTATACATTTTTATATAAGACATGGTTTGTTTAAATGGAATATGCCAGAATACAGGCTATACAGTAGCTTGCCACATTAGTGTTTTTTTTATGAAATATTAACTTCCTTTTAAACATTGTGTAATTTCCAGTAGGAAATTACAGTATACAACTGTCAAAATGTTTTTTCTTGCTGCTTGTGTTTGTAAAACAAGCAGACATGACCATGTTAACAAATGTCTGTCCGTATTTAGTTTGTCTTGTTGATTGTTAGGCGTTTAACCAACGTCATAGAACAACAGACAGCAAAGTGTTTTGGTGTTTGAGTGAAATTTAGGGAATACCCTTTGATAAATTTATGACAAGACAGACACTTACTTGACCCATGAATTCAAGGATTTTGGCTTTGGACACTTCGATTTCAGCCCTTTGTCCCCAGTGGAATTCATATTCAACGGGTTCTGTGTGAGGGATCCGTACATACTCCAGATATCTACAGTACAAATGAAATAGTTAGAAATTAACATCAAAGTCAAAATTAAAGACTTTTTCAGAAAAAACAATGTCAGGAGTTAGTGTGGTTCCAGACACTCTTCTCCAGTGGTCTGGATTCTTTGAGCCACTCTCCTGTTGCTCTGTGGTGTGGTATAAACCAGAGTCTATGGTCTTGCAGACAATGGCTCTGAACACACCAGTGGTCCAGGCTAGGATTGAACCTGTGACCCTCTGATTTAAGTTCAAGCGGTTTAGATGGTTATGCTATGAGCTAGGTTAAGGTCCACATACACATTTGAGGGAAAGACACTTGAAATGTCTTATGCTCACCTTTGACGCACAAACTCATCTGTGACCAACTTCTTCACATCACCAAACTCTTCGTGTTTTTCACTAAAATACAAGAAATATGTGTAAATAACAATGATACAAAGTCCTATTCATGAGAGTCAGTCAAGTAAATAAAATGTACCCTGGGTCCACTCGCAGCTTCTTCAAGGTATTCCAAATAAGACCTGAGGAAAACAAAACACCATTACCCAAATACAAGAAGCATTAAGTAGAAAAAGCACATGCCATATTTAAGACATTGCTTACTCTCTTTGACAACGCCTCGTTTCATGAAAATAACACTCAAAATCACAAACAGCAGACCTGTCTTTGGATTGGTGGGGGCACTGAAAACAAATATAGAATACGAGTTACAAAAAATATACAAAATACACCTCGAAAGATCTTATATATATTTACTTGATTGGTGGGGCTCCTTCAGCTGGCTCCAGTTTATTGATCAGAATGTACAAGTGATTTTTAGTGTCAATCTCCACCAGTTTAAGACCAAATACCTGGTTGTCACAGTGGGGATAAGCAATTAAGAATAAAACACAAAGTAATAATTTTTCCCAATGTTTCATGGAGAACCAACCTGATCAAATGTGTGAATGACACGCTTCATGATCTCAGGATAAACATTTCGGTAGTCTTTGATCACATGTTTCACAAGGTCTGAGAGACAAAGTATTAAAAGTAAGAAACAGTAAAACCACTTCCATTTATACACATGTGTCTTGGATAGCTCACCTGCACGACGAACAGGAATCTTTTTTTGATCTTTAACTAAGATGTACTGTACCACCTCAGCTGTCTACATAAACACAATTGTTACTATATCTCCTGCAATAAGCATCACCACGACGAGATTTTGTTCATACCTTTTGGTCAACTTGTGTAACCGTGAGCTTTTCCAGACCTCTTTGGACCTGTGATGTACTTGGCTGAGTAAAGGTTATGTCACTGTCGTCTTCATCTAACGGGTCAGAGCGCCTCTGTATACCAACAAAGGCTAGGTCAAAGGGATTGTTATTTGGTCAAACGGCAAAGGATTTATCAAAAATTCACGTACGTTACCTTGTTTTGAGAGGAGCTCTGTGCGTTAGACAGTCTTTTTCTTTGTGTCATGATACCACTGTCTGTTGCACAAAATAAGGTGAAAAAAGAAAAAAAATGTAGCTATTAGATTGTTTTACCGTTGTGTTCAAGCAAAACTGACGTTAAGCAGGAACACAAAACAAGGAAGTGGCCGTCTTGACTTCAAGTTGATGTGAATAAATAACTCGTATATAAGAAATATTTGCCACAGTAATACACGGCAAGTTAAACTCTGTAATCAGTATTATTATTCTGCAGTGTTGACACACGACATGAGAAACAAGCAAAAATCCACCACAAAAAGCTACCAACTGCCAATTTCCCGCTAGAACTTACGGAACCCGTGGCGCGCTTTAATGACGTAAATATGCGCCCGCCGCATTGTCTCTTTTCTATATTATTTAAAACTATTACTAAGAAATACATTAATACATTAATGTGTGAACCATACACATAATTAATATATCTGTATATGTATCCTATATGTGTATGCATATGTTTATATTTACATAAACACAGAGGTAAACTGAAAGTAAAAACATATAATAGTCCACATTAGTATACAATGAAGCCACCAGAGGTCGCTGTTTCCTTGTCTATGTTGGCTTAGACCGTTATGCAGAACAAACCTCTACTAAAATGTAGACAATAGTTCGCTACGAACAAACAAGCGTGAACGTAAGTATAGTATACTGATTAAATGCTTGTCTGGAGGACTGTTTTCTAAAGTAGGTGCAAAGTAGGTGCTTTAAACGTATGCAACGTTTTGTAGACAGCTCAGCAGGCAGAGCAGCAGAGGCAAAGTCCAGTGACGTACAGTGTGTGTGTGTGTGTGTGTGTGTGTGTGTGTGTGTGTGTGTGTGTGTGTGTGTGTGTGTGTGTGTGTGTGTGTTTAACCCCTAACCTTGTGCATCACGGCGAGTGGACTTACATGACCATGAGGGGAAAGGATGGGAGAGAAGCTCGCCTCTGAAAGAGTTTCTCCACTGAAGAACTTTGTGGCTGGAGGATTTGGGGGAGCCTGTCTGCTTCTGGCTGGACACCCCCTGGACACTATTAAGGTGACTACTGTATGGAAAATACATTTTATTGAAACTGTTAAAGATCTTATTAAAAGGCAAGCTGTCGTTAAAGTGCCCTCAGAGAAAAGCCGTGCACATGAACCCATATACAGTCAGTGATCAGATGTAGGTGTTTAGAGGATTACCAGCTTAAAATGTCACCAAGGCTCTTTGTTAGAAAAAGCCACAGGCAAAGATTGTCTGGGGAGTAAGTAACATTACAAATTGCAGTTAAGTTAAGTTAGTAAAATCCTATTAATAGTTTTATTTTCCAACTATGTTTGAGATAGTGTTCAGAATAATAATATGCAAAGACATCAGTGAAGTAGTGTAGTATAGAGAACTTTAGAGTATAGAGGTTAAACTGGAAAATACCCGCTGCGCCACCTGGCTATTCCTTAAGTCTGTCAAGGCAGACTCTTTTAGGAACCATAGGTTTCCTTTAACCAGTGAACAGGGGGCAAAGTGTCAAACAAGAAACTCTAAGGTTGTAAACTAAATCAACCACTATGCACATTCACATATGTCTGTATGTCCACATACATCCTTTGTACTTTGTGAATCTAGATTACAACATGTCTCCAGGGGATTCTGAAGAATACAGGTTTAGTAATAAGTTTTTTGAGTTATGAGGGGTCATTGTGGCATTTCTATTCATAGCCAAACTTTCCATGCCTTTGCTTTTACCCTTGCTGTTGTCTGCTTCTGTATGCACACCAGCAAAGTCACAACACTGTGTTCAGATAAATGTCAGTGACAGTCTAATACAATATTCTATTTCAGTTTTACTCGTTCTCGAGGATATTATGACAACTGTAACGGCCTTTTCTTTATCAGACACAAGAAGCTGTGCACATTGCTGGGTGTTTCCTTGATCTTACAAACTGTCTTGTTAGAGAGATTGTGTGTCTAGTCTTCTTATATATTTGAATCTCTCAGGTGCGACTACAGACACAACCTAAAGCCTCCTGCTCCCAGTATGTTCTCTACACAGGAACATATGACTGCTTCCGCAAGACTGTATCCAAAGAGGTATACATACATGTCAAATCAATAAATGATCTACTTATGTATATACCTGAATATGGTACTATATAATTTGTGTCTAGGGTGTCCTTGGCTTATACAAAGGTATGGGTGCTCCCCTGGCAGGTGTGGCTCCCATGATGGCCATCAGTTTCTTTGGCTTTGGTCTGGGGAAGCAGCTCCAGCAGACAGATCCTAGCCAGACCCTGACGTTAGTAATCATTTGAACATATTCTGAAAGTCTTGATCTCTGTGTGTATACAAATGTTTTGTATCGTGTGGTCTTAAGTGTGCCTAAGTGTGTACTCTTTATATTAAATACATGAAACATGAGCTCTACATGTTGTATAAAATAATGTGTTGGCCACCCCTCTGCTATCATTTGTTGTTTATTTAAAGTAATACCCACTACACACCCCTTGCCTCGTATTATCTTGTCTACCAATACAATGCTAGATAACACTTTTCTGACCTTCTGCACTTCCCGTCGAAAAAGTGTGGTTGTAATAAACACGTGGTTAGGACCTCTGATACCTCTGTCACAGTGATCTCTCAATAGCTCATGTGACTTGATACCCATATCCCAATCAAACATATCCCCAGCACAACCCCATGTACATTTCTCAATCTTCATTTGCAAAAGGAATAATGCACACTCCCACATTAAAACATTAACTTTTAAATGTTGTCTCATCTCCTTCAATAGTACTTAGTGGCCTTACAGGAAGGTATCAGGACCTATTTTTATTGGCTTAAATCCTTTTAGTTTACAATGACTTAGATGACTGAGAATCTTCATATATCTTTCACTAGATTATTTTTATAGTTGGGACAGGAGGAGACTTAGCCCTTTATTCACAGATCTTTTATTTTTCTTCTGCCTTTCTTGACATACTGTTGGGTTCGTATTACTGACTTTTCTGATCTTCTGCACCATAGGCACACTCAAATATTCCTGTCGGGATGTCTGGCTGGGATATTTACTACAGTGATAGTGGCTCCAGGAGAAAGAATTAAATGTTTACTTCAGGTAAGTTTTTTTTTGATAAGGTTTTTTATGCATATTTTAAGTTTATGATGTATAACTTAAATATAGCTTGATGCAATGACAAAATGTTGCAGGTACAGGCCAGCAGTGGAGGGGCAAGGTATTCAGGTCCATTGGACTGTGCCCTAAGGCTTTATAAGGAGCAAGGGATTCGCAGCGTCTATAAAGGGACAGTACTTACTCTTATCAGAGGTATTATTGCCTGAGTGTACGTTCTTGAACATAGTATGAATATAATATCATATATAAATTTACTCTTTCACTCTTTGTTTCTCTTATAGATGTGCCTTCTACTGGTCTGTACTTTCTAACATATGAATACCTCAAAAACCTCCTGACTCCAGAGGGGCAAAGGTCAGGCACAATAACAAGTCTAAAGCTAACAAACGTATTATCCTTGTAAACATTTGATGTGTTTGTGTTTTAGCGTTTCACAGCTTAGTACACCAAAGATTTTAATTGCCGGTGGAGTTGCTGGGATCTTAAATTGGACGATTGCACTACCTCCAGATGTCCTCAAGTCTAACTTCCAGACAGGTCAGACGAGTGCTCAGTGGCTATAATCCCCTGCATAGAAACTTAAATTAAATTGTATTTAAAAAATAAATAAATAAAAATAACAATGTCTAGCTATAACACATAAAAAGCACAGCACAGTGGTGGTGTTACAGCAATATACAGCTGCTTTAAAACATACCTAGAATGTAAAATAGAGAGGTCATTCTTGTATAACTTGGTGTGTATGTGTGCAGCTGCTGATGGAAAGTACAGAGGTCTGGTTGATGTCCTGAAAACACTTTTGAAAGAGGAAGGACCTAAAGCACTGTATAAAGGATTCAATGCTGTCTTTCTACGAGCCTTTCCTGCTAATGCTGTAATGAGTTGCTTTTACATCAACATATCAAATACCACAAACTATATGTCAATTGTCTGTCATTAAATTATATTCTGTCTCTTGCTTTTAGGCCTGTTTCTTGGGATTTGAACTGGCATTGAAGGGATTGAACCTGGCTGCACCTAGTTGGTGAAATACTTAAGTTTTTGGCAAGTTCACATCATATATCAGTGTTTTGGAATTCGTGTTCATATTTGCACAAGCAAATTTATTTTTTTCCCTTTTTCAGAATTTGATATGTTTTATTTAAACATTTTTTTAAACAATTACAAATTATTCAAATTTTATTATTTAAGTTTTATTTAACTTTTAAGAGTTTATGAAAGAAATCTGAATATCTAAATCAAAATATAATGTATGTAATAAAGTAAAAATTTTCTGTATTGGTAATACATTTTCTTATTAAACAGTGTGAATATTACATTTTTGGTGTCATTGTAATGTTTGTGTCATGTGAATAAAAGGAATAAATCCAGAGCTCTAGGATTTGCGCAGAAAATATCTTTAAAACTACAGTAACCACAATTCCTTGCGTTTCCTGTTCCGGAACTACTGACTAACAAAAGGTGATAAGTCCGGTAAATATAACTGTTTTTGTTATGTTTACGTATATATTATTCATATATATTTAAATCACACATGGTCTAATACAGTTGTGGTCTACTTTTTGTTTTCCCCAAGAGCAAGGTCTGGTCATTTATAGCTCACTTTTAACTAAATAGTAACTCATTACAGAGACATGAATGGAAATATAAGCAGAAAACTCTTGAAAGTTGAATCCATGTCATGCCGCGTATCTTCCGCAAAAACGCGGTTAACGATCAGAAATTGTTTTTGTTGATATAATTTGTCTTCGAGCTTAATGAACCTTTAGCCAAACCTTGGCTACTAGCTAACCCTATGTAGCAGCAAAGCGACCAGCTAGTTAGTTCCACTGTACTGCCCCGTTTGACCTCTGAACTATATATGTGTTACTAAATGTGTTTTTAGTTTATGATCTCATTTCTTTGTATTAAACAGATAAAGACGTACTACGGATATACCTGAAAATTAATTAACGTTTTAGAGAAAGAGTAATCCTGCTCTAAAGGTTAGGAATTTTAGGTCATGTAAAACTCATCCAGTTCCTAAAATTCCCTTCTTCTAAATTTCTTAATTATGATGCTCTTTCCTTGTGTTCTCTTTATTTATAAACTTTTGCCATTTTCATAGAGCTAGGCAGGTGCATGTATGTAGTGCCTGTGAAGTGTTGTAATGCCCTTGGAGGTTAAATGGCCGTTCCCACAATGCCCTACTTTGGCATGGAGAATCTCAAGTACACTGGTCATGGGCATGGTGGGATCCTACTCTTACTTCTGGACCAGTAAGTTGGAGCACTGTGCATTAACAATGACTCGCACACACTATTTATTTGAATTTTCTTCTAAAAAGTCTGCTTAAATGTCTTCAGAGTACATGAACCACTTGACCGTCCACAACCATGAAGTATTGATGAACTTAGTTGATCATAGGCCTTCTGACACACCGCTCATCACTCTGTCCAATCACCAATCCTGTATGGACGATCCACATATTTGGGGTAAAGACCAATCTCTTGTCTGAATCTTCTTAGGATATACAAGAAAACCAGTGAAATATTTTGTGTGCGTTTTCTACAGGTGTCTTGAAGCTAAGACAACTATGGCATTACAACAAGATGCGCTGGTGGGTTAGTTAGTTCTCATTTATCTTTTTTAAATTTTTTATTTTATTATATTATTTTTTTACTTTTGATTATTAATCCTGGCAGGACCCCAGCAGCATCTGACATCTGCTTTACAAAAGAGCTGCACTCCAAATTTTTTAGCCGCGGAAAATGTGTTCCAGTTTGTAGAGGTACGAAGTTGTCAATAACTTCCTGGGTGGCTTTACGACTAGAAAGTGTCAGTGGAAATGACATTGTTGAACGACATTACTGAATTGAAACATTGTGCTGCATCTTAGGTGACGGTGTTTATCAGAAAGGAATGGATTTTATTTTAGAGAAGTTAAATCGAGGAGACTGGGTACATATTTTTCCAGAAGGTATGCACACATCACTGGCACATTTAGTGCTTTAAATAATTTTTTTACTAAGGGGCAACCCGGGTTTGATTCTTGCTCGGGTCCATTTGCTCAATGTCATTTACCTCTCTCTCACTGTGTATCCTGTTTATCTGCTCTGTCTGTATCAAATAAAGACTAAAAAATAAACTTGATACTACTACTACACTTTTATCACTTTAACAGGGAAAATCAACATGACTGAAGATATCATACGGTTAAAATGGGGTAAGCAATGAATGCTCCTTGCAAAAGTTGACTCAAAAGTTAGCCCCTGTGATTCCAATCCTGATTCTTAGCATGTTTAATTTGTCTTTGTTTTTTCTAGGTATAGGTCGACTTATAGCAGAGTGCTCACTGAATCCTATCATACTACCTCTCTGGCACGTGGGTGAGTAATGCAACAACAGTAATTATGTTGTATAATCGTGTTACAATATTAGTTAAATAAATTATCAACATGCACATACATCCACATTTCTATTGTTTTTAGGTTTGAGTGATGTTCTGCCAAATGTACAGCCCTACATTCCTCGGGCTGGAAAGGTAGGGACCTAACATTATAACATTAAAACATAAAATTATACTCGTGACTTTATGACAAGGTAGGCATATAAGTCTACTGAAACATTCAACTCTTAACTATGTGAGTTTATAGAAGACATGTTTATATTTGTGTAGACACACTTAAGATGTCTCTCTGCTTTGCTTTCAGAAAGTCACTGTTCTTGTAGGAAAACCATTCAGGGTCAAAGATCTTGTGGAATCCTTGCGAGCTGAAAACAAGACCCAGGTGAAGCAATCTAGAATCTCATTTAATATACTTAATTTTGTTCCCATATGTAACCTTACTTCTTTCTACATTTTATTTTTAGTTGGAAATGAGGAAGACGTTGACTGATTTTATCCAGGTGGAGTTTTGGAATTTAAAAGCCCAAGCTGAAGCCATTCATGAGCAGATACAAACCAGTTCCTGAGTCACCAATTCCCTCCTTTGGCCTGATACATTTGCCACAGCCTATAGTTAAAAGTGGCTACTCTTCCAGGGGACTGTCCTGAACACAAAGAACTGTTGGAAACAGCTGTCTTTTTACATCATACCACTTAAGGAAAAAAAGAAGGAAAAACATTTTCTAAGTGGTATGAGGGCTCATGATTACTATTTGAAAAAAATAAATGAAGTGTATTGCCTTTTTTATATATTTTTCAGTTCATAGTTCATCTAATGCACAACTTAACTGTTGGCATCAAGAATTAAGTGGCAGGAACACCAGCAACCTAAATATAATTACCAAATAAATTAAGAACATTAATTACTGGAGTTGATGATTGGTTAAATTAATTTAGATATAAATCCTTGTTGGTTGTGTCACAATCCAAATAAGTGACTGATGATTGTATGTCTGATCTACTGAGCTCCAATAATATAAATGCATAATTTACTGCACCCAAGGACATTCAAAACTCATTGCCTGAATTACATCACAATCTTTACTTAAACGTATATTGCCTGAAGGGAGCATGCAATGCAAATGGTAATTGCATTTATAATTGTTAAGTAGAATGTGCAAAATTGAAAATATACTGTGGGATAAAGCATGTTTTACTTATATATTTATACACATTTAAAAGGCGGAGAATTAATTGAGTGCTATATTGTTTATGTCACCATGTGCCCCAATTGTCTGTGATATATTCTAAAACGTTAAAATTACTCCTTGGTACTGTAGATGAATATTTAGTGTTTGTCTTGATCTTTTCAACTTTTGATGATTTACCATCCCAATCAGTGGCTTTTCTAAGAAAATAAGGCAACACTGATGCCAAATTGTTGTCTTAATGTCACTACCAGTCTTTCTTATCTCAATGCCAATAAAGTATTTGTGATTTTATGAAATAAATGGTTGAAACTGCCATTTTTACTTTGGGTTGACCCAAAACTACCATTTTATTTCAGATATTCTGCTAAAGGCATTTATTCGCATAAATGGCTTTTTTTATAATTTAATCAAACAGCCAATATAGATACAGTGTTTAATTTGTTCCACCCGGATTTGTGAGACGCAAAGAAGGCTTTAGAACATTATATTATATATAGATTGTATTTATTTATACAATCTATGCTTTAAGCGTCTTTTCAGCTGGCCGCGGTCACATGACCTCAGTCGACGTCACCTGCTGGCATTTATCAAAGATGGCGACCGTAAAGATCCTTCATCTTCGCCGCATCCATCAATGTTTGGCCCTTTTTCTCATTTTGTCGAATGTAATATATACAGGAAATTGCGATGAACAGGTGCCATTAATACTCTGGACAAGCGAAGGGTGGGTGTTGGTTTTTTTATGAATTTTTTGTCGTCATTATCAGATATTTAGCGTAACTACTGTTTTGCGGATTTCTGTTAAACTAAACCCGCACAAAACAGGAAAGGGCCTAACTTGACGTCTAAACTGTGACTTATATATTGATTAAGAGTAGTAAATTACCAGTGTAGATGTGTCATCACTGTGTTTTTTTGTAAATGTGTCGAATGTCAGGTGCCATATCATGTAACATTGGCTAAATTACACCAGAAGCTTTAAACCCACCAGGTTAATTTACCTAAAAACGTAAATTAAACAAACAATTAAACTAATCTTTTTTAACATTAGGAATATTTTTTCTTTATTTAAACGTTAATCTCATATTATGTAAATACACCTGTTATTGCCATTCTCTTATAATATAAATTTGTTACAGCCAGCCATTTTTATTGTGTACAATTTCTGTTTTCATCTCAATCAGGATATTCATGCCCAGTCAGTCACCTCCTACAGCAGGTCACATTGTTGAGCATCAGCAACTGGCTTCTTACCTGGAGAAGGCTCTCAATGTGGGCCCAAAGAATGTGGTGCTGTTCCTCCAGGACAAGGTACCCAAACTAATGCATGGCAGCATGACTCAATAAGTATGTGCCATGTATTTACATTTCTTTCACAAATGTCACTCCAGATGAGCATTGAAGACTTTACTATGTATGGTGGTGCATTTGGAAATAAGCAGGATAGTGCTTTTCCAAATCTTGAGGTAAGACTCAAATATAGAAATGAAATATAGCATATTATGTAAATGTTAGGACAATAATTTTGCTTAGAATAATATTTATACAAATTTATAGGATTTTACATTTGTATTTGCCTCATATTTTATGTCGCAGGGTGCTCTGAGATTATCAGCATCCCCATTAGTCTTGCCCGCTGTGTCTTGGCCTGCCTCTAATGCAGTGATTGGCCAGCTGCAGGACCATTTAGAAACTTCCCCTCTTTACATGGACCCGGAGACTCTAAGTCAGCTGAGACTCAATGCCTCCTCATCTGCACTATTGGTCTTTAGGCTTCCTTATGGAACTGGGTATGTATGTTACAGCAGTAATAATGACTGTACCAAAGTAATAGTTAAAAAAAAACTGATGTGCAATCTATTTATTTTTTTATACTGAAGATGCACTAAAAAAATGTAGACCTTCCCAACTGCCATGTTATGTTGTCTTTCAGGGCTGATCTTCTGTCTGCAAAAGAGATTCTCAGTGAAAATGGTGATTTAGCCATTCTAAAAGAATGGATCTTTCTCTATTTACATATCCACATGTACCAGTAAACCAGTCATTCATTAAAATAAAATACAAAACACCTTCTTACTAGAAGTGAATGATTTGTTCTGGGGTATTTTTTTCAGATGAAGTGATAGGCCAAGTGATAAGCATCATGAAGACCCAGGCTGTTCCATACACTGCCATTTACACAGCCCTGCGACCCTCAAGGGTAATTGTTTGTGTCCTAATTTAAGGCGGTTTTATACTTTCACTTGATTTGTATTTTCTTTTAGATTTGATCTAATTTTTTGTCTTTTTCCTGTCTTGTCTTCAGGAGGCAGCATCTCTCTTTTTGGAGACGGGTCTGGGAGGAGGGCGCTCTCTGCTACAGGCCAGAAAGAAGGAAAGCGACAGAGAGAGGCAGCGCAAAATGAAAGAGAAGGTTGGAGTCCATGCACCTGTGGAGTTTAAGGTAGCAGGACTATGTTTGTTAATTTTCTTTTTTTAATTCAACATCTTTTATGTTTACACTTATTTCTTCTACACTTGTCCACAGGAGGGGGAAAACACCTGTATACTGATGTGGGCAACGGGTCTGTCAGTGAGCATACTGCGGAACGGACGCTGGGAAGACTATGACCTGACTGCATCAACCTTTGGTGACGGCGTCAGCCCAAAGCTTCATGGCTCAACTTGGAATAAAACCAAAGCAAGGTAGATCATGAATATTAAAAAGTTGGAGTTTTTTTTTTACCTTAAGATTATTTTTTGGGAAAGATAAACTTGAATAGCTGGACAGGAAATGATGGACAGAAATGAGGAAACAAGCTGGAATTTAAATGCATGTTTTTTCAAATTCTCCTGAAGTGCCCATAAAAAAACTATTATAACTTCATAATAGTTTTTTATTATGAAGTTATTTTAATCTTAAGCTTTTTTTGTCAAATTTAAGAATGTAACATTAAAAATAGGTGAAAGAATTATGTGTCAATATTGACACTAGATGTCACTGCAACTTCAAACTTTATGCCATGCATCTGCTTAACAGTTTTAGTGTACTAAAACCACTCCCAAAATAAAGTTATTTTAATTTTTTTTATTCAGGTTGGTTCTCAATTATGAGAAGGTCCTTGGCCATCGCAGCTTCAAACTGATGTAAGGCTACCTGACACTTTTATTCATACATTGACATGTTTTATTTCTCTGGCTAAATGGATTTAAATACAGGTTTCTGTTTCTTAGCTTCAGTATGAGCCAACGCCACTACAAGGTGTCTGGACGCCGCTGGTTCACGCTTGATGTTGTTGAGCTGGAGTATGATGGGAACGTAGCCACATTCAATGGCAGCCGAAACATCTATGCACCTGCTGAGTATTCTTACCGCTGTGAGTCAGTCACTAACTTCCGCTGGCCATTGCTTTTTCCGCGATCATCCAAAGATCCAGCGAATCAGTGGAAGATCTCCTTTAAAGATTTCCAGGTGAGATTTTAAACCTAACATGCTACATACAAGCCACACCTCTTTAAAGACTTTATAGCAGTTGTTTGATAGTACTGCTTTCTGAAAGTAACCTTTTTGTAATTTTTTTCCCACTTTTATTTTTGTAGATTCAAGGCTTTAACGTGAAAGGAAGTGAGTTCTCGTATGCCAGTGACTGTGCAGGCTTCTTCTCTCCTGGTATCTGGATGGGCCTGATGACCAGTCTCCTCATGGTGTTAGTGCTCACTTATGGCCTGCACATGATCATGCAACTCCGTACGATGGATCGGTTTGATGACCCCAAGGGCCCCGGGATCTCTGTGCCCCAGACAGAGTAAAACTTACTTACTTCCCAGTCTCTCTCCTCTTAGATTAACTATTATTGTAATGCTTCCACATCCACCTCCCTTCACTCTCTCCATCAGTGAACCCATCATTTACTTGTATTCAGGAACATTTACAATATACAACATACTTAGAATAAGGGTTAATGACTTGCATGTTATGTTAGCATTACATTCCAGTTCCTCCTGTAAAAAGATCATAATTTCACTGAACATTTTCCACAAGAAAGGGATCAAAATGTAAATATGAGGGACAATATAATAAGAAATGCTATTTATTGGTGAATTAAATGTGTGTTTATGTTTACAGTTGTATTGTGTCTGTGAATATAGAAGAAATATGACTGTATGAAAGACCAATCATATCGTTTGGTTTATCAGTGTTTTCAATAAAAGAGACAATTTGAATAGTAGAGCTAAAGCTACAATGAAAATCCAGTTTATTTATACAAACGTAACTAGACTTAAATAGAAAGATCAATCATTGGATTTTTGTTTTATTTATTACACAAGCACTGAAACATACAATATGTTTTATTTATTATGTGAATTATGTCTAGTAAATATTGATCATGTGAGGTCTTGAATGTGGTTCAATGTTCTGCTGCTGTGAATCTAATAAAATGAGTGTGATGTGAACTTTGGCTTTACTTGGTTAAATATGGAGCAGGGTGTGTTTTCAGAAGAAACATACTGGCATCAGACTGATATTTTCTGCCAATCAGTTTTATTGAAAGATTAGAAAACAGAAATGAAGTAATAAAGAGCCAAATAATAATAGTTTCCATATTGATCCTAAAGACAGAATCACTCAAAACTAATACCTTCCTTAACAAGTAAGACCAGGAAAAAAACCAATCATAAGCAATCAGAATCACAGAAGAGGTGATCAGCTTCCACTTGGATTTGTGTGTAGCATTCACACTGCCTCACAGTGTCTGGATCACTCGGATGGATCTGCAGAAATAAATATTTAACTGTAAACCTTGATGCAGTGGTTCATTACAGTGTAGTAAAGACTTTAAGAATATTTATTTAAATCAATGGAGCCAATAATGTGAAGCATGTATAAAAACATGTAACGTACATTTGCAACCGTAGTTCACCTCCAGGTATTTGTAAGTCCCTTAACAGGGATCCCCAAACACCGAGTTGCTAGCCTTTACAGAGCAGCTGTTCCTCCCATTACAGCTGTGTAAAGTAATTTAAGACAACACCAAATTTAGTACAACATACATTTGAAAGAGCGATGCTATATAATTTTTATGATTTTCATTGACTTAACATTTCAGCCACTTGAGTTGCAGGGCTTGTGCAGGCCACATTTTGGACCTGAGCTGCAGGTCGTTCTGAAATGCATGTGGTCTGGTCACGTCGGCCATAATTTGTTGTATAAATCTGCATCACCTGCCCTCTATCTGTAGGCAGAGGAAAGATGATGTGGTGAGGCATGACAAACTAATCTGGGCACATCATGAGCCAATATTATTATAAACCTACCACACTGGAGGTGGGCCACAGAGTTCTCACATGTTACACTGTTGACTGTAACAGAAACACAAATCAGATTAGAGAATTTGTAAAGCCTTATGAGTCCTATATGTTTGATACAAAGTGCACTGACTGGCTGGGACGCAGGTGTAAGTGGTCTCCAGATATTTGTAGGTGCCATAGCAGGGATCAGAAAAGTGGAAAGCATTTATATTCACTTCACATACACTCTTCCTGTCGCACCTGCAGAAGGTACAAGGAAGAATAACTAAAAGCATAAAAATATTTCTTGTAGCATGTTTCATAATTTGAAACTTTAGACATAGATTTCATCACGTTTGACTGGGATTCTCACATCTCACATATTAATTCAAAATATACCTTTTCTTGAGGAGGTCCAGAGAGCCCGTTTGAGAGCATCTTATGTTGGAAATCTGCCCCGAGGCCTGCCTTCACTACACGTCTCACTGTCCTGACGTCCATACAGAGCTGTTTGCACAACAATGACTCCAGAAGCTGTGTGAAGACAGCATCAAAAACAGAGCTTAACCATTTAAATTTGTTTACTTTTGTTTATTGAGCCCAGAAGACATTTAAAAACATTGTCCTACCACAGCTGAGATGGTGAACATTGTCGATATCACAGGTGAGAACTTTGTTTGTGGAGAGTGGAGTTTGTAATGTTCTGAAGAAGATGGAAGTGCAGCAGAAAAGCCTTAAAACAGAAAATAAAGATTTTAAATTATTACTTTTTTTTTTTTTTTAGTTCAGATCCAGTTCCCCATCCAGGTGATTTAAGTATCTGCAGGTATCAGATTCTGATCCTTTCCATCTAGTATTTTAATATATCTTATAAATAAAGACCCTTGTATTTGTCACATGACTCATTATGAAGATGGGGTTTAAAATAAAGTAATATTTTATTGTAATGATTAGGCTTGTCCAAATTAGTTAAAAGAAAGTAAAGACTAGCTCTTTTACCTGAATATTGGCTCGGTGCATCCCTGCTCATCATAAATGACTTACCTGCTCCGTGATCAGCAGGAGAATAGCAACCAACCCTGAAAACAGAGTTTAAAACACATTAATCCTTTCTAATAATGTGTATGAGAAGAGTTACAGCAGCAGTAGTATAGGCTATAGACTACTCACACATTGTAGAGACGACTTGGAGGCAGAGCATTCTTACAGAAGATCCAGCTGCAGATGATCTGACAGCATTCACAGAGACTCTTTATATAGTGTTGTGCTTGAGGTCATGGCCCAGTTCATAAGCAAACTAAGCGGCTGCATAGGGCCCCGTGGCCTGTAGGGGCCCCTAACAAATCCAGCGTTTGTTGAATTCAAAGCCGCTCCTGCCTCCTGCCTTTAGCTTCACTTTCCTCTGTGAGTGAGATAACTACTGCAAATTTGCTTTTTGAAAACCTTTTACATAAAACTTTGTTTCCATTACACAGACACTTTTTCATTTGCCCCTCACCCTGCTCTGTAAGTGTCTGGTTAAATGTTGGGTATGTTTACATGTTTTAGACAAAAAGACAATAGGAAAATGCAATTGTATTTCTGTAGCTATAATCAAACGATTTGTAAGGAACTTTAAGATAGTGTAGCTCTCTGGAATCCAATTGAACAGAAAAGAGAGGCAGCCAAAAGAAGAAGAGTTTGTTGACCTCTTGTGAGCCCTGGCGTAGCCAGGAATCACGATGTAGGTGGGCCCAGAGAAAATCTAGTGGGCCTAGCCTAAAATGCATAAATGATAAAAAATAATAATAATATAGCCTTAAATAGCGCTTTTCCACCTACTGTAGTAGGCACTTTAAAGCGCTTTACATACATTAAGCTATTTCCCAGTGTTACAGACCACCACTGGAGGCAATGTAGGTTAAGTGTCTTGCCCAAAGACACAACGACAGTATGTGGGGGAGAGCGGGATGTTATGGGGTGTTTTGAGCGGGGATCAAACCGCCCACCCGCCGGTCGAAGGACAGCCGCTCTATCCACTGAGCTACTGCCGACCAACACAACTACACCTGTTTGAATACACCACCGTTTAATCAGAGCACATAAGCTGTGTTAAGAACATAACGGTAAGAACAGCATTATCACACACCACACACACGCGCATCTGACAGACGCAACTCAACACTATCATCAAATCAGCACGACAGTAGTGGATACAGTAGTGGACAGTATGTAACAACAATAATGCTTGTCATATTAGTTTGGCTCAGCGGACACAATGTGGATCTGCTAACACATCCAACTCGGATGAATGTGTTAACACAGGGGTCTTCAATTAAAATCAGCCGAGGTCCGCTTAGTTAACTTTCCTCACCGTTAGGGGTCCGGAAATTTTTAATAAAAGGTGTGTTTCAATGTTATGTGTTTCAATATAATTCTTTAAAGTAAAGTCTCATTTATTCTACACCTACAGCCTCTTAAACAATATGGAGATGAATGTTAATAATCCACTTTTCTCTGTATTTTATCCTTTGTTTACATGAGGAGGATCTTTTAACAAAGACCAGGAAGTTTGATCACATTACTCCGGTCCTGGCTTCATTACATTGGCTTCCTATTCATGTTAGAGCTGATTTCAAAGTTCTCCTGTTAACATATAAAATCCTTTGTGGACGCGCCCTCTTACCTATCTGACCTCATCACCCGTAAGAAAGTAAAAAAAAATAACAAGATAATATTTTTTTTAGTACTTATACTGTTGTAGATAATGTTGTATGAGTTATATTAGGTCAAACTTTAGTTTCTCTAGTAAAGAATGGTGTATCAACCTCCTGCTAATTTCAAAGCACCATGCTAATACAGCTAGCTAAACAGTGGGTGATAGTGGTGGGGTAGGTTGCAACATGTGTTTGGAAAGTGTTACAACCATCCCCTTACATACAAATAAGAACATTTTTGTGATTTTAACAATTCTACAGAATGCCTAGCGTAGCCAGGAATCATGATGTAGGTGGGCCCAGAGAAAATCTAGTGGGCCTAGCCTAAAATGCATAAATGATATTTTGACATTTTTGTGATTTTAACAATTCTACAGAATGCCTAGAACTTGGGTGAGAAAAACAGATCGTGGAGTCGATGCCAGTCTTTTAAAAAGAGCAGCAGAGGAAGTTATGAAAGGAAATGGTAAATGGTATGCATTTATATAGCGCATTTTTGCACCCTTCTCAGGCACCCAAAGCGCTTTACATCGTGCTTCCACTCACCACATTCACACACATTCACACCTGGGGCAGACAGAGATGGGGGCTGCCATACAAACGGCGCTCAACCTTCTCCTACCACCACCAAACACACCTCTACAGTCACACACATTTATACACCAGTGCTATGGACACTGGAGGCAAGGTGGGTTAAGTGTCTTGCCCAAGGACACAACGACAGTATGAACAGGGCAGAGCGGGAATCGAACCGCCAACCTTCTGGTTATAGGATGACTACTCTACCACTGAGCCACAGTGGCAAAAGTCCATGGAATCTGCCATGTCACCCTGAACAGATATTGGCAGAAATATAGAATGTAGAATGGGGGTAAATATGTTTGTTAATTTGCAGCTATTCATTTAAAATAAACTGTTGTTGTGGCATAACACTTGGAGTACCCTTTTTTTGTGTTTTTGTGCATTTTGTCTACCTGTTACAACTTACCCCAGTATGTGTTACAACCTACCCCAGAAGTGGGGTAGGTTGTAACAAAGGACCACCTTGTATTTGTCATCATTTCAAAAAGTATGTGAGATAGTTGGAGAAATTTAAATTGTTGCCAATTGTAGTACACAAGTGTGGGTACTTTGCCTAAAAGTTTCAGACATGTAGCTAAAAAAAAAAAGGTAGTTTCTGGTGCTGAAGAAAAAAGTGTTACAACCATACCCAGTCTCCCCTATTTTATCCTTTGTTTACATGAGCAGGATGTTTGAGTGTTTAGCTTTCACCAAACACAGCTCACAGACAAAAGGAAAATACTACAAAATCAAAAGAAGCTAAAGCTCAGGACCTGGTGGTTTATTGACAACAGCCTGGAATCCTGCATATTATGCCTAGTAGCTACTCCTTCATACATGTGTGAGAACATTTTAAATACAAAATCATCAATTCAAGCCAAAACATATTTGTTGAACAAATATGACAAAGATGCCTGTCATGATTGATCTCTTCCTATTGACATTCCTCTGAAAACAACAGGAACAAGGGAAAAAGCACTGAGCATTTCTTTAGCATTATCTGTTGCCAATAATTAACTTTTATTGTTTAATTTGCAGGTTCATCTTTAAACATTTTCAAAATTTAGAATAGAAATGTTCTGTAGAATGTTTTGAATAAAAGCTGGGTTAAGGTCCTGTGAGACGTCAGTAAAGCACTCTTAACATTTATTTGCAACACAATAGACAATGCATATATATGATCGACAATAAATTTCTAAATGTCTGAAATATTAAGTACGTATAGAAATAGGTTGGTAAATGTTAAATGATGTTCATTTATATAGCACTTTTTTGCACCCTTCTCAGGCACCCTAAGTGCTTTACATTGTGCTTTCATTCGTCCCATTCACACCTGGGGCAGACATTTGCAGGCAACCATGTTCAGCAAAAAAAAACAATTAACCACCAAACACAGTCCTTATTACCTGATGTTGCCAGTACATGAGACAAACATTCAACCAGTGGCGGACTTACCATTAGGCAAGGTAAGGCAATTGCCTAGGGCCCCGAACATGCAAGGGCCCCAACAAGCAGCCCCTTCCCAACTACTATTGCACTTCTTGTTATGATTTTATATTTATAGAAACAATTTAATTTACAATTAAAAAACACCTAAAACATTTACAGAGTCGTTGATCTATACTGCACCCCCCCCCTCTCAATACTACAATGGACTATTCCATTCCACGACAGGCTTCTCATTCTGTGTTTGAGTGAGATAGCGGGAATCAAGATGAAGCGGAGTTATCCGAGCAGAGCCGATAAAAGAAAAAATACATTGCCACGTTGCCAAAACTGACACATTTCTTCACGGCGACGGCGTCATGTACTTCAGCTGCTAACGAGATTGACAAAGAAGAGGACGAGGAGCGGATGAGAAGGACATACAGCCCGTGACAGAACCGGCAATTTGCAGTAATGAGGTGTAGTATTGTGCTAAATAATCACAGTCACAGAGCACACGCATTTAAAACCTGGTTTAAGAGAGATTGTTTACCCTTAATGTACAAAAGACGGGACGTATTTTTCAATTATAAAGTTTTGAATCCGGTATAGATGAACACTAGCTAGCTAATCTGATTAGCTAGCTAGTGTTCATAACATATACCCGGATGTTAACGGACCACGATTTATTGAGGATTATTAAGGTGTAAATAAGCCGCCAAACATCACAACCTAATAATAAGCAAAACTGTTTATTCTGTCATACTAAACTGACAGTCAGCTCGGTTAAAATTATTCAGGTGAGCTCAATAAATCACAGTAGTTAATATTGTCAATATATGAGCAACCAGTTATATTTTAAAATGTTTGGCTGTTGTTTAGCATACAGGGAACAAACAATATTGTTACACTTGTTAACTAACAGCTTTTGAGTAATTCATTGTAATCCATGATGTTCATATGTGATCTGAGCAGTCCATTTCCTGTGAAAAAATATACGACGAGTGTAGCCAAGTTTCTGATTTCATAATTAAAATGGGGTCAAATGTAAGCAATATGGCTGTAAGCCACTGACAGCTTCATCACTAACCAGTTAATCTATTGACTTAATATTGTGAATCACACCCAAACAAAGGTCATTGTCTTTGGAGTGCGCCATCTGTTGGGTAAACACAGACATTGCAAGGAAAGATAAAATGAATGAGGATTAATTATAATAAAATTTAATTATTTAATAATGGTTTAATAAAAGGAGAGGCAGGAGGCCCTTCTCAAAGGTTGCCTAGGGCCCCAAATTTGCTAAGTCCGCCACTGCATTCAACATAGCAGCAGAGTCATTTTTTTTTTTACTTTTTATTTATGTGTACATTTTTTTTCAAACACAACAATTTAACTAAACAGAACAGTTTCTGAGACAAGTGTGAGAAAAAAAAAAGAAAAAAAAAATACAACTTATTTTAATTTATATCTTTAAGTATTCCTTAACCCTCTACCATTTTTGATTAAAAATGTCAGTTTTCAGTTGTAGTGATGCAGTCATTCTTTCCATCGTATAGGTCTGTTTTAGTCTCTGTTTCCATTCAATTACAGATGGTACTTTTACCGACTTCCAGTTAGCAGTAATGTTTTTTTTTGGCAATTAGTAGTAGTACACGTAAAATATATCTTTGGTCAGAATTGAAAACATCGTCTGGTATAACACCCAGTAGGAAAAATTTTACATTTGAGGGAACTTTCCAATACTCAAGGATTACTGGACACTCCCAGAGTATATGTGTATGGTCACCTATTTTACCACATTGCCTCCAGCATAAAGCTGCAGAGGAGTCTTTTACAAAATTTGAAATAACCATCGGCGTATGAAAGTAGCGGATTTTAATGCCCATCTCAGTCATTGTTTGTTCTAAAAATTGCCAATCTACACGGTCAAATGCTTTCTCAGCATCTAAGCTGAGAAGCATTGACGTTTCAGTACCCTTTGCCATGAGTGACTGCAAGTTTAATGCTCTCCTTATATTATTTGTTCCTTGACGACCTAAAATGAACCCCGTCTGATCTGGTTTTATTAATTTCCTAATGTATTTTTGTATTCTATTTGCTAAAATTGATGTTAATATTTTATAGTCCACGCACAGGAGACTAATGGGACGATAACTTGAGCACTGCAATGGATCTTTTCCTTCCTTATGAAGGACTGTAATGATGGCCTCAGACCATGATTCTGGAGGGTTCCCTGAATTTAACACATAATTATATAGTTTACATAGTATCGGAGTTAGGTCGTCCACAAACACTTTATAATACTCTCCTGCAAATCCGTCTATTGCTGGCGTTTTGTTATTTTTTAATTTAATAATTGTATCTTTCACCTCTCTTTCTTTGATTGGTTCTACTAATGCGGAGGCTTCATTCGCTGTCAACTTGTCTAATTTAAGTTTTTTAAAGAAATCCTGCATCTTTCAATTCCTGTTGTTGACCCTTATAAAATTGTTCATAATATTTGGCAAAGGTATTTGCTATTCCTTTTGGACTAGTTTCGAAACTAGTCCAAAAGGACTGAAGTTGTTTAATTTTAGGAATGATTCGGCTAGCTTGTGCTTTCTTTAATTGAAATGATAGGAACCTGCTAGCCTTGTTTCCCAGTTCGTATTACTTTCTATCAATAAATCTAAGGGCACCCTCTGCCTTATAAGTCAGAATACCATCTAACTTGGCTCTATTTTCTTTGAGGTTATTAAATACTTCTTGCTTTCCATTTTGTTTATAATCATTTTCTAATCTCTTAATTTCAATTTCTAATTCTACTTGTTTATTAAGTCTGTCTTTTTTTTAGCCTTGATCCTATAGATATTATTTTCCCCCTTATTGTGGCTTTTCCTGCATCCCATAAAATGGTAGGTGAGACCATTCCATTATCGTTCAAAAGAAAATATTCCCTTATCGCTGATCCCATTTCCTCTCTTACATTAACGTCTGTCAATAATGATACATTAATTCTCCAGTACTTCAAACACGGCTCCAATCCCAAATCAAGTGTCATTTGTACTGGGCTATGCTCTGAAATGGTTATTGGCTCAATAACACAGTTTTTGATTCGGTGTGTGTCCTTTTTGGACACCAAAAAGTGGTCTAGTCGTGAGTAGTTTCCATGCACTTGTGACATGAAGGTGAAGTCTCTCTCTTTTGGATGAAGGTGACGCCAAGCATCTATCAACCCTAATTCCCTTATCATATTCATTAGGCTTTTTGACATTCTGCTTTGAGGTTTTGTAGAGGATGGTAATTTATCTATTCTGTTATTCAGTATGCAATTTAAGTCCCCACCCATTAAAAAAAAGCCTTCCCCGTGATCCGCTACCAAATGTGCCAGTTTAAAAAAAAAATTTGGACAATCTTCATTTGGTGCGTATGCATTCAGAAGAGTTAGTTTAAAACCCGCAATCCTTCCTGTAACCATAACATAACGGCCCTCTATATCCTTGAAAACCTTTTCACAATGAAAGTACTCATATCTACTAATTAGTATGGCTACTCCTCTCTTTTTACCTTTCCCATGAGAGCTACTGTAAACCTGATCTACCCATTCTCTTTTTAATTTTTGGTGTTCAATTTCTGTGAGGTGGTTTTCGTGAAGTAGTGCTATAGAACACTGCATTTTCTTCAACTGTCCCAGTATTTTTTTTCTTTTAATTTGATTATTTATTCCTTTTATGTTATAGGTGATTAAATTAAGTAATGCCATCATTGTATTTATATTGAATCATGTAACATATCTCCAACCTCTCGTAGGCTTCTATAGGACAATACCCAGTAAGAAAGTTAAGCCTCCAATGTGCAGAGTTAAACAAAGAAAAATTTACAACTTGCCTCAGATATAACAAAACAATAACATTATGAACCTTGAACAGAACTTCCACATTTCCAGTCAGACATGAAGAATAGACTATAACCATGTCTAACCCCCTATGGTAATGGGACAGAGAGTGGTGACCTAATCCCTCTGTGTAAAACAGCACCCATTGTGCAATAGTGACCAGTATTACACTAGCGCGTAAAGATGGTCTTAGTGAGTGTGAATCACTCATGAGAACCTCAAGAGCCCGTCAGATCTTTTTTTTTTTTTTTTTTTTTTTTGGTGACATCTTAGCTTTTTGTTTTATATTATATTATTATTGCTTTCACTTTATACATTGTTCATACACCCTCAACCTTATGTGTACCTTTAGCAGCCCTTATCTGAGCTCAAACTAAAATAGGTTTTAAATGTTATATACCTCCGACTACTCATCCTTGTCTTCCTCCTTTATCATAGACTTCAAGTCAGTTAATGCTAGCATGTTGATTCTCCTCCTCTTCTCGCTGATGTTCCATCCTCCAGTCAGTCTCTCCTCAATGCGCTCTTTCTCCCCGCTTTTCACTTCCACGCCCATCTCTCTCAAAGTATCCAAGGCGTTTGTCAGTGAGGGAAAGGTCTTTTCCCCCCGAGTCTGTTTGCAAGCACTTTGCCTGGAATCCCCTCTGCTTTAGCTGCTTGACGGCCGCGTGAACCTTAGCTCGCTTCTTTTGTAGCTCAGGAGAGTAATCTTGATCGAAGAATATCCTCTTGTCTTGAAACATCACCTTTCTCTGGCTCCATGCTTGCTGTAGAACAATATATTTCACCGTTGCGTCGAGAAATCTCACAATGATTGATCTGGGGGGCCGCTGAAGTGATCGGTGTGCTCTTTCAATTTTAATGTCCAAATTAGGTGGTAACGTCAGTACTTTGGGAAGAAGGGCTTTCACAAACGCAACTGCGTCTCCGTGTTCCGTCTCTTCTGGTATTTGGAATATTCAAAGGTTGTTTCTCCTCAGCCTGTTTTGTAAATCATCACAAACCTCTGTGAGTTGTTTTTCGCATTGATACTGGTACCGTATCACACGGTGCTGTCTTGCCCCTGTCTCTTCCACGACGCTCACTCTCCCCTCCAGCTCACCTATCCTCTGCTGGTGGTCGCCGAGCTGCTCCTTAATATCCGTTACAGTCTTTTCCAAGTGTTCAAGGGTCTTTGTTGTTCTTTTATGTCCTTGACTATTTTCTTCACAAAGTTTTCTCATTTCATGTATCAAAGACATTTCATCCTCACGTGCCATCTGTTCTTCGCGGCTAGTCACATCTATGCTAGCGCTATTCGTGCTCGGCGTTTTGTTGTCGGTTTCTTTCAAATGTCCTGTTTTTCGTTGTCCTCTTGTTTTCGATGTGGTAGTAATCCTGTTCACTGACTATTTTCTACCCTGAAAGCTTTATTTATCTGAATTTGTCACTATTTTCTGTTTTCTGACGGAGCCTCGTCTCTAGCCTGTTGTTCTGACCATGACGTCACCGGAAGTTCATAAACAAACAACTTTTTAAAGACAGCTTTAGTTGCCAGTATGACTCCAGCGCTGACCAGAGTAGAGTTGTGACGTTCGCGAACGAACCGATTCTTTTGAACGGCTCATAAAAATGAACGATGGGAGCCGAGTCGTGGCTGGAGGGGAGCCGTTCTTTCTGTCAATCTTTTTTCCTATGCGTGTCTCACACAGATGCACACAAATGAGCTCCTCCGCGAGACAGAACAGTTATAGGGGGAGGGGCGCCGACCCTTTATAGAGTGATGATATTAGTTATTAGTTGTGCACGCATCCTTCCCGTGAGTACTTCGTTGCAGCCCACTTTGTTATTGTTCATTGACTTGAAGGGACTGATGTCCTATTTGCAAAGTTTACAGTAGTAATAGTATGTAGACATTTCCATTTTATTTATTCTAATTTTATCTACTTTAAAGATTTTTTATTTTCTATCAAAATATTCTTGTGTGATAATGTTCTTGTGTGGAAGTGTAAAAGCTGTTTTGCACAGAAATTCATTGCAGCCGGCTTTGTTTTTGATGTTTATTTGTGAGTAGGTATTGTATGAATAACATAAGTCAACGTAGCTTTACACACACACACACACACACACACACACACACACACACACACACACACACACACACACACACACACACACACACACACACACACACACACACACACACACACACACACACACACACACACACACTTTGTACTAAATGGGAATCCAAAATAGTGATGTCACTGTCTAAGCAGAGGGATTTGTGCAACCCTATGGAATATAGTCCACACATGACAAATGAGGTAATAATCAATATTTCAGAATAATTCAAACTCAGATATTGGTGTGTGATATCTAAGCTTTAATTATTTGACTACAAATCTCACCCCATCATTCCTCCCAGTGATTATTTCCAGGATAAACTGAGATGCCCCCAAGCTGGCTTCTTAAAACTGACTAAATATTTAAAAAGAGCCAAAAGAGCCGTTCCTTTTAAAGAGCCTTTTGAACGGCTCTTTAAAAGGAACGGATCGCGAAGATCCAGATCCCCTCAAAGAGCCATAAATCCCATCACTAGACCAGAGACAAGAGCTCACATAATAACAGTAAGAGTAGCCTCAACTGTTTTATTCTCAATGTACTGATTTATTGCGATGACTGCAGGTTACACAAGTTTTAAAAGAAGTTGCACAGCACGAGCACCATGTCCACGCCAGTGTTCCTTCTGTAGTATTTCTTGATTTAAAGGCTGTTTCTCATGTTACGCAAGTTAAACGGAGATCGTCTGGATCAACTGGTGACAGCACAGTCCTGTTTACATCGAGTTATAATCCACAAACCGCTCTCGAATCAAAGCCGTCTACGTTCGTTCTTTCTCATCGACACTAAAAGTGTCATTATGTCTGTTCATTATAGACATGTACGCTGTAAAAAGAATCACATCAATGTAATTTAAGACGAAATAATACCTATATTTTCTGGTTTGTGAAAGTGGGGTTCTAGAGAGGAACGCCAACAAAAAACATCTGCATGTCGCCAGATAACCGGCTTCGCCAGTTGATCCGTCACACCGGGACTAGAGGATAAAGGGCTGACACTGACACGGAGCTGAGGAGCTGTATTTTCTGATTAAAATAAACGTTCCCTCTCCATCCATAACGTCAGTGAATCTTTATTATGTAGGCTCATATTATAAATTTTTGTCGTTTCTAACTCATTATCAGGCTACGCTAAACATTTTGAAATTTGTTCGCGATCTGACTTTGATGTGGTTCGGAGACATTTTGTCATCATTATGGCAAACAAGACTCAAGAAACAATACAATTTATTTTTATAGGTAAAGTATTGTGATAATTGCAACATAATTTATTCATTAGGCAATCTTCAGAAGCAACTGACTGGGTGGGCCTGACTGACCGTAGCTACGCGGCTGCTTGTTAGTGTTTTATTTGAGCACACATCCGAGATGAGAGATGATTAATACAAAATAAGGGTTAAAGTGAGAAGGAGCAGGGATGTTGTCGGGCTATTGTTCCCTGGGCAACAGCCCTTTTGCCCTCTTTGGCTGAGCTTTTGCTAAAGTGCCCCTCCGTGGTTCAAATGACTAACAATCGTACATAAAAGTTGACAGAGGTGAGTGCTTCAAGGGTGTCTAAAGCAATAAAATCCAACAGGTGCTCTTCAAAGACAAAGAGGCTAAGTATTTCCTTACAAGATGGGCCGGCAACTGCAGTCAAGAGATGTCCAAAGCACTCTGTTGTATTGAAGAATTAAAAGTCTTTTATTAGTGACATAGACAAAATGAAACAAAACCCAGCTGTGGAAATTTAAAAGAAGTGAGGGTCATGTGATAAGAGACAGTGACCATTGAACAATAAATATGAAGGGTAAGTATTTAACAATTTCAAAGATCTATGACAAAGTATTAATGACAAATATAAGTAAATCTAAAAAGTGGATTGTAGGTGAAGACAAAAATAGCCTCACTGTTTATTAATCAAACAAAACATTATAACCAAATTATGACCAACATTACAGGCAAAGCATTAAATTCAAAAAAATTAGGGCTGGGCAACGATTAAAATGTTTAATCACGATTAATCGCACAATGTTCTGTGATTAATCGCGATTAATCGCATTATACACAAAATTTAATAATGAATTCAAAATTAGTGTACTGCATACATTTTTAAAGAACTGCTATTTGAACAAAAGTGCAATAACATTTGGTTTGCACTTTAAACAACACTTTAAACAAATGTGCTTTTTACAGCAGTTAAAACATTTCTTGCAAATCTGAACTTAAACATTAATGTAATCAAATTAAATATTAAAACCAAAAATATTTGCCACTGACAGGGCATTAATATTTTGTTTAGTTTGTTATAGAAAAACAAGTTATGTCCAGAGCTTCAATCATAACATTATAACAATATAAACAATATAAATGTCTCTCTTGTGTTTTCATTACAGTCAGAGCATGTGAATGCAGTTCCCGCGCGTTTCACACACCCTCTCCCTTTCACTTGCCAAACTCAAGGGTGTATGGGTAATGTAGTCTCTGCTCTTGGTGGGACGAATTAGGAAGCCTGCATTGTGAAGGGCGCTCTGGAAAGTGACAGAGCAGGCAAAGGATTAAAACCTCTATTAAAACAGATGTCCAAATGAGCGTACCAGTACGCTAAAAGCACGTTCTGGGCGCACGGAGAAGTGGCGGTACTGAGTACAGGTGCGTACCGGCCCACTTAAAGCACTGGATGAGGGCGGCTCATACGTGCAGTCATTCGTTGCGATCCTAAGAATGTTCTTCAGACCGGCATCTTTCACTATAGCGTTAATTCATTAATGCGTTAACGCGATAAAAACGCGTTAACTTGCCCAGCCCTAAAAAAAAATAATGATAATTGTAAATGTCTGATAAATCTTATTAATATTCTCCTACACAGTATTATATTATGTTAATATAAGACATTGTAGTTCTTCAATGTTTTCTTGTTCGTTCCGCTTTTATTTTGAAAAACGGATCATTTTCTTCTGATGTTTTCTGTGACGCTAACACTTCCTGCTGCTATCTCTTCGCAACGCGGTGTTTGCGTGTCAAGGAAAAAAGAATGAGTTCTGAACTGTGAGAGTGCGTCGAGCTAGAAAGCAACACTTTGAATAGCGCCCTTGGAGAGCGGAATGAGGTATAAAATAAATAAATAAATGTATATTAGTATCAAAAGGAATGTGTTTAAGGAAAGAAAATGTCATTACTTCATTTTGTTTATGGTTAATTGTACATGTTATCAATATAAAACAATATACTTTCTTTTGTGATATTTATTTATCATAAATGTTTAAAACATGTTATTTTATATTGGTCATTTGTTAAAATGATTTGTATTAGTTGTAAACATGATTAATATGTGAATTATTTGTGAAACTACATAGAAGCATTCTGTATTTATTGTGTTTTCTTCTGTAGTTTTCACGGTGTTCATGGTGATTGAGCTGCTGGTGCTACTTGAGAGGAAGAAATAAATTGACACCCGTTTGATCTCTGCGTCTTGATCATTAAATCCAAGGGGCCGCTACAATAATGGATGCCAAGAGACGCATTGAGCCCAAAGGAATGATAAAACCAACAAAGCCACAGTGAAGTCCAGTGGGAGATGTTCAAAATGTAATGTTCATAAAAAGGGAGAGAAGCCCATTTATTGTTTCAAGGTGTCAGTCCAGTATGTTTCACAATGTAAAGGTTTCTTAAATCTATCCCCCTTTCTGGGATCCCTCTGGACTGTTTCAATGACTATAACTATAAGCTAGTTTATGTTTGTTTGTCGCCCTGGAAGTGTTTTGCCATTGGGTAGTCCAGGTTTTCAGTTCTAATGACATATTTATTTACATTTAATCATTGACGCTTTTATCCAAAGCAACTTACATTAAGCTTCCATTCACCAGTGTTACAGCTGGAACACCACTGGAGGCAAGGTGGGTTAAGTGTCTTGCCCAAGAACACAACAACAGTATGAACTGTGAGGAGAGCGAGAATCGAACCGCCTACTTTCCGGGTGAAGGATGACCGCTCTACCCACTGAGCCACTGCGCCCCTTTATTTATGTTCTGCAAACCTTTCTTTAAGCTTTCTCTTTGTGCGGCAGATATAAAAGCAACCACATTCACAGTGTATTCTGTGTACAACAAAAGCTAAGTTGCAATTGGCAATGGTGCGGCAGTCCTTTCTGGTTTTGCGTGCATAAAGATGGGAGCTCTGTGTTTGTTGTTCAATTTGTGGTGTAATATTTTGGATGCAATATGTTTTATTTTTGTATACTTATTAGTTATTCATTTATGCATAAGTTTAGGTTATGTGTCTTATGGTTTATACTTATGAATGGTTTATAAGCAAATAGGATGTTATATGTAATACAGCTAGAAACATTTTAAGAGAAAAAGAAAACAATGTCAGAGTGTATAGTTTTAACATGATAAGTTTAATGAACACACACACAGGGAAGATCTAAGTTTAAGATAAGAAAGGAACTAGAGCAAAGTTGAACACAAAGGAGGGGGCTTTAGACAAGGAGGGGGTCCTTGGCCCGAAGGGGAAATTGTTAAAAAACTGTCATGAGAAAATTTATAAAAACTCTAAGTTGAGAGACAATATTCAGTAGAGCTGGGGAAGTCTACTCAGGTCGTTATTGTTTGTTGTTGCAATGTTGAACAATAAAGACTCTATGGCATTGGAATGGTTGTGCGTTCATGAGTTATTCCATACAATCATGCTACTGAAGGCTGAGCGGTCAGTTTCAGTTTGTTTGTGTGAATTTGACACAACAAATTCTCCTTAGTTTAAGCATCTTCTCAACGACTTTCTTAATTAGTGAATGAAGAAAAGAAAAAAACATGCACCACTTGATCCACTAAGTACAGGCACAGTGCAGTTGTTGCAAGTGCACAAGAGGAGCTCTCCTCAACTGAAACATTTTCGACTCGACTATTCCAACATCAAGGCAAGGCAATTTTATTTATATAGCACAATTCATACATTGGGTAACTCAAGGTGCTTTACAGGAATAAAAGACAATTTACAAGATTTAGATTAAGAAACATAAGAAAAATTAAAAACATTTTCAAAAGAAGAGTGCAGATAAAAAAAAAAACACGTTAGGTTGTAGTGTAGGCGGAGCTAAAGAGGAAGGTTTTTAACCTCCCCTTGAACATTGTTGTTTCACTTCATCTGGGAGGCTGTTCCAGGTTTTTGCTGCATGAAACTTAAACGCTGCTTCACCCTGTTTAGTTCTAACTCTGGGCACGAGCAGAAGGCCTGTCCCAGATGTTCTCAGAGTCCGAGGAGGTTCATAAGCAACTAGCATGTCATGAATATATTCTGGTGCTAAACCATTAAGAGACTCAAACACAAACAACAGTGAGAGACCTATCCCCGACCCGAAGGCGCAGGGAAGCGACCCTCTCGTTCACTGGGGTGAACTCCAACACATGGCGGCTGAGCTGGGGGGCTATGAGCAAGCCCACACCAGCCCGCCGCCTCTCACCGCAGGACACTCCAGAGTAGTGGAGAGTCCAGCCTCTCTCGAGGATTTGGGTTCCAGAGCCCAAGCTGTGCGTGGAGGTGAGCCCGACTATCTCTAGTCGGTATCTCTCAACCTCCCGCACAAGCTCAGGCTCCTTCCCCGCCAGTGAGGTGACATTCCATGTCCCTAGCGCCAGATTCCATGTCCGGGGATTGGGTCGTCGAGCCCTCTGCCTTCGACTGCCACCCAATCCACTTTGTACCGGCCCCTTACGGTTCCTCCCGCAGGTGGTGAGCCCACGGGAGGTCGTCCCCACGTCGCTCCTTCGGGCTGAGCCCGGCCGGGCCCCGTGGGGAAAGACCTGGCCAACAGACGCTCGCATGCGAGCCCCAACCTTGGGCCTGGCTCCAGGGTGGGGCCCCGGTTTCGCCATACCAGGCGACGTCCTTGATCGTATGCTATCCATAAGGGGGTTTTAACCGCTCTTTGTCTGGCCCGTCACCTAGGACCTGTTTGCCTTGGGAGACCCTACCAGGGGCATATAGCCCCTGACAACATAGCTCCTAGGATCATTCGGGCACTTAAACCCCTCCACCACGATAAGGTTGCGGTTCAAGGAGGGGTGATAAAATGCAGATGATGTAATTGACTTAATGTGACTGTGGAAATTCAAGTCTGAGTCCATGATGACCCCTAGATTTCTAACCTGATTTTTAGATTTTAGAGAAAGAGACTCGAGGTGACTGCTGACACTTTCTCTTTGTTTCTGTTCCCAAAGAGGATTAGTTCAGTCTTGTTTCTGTTCAGTTGGAGAAAATAATTTTGCATCCATACATCAATCTGTTCGATGCAGTGACACAGTGAATGGATTGGTCCATTTTCACCTGCTGTGAGTGAAATGTAAATCTGAGTGTCATCTGCATGACTGGTGGTCAAATGGACGAATGACTCTACCCTCGTCAAGGACGTTTTTGTGTTTATTCCATTACAGGAAAATGTGTCAAGATATTGTGGTGTTTATACTGTTCTTTTCCAGGACATGGACTGTCACCAAATAACTTCTTATCCCATTTTGTGTGCAGTTTCTGTTTTGTTTTAACGAAATGTAATGAATGTTTCCATAATATTCTGCATATTCATAATCATATGCATTTTTCTGTACAATCCTACATGTGCGAATGTTTTAAATGTGTTTTATAAAAAAAACAACAAATACCTCGCAAAGCAAGGAATGTTTTAAAACTTAGTTTAACTCAGTTTAAATGTTCCCAAGCGACTTCCCCTTTCCGCCGGAAGAGAGCATAGGACACGCCCCCGGCCGAGGCTGATAAAGCTGGCTGCTGGCCAAGAATTCTCGCTCTGGCCCTTCTGATCTGATCCTGCTCCTTCCTCGCCCGGGAGGTCTCGTCCCTAGGGGCCTCCCCACGCTTCAGGCCTCGTGGAAACGAGCAAATTTTCTTTGTTTAAGGACCGTGCCTGCTAACGAGCTTAGCTTGACCGACAAGCACTCGCAGAAGCAAGTTTTTAAACCAGCAAAGCAACAGCCGAGAACTCTTTCATGGACCATGCAATAACTTACCCAAACTCAAACTTTTACACATTACACGGAGAGCGAGGTCTGCTAGCTTGGACAGCAACAGGACGTTGTGCTCTCCCCCCTGGACTGCAAACCCTCTGGACGAGACGTGCACGTGACGGCGGTGTGCGGAACGCTTCATCAGTGAACGACGAACCTTCTGGAGAACACTCAGGACGCTTGCCGGACCACCGATAGTGACCCAGCGAACCGGGCCAGCCCCGCTGACCACAGAGTAAGTCCTCACGTGACACAAGAGCCTTAGCGTCTGTAATCTGTCCCAATAACGGTTTTAGGCACGGGCGAACCGGGCAGCCGCCCGGGCGTCATTTTTTCGTGACACATTGGGGGCGGCAGCACGAGCAGATTAATAAAAAAATAAATAAAAATCCTCTGCGTTGCGAAGCGGTTTTTCATCATTTATATCATTTCACTGTGTGTGGAATTGGCAAATTGGCGCTCCCTGCAGCTGCCGGCGCCCCTGCTTGCTGAAAATGTGCCATGCACAGAAGCTGTGTGTTGTGAGAGAAGTGTAAAAGGGGGTGGGGCGAGAGGCGCGGGCAACATTTCACCTCTGGGTCTCTCTCAAATGGAACGGACAGGGCGAGGGGGTGGACGGGGGATCCATACTAGTAATATAATTAATAATAATAGGCTAAAGTCAGTCACACACCTTGACTTTCTTCCAAATAACGCACATTTCATTCATAATGTTATAATACAGGCCTATAGTTCCTGCAAATGAAACTAGGTAATACAAAACGATTATGCGGTCATCAAGGTGAATTGGTTTGGTCTTGACTTCTGGTTGTGAGTGACAGTTGGGGGGATGGGAAATCTGTTGATTGTCGAGTGCCAAATAAACAGAGATGGAGAAGAAAAGGTCAAAGCCATCAGGTGCCCAATTTCGAAAAAAAAAAGAAAAGAAGAGGAGAAACGAACAAAAGATAAAAGGCATGCAACTATGTTCTCTATCTCTGTATGATTACAGTATCCATTTTATTATGTTTAGCCACTTGAATGCGAGCACCTTCATTTATTGCATGCTCAACCCTAATCCTGCCCATGCAACTTAATCTTGCACATGCACTTCATTGCTCTTTTCATGTCTTTTATATGCCCTGTCAAAGTTAGACAGATCTCCAAACCCCACCTTTGACCAAACAACACATCCGTGAGATGGTTTCATCAAGAGGCATGGCCAGCAGTACATTTTATTTGTCACAGCCCTTCCAGTCAGCCAGCTAACTTTGTCATACTAGGAGAGCTGAAAAGACCTGTTATTTTTCCCTATCTTTTGCACTAAATCAATCTTAGGTGTTGATCTGCCCTGCTATTTAATTCTAAGTTTTTCCTCGTAAGGAACACTTTCAAATGGCTTCGCCAAAATCAGGTCGACAATATTAGCACCGTCTGCCATCGTGCGCAGTTTCACCCACGATGCTAGCCTAGCCTACTGACGTTATATGAATGAATGAATGAATAAAGGAATGAATGAATGAACGATCTAAAAAAAATATTAAACTCTGTAAAACTGAAACAAGGAATGTGGTGTATAATTGTGTGAAATGTATGATGAAAATCAAGCAATTTCGCAAAGCAAATATCAAAGAAATAGGTTGCAGCAGTTTTTATTTCGACTGAACTTGAGAAATCCGCGATGGGACTGAGCGCGAATAGCTTCAGTGATTCCTTATAGTACAGAATCGCTGTCAGTCAAAAGGAGATGCAGTCTTTCGACAGGACCCTCCAATCATCACGCAGAAGCTCGGAGTCCGGGCCAGCCCACTCCCCCATTCACCCCCAGAGACGCTGAGCGTCCGTGGGCGGGACATAATCGCAGCGTTTATCCAATGACCGTCTAGTTTCGAAGCGCTGAAAAAAAAGTTAAAAGCAGCCCCATTGAAGTCAATGGATGCTGGGCTTCAATATGGAAATGCACTGTGACGCTGCAGGAATGTATGAGAAGAAAATCGAGTCAGCCGACCTGCTATATGTAACTGATTCTGAACGAACTCGTCTTTGAGATGAACGTTTTCTAACGCATTTTTAGTCAATAAAATGTTAATACGATAGTACATATTTGACCATTAATTTTGTGACATTATAAGGGAAGCCGAGCTTCCCTTGCAGTCTTAAAGAAATCGCCTCTGTTAAAGACGAACATTTGCTATTTATTTGCTACACAGTATGCTAAGTATAGTTTCCTAAGTATAGTTTTACAAGTCATAATTAAAAGTGTGTCATGCATAGAATTTGAGGCAGTAACCAAAGAGCTAATGGTTTCTCCATGAAAGTTAGATTGATATACAAATTAAAATATCCTGAAACCCAAAAAGTTTTTGGTGATTAAAAAATAAAATCCCATTGTTTTTGCCTGTACATATAATTTAAAGTCATTTTATTTTTTAAACAACTGAGTCCCAGTGACCATAGCATAACATAAATAAAATATAATTTTTCAATAATTTTTTTTTTACCATTTGTTTCTATGCTCTAAACAATGTGATGACATGGGGGGAAAAAAACGAAAGAAATAAAATAAATTAAAGCCGCAAGCGGCGATAAAGGCCCTCGCCTCCCTTGAGACCGCGGGGACACATGCACTCGGAGGAGTGCATTTCATGCTTTAAAGCGTAAACTTCACGGTAAAAGGATTCTGAGGAGTTTTCTAAGACTCTAGCCGTGGCTCTGGAGGGGCCTCCTCTAAAGGAAGGATCCTGGCAATTGGGAAATGGCATTTATTTCCCAATAGTTGCCTCTTCACAGACTCATTACGACCACAGCCACAAATGTATCAAAAAACAAATTGATAACTTTTTTGGCACACGTGTCTAGATGATACTCACCAAATTTGGAGCTGTTTAGATGAAAAGCCTTTAGACACAAGGGCTGCAATTTAGGTGGTCACGCATTCCACCCAACATAGTAGATTTTCTGTTGAGTTTACGGTATGGCTGTAATAAACTTTTCTGTTTGCCCTGAGGTGTCCTATGGATGTACCAAGTTTCATTTTTCTACATTGGAATAAAGTTACTTTCACTTTCCATAGGCCCGATGTATTTTGACTTTTCTAGGGTCGCCACTGAGTCATTTTTAGTATTTTTTTCGTGGACTTCAAATACATAAATTTTTCGCTGGGCTTGAAGTCTGGGACCAATAAAAATGACTTTTAGTTGTACGTTTACTGGGTCAAATTGAGGATCATTTTGCAGAAAAAATATGATAAAAAAATATATACCGAATTATAATAAAAAAATATATAACTCGAGCAAAAAAGTCTAGAAAAACGCTTGTCTATTTTACATACATGTGTTTAGCTCATTTTGCCCAAGTTTGGTGTCTGTGGAATGAAGCAGCTATTGTCTGTGTACTTTTAAAAAAGAGGTGTATTTTACGTCGGTTCACATTTTCAATTCAAAATGGCCGCCTTCCCGTGTGTGATAGGGTGTGGTCCCCATTGGCTTTTTTGTTCATGAGCCCATGGTGGATGTGTGTACCAAGTTTCATTTGCCTACAACAAACTAAAAATTTCACTTCCCATTGACTTTGTCCACATTTTTGGGACGTTGCTATGGCAACACATTTATAGATAGGGGGTGGTTGTCATTGGCTTTTATGCTCGTCATGACATAAGAGATGTGTGTACCAAATTTCATGTCTCTATGACAAACTAAATTCTTGGGTCCCATTATAAGTTTGTAGGGGCGCTGGAGAGCCATTTCTAAAGATAACCCTTTTATTTACATATTTTTGTGTTCAGGTCATGAATGTGCACAAACGCCTTTGGTTCCAACTCGATCCGAGAAGGCGTTTGAGAGTTAAGAGACGTTTATTTTCACAAAAATGGCCACCTCGTTACAGGCTTGCCACACCCATACCCGATAAGATATCAACAACAAAGTCACAACTTTGGTTGGCACATGTGTAGATGATACTCACCAAATTTGGGGCCATTTAAATTAAAACACAATGATTTGCATCTTTCTGCAAGGTGCGATTTTAGTGGCGCGTTTCACCCCACATGGCGGACTTCCTGTTGAGTTTAGGGTGTGGCTGTCATTGACTTTTCAGTTTGCCCTGAGGTGTCCTATGGATGTACCAAGTTTCATTTTTCTACGTTGGAAAAAGTTACTTTCACTTTCCATAGGCCCAATGTATTTTGACTTTTCTAGGGGCCACTGAGTCATTTCTCGTATTTTTTTCGGGGACTTCAAATACATAAATTTTTCGCTGGGCTTGAAGGCTGGGACCAATAAAAATGACTTTTCGTTCATGTTCACTGGGTCAAATTTAGGATCATATGGGGAGAAGAAGAAAGATAAAAAAAAAAAAAATCCGAGCAAAAACAATAGGCCCTCCCGGTCATCACCGGCTCGGGCCTAATTAAAGCCGCAAGCGGCGATAAAGGCCCTCGCCTCCCTTGAGACCGCGGGGACAAATATATTCGGAGGATTGCATGTCATGCTTTAAAGCAAATTTGGAGCTGTTTAGATGAAAACCCTTTAGCACAAAGTGTACGATTTAGGTGGTCATGTATTCCACCCAACATTTTCTGTTGAGAAGGATCCTGGCAATTGGGAAATGGCATTTATTTCCCAATAGTTGCCTCTTCACAGACTCATTACGACCACACCACAAATCTATCAAAAAACAAATTGATAACTTTTTTTTGCACACGTGTCTAGATGATACTCACCAAATTTGGAGCTGTTTAGATGAAAAGCCTTTAGACACAAGGGGTGCAATTTAGGTGGTCACACCAACATAGTAGATTTCCTGTTGAGTTTACGATATGGCTGTAATACATTTTTCTGTTCGCCCTGAGGTGTCCTATGGATGTACCAAGTTTCATTTTTCTACGTTGGAAAAAAGTTACTTTCACTTTCCATAGGCCCAATGTATTTTGACTTTTGTAGGGGTCGCCACTGAGTCATTTTTCATAATTTTTTTCGCGACTTCAAATACATAAATTTTTCGCGAGCTTGAAGTCTGGGACCAATAAAAATGACTTTTAGTTGCACGTTTACTGGGTCAAATTGAGGATCATTTTGCAGAAAAATTATAATAAAAAAATATACCAAATTATAATAAAATAAAATATAACTCGAGCAAAAAGTCTAGAAAAACGCTTGTCTATTTTACATACATGTGTTTAGCTCATTTTGCCCAAGTTTGGTGTCTGTGGAATGAAGCAGCTATTTTCTGAGTTCTTTTAAAAAAGAGGTGTATTTTAAGTCGGTTCACATTTTCAAGGGCCGCCTTCCCGTGTGTGATAGGGTGTGGTCCCCATTGGCTTTTTTGTTCATAAGCCCATGCTGGATGTGTGTACCAAGTTTCATTAGCCTACGACAAACTAAAATTTTCACTTCCCATTGACTCTTTCCAAATATTTGGGACGTTGCTATGGCAACACATTTATAGATAGGGGGTGGTTGTCATTGGCTTTTATGCTCGTCATGACATAAGAGATGTGTGTACCAAATTTTATGTCTCTATGACAAACTAAATTCTTGGGTCCCATTATAAGTTTGTAGGGGGCGCTGGAGAGCCATTTCTAAAGATAACCCTTTTATTTACATATTTTTGTGTTCAGGTCATGAATGTGCACAAACGCCTTTTTGGGTCCAACTCGATCCGAGAAGGCGTTTGAGAGTTAAGAGACGTTTTATTTTCACAAAAATGGCCACCTCGTTACAGGCTTGCCACACCCATACCCGATAAGATATCAAAAACAAAGTCACAACTTTGGTTGGCACACGTGTCTAGATGATACTCACCAAATTTGGGGCCATTTAGATTAAAACACAATGATTTGCATCTTTCTGCGCATGCGATTTTAGTGGCGCGTTTCACCCTACATGGCGCACTTCCTGTTAAGTTTAGGTGTGACTGTCATTGACTTTTCTGTTTGCCCTGAGGTGTCCTATGGATATACCAAGTTTAATTTTTCTACGTTGGAAAAAAGTTACTTTCACTTTCCATAGGCCCAATGTATTTTGATTTTGTAGGGGTCGCCACTGAGTCATTTTTCGTATTTTTTTTCCGGCGACTTCAAATACATAAATTTTTCGCCGAGCTTGAAGTCTGGGACCAATAAAATGACTTTTCGTGCATGTTCACTGGGTCAAATTTAGGATCATTGGGTCGGAAGAAAAAAAAAAAAATCCGAGCAAAAACAATAGGCCCTCCCGGTCATCACCGGCTCGGGCCTAATAAATGTTTTTTTCCGGGTCTAGGAGGATATAGCGTCAAGTCATACCTGAGGTCCACCATGTCCCAGGATCGGCTCACTGGACTTGCCGTCATCAGTATCAATCACTTAATAGGGGAGCAGATTGCATACGATGACATCATTGATTATTTTGCATCAAGGAAGGCAAGAAAGGTCAGGTTTTAGTTTGTTTTCTGTTTGTTTTCTGTTCTGGGCCTATGCCCTCTTTAGTGTTTTTATTACATTTGTGTGATGAAGAATTTGTGTTATTTAGGATATTTATTCTATATTTTATTTGTATAATATTCTTAATATTTTTTGTTGATAATAATATTGTTGCTCTCTGCTTTTGTTACTTTTTATATAGAAAGAGGTCAATGAGCCAATTCCACCAAACTCCAAGACTGAGGTGAATGCACAGTTGCAAGAGTCCAAGGCAGAGGTCCATGACGAGGAGCCAGTGACAATTGAGGCTAAAACGTGCAAAGACCACACATCTCCAACTGAATCCATGCCTGGGGGACTCAAAGACCAGTCTGCAACATTAACTGACATTGAGACATCTACAAAGGAACCATTTGCTAATTCTCCAGATTTATTAATGACAGCAAAAATAAACGCAAATAGACAACAGAAGAAAGGAAAGAAAGGAAGGAACAAAGTCAACCACAGGATACTTGTATCTGCTGGACAGAGGGCCTTTACGCAAAACAGCAACCTGTTGTTTTGGAAAAGGTCCACACCGACGACCCAGCCCCATGCATGAGGACCTCAATCGACTATGGAGCGGTAAGTCAAAATGTCCAATAAATAAATTGACTATAGGTAGTAGGATTATTAGAATATTAGTAACAGTTGACACAGAATTTAATAAGTCAACTTTTCATCTCTAGTAAACACACTAATAGTGAGAGCATGACATTTTCTCTATTTATTATTTGAGCTAGCAAGTTAAAACACGAAATTATACATGTTAAGTGTGGCAAAATAATGGGCTTAAGCCAAAGGTAACTCAAGCTGATCATTTGATATTCTTCAACAGGCACTACCCTTCAAGGCTGTGGTACCCAAAAACGAGTTAGCACCGCTATCCCAACCTGAAAGACAGGTTGAGGAGCACGTTTCTCCAATGTCTGAGCCCGGGGCACTCGATGAAGAGCCAAAGCCAAACCTGTCTCAGGCAGAGGAAAACAACAAAGATAAAGTGCCAGCCCAACCGATTATAAAGGCTGAGGTATGTATTAAAGAGTCAACAGTATTTTCTCCGAAGCGGACCTCAAAAAGGAGGAAGTGCCCCCAGTGTCCAAAACTGAGGGACTTAAAGAGGAAACAACAACAGTGTCTGACATCAAGGTAGAGGTCAATGCGCCGATCCAAACAATGTCCAAGGCTGAGATATGATTATGTTCTTCTGTGGATTAAGAACATAAAGAAGACCCAGCTCCAACTGTGTACTCAGACGAGGGATTCACAGATGAAGCTATGTCAGCGTTTGTGGCAAAAAAACAGGTTGAAGAGCCATCTTCACCAGTATGCAAAGCTGTGGAACATGAAGAGCTGGGAGCATTACTGTCAGTGCATGAGGTACGTACAAAGTCCGCTAAGTCCAATGATAAGGAAAACCATTAAAATGTCTGCCTCACTAGTATTATTTTCTCTTAACATCATCCCAGGCTGAGGGGCCTATTGAGGACCTAACTACACCAGTGTCCAAAACAAAAAGGAGCCCAAGACGAGGCAATACCAGTATTCAAGGCTAAGACACAGGTTGAAGACACAACTTTTCCTGTCTCCAAGGCTGAAGGATTTAGAGAGCTATCAACAATATATTTCCAGGCTGAGGTACACAAAGATAAGCCTACACCATCAAAGCCTGTGGAACAGGTTGAAGAGCGAATTCCAACCATATCCAAGGCTGAGGTGAATGCACAGTTGCTAGAGACCAAGGAAGAGGTCCAAGACGAGGAGCAAGTAACAAATGAGGCTAAAATGGGCAAAGACCACCCATCTCCACCTGAATCCATGCCTAAGGAACTCAGAGACCAGTCGGCAACAGTAATTGACATTGAGACATCTACAAAGTCAACTCCGTCACTGACTGAGAAGGACTTTCAACAAATCAGTGATGAAAAAAACAGGCTGCAGAAGGACAATGAAGCCTTACTGTGTCTAACAGAGGAATTGAGAAAGCAAAATTCAATAGAGAAGAGCATGGAAGAGCTTGTAAAGAAGAAGGATGCTATGCTTGAAGAGATCAGGGCAGAGAACAAGGCTCTCACTGCTGCACTGGAGACAACTGTGCAGTCCCTGGAAAGAGCCAGAGCAGAGAAGAGGCAGGAAATGTTGGCTCTGACCTCAGTATTTGAGGAAGAACAGCGTTTGCGGGACACAATCAAAAGAACTCCACTAATATAATAAAAATGCAGACCAGTTTGGCCTGTTGAAGTTATTCTGGAGCCTCTCATATACTTTGATATTCAGCTGCAAGATACAAACTTTACCATGACTGGTAATTCAAATTATGTGACACTATTGATGTCACCATAATACTGATATGAGGTATGGTACCGCGATGGTAAAGGACCAAATACCGGCAGTGGAGCAGTGGTGGGGGTGGGGCATAAAAACAAAAACAAAAAAGTTTTCCCATTTTTTTTCCATGTCATAGAATACAAGAACTAAATAAAAAAAATCAACAGAATTTACAATTGACATGTTCAGGTTGTGTTAACAACATAAGTGCATCAGCAAATTCTCACAAACAGAACATACATTTACATTTAGTCATTTAGCAGACGCTTTTATCCAAAGCGACTTACAAGTGAAGAAAACAATGGAAGCAATTTTAACAACACAAGGTACAAAAAGCATAAGTGCACAAAAAAACTAGTCAGTTTAAACCAAGCACAGTATACAAAGCTAAGGATAAGAGAATTTTTTTTTTTTTTTTTTTTTTTTTGAAGAAAGGAATTGATAGAAAGGAAGTAGAACTCAGTGTTTGTCAGTCAGGTGTTGACGGAAGAGATGTGTTTTCAGGCGTTTTTTAAAGATGGCTACAGAATCGTCTGATCTTGTAGCAGGAGGTAGATCATTTCACCAATGTGGAACAGATCCAGAGAAGGTACGTGAGAGTGATTTTTTACCTTTTTGGGACGGTACCACCAGACGTTGTTCATTTGCAGAGCGCAAGGATCTGGTAGGAACGTAGGACTGAGCCTAGTTGAATGGAGAGATTGTGGCAGGTCTTTGGATTGGCCGGAATCACAAGCAGTTCTGTTTTTGCAAGGTTAAGCTGCAGGTGATGGTCCTTCATCCAAAGTGAGATGTCACTCAGACATGCCGAGACGCGAGCAGAGACCGTCGGATCGTCAGGTTGAAATGACAGGTGGAGTTGAGTGTCATCTGCAGTGATGGGAAAAACCATGCTTCTGGATGACAGAGCCAAGGGATGTCATGTATATGGAAAAGAGTAGCGGTCCAAGCACTGAGCCCTGTGGCACCCCTGTATTGAGATGTTGGGACTCAGAGACCTCGTTTCTCTAGGATACTCTGAATGACCTATGCGAGAGGTAAGACTTGAACCATTGCAACGCCATTCCAGAGACACCCATCGCCATGAGAGAGGACAGGAGGATGTGATGATTAACAGTGTCAAAAGCAGCAGACAGATCCAGTAAGATGAGTACAGATGACTTGGATGCTGCCTTTGCCAGTCTCAGGGCTTCGATGACTGAGAGCAGTGCAGTTTCGGTGGAATGTCCGCTCTTGAACCCAGACTGGTTCTGGTCCAGGAGGTTGTTCTGTGTGAGAAAGGATGAGAGCTGAGTAAACACAACTCGCTCCAGAGCTTTGGCAATGAAGGGAAGTAGGGAAACCGGTCTGTAGTTTTTTAGCAGTGTAGGGTTAAGAGTGGGTTTCTTCAATAGTGGTGTGATGCGGGCCTCTTTGAAAGCATATTTCAGAAACCATCGCATTTAATATTTTTGATTAATAGTCAGTTTGTGGAACTTATCCTTTAAAATCTGTTGTTTGTTTTTTGGTCTATTTGTGTGGCTCGGGTTCGCAGTGTTTAAGTTACATACAAGGAGGCTGTTCTTGCTGTATTTTTAATCTTTTTCAGCCGGTGAGCTTTTATTTTACCGGCCAAATATGAATCAAACCAGCCAAAAGTCAACCAACCCTGGCTAACGGAAACTATGAAAGAGTCGAAGGGTAATTTGAGAAATAAGATTAGACTATCTTTAGATTAGAAGATAGTCTATTAACAACCAATGCTAATCCAATTGTTATTATTATCACAATTATATAAGGCTTATGATGAAAGGTACACCAATACTACTGTGAAACATGGAGATGGATGACTGATGTTTTGGGGATGTGTGAGCTACAAAGGCACAGGAAAAGATGAATGCAGCATGTTATCAGAAAATACTGGAGAAAAATTCAGCCCGGAAGCTGCGCATGGGACGTACTTGGACGTTCCAATCTGACAACAATGCAAAGCACAAGGCCAAGTCAGGCCTGTCAATGGCTACAGCCAGTGTTGGTCATCTTACTTCAAAAAAGTAATTAGTCACAGTTATAAATTACTTCTCCCAAAAAGTAATTGAGTTAGTAACTCAGTTACCACATTGTAAAAGTAACTCAGTTACTTAGCAAAGTAACTGAAGTTATTTTTTATGTTCTAAAAGGGTAAATTCTAAAAGATGTTTAAATTAACTGATTGAAGAATAAAAACACTATATATAGTATTTTAGAACATTTGGTATTTATTTGATGTCAGTAGATTGCAGTCTGCCATATGATATACATAGAAATAAAAACATATACAAATAAATATTAAAAATAAAATTCAAGGGCAAAATTAAGTCACACAAATATAAACTTGTGTAAAAAGTAGTGATGGGATTTATGGCTCTTTGAGGGGATCCGGATCTTCGCGATCCGTTCCTTTTAAAGAGCCGTTCAAAAGAACGGCTCTTTGGCTCTTTTTAAATATTTAGTCAGTTTTAAGAAGCCAGCTTGGGGGCATCTCAGTTTATCCTGGAAATAATCACTGGGAGGAATGATGAGGTGAGATTTGTAGTCAAATAATTAAAACTCAGATATCACACACCAATATCTGAGTTTGAATTATTCTGAAATATTGATTATTACCTCATTTGTCATGTGTGGACTATATTCCATAGGGTTGCACAAATCCCTCTGCTTAGACAGTGAGATCACTATTTTGGATTTACATTTAGTACAAAGTGTGTGTGTGTGTGTGTGTGTGTGTGTGTGTGTGTGTGTGTGTGTGTGTGTGTGTGTGTGTAAAGCTACGTTGACTTGTGTTATTCATACAATACCTACTCACAAATAAACATCAAAAACAAAGCCGGCTGAAATGAATTTCTGTGCAAAACAGCTTTTACACTTCCACGCAAGAACATTATCACACAAGAACATTTCGATAGAAAACAAAAAATATTTAAAGTAGATAAAATAGAATAAATAAAATGGAAATGTCTACATACTACATACTATTACTACTGTAAACTTTGCAAATAGGACATCAGCCCCTTCAAGTCAATGAACAATAACAAAGTGGGCTGCAATGAAGTACTCACGGGAAGGATGCGTGCACAACTAATATCATCACGCTATAAAGGGTCGGCCTGCGCTGGGTGCGCCCCTCCCCCTATAACTGTTCTGTCTCGCGGAGGAGCTCATTTGTGTGCATCTGTGTGAGACACGCATAGGAAAAAAGAACGACAGAAAGAACGGCTCCCCTCCAGCCACGACTCGGCTCCCATCGTTCATTTTTATGAGCCGTTCAAAAGAATCGGTTCGTTCGCGAATGTCACAACTCTAGTAAAAAGAAACAAAAGAAGATCTGGCCATTAAGTAGTGCAAATCTCTGTACCTGTAAATTATTGCACAATAAACAAAACCCAATCCAACTCTCTCTGTAGATTAACATGTTGTTCATTCTCAAAGAAAATGAATAATACATTACAGTTTTTCTGAATTGCTAAAACACTAAATCCCATTGTAAAAACGACACTGGCAACTGCCAAAACTTTTATCAAATCAACCACACTGTTGTCAAAATCTTAAACACTATTCATCTGTTTAGGACACAATTTGCGAATCTGAATCGCCCATTTACCAAAACTCTAAACACATTCTCAAACACAGAACACAACTTTGCAGTGTCATCCACTTGTACCCAGAATTGTGCACACAGGCTACAGAAGTGAAACACAACTAACACACTGTTCTCATCCTTTACACACTACCACTCAAATTGAAAACACATGTGTCCAATCAGTGCACACAATTAGAAAACAGTATTTAAGCCTAGTCAAATGCAAATGGCATGAGGTGATCCAACAATGGAGCAGAACAGAGGAAGAGGTGGAGGAAGAAGTGGAGGAAGAGAAAGAGAAAGAGGAAGAGGAAGAGGAGTCTGTGTCAGAGGTGGTGGGCGAGGACAAAGACCAAGCAGATCAATAATTTCTAATGACATTCGAGCAACTGTCATAGATCATGTTCTGGTGCATGGCATGACTATGAGGGAGGCAGGGCAACGTGTGCAACCAAACCTAAGCAGGTTCTCAGTGGCTTCTATAATCCGGACCTTCAGAGAAGAAAACAGGTAAAGTATACTTGTCTCAGAAAGGGGACAATGACACATAACTTTTCAATGGTACTGTGTTTTGAAAACATTTACTGAATAAAATGTGTGTGTATGTGTATACTAACTAAATGGGGTTCTTTTTACAGAACTGAAAGACGGCCTCATGAGGGTGGAAGGACACGCATGTTCTCACAACACCAGGAGACACTTATTGTGGATATGGTCCGTCAGAACAATGCAATTCGACTGCATGAAATACAGCAGCGGATTGTAGAAGACAACGTACATTTCGAGGGAATAAATAGTGTGAGTCTGTCAACAATTGATCGTGTCCTGCAACGCAACAAGATAAGGATGAAACAAGTTTATCGGGTACCATTTGAGTGAAACAGTGAGAGAGTGAGAGAGTGAAAGAGCTACGATGTCAATATGTGCATGTAAGTAAACTCAGTACTAGAAAGTACTGTGTATTTTGGGAAGCAGAACATGTATACATCTTACTGTGTCATTTATGGAACTAAATGTAGTTTTCACTGTGTACAGAGAATCTTTGAGCTTGACTCAATGGCTATGCCTCATGAATACATTTTCATGGATGAAGCTGGATTCAATCTAGCCAAAAGGAGAAGAAGAGGTCGCAACGTGATAGGTCAACGTGCCATTATTGAACTGCCTGGCCAGCGTAGTGGAAATAAAACCATCTGAGCTGCCATCAGCAGCTATGGGGTTCTCAACAGTCATGTTACTGTTGGGTCATACAACACCGAACTGCTGCTAACATTCCTGGATGGTCTACGGTGCTCTGCTCGAGCAGAGGGAGCGCGAGCAGGCGGAGCGTCCCATGTATGTTGTCATTTGGGACAATGTGAGCTTTCACCGTGGTCCGAGAATACGCGACTGGTTTCAAAATGAGCAGCATTTTATTAATGTCTTTCTTCCACCATACTCTCCTTCTTAAACCCTATCGAGGAGTTTTCTCAGCATGGAGATGGAAAGTGTATGACCATAACCCTTACACACAGGAGAACCTAATTCAAGCAATGACTGGAGCATGTGGCGACATCAGCGTGGAATCTTGCCAGGGCTGGATTCGGCATGCTAAAGCATTCTTTCCCGTTGCCTTGCAAGGGAGAACATAGCATGTGACGTGGATGAAGTCCTGTGGCCTCACCCAGCAGAGAGGCGTGATCCTGAGGCAGAATGAATGCTGTAAACATGTCTTATTTTATTTTTCTTAGCATAAGTTTTGTTTCTCTTTTTGCTGCAGTTTTTTAAAGCTTTATATTATTTCTTTGTTTAAATAAGAGTACAAGAATATAATTATTCCCGCTATCCCACAGTGTTTAGCATTTATTTATGTAGTGTGTAATGGTTGCTAAGTTGTGTTTGCGCATTAGCTGGTTTTGTGTGGTTTTTGACGGTAGTGAGTGATTTTGATTCAAGTCAAAATGGTTTTGGGTCAAATATTTGGTTTTGCAAGAGGAGTCAGAGGTTTTGTGAATGTAGCTTGAAAATTGGGTTTTGTGTTCACAGTTTAGAGAAAAGGAGAGCAGGTTTCAAGAAATGTGTCTTAGCAATTCAGAAAAACTGTAATCTATTCTAAAATACTCCACATCTAATAACTAAACCAGTGGTTGTTGCTGACACGTAAAATCGAGCGTTGCTTGTTTTAACAGTGGCTCTGTCTCCTTCACTGGAACTCACGCAGCTGCCTTTGGGGTTTGGTTAGCAGCAGCAACAAGTGTCGTGTTAGCATGTGTTGATGTGAGGTGCTTAATAAGATTTGAGTTGAGGCAGACGTGGATAAAGTATTTTTTCCTGGGCATAGCATGTTACAGAAACATTCTTGCCTTTAATTTCAATTAACAAGAAATAGTGCCGGTACTTCCAGTTCGAGAACGTTCCTCGCCATTGTCGCTGACGCTGTCTTGTGTTTAGTGGAGGTCAGCGCGTGCAGTGAGACCGCGTGAGCAGGGCACCGCCCACACATCTCTGCTCTCTCCAGCAGCAGCTGATGTGTAGCCAAAGCATGACACCTCGCACTTTAATCCACCAAATTGTAGTAACGCAACACTTAACATTCTCAGTAACGATAACGGCGTTACAACGATGGAAAAAGTTATTAATTAGATTACTAAAAAATTTACGTCGTTAGTAACGCCGTTATACTCTAACGCCGTTACTTCCAACACTGGATACAGCAGCATAAAGTGAAGGTTCAGGACTGACCATCTCAGTCTCCTGACCTCAACATCATTGAGCCACTCTGGGGAGATCTCAAATGTGCAGTTCATGCAAGACAGCCCAAGAATTTATAGGAACTGGAGGCTTTTTTCCAAAAACAATGGTCAGCTTTATCCTTTGAGAAAATAAAGAGCCTCATCCAAAACTACCGCAAAAGACCCCATGTCATTGATGAAATGTTTTCATTATAATTTAAAAAGAGTAAACACAGTTGTTTGACAATAAATGGCTTCACCCAACCACTAATTTTATTTTTGAAAAATGGCCAAAATATTCTGCCTAAACTTGAGAGCACAACTGTACACTGGGTTATTCAAAGAGCTTTACAGAAATACAAGTAAATAATACTGCACCACACCTAAATAGTATACATTGGTCATTATAAAATAAATACAGGCTTATGTTGCACTCTCCTCAGTTTTTATTTTTTCCAGTCAGACTGGATCTTCCAAAACAATGCTCTTGCTTAAACTCCTCACAGCTCTTTATGTGTACTGCACTTTAATCAAACATCAAATCCCATTTACATATACAGTGGCATGAAAAAGTATGTGAACCTTTTGGAATTTCATGGTTTTCTAAATAAATTTGTCTTAAAATGTGATCTGATCTCCATTTAACTCAAGGGTATTAACAAACATAATGACTATGACTATACGTGTACTTTTCGTTTGGTTCTTTTATTACCTGAAAAATATATATCTCTCTCTGAGTTAAATCTCTTCCTTGGTGAGAACAGTGTTTCATAACTACACATCCGTCTTACCGTCAAGTTATAATCAAACTCTTCATCTGTAAATAATAGTTTATTTGTTTGGTAGGGTGTTACTTCAATAATCTTACCTGTTCCTTCAAAGTAAATTTGCACTTGAATCATATTACACTTATATTTACATTTATTCATTTAGCTGACGCTTTTATCCAAAGCGACTTACATTGTTCTAATGTAATTACCAGTGTTACAGTCACTGGAGGCAAGGTGGATTAAGTGTCTTGCCCAAGGACACAACAACAGTATGAACTGTGGGGAGAGCGGGAATCGAACCGCCTACCTTCCGGTTGAAAGACGACCACTCTACCCACTGAGCTACTGCCGCCCCCTTACCACTTACTTGATATGCAACAAAACTCCTCTACCTGACAAAGTGACCTGTCCCTGTTCCCCGCCTTGAATCTATTATTATGGCAAGGCGTCTGTGGTAAAGGAAGGTTCATAAATCCTGTGTGGAAAGAACAGGGAACAGCAGATTAAGTCCCTGTAGGCAGGAGGTCTGTAAATGCTTCACTAACCCCCAGTTCTCACTAAAAGCATCTTGCAAGCTTCTTCAAAGGTGTTAATTCACACCAGGGTCGTCAGTGTCGCTGTTACTACTTTGTGTGTGTGGATCTTCAATCTTTGCCGACTTCATCACATAGAAGTAAAGTAACAATTAAACTACCATGTAACTTACATGTATCCATGTAACAACTGAACAAAATGGATGGCACAGTGGGGGGCTTGACTACTAGCCTAGCAGAAGTTTATTTTGAAACTTGGTGCCTACTTCCTGGGTTTTCCCGGTGTAGCTTGCTAGATTGATGTGGAGCCACTTGAAAATAGAAGTCTAGCCTATTGATAGTGTTGTGTCGAGAAGCTTCTGCGTTGTAGCCGGTGTGAATTGTCACACTGACTAAAATAGAAAGACAAGACAAGACATTTATTTTTGTATAGCCCAATATCACAACAACAGTCGCCTCAAAGGGCTTAACAGACTGCACTAGACAACACTAGACAACATCCCCTGTCCTTAGACCCTAGAAAGCAGTTTACAAGCGTGAGACACGACGCTACCGTAACACATTGCTGCCGTAACACGACGCAATGCTTTTGTGTAAATTGGAGGTAACCGGTGCCTCATTGCTTCCACAACGTTCTGGATCTGCAGGCCGTCGATAAGACCGTGTGTTCTGGTCACAATTGTAGATGGCACTTTATATGATAATAATCTGCCCATCATCTGGAACAATTAAGGTTTTCACAAACCACAAGGTGAGCTGTAAAAGTGAATCAGAGTAGACTCGAAAAAAGCTTTATGTTTGGTGTCAGTTTAAGAACAATGTACGTTCTTAGGAATCTGGGTGTGCCACCCAATGGCCACCGGGCAGACAAAAACAGGTTCACTTGTGAAGATGCCATAGATACCCACCTGGCCTTCTTAGACTGCGCAGTAGTTATTTGTGAGGACAGAACACGCCATGTAGAAGAAGCCAACACACACAGATCAATATTTGCTTTTTGATTCCCACCACCCACTGCAGCACAAGCTGGGAGTCATCAGGACTCTTCAGCACAGAGCACAAGAGGTGCCCACAACCTCAGATGGAAAACGGAAAGAAGAACAACACATCCGTGAAGCCCTGAGAGACTGTGGATACCCCAGGTGGACATTCAACAAAACCAAGAGGACACAGAAACCAAATATACAGGAACCAGAGACAAAAGGGAAAGGTGTAGTTATCCCTTATGTGTTTGGTCCATCCTAAAGACAAGATCCCCTCGCACAAACAGAATAATGTGGTCTATGCTTTTCAGTGTAATGAAGAGTGCATGAGACCAGAGCAACCTTGTCCAATCAGAGTTCGTTTCAGGTCAAACCTCTTCCTCTAAAATCAATCGAGGTCCGCTTAGTTAACTTTCCTCACCGCGAGGTGTCCGGAAAATATAAATAAAAGAATATGTATGTATTGACAACACTATGGAATACTACATATTATCCTTTTAATACTCCTTCATAAATGTGTGAGAACATTTTAAATGCAGAAACACCAGGTAAGCCTCTGATATCTCGGATACATTGACCAGGGAAACTTCCTGATGACGTAGGTAGCAACCCCACATGCTTAACTGAAGGTTCCCAGGCATGGCATCCCACTACATTCTCCCATTGGTCCGTCTGCCGCTTCTGCCGTCTCAGCTCGAGCTTTGATTGGTTATACACGTCAACTGAGAAGAAACCAGAGATTACTGCAGATCATATCAAAATCATTTACTACTTTATAAACTCTTTATAAATTTCTGAAATTATCCTCCTAATTATACTCTAAGTTAGTCCGTAAAATGTTTATTTTTAGTCGCCAATTCTTTGAAACCAAACCACTAAACCAAGTCCTAGTTATACAATATTTCTATTCTGGTTCTGGTGAACAACGAAGTAAATATACCTGCAGCAGAGTTAAACATATATTTGTACATTAAGACAGATTCCTCTTGTTCAATGACTAACCCTCTTGATAATGTATTCTTGTTTTAACCAATTTTACAATCTATTGACTCTATTCATAATTCTACTGGATTGCGGAAAAAGGATAACCTCGTGATTGTATTGAGCCCACACACATTAGTGGAAACTATCTTCATCTTGTTTTGGCTCGGGAAAAAGATGTTTTCATCTTTTTGTCTCCTGTCTTTCATCTGCTTTTTCAGATCACTCTCTGGAGGAATTCGAGATAAGTTATACATTTACCTCAAATTCCGACAAATGCGTAGTGTCTTCAGGAAATTTTAGCGCAGCTGCAATGGAAATGTTTGCCAGCGTCTCTCCCTCTGGGAATAGCAGTGCCGATTTGAAAAAAGATACAGCTGTTGTGGAATGTGGGGAGACCCGCTCCGGTCCAAAGGTGTTAAAAGACTCTCATGACTTTAGAAACAATAAAAGAAAACAAAAATCAAATGAGCTGGATAAAATAAAAAGAAGTCAGTCCCGGCAAGACAGATGAATAAATATAAAAATGGCAGAAAAACTGTTAAAACACGAACAAGAGTCGAAGAGTTCTTCTGGAGCTGATTACTCTCAGTTAGAGCGTATTATCGACACTCTAATCTAATCCCAAACAGACCTCGTACAGACCAAGTCTAAGGGCTTTTGAAAAGATAATTAAGAGATGTGGGAGAAGATGGTTACAGAAAGCAAGGCCTCCTGAAATACAGACTCAACAGAACTCAGTTGTATGATCAAGGAAGATCAACTGGACCATACTTTGCAGACTTTAGGGAAAAGGCTAACACTGCTGCAAATGAACAAACTGAACAAACAGACACAAAAAGGAGAAGAATAAGATACAGGGGCCTGGAAAACACCAGCGGCCGCCGCAGTTACAAAAGCAGCGTTTAGCAGCAGAACCCTGGAATATGAATAACCTTTATTTATGTTCCAGTCTCCTACAGCAGAGCCAATGCCACTGTAACAGGCTTATTATAACAGATCACAGCGGGTTCCATACAGAGGAATGCTTGCCACACAGAGAGGAGGGTGAGACAGATGTAAAAAATGATGCCAAAAAATAAGATAATATGGACTATAAGAGCTGGAAAGGGCAAGTGAAGTCAATGTATATATTGGAAGGGCAAGAAGCTGTGGTGGTACCTCTTAATATCCAGTTTGAGACTTGGTTTTTGATCAAGGACTCAACTCCTCATGTCACATTAATAGTGGCAAAGGAATGGAGTCACTGGAGCTGCACTGCACTTTAAAAAAATAAATAAAAAAAAATAAAAGTTATATGTTTTAGAAGACAATCTATATTTTTAAAACTCACTAAGAGCAAGTGATGAAGTCCAGGCTGAAAGAGTAATTGTAGACAAAAACGTCCCAAAACAATGAAATAAAATGGTTCCTGATCTGGTTTTTGATACTTATATTCTGCCTTAATTGGCTAATGGTAATAGATTTATGTCTGTATTTTTCCTGATTCACGCTACTTCTTCTGTTTTACATATGATGATCGAGATGAAAGAGAAAGGAGCCTGTCTTACAGTCGACTCCGTCCAGTCGTCCAAATTCAACTTGGCGCTGACTCGTGAGTACAGTGAGCCAGTATGTAGATGATCATTAGTCTGACCAAGCTGCGGTGGTTGAATTAGACTCCATCGGCGTGTTACACATTTTAGTATTTGGGGAACATAAAGTTAGCAAAGAAAAGTTATAATTCTGTCAATCTGAGGTAGAATATTTAGGCCGAGTGTTAAGTGAGAACTGTAGAAAGATTGCTCCGTCTCACTTTGAGGCTATTACCAAAGCCCCAAAGCCACAGACTCTAGGACAAATGTTGACATTATAGCAGGTTATAGCAGGCTTTGGAGTGTGACTTTGCTGTTCCAGTGGCTCCTCTAAGAGGTCTGATAAAAAACTGCAGGCTAAAGTGATAAAAACGCTCAATTAAAATGGAATGAGGAGTCAGACAGAGCATTTTCTGTGTTAAAAGAAATGCAGATTTCCTAAAGCTCTTGCTGCTTTTAAAAAGGCTTCAGTTATAACCATAGGTTTTCCAGTAACAATGTATACCACCAGTTACACGCATTACACACAAGTCCTAAATTTGTTCTAACACAGGCTAGGAGAACAGGATATGAAGTAATACCTTCAGCTCCTGAATTAATAAAACAGTGATGTAATACAGTTAACTCTCGCTTTAGTGAGATATTAACTTATCTCTCAAAGATACTCTATTCTAAAACCGCAAGAACATATGTACAATTAACCTGTTGAAGCAGTTGAAGCAGAGTTATTGTTATTTGTAGATGTTTTATGCTTTTGAGATATGTAGAATATGGTATTGTGAAACTGAATACAGATAATACTTTTACAGCACAGGCTTAAAAAACTACCAAAGCAGTGTTTGACGCAGCTGGCTGAGATCAAATCATTAAAGTTACTTAGGATGGGGGCTCACACTAAGAGATGTGGAGTACGGCACAGGGTCATCTAGTTCAAGATTCTCTAATGAGAGGCCAAAAAAACAGACTCATGGATCAGATACTGCTTTAGACAACATCTAACAGAAATCCAAAAAGTTATATTCCAACAGATTAAGGTGCTGAGGAGAATTCTACAGAAACAACACCTTCCCGGTTGTAAGTCTCATATTAAGGTCTGGTCTTATCTTTCACATTGCCAACTTGTACACACCAAATCAGGTAAAAAACAATTAAAACTTTTAAGGAAGCAAATTCAACGCCAGGTAAATTCCGGGTGTTAGAGAAAAGGAGACGCCCTGAGAGACTGAAGAGAAATGAAGAAGAACTGTGAGTGGAACAGATGTCCAGTTGGAAATTTTATTAAGCTTAACTGTGCAGTGGACCTAAAATATCAACAGAGGAGAGGGATAATTACATTTTTGCTCTTATTTTTGCGATTCAGATCATGATTTATTTGTGATGTTACCTTCACAGACCTACCTTCATTTTTTGGGATAGGTTCCTATATGGGTTTAATTTTAATGAATAAAACTCTACAGTTTAGTATCAAAGCTCACCTGATATAGATCATATTAGTGAGAAAAGGGCTTGTCTGGATCGCCATGGTAACACTCAGAGAGATGAGTTTGAGAAAGTCAGATAAACTGTTGCTACATGAATTAGTTTTGTATTGTTGTTATCAACAGGCTGCTTTCTAAACAACTTTAAACAGGGCAAACAGTTATGTTCTCTAACGTGGTTTTATCTGGCTAAGTTCTAGGAGACTGGGGCGGCAGTAGCTCAGTGGGTAGAGCGGTCGTCTTTCAACCGGAAGGTAGGCGGTTCGATTCCCACTCTCCCCACAGTTCATACTGTTGTTGTGTCCTTGGGCAAGACACTTAACCCACCTTGCCTCCAGTGACTGTAACACTGGTAATGTACTGTAAGTCGCTTTGGATAAAAGCGTCTGCTAAATGAATAAATGTAAATGTAGATAGGAGATAAGGAAGACTATACTGGTTTTGAAGTAGATGTGTGCTAGTTTTAAGCATACTGTATATACAGCTGGAGCAGAGGATTTACCATTAGGAAACTATTTTTAAAGTAACGTATGTATAATCAAATAGTTTAAATTTAAGTTGGATTGTGGGAGCAAATTAAATAACAATGCATGAAAGAAGGGGCTGTTTACTTTAAAAATTGGACGTACACAGGCAGACATAATGACAGGAATTACATTTACAAAGGAAGAAGCAATAAAATTAGTGAAGATCAAAGTAGAAGCGGAGGTGGTGGATGTTGCGGAGGTGAAAGTAGGAAGAGCGGATGACATTATTGATGTGGGAAGTGTAGGAGAGTGTGCTGTCGAGGATGACACCCAGACTCTTTACCTGAGGAGGGTGATGGTGGAGTTTTCAAAAGTAATGGAGAAGTTATTGATTTTGTTTAGGGTGTTTTTGGTGCCTATTAAGAGCAGTTCAGTTTTATTACTCTTAAGTTTGAAGAAGTTTGTGGTGAACCAGGATTTAATTTCAGAGAGGCAGTTGATTAGGGAGGAGGGTGAGAGTGAAGAATTTGGTTTGTTTGAGAGGTAGAGCTGGGTGTCATCAGCGTAGCAGTGGAAGTCAATGTTATGTTTTTGAAAGATGTTACCAAGGTGGAGAAGGTAGATGATGAGTAGGGGCCCTAGTACCGAGCCCTGAGGCACACCTGTGGTGACAGGATGGGAGGTGAAGGATTTGAGCTGGATGAACTGAGTGCGTTCTGGGAGGTAGGAGTGGAAACAAGTGAGGGCTGAGAGGGGACAGAGAAGATAATGTGGCTTTGACGAGGACAGTTGGGAGTGGGTCCAATTTGCAGGTTAGATTTTTTAATTTGAGTTGAAATTTGGTTAACAGAGGGAAGGGAGAATGTGGAAAATGAATAGATCAAGGCAGATGGAATAGGGGTAAGTGAGTAAGGGGCAGGGGATGTGAGTTGCTGGTGACTGTTATGAATTTTTGAAATAAGAAATGAGGCAAGTTAATTACAAAAATCTGAGGAGTAAAGGTGAGGGGGAAGTGAGTCAGTAGGATTTGTGATGTTAGTAATGAGTGAGAAAAGAGCCTTGGAGTTACCTTGATTTTAATTTATCAAAGCGGAGTAGTGTGTGGATTTGGCTTTGGAAATGCAGACTCTGTAGTGGAGAGTGTGGTTTGAGTACATGTCCTTGTGCACAGTAAGTCCAGTTTTTCTGTATAATCTTTCCAGTTGCTGTCCTTTTGCTTTTAACTGTCTGAGTTCTGGAGTGAACCAGGGTGCTGACAACACTGGTCCAATCATAAATAACTGTTTCTTACTATTGTAGATGTGTTTGCAATAGAAAATAATAAAAATTAACAAATGTTTACCATAAGTAATCTAGTCTTAAATACTGAACATTATAAACTTTCTTCTATTTATTCTAAATAAATCAGTCTGAAATATTGAAATGTTTGTGACAAACACATCAAAACCTTTGGTCATTATATAAAACATTTATTAAAAAAAAATGGAATTATGAAACTATACACAAAACTTATTGCACTATTTCTGAGCAGGAATAAAAGAATTCTATAGTGAAGGAGAGGAGGACAGAGAGAGTCTGGTTTATTCCCTGCTGTGACAGCTGCATCATTTTAAAAACTATACACTTGGTTCCAAATGAAGCAGAACTGTGCTGCTTTCAAAGATTAATGTATATATTTGAAATTTGACAAATTGTTTCGTCCAAGACAGTAACTTCTGCAGAGAAGGGACCAGACTCAAGAGAAGATCCTCTGAACCTGGAGCTGGAGCTACAGCATGTGTTCTGAGAGCTTCTGAACTGGGTCCTCTCCTGGGGTCTTCTCTTTGGTTGCCCTGTAATAAAATGACACATGAAAAAGGCAGAAAAACATTATCTACTCATTAACAAACCACCAGGGTTGTGTTTGTATCTGAATGTAAGAGGCTATGAGGGCTTACTGTAAATGATTGTATATGATATGTATTTATTGCCTGTAAACACCTGTGGATACAGCAGCAGATGGGGCAGGGGAAGCTGCAGCAGCAGGTTTTCGCAGGCCAATGAGCCCAGGCATCAAAAGTCAGCTCTGTCATGACAATATATATAATATACATATTATATAATAATTTAATTATAATACAAGTTAACATTTGAACATTACACCAGTCACAAACAACACATACCCCCTGTGTGGCTTCACTTGTCCACACTCCTCCTGTCTCTGAATGTCCTGCTGCTGCTTCTGTCTCACCCTGGTCCTCAGGGTGGTCGTAATCCTCGGACCCCCTCTCGCTTGTCTCTGGGAAGACAAGGGGTATAGGAAAGACAGAACTGAAGAGTACTTCAACTTTTGTCCTAAACCTGCTGCTAACCCACTTCTCTTCTCCATCTCATTTCTCGTCTACTTTAAATACATGTTCTTCAGGCTCTTTCTGCACACTTTCTCTAGATAAACACATACGCTCGTCGGTGGAAAACTAGTTATAAAAGTACGGCAAATTAGCTCAGGCTTTAGCTAGCTAGTTGGCTCAATATATACGGCTCACTATATACGACGAAAGGCGTTTTTTGCAACTTACCAGAGTTTTCGACCCCCTCACTCACTTTCCTTCGAGCAAGAACTTTTAAGATTCCTGGCTCTGTAAAATGACGAAGATGTTTCGTATCCCACAGGCTGCTCCGATAACTTTGTCCTCCATTGTTGTTTTGGATTTCTGCCTCTATGGTCCGCCTGCGTTCGTAGCACGTCACTACTAGAGCAAGCTCCTGATTGGTTAACGTGCCGCGAATTTTTGGCAAAGTTCAGATCTTTCAACTTTTCAACGCGTCGCCTCATTCGCGCTAATTGCGCCGCAGGACTCCCACGTGCGTCTAATCGCGTCTTTGCATTGACTTAACATGTAAATTACTCGCGCTTAATGCTTAATTCGCATTTGGTGTGAACGCACCTTAAGACATTATTCTTCTGAAAATGTCACAGAGTTAGCATCTCATACCACGAATCCTGTTCAGCAGAATAGTCTCTGTATAAAATTCGTAATTGTCCTCTTAATAATATTCTCAATACGTCAGTATATTCTCCATATCTCTTCCCCAGGTCCTTTGTCGTGTTTTCAATGTGCATTCTGCCCCGTCTTTTCAGCTGTGTATGTGTACTAAATAAAATGTCCAGTCCTAATTTTAGCATCACTATTTCTATTTTTGTTTTAGTGAACAAAGGGATACACCTGCAGCAGAATTAACCATATCATATCTATACATCAAATAAACTTCATCCTTCTCCACAGTTAAAGTTGGCAAAGTAAAAACATGTTTCATCCATTTCTTACAAATTATTGACTCTATTCGTAATTCTACTGGGGGTGTAGGTAAAGGGTAACCTCGTGACTGCACTGATGCTGCAAGATATTGTACATAGGTTTTTGATTTGTTAATTAAAATTGGCCCATAAGGTAACTCATTTAGAACCTCTTGCAATTCGTCGTTAAACTGTCCTGAATCTAAGCCTTTTGTTCGTCTTCTTCATTTCCGTTTCTTCTCCCCAACCATTATTCTTTATATACTACTTCCAGCAGATTATTCATCTCTTCATAAATTGGTTCTTCCTCCTCTATGTCTTGTAATTGTAAATTATCTCCCGCATACATTGGAAACTGTCCGGCAAATATGTTCATGGCTCGGTTGATTATTACTTTAATAAACGGCAATGCGCAGCACAGAACAACCATAGCTATTAATAAAATCCCTGTGATTGCTAATCCTACAATTTGAAATAACTTTGGCCATGTTAACTGACTTAACCAATTTGTAAAGTCCTCTAAGCCTTTGGCTTCGTATTCCAATTAGAACCTAACACATGCTCATTTCTTAATAACTTTAAATTTTTTAAGGCCTTGTTAAGGTTGCCTTCATTAGCTGTGTGCATTGGAATAGCTGTGCAACATTCTCCATCTATCACTTCACAAACACCTTGTTCTTCTGCTAGCATTCCATCCAAAACAAACCTATTTTGTAATGTCATTAATGATGTTGCATGCACCTGTTGACCCAAACCTTCAATTGCATCTATTGTCCAATTTATAAATCTCTGTTAATTGTACCATAAGTAATTAATCCTCCTGCTATTGCGTGCAGCGCTCGCAGCGTTAGCGGCCTGCCCTACCCATGGTAACCACCCAAACGTCTCCCCTGCAATGATCCATGCTTCTGAGATGGCTTTATGCTGCTCGGGAATTCCCCCTGGTTGCTGATTCCATAAGATATAAACTCCTGAGTCTTTTTCCCATTTTCCTTCTGTGCTTCTGGCCTGTCTAATACTACTATTATTACATTTTTCTAACTCTATTACCACCACCTGACTTGTTAACATAATTGGTGCACAAATACCAGTCCAATTCTTGGGTAAAGTAACTTTTATACTACTCATATCATCGCATAACCAAAATATATCTGCCAAAGGCTGTGTTCCCCTCGCTAGCATGGGCAGCCCATATTGCGTAATAAAGGTGTTATTGCGTATAACTCTTAAGTTTCTTTCATCTTCAATAACTTGCTCACACTTAATAGCAGCTCTCAGTTGTTTTACATATATACAGTCTAGCCTCACTTGCATAACCTGGTCTATAACGAGCTGGTAACTTCTGATATTCACATTTAATTCTCTGATCCTTTGAGGCATTAGACCACATGGCTGCTCTAATTGAGTTACCTCGTGCGATACAAAACGGATGTATTATTCCCTCAGACATGTCAAGTACAGGCGGTATCCATGCCTCTATCTCAGATTTTATTGTTCTTGGACATATAGTTACATCATCTGTCCAACTTCCCCTAACACCACTTGCTAATTCTACTGCACACATAGCAAAACAAGTTCCTTTTGATTCACATGCATCTGTATTAACTCCTGGAATTGGTCGAATTGTGGGCACTCTTTTAGAATTGTAACATGTAATGCAATATTTTCTTGTGACTTGTCTAGCTGAGAACTTCATCCATTGATAAAACAAATTGTTGTCGTATTGAGCAATTCTTTTCATCTCTTCATTTTGATGCGATGGTTTAACCTCTCTTTTCTCCCTATGCTCCAATTTAGCTGTTATTAGTTCCCTAGCTTTCTCTTTGTTTATGTTGAACCCTTTCTTTACATCTATGCACTGATCCTGTGTACATTCTATTTCTAAGGTGAGAGCTCCCTCTCTCCTACACTGCCTGAATTCTGAGTGATTGTTTTATTTGGTCCTGTGACCCAAGTTCGATTTAGCATGTTTGATCTTGCATAGGTTACATTTAGCCTGTTTCCTAATGGTAATTCTTCTGCTTCAGCTGCATGTAAACTTAGTGCAAGCGCACATTTCCTTTGTTCTAATTCAATTTCTGTCTCGTCTTTTACATTATTTATTGTGGTGTTGTTCAGTCCTATTATTGTCAAGCCTATTACTATGGTTGTGAGAAAAAGCTTTGTTCTCCAATTAAGCCATCCTGTTTCTTCCCCTCCTTCTGCCTCATAATTTACAGTGATTAGGCAGCGATGGCTCCGTTTCTTTGGTATGTACATCATCCTGGGGTTTTTTGATCAGAAATATTCCTTCCACCCCTCTTTGATCCCTTAATTAAGGATCACAGACAACTGCTTCAGAGCTAGTATCCAAGTCTATGTGAGTATTCTCTCCCAGATGGGCCTCTGCCCTGCTCACAGTCTTTTCCTGATTGTCTCTTAGTCTCTGAGAATGTCTTCTTATCAATGGCTTTTCAGTATTTTTCTGATCTTTGCTGTGCTCCTCGGGGGCCTGTGCCCTTTCTTTCAAAAAAGTTTTAATTGTCTGTACCTGGAATGGAGCTTCCGCTGGTCGACAACACGATAAATGGTACCAGACTTTCTTCCCAGCAACTCTTACAGCGTTTTCGGTGGACAGCAGCACCTGGTATTGACCTGACCATCTAGGCTCTGCCCACTTCCGTCTGACCACTTTGATGTACACCCAGTCACCAGGCTTGACGTTTTGTAGGGATGCGTCTATCTCAGCAGTGCTTTCTCCAGCTGCTTTGACCTGTTGAAATATGAACTTATGGATTTCTGGTAAATGTTGTAGGTAGTTTAAAAGTCCTTTCTCACATTGTTCCACGGGTGGGTTCTCCCCAGGTCCATAATAGTTCGGGACCGGGAATGGCCTCCCTGTCAGCATCTCGTGTGGTGTGAGATGCGTTAGTCTATTGGCTTGTGACCTCATGCTCATCAGGGCCAGAGGTAATGCGTCCACCCAATTAATCTTATTTTGACTGTCTGCTATTATTTTAGCCAATTTACCTTTTAGTGTACCGTTGGCCCTTTCGACTGTTCCTTGCGCACGTGGATGGTACCCACAGCCAAACTTTTGCTTTATCCCAAGCTTTGCCATTGCCTGACGCATCACTGCTGATGCAAAAGCAGTGCCGTTATTGCTCGACAATCTCCGCGGAACGCCAAATCCAGGAAAGACTTCTTTACACAGAAAATTAGCAGCTGACTTAGTGTCTGGCTTTCGTGTCGGTACCGCCTCTATCCATCTACTGAACCTGTCAACCACAACCAATATGTATCTGAATCCTCTTATTCTTTCAGTCATATCTATGTGGTCCACATATAAGTGAACAAAAGGACCTGACACTGTTGGTATGTGCCCAAGAGGGGTTACAAAGACTTTCTTAATGTTGTGAAGATTACAGACTTGACATTCTCTTAACACACGATCCACGGTGGGGGCTAGGAGAGGTGTCCACCACGTTATCTGAATATTCTTCAAAACCTCTGCTCTTGATCTATGGTCTGGGCCATGAGCCTGATCAATGACAGTTTTCACTAGTGAGGTTGGTAATACCAACTTTCCTTGCACACTCCTCCATAAAACCATATCAGATCCTGCCGGAGACGTTTTTATGGCACCTTTTCGCTCCCACTCAGCTTTCTCATATAGTCCTGCTTTCTCCTGCTCTGTGCTGATAATGTCCAAGCTCATTAATGGCCCATTATCTCTTTTCGTTAACACTGGACCTTGACACACTCCCGAAGCCGCATTTTTTGCTAATTTGTCTGCTAAGTTATTGCCTTGACTTAATAAGTTCTTAGCTCACTGGTGAGCGGCGCATTTCATGATAGCAAGCTTGGCTGGCAACTTTATTGCCGTTAATAAATCAGTTATTGCCTCCTTGTGTGTCACAGGCGTCCCATCGGCTTTCTGAAACCCCCGCTGCTCCCATGTTTTGGCATGCAAATGCACAACTCCATATCCATACTATGAATCTGTATAAATGTTTACTTTTAAGCCTTTAGCTAGTTTACATGCTTCGGTCAGTGCTTTTATTTCAGATAATTGAGCTGAACATGGCTGTGGAATTCCTGTGGCCTGTACTGTTGAAAACGTATTGTCTGCATTAAGTTTCGCGATGCCATAACCTGCATGCATTCCTTTTTCATCTCGGAAACAAGATCCATCTACAAATAGTGTCAAATCTGCTTCAATAGGCTGATTATACATTTCTTTCCGTGGCTTTAGAAATTCATCTGTCGATTTTACGCAGTCATGCTGTTCTCCATCTAAAGGTGTAATCATTTTGGTGGCCGGGTTGACTGTATTACAGAGTTGTATTATTAATTCAGGGGCTGACAGAATTACTTCATACCCCGTTTTTCTAGCCTGTGTCAACACGAATTTAGGACTAGTCAACAATGCGTGCAACTGATGCGTGGTGTACATAGTAATTGGAAAACCCATTGTTATCACTGAAGCCTTTTTAAATGCAGTCACAGCTGATGCTAATGATCTGTAACACGGTGCTAAACCTTCTTCGATACTATCTAATTTTGAGCTGTAATAAGCTATAGGCTGTTTGCCAACCGCACTGTTTTGCATCAGTACTGCTGATGAATAGCCATCTCTCTCTGCTACATATAGATGAAACATTTTTTTATAATCAGGATTTCCAAGTGCTGGAGCTTTTTGCATGCTGTCTTTTAATGCAGAGAATGCTCTGTCAGCTTCTTCAGCCCAGTTTAATCGAGCCCGATTATCACCTTGACCTGCGGATTTCATGAGACCTCTTAATGGTGAAACTAATTGTGCAAAATCACAAATCCATGGTCTACTATAGCCAGCTGTGCCTAAGAATGTCATCATCTGTCCCACAGTTTGTGATTTTGGCGCCTTTGTTATAGCCTCTATATGAGACGGAGCAATTTTTCTCTTATTCCCACTTAGGATACGACCTAAATATTCCACCTCAGGTTGACAAAATTGTAATTTTTCTTTACTAACTTTGTGTCCTCCATGTACCAACGTTTGTAACACAGAATCTTTTTCAAACTGTTCCCGATTAGGACTACATATTAGCAGATCGTCTACATATTGGATTACTGTACTCACGACGTTCAAACTTTGCAGGTCATGGTTGCGCCTGGTTGAATTTTGATGGGGACAACTTTAGGCCTTGTGGCAGTCGGATGTAGGACAGGCTCCTTTCTCTCCCGTCTCAGTCATAAAAGGTAAAACAAAACAGATAGCGTGAGTCAGGATGTATAGGAATGCTGAAAAAAGCTGAACACAAATCGATAACTGTGAACCACTCGAATACTAGACATTATCAGGCAGGGGTCGGGAAAAATGGGTCTTTCATCCTCAATAATTGCATTAATTGCTCTTAAATCATATACCAGCCTATAATCAGGTGAATGTGGTTTCTTTATAGGAAAGATTGGTGTATTCCAGGGACCCTTCAATTCTTCCAATACTCCTGCATCTAATAGCCCTTCAATTGTTGGTAGAGGTGTGCGATACCGCTAGATTTGGTATCGATCCGATACCAAGTAAATACAGGGCCAGTATCGCCGATACCGATACCAATACCGATACTTTTTAATAATTAAGGTGGATGCGTCTTCAACCTAAATCTAAATGAATTTTCATGACTTTTAATTTGTTTTTGTGATTTGCATTTTGGGTTATTAATCAGTACTACAAAAGCTTTTGTTCAGAAACAACTTTTGGTTACTTCTGTTTTATTTAAATAAACAAAGTTACAAAATGATTACTTCACAAATATAAAAAATGTAAAAACAAATTCTCTTTTGAAGTAGCATGTTAACAAAAAATGTTTCTCCTCTTTAGTGCACTTCTTTTCAGGATTAATTTCTTAAATAAACAAAGTCACAAAGTTTTACTTCAAAATAAATATAAAAAATGTAAAACAAATTCTCCTTGTAATACGATATAATGAGAACAGCCATACAACGCTCCTCTTTCTCTCTGCTGCCATTCTCCGCCTCTGACTGTGACTGACTGCTGTTAGACATGCGCGGCTGAGCTTGTTCCCCACTGGCTACAACGTCTTAGCAACTCCTATAAAGTTTATCACAACGGTTTCCCAGCATCAAAATGTCTGGTTGTTGCGTGTACGGTTGCACCAATCGATACTCCACCAAGGGGCTTAAGTTTCATAGGATTCCGACAGGATCACGGCCGTTTCAGAAGAATCGGCGACGCCTGTGGCTGCAGGCGATTAAACGTGTTGATTGGAGCGAGGACATAATAAAAAATGCTCGCGTCTGCAGCGCCCACTTTATATCAGGTAAGTTTATCTATGTACTCTTGAGTTTAATGGAAAGCATGGTTTACATTATTGATTGTCTGTAGCCTACGGTGTAGTTTATCAATGCAGCTGAAGTTTGATGACCACATGCAGCTAGTTTCATAAGCTGGTTTTGGATTTGGCTAGTAGCAAAAAACTGTGTGTGTGTTATTTGCAAATTAAGCATTATTGGACTCTAGTAATCCTCGTTTACATTAGTGATTGTATGTATGATGTAGAATAATATTCAAATGCAGGTAAAGTTCGATAAACTGGCGGTAGATTTGGCTAGTAAACAAACGTGTGTGTTTTATTTGCAGGTGAGGCGTCATTGGACTCTAGTAGTCCTGATTTTGTGCCTTCTGTCTTTGTGTACACAAAACAGAGCCAGAACCCCAAAGCAAAATTGGAGAGGTAAGAATATTTAATTCCCCCCTCTTTTCTATTTAGTTTGTTTTTCTCTTGCATAACTGTATATTTCTGCTGTTTTTATTGTAGGTACCATAGGAAAAGGAGGAGAGATGACAGACCTATAACGGCAGCAAATCTATGTGTTCCTTCTAAAACTCCGAACAAGAATGCAGCATGGATCATTGTCCAGGTATGAATATATTTCATCTTAACTGATTGATTGTCAGGGTGTGTGTGTGTGTGCTCCTGCCAGGCATACTGCTCTAATTGCATATCTGTATATGAGTACACAGGCCCCTGGATGAGTCAAATGCAGACAAAAAATATCGCCCTGTGATCAATAAAGTATCTTTTCTTTTATCATGGAAAAGTTTTGAAAAATCATTGCTAAAATGTGTGAGAACCCCCAATTGTGAAATTGTCTGCATTGGTTGCAGCACATACTAATTTTTCACTTTTTTTCAGACAAGCAGATCACAAAAGAGTCAGGTTTCTTAGAACTTTTGGAGCCTAGGGATGAGGTTTTAGCCGACAGGGGATTTCTCATCAGAGACGAGCTTGCAGCTTATGGTGCAACCCTTCGTATCCCTCATTTCACAAAAGGAAAAAAGCAGCTTTCTGCACAGGAAGTTGACACATCTAGACAACTTTCTCGTGTGAGAATCCATGTGGAGCGAGTTATTGGTCGGTGGAAAAACTTTAAGATTTTGCAAACAATGATTCCAGTGTCGCAGGTTAACATGCTAGATGATGTTGTGACTGTATGTGGTGCCCTCACAAACCTCTGTAGGAGTGTTGTTTCCAAATGAGTAACAACATAACAACATAACATTTAGTCATTTAGCAGACGCTTTTATCCAAAGCGACTTACAAGTGAGGATAACAATGGAAGCAATTTTAACAACACAAGGTACAAAAAGCATAAGTGCACAAAAAACTAGTCAGTTTAAACCCAGCGCAGTATACAATGCTAAGGATAAGAGATTTTTTTTTTTGTTTTGTTTTGTTTTTAGAAAGGAATCGATAGAAAGAAAGTAGAACTCAGTGTTTGTCAGTCAGGTGTTGATGGAAGAGATGTGTTTTCAGGTGTTTTTTAAAGATGGCTACAGAATTTGCTGATCTTGTAGCAGCAGGTAGATCATTCCACCAATGTGGAACATATCCAGAGAAGGTACGTGAGAGTGATTTTGTACCTTTTTGGGACGGTACCACCAGACGTACCACCAGACGAGTAACCATGTTTCAGAAGAAACATTACCATGTTTTTCCATGAGTTACATTACCATGTATTAATTTTAACGTGATTTACATTTGTAAAACGTATTTACTGTACATGAATCATAATGCATTATAATAAACCTCCCAACATTGGCTGCCACTGGTGTGTATAATGTACTTCCCCCAAGATTATCTCAATTCACAGAGCTTTTCAATCTCATTTGTAATTGTTATTAGTAGTTTTATTGCAATGTACGCAAGATACATATTATTAATAAAGTACTATACAGAAGTGCGTCAACACAGCAATCAATAACAACAACATAAAATGTAAGAATAAGGATAAATGTAGAACTGGGTGAAGAATATGAATTAATGTAGGTAAAAAATTAAGGAAAACAAATGTAGGTCTGGGTAATATGGACCAGATTCATAACACAACACAGAACATTTCCCAGTCCTAAATTTGATGGGACATTTAATTCTGTTCTTTTATACTGCATTATATCGTTTAGGTATGTTTTGCTGATCTTGTTAGTTGTGGTCGATTGGCGTAATTTAGTGCTTGTGATTCGACCAGCCCTCTAGGTGTACCAGTCCTTTGACTTTGACTGTTGCCGTGTCATTATTATTATTATTATTATTATTATTATTATTATTACCTGCATTTCCTGTGGTGAGAGTTCCCTAAGTGTTACATCAAATAAAGCAGTCAAAGGCTCAGGTAAGTCAGGATGCTCCTCTGAATCAGTATCAGATGATGCAGTGTCTGTGTCACTATTTTCCAGGCTTGTCAGCACTGCAGCACAGGGGTACACAACCTGCAGTTCCCGGATGTCATCATCTGTCAACACTGATAATAGAGTAAAAAAAACGACACAGTTACTGTGCTGCATAATGTTCACATCAGAGCTTTAAACACACAGGTGTACAATATACAACAAACAAATGTCATTTCTAAAAATAAGTAACCTGAAGACAAATGCAGACCTATTCAAACTAACATAAATTATACTGATAAAAATTAAACTGTGTCTGCAGGCATTTTCATCTCTGCATCACCAAGTTACACCTTTCTAATGCTACATTATGGTGTCAAAAACTATGGCAATAGGAAGCTTATCTAGGCTGTCAACTATTACATGCCTCTGGGTGTGATACTATTTTTCCTAGCAGATGTTAAAGGTGTTTGAAGCTGCCTGTCTAGCCTCTTTGGTTTGTGAAAGCTGATTTCCCTCAATGGAGCTGGTCTGACTTCTTTCCTGCTGATGTCTTTCCACATGCACACTCCAGATGTAACTGCTGCTTTCTCAGTCCTTCCCATCCTAACATAGAGCTCAACTTTGAATAATATTGCAGCTGCATGACTGCAGCATGACCCAAGCCTGAAAAATCACAAAACATAATAAACTTACTGGCTGATCAATAATGTTATGACCAGGGCTTGAAAGTAACTGACATTTTGAACACTGTTGGCACTGTGTAATTCGTGAAAATTGTAGTTTCAAACCCTGGTTATGAGAACATATGAGAATAAAGGAGAGTAGGTTAAACCTAAGTTAAACCTGAAAGGACAGTAACACTGAAGCATAATTCATCTTTTATGTCAACTACAAGCCCACAACACCAAATAATAGCATACTTACCGCCATACAGGTGCAGTTCGCCATGAGGGCGTAGTTCTCGTTGGTTGATTATAACCCAAGCCTCATACATCATTGTCTTGTGTCCTTGTCTTTGACTAGGAAGAATTTCTGATTTTAACACACAAAACTCTGAGTCTATGTCATGGTATTTGACGTTCTGTACATGACCACAGACAACGTATTCATAAGCATCCAGTGATTTATATGCTCGTAATTTCTCTCGGGTGTACACGCTCGGTTTCTCAACTAAATACGTATATATATCTGGCCACTGTATATTTGGCCATCTGCTAACGTCTTCTATCCAATCCACTATAGTACACGGATCTGGTAGCCGGATACCATTTGATAAAGTCAACTTTTTGAAATAACTTTCTCTGTCTGTGTTGCTTAATCCGCTCGCGTAGCTTGACATGCTGCTGATTCTCGCCATACTTCTGTTGCCAATATGCGCGCGCATACGTTGCTACGTCATCATTGTGTACAAACAGTAAAAGGGTCTATACAGTTCCAGGTTTAATGTGTATTTGTATTGGAGGTGATGACTTAACTAGCCCTACATCTGTTTTGCTTTTAGACCAGAGTTCAGCTGGTACTTGTTCTAACAAGTACCAGCCTCTTTTAATTCTCCTTTTAACAATATTATTTCAATTGTTTAACCTATTTTCCTTCACTTTTAAAGCACTAAGTCTTACTAACATCTGTATTTACCTTTCCCAGGGATCCCGTGTGTACACACACTCGCTCACACACACTCTGACCGGTCCACACGGCACTTCAGTTCAGCCTCTCTTTCCAGAGCCTTGGTCTGAACTCATTAGTGGGTTTGTGTCGCTCAGTCGTACGTCTTATATCTCAATTCCTGCGCCAAGCTGAACTTTTAAGATAGAAAAGGGACGCTAACTATTTTTCCTTCCCACTAAGGTACTTTTAACTTACGTTTCTGGCGGTCAACAGCCCTATATTTAGTCCAGTCGACTTGGACAGCGTGTTACCCTTTATTAAAGCAGGCCTTTAATCTAAATTTTTCTCCTTTTTATATTGGGTATTTTGTCTGTTACTCCTTTTTTTTAATTTTCTTCAACTATACTTAAACTCAGCTGGAAAATCGCATAAATTTAGATTTCTGTCTTCTCTCAGGCATCCTTCCCTTCAGACCCCTGCGCGCTTTGCCAGGTTCTGCGTACTTCAGACGTCTCTGTATTCTTTTGCGCGAAGAATTTAGACCGTCTTTTAAAACATTTCTTCCCCGGGATATAAACGGCGTTTTAACGTTTCTATCTGTGGATAAAATTAGACTCACAATTTTTCCGCTTGCGTGCCAACTTCCTTCTCAGAGTTATCTAAACGTACACCTTATTTAGATTATACCCAAAGATAGAAATACTCCCTTTAATTGATTTCTTCCCTGACGTACAGACTACACCATATTTAGATTATGCTCCCTGGATAAAATCTCTAAATTCTTCCTGAAGAAACAAACAGTGTTGTTCTTAGCCTGCATTCAATGGACAGAAATGATTTATAAATAATCCCTGTAGTGATTATAGATGTAATAGAAATATTAATTTATTAATTTGGGTAAGTTATCAATTAATATTTTTATTATCAAAATTATTGTCTTGTTGAGGGCATCACCCAGATAAGTTCTGGGAAACTGATTATATTTACTAAGTCTCAATTAATCTGAAGGAATAGAATTCTATCTGTTTTGAATATGTCTTATATAAACATTAAAACACCAAATCAAAATCTTTAACGTTTTATGGGGTTTTATTAAAGATTATACAAAGTTAGGACACAAAGGAAAAGATTATTGACGGATAATGAGAATGATTAAAACAGAATAAAAAACAATAACATTTACTGATTAGAACTTTGTGGAGTAAAGGGGAAGTTTTGAACCATTAAATATGCCGTTTACCTAAGGGTTTCACGGATTTTAGAGGGAAGTAGATGAAGGTATAGTGACTTGAGCTTATAAAATACAGTTTAGAACGCCAAACTCCTGCTGTGTCATGTGCGGCTAACTTGGTTCGCTGGTACTGGCCCAGGTCGATTTCCGTCAGGGGGTCCAAAGTTTTGCTTCGGACCTCTGAAGCGGGGCGTCTGGGTTTGGAAGAGACCGCTCTCACAAGGCGTCCGTCACGTGACGATGCCGCTGGCTGGTTATCGATGCGGCTGTTGAAGCGGAGTTGATGTGACGGCGTCACTGTATAAAGCTATCTATCTCTGCCGTTGACATTAGGCAGAAACAGATTAGAGTCTTTGAAAACTGTCGCTAGACCACTGGAAAAAGAGGTCTCGGGAGTCGTTCCTCTGTCTTAAAGCGTCTGTTAGTTCAAGCGGAGTTCTTGGTCTTTCACAAGAACTACCAAAATGTCTTCCGTCGTCGAATGAATGTCGAATGACGTCAAAAAGAGTGTCTTACAAAAATAGGCAATGTGTAGCTTTAAAAGGAAAAATCACGTTTGCACGGCGTGTGCAACGGTCTAGAAAAATTTAAAAGTAAGTCAATAGTTAATAGAGAAGAGTCCACACGCAACAGGATTGCTCGGGACAAAGAAAAAAGCGTAAGAGCAAAGAAGCGAAAAGAACGGTTTACGGTGTGCGCACGCGTTTTGTGTGCTGCTTGGATGAGGCGTGTTTTCGAGACGGCCTGGGCGCCTGTCTTATGATCGGGAGGGGAATGTCATTCCAACTAATTTTAATTCAAATAATCCTTTTACCTTCCACAAAGTAACATTGAATTTTAGTTTTTCACAATCATAAGCATACACATACATTGGTACTGCAGATTTATACCGATAGAATGCATCTTTACGCATGCTGAAACACACATAAATTCATTCAACAATTTTATTAACTGTAAACTTGTGAGACTGATGGAAAACGAGTCGATTCCTCTCGTTATGACTCTGGATTCTGTAAGGAGCATTAAAAAGATCAACAGAATAACACAATATACTTAGATACACACTTTTAATAAGAGGGTCCAAGTTATTCGTTTAATGAAAGACTTAGCGGCGTTCAACCGTCACTAGATGGCAGTATGGTATCATCCAGAAAGCTCAGATTCCTTGACCTCAAAGGTCTTTCCATTAGTGTCTGGGTGGTACCAATACACAAAAATCGTATTTCAAAGAGCCGTAACTGTCACGTCCTGGGCCCAGCCAGTCTAAAGGTTTGGAGATAACATCTTGATCTGCTCTGGAATGTAGAAAAACAAAGTCTTTAATTAGGGTTATCCCTGAGTTCTTGTCCTTTTATGAAAACAACCGGCCGTCTGTTCCGAATTAGCAGATAGGTGTTAAGGTCCTTTTTCCCAGTAGAGCAAACACTTTCTGAGTCTGAAAAAGGGGGTTTACAGCATAAATTGTCAGTTCGTGACATTTAGTGAGGTCAACCCTTGTATGATACAGTCCATGGCCTGAACTCCTTGTCCTGGTTGCTACATCCCTAATAAAGTCCCCTATGCCCCTACTCTAGGTTCTTTTGAGGTGAGGTTTTTAGAGTGGTCCCCCCAAGCTGCACCACAGACACCTAACCGTTCAAAAAGTAAAAAAAGGTCTCACCCTCGATGGTCTCAGCGCCTGGGATGCTTTCTCTGGGCGGTCAGGCAGAAAGAGAGTCACTCTTCCACAGGTCCTCTCCTGGATTCTGGCTCGCCAATTGTTGTGTCAAAACTGACCTCTCAGTCTTTGGCACTATTGTATGGAATAAGTTATGAACGCAACACCAGATCCAATGCCATTAGAGTCTTTATTGTTTCACAACCAACACAATAAACGACTCGAGTAGTCTTCCCCAGCTCTACTGATCTTTGAACATTAGACATAAGCTTTTATACAGTTCTGATATGACAGTACAGTAATAACTCTTTCTGTAAAGCCTTGAAGTTCATTATTAACTTTCTGATATCATCCTGTAAGGCCTGGTAGATCTCCTCATTAACTCCCTGATGTCATTCTGTACGGCCTTGGGGGGGGATCCTCCTCAGGCTCTGTATCCTCCGATAACAGACACCTGCGTCTTTATCTGGTCTTTCCTGTGTGTGTGTCCAGTACGATGGATCGGTTTGATGACCCCAGGATCTCTGTGCCCCAGACAGAGTAAAACTTACTTACTTCTCAGTCTCTCTCCTCTTAGATTAACCATTATTGTAATGCTTCCACATCCACCTCCCTTCACTCTCTCCATCAGTGCACCCATCATTCACTTGTATTCAGGAACATTTACAATATACAACATACTTAGAATAAGTATGTAGAAAAAGTACTGTAAAAAGATCATACTTTCACTTAACATTTTCCACATGAAAGGGATCAAAATGTAAATATGAGGGACAATATAATAAGAAATGCTATTTATTTGTGAATTAAATGTGTGTTTATGTTTACAGTTGTATTGTGTCTGTGAATATAGAAGAAATATGACTGTATGAAAGACCAATCATCGTTTGGTTTATCAGTGTTTTCAATAAAAGAGATAATTTGAATAGTAGAGCTAAAGCTACAAAAAAAATCCAGTTTATTTATACAAACGTAACTAGACTTAAATAGAAAGATCAACCATTGAATTATTTTTTTTTGTTATTTATTACACAAGCACTGAAACATATGATATGACGTTTATTTTTATTTATTATGTGAATTATGTCTAGTAAATATTGATGTGAGGTGTAGCGTAATAGCTATATATTGATGTGATAAGAAATATTAATTTATTAATTTGGGTAAATTATTAATTAATATTTTATTATCAAATTTGTCTCGTAAAAAGGGGCACCACCAGATGATTCTGGAAAACTGATTATATTGATTAAGTCTCAATTAATCTGAAGGAAGAGAATTCTAACCTGTCTTCGAATATAATTCTGAAAATAATCAAAAGAAAACCAGATCAAAATCCTTAAAATTTTATGGGGTTTTATTAAAGATTCTACAGGGTTAACACATTTGATGAATGGGGAAGGACACAAAAGGGTAAATTATTGACATATAATGGAATAATAATTAACACAAAATGAAAAACAACAAAATTACTGAATCTAACTTTGTGGAGGAGAATGTTTGACTAATTAGAACTCGGCTGGGAGTTTAATTAGGATTATTACGACGGGTTTGTAGGAGATATGTGAATGGACATGGATATAAATTAAGTTCTGCATGGACCTTTACTCAAGACAGTGTACAGTTGTATAACGCCAAACTTCAGTGTCATGTGCTTAACTCACTCTAGTCGTCTTGCGAACCTCAGCATTCAGGCCAAAGATCCAAAGTGGTGCTCCAGAATTTTAGCGCTGCTCAGCGGGTTGTTGGTGACGACAAGATGGCGGCACATGTACACGGATCCCCAAAGGAGCCTGGAAGCTCCAACGTAGGGTCTATAAGGCGTTCTGTCACGGTCTGGGAGTGTAAGGCAGGCTCCTACCCGTTGTTGGGACAAGAGTCTTTTAACACAAAAATTGATCACTTGAAAAGCGTCTCAGGAATCGTTTTCCTCTGGCTTAGAGCGTCTGTGGCCCACGTGGAGTTCTCAGTTTGTCGAGAGAACTACAAAAATGTCTTCTTCCTCGTGCCGGTTACGTCACGAGAGTTTTACAAAAATAGTTAATGCGTGGCTGTTAAAGAAAAATAAAAATCACGTTGCGTGGTTTCGCAACGGGTCTTAACTTGAAAGTAGAGTAGAAGAAGAGTAAAAGCACACGCGCAGAGCGCGTTGAATAGAAGCGAAGCAAGAGAACAAGAGCGCGAACTTCCCGCGTGCTCGGAAGTTTTGTTCTGCTAGAGAGGGGGTGTGTCTCTGGGCGTTTCTGTTGGTTTGGGGAAACGCCTGGTTCGTAATTCAACACTATTCCTCCACAAGATTAAATGAATAGTTAGCCTTTACACAATCATAAGCATACATTTAAATTTGGTACTGCAGATTGATATCGATAGAATGCATTTTGAACATGTTGTAACAAGTATAAAGTCATTCAATCATTTTATTAACTGTAAGCTTGTAAAACTGATGTAAGAAAGGATTCTTGTCGTGACTCTAAATCCTGTGGGGAAAAACATTAATTCATCATTTAAACATTTTCTTTTTATTAAACAAAGATGTTCATTTCTGAAATGTCCGAGTCCCTTGGTAAACTTTTCGTTTACGGAAGTTAAAAGTCAGTTTTATTGAGAAAGTATTTAGCAGAGTTCCTCCATACTGTCGCTAGGGGGCAGTGTTGTAACGTTCATACTGTCTCAAATCCTGGTTGGATCAAAGCATTCCGATGTTCAAACTGAACCAGTCCTAAAGCTTCTCTGTAGAGCTAGATAAACAATTTTATCTCAAGGATTTACAACTGGAATGACAGCTGCCATCTGTGTCTGTTTAAAAGTCCTTTTGGCTGGCAAAAGAAAACATTTCCTGTGTTTGGAGAAGGTGGATTACAGCTTAAATTGCCGGGGTTTGACAATTTTAGTGCTGCAAACTCTGGTTGACCTCCATCTGGTGTCCTTGGTCACTACAGAGGTCTTGAATGTGGTTCAATGTTCTGCTGCTGTGAATCTAATAAAATGAGTGTGATGTGAACTTTGGCTTTACTTGGTTATGGCATAAATATGGAACAAGGTGTGTTTTCTGAATAAACATACTGGCATTAGACTGATATTTTCTGTCAATCAGTTTTATTGAAAGATTAGAAAACAGAACTGAAGTATAAAGAGGTGATCAGCTTCCACTTGGATTTGTGTGTAGCATTCACACTGCCTCACAGTGTCTGGATCACTCGGATTGCTCTGCAAAATAAATATTTAACTGTAAACCTTGATGCAGTGGTTCATTACAGTTCGTACAGTATAGTAAAGACAGAATATTTATTTAAATCAATGGAGCCAATACTATATAGCATAAAAACACATGACACAACAATGATGCGTCATTAAGAGAAGTTTGTGTTATGTGCGTGTGTGTGTGAGAAGACACTTACACTTGCAAAAATAGTCCACCTCCAGGTATTTGTAAGTCCCTCTACAGGGTTCCCCAAACTCAGAGGTGCTGGCAGTTACAGAGCAGCTTCTCTTCCCATTACAGCTGTGTAAAGTAATTTAAGACAACACCAATTTTAGTACAACATACATTTGAAAGAGAGACGCTTTATTATTTTAATGATTTTCATTGACTTAACAGTTCAGCCACTTGAGTTGCAGGGCTTGTGCAGTTCACATTTTGGAGCTCAGCTGGAGGTCGACCTAAAGAGCATGTGGTCTGGTTATGTCGGCCAAAATTCGTTCTATAGATGTGCATCACCTGCCATCTATCTGTAGGCAGAGGAAATATGATGGCATGGGAAACTAATCTGGGCACATCATGAGTCAATATTAATGTACACATACCACACTGGAGGTAGGCCACAGAGTTCTCACATGTTACATTGTTGACTGTAACAGAAACACAAATCAGATTAGAGAATTTGTAAAGCCTTATGGATTCTATATGTTTGATACAAAAGTGCACTGACTGAGTGGGACGCAGGTGTAAGTGGTCTCCAGGTATTTGTAGGTGCCATAGCAGGGATCAGAAAAGCGTAAAGCGTTCATATTCACTTCACATTCACTCTTCCCGTCGCACCTGCAGAAGGTACAAGGAAGAATAACTAAAAGCATAAAAATACTTCTTGTAGCATACTTCTTGTGTTTCATAATTTGAAACTTTAGACATAGATTTCATCAAGTTTTACTGGGATTCTTCAAAATAAGGAACATATTCATTTTAAAGATATACCTTTCCTTGAGGAGGGCCAGAGAGCCAGTTTGAAAGCATCTTATGTTGGAAAGCTGCTCCTGAGGCCTGCCTTCGCTACATGTCTTCCTGTTCAGACGTCCATACAGAGCTGTTTGCACAAAAATGACTCCAGAAGCTGTGTAAAGACAGCACCAAAAACAGAGCTTAACCACTATTTAATTTGTTTACTATTGTTTACTGAGCCCAGAAGACATTTAAAAACATTGTCCTACCACAGCTGAGATGCTGAGATGTTTCGTTATCACAGGTGGAAACTTTGTATGTGGAGAGTGGGGTTTGTGAAGGATGTGCGGCAGAAAAGCCTTAAAAAAGAAAAAAAAAAAATTTATTCATTTATTATTAAAAAATGTATTTACGGTAATAAGGTAATATGAAAGGAAATACACAGAAATCCACAGAAACACACAAATATCATGATTCATATTAATCACTGACTTACCTGCTCTGATCAGCAGGAGAGTTGCAACCAACCCTGAAAACAGAGTTTAAAACACATTAATCCCTTTCTAATAATGTGTATGAGAAACGTTACAGCAGCAGTGGTATAGGCTATAGGCTACTCACACATTGTAGAGACGACTTGGAGGCAGAGCATTCTTACAGAAGATCCAGCTGCAGATGATCTGACAGCATTCACAGAGGCTCTTTATATAGTGTTGTGCTTGAGGTCATGGCCCAGCCCGTAAGCAAACTAAGCGGCTGCATAGGGCCCGTGGCCTGTAGGGGGCCCCTAACAGATCCAGCGTTTGTTGAATTCGTACTTTTAATTTGCCCCTCACCCTGCTCTGTAAGTGTGTGGTTAAATGTTGGGTATGTTTACATGTTTTAGACAAAAAGACGATAGGAAAATCGTATTTCTGTAGCTATAATTAAACACTCTAGTGTAGCTCTCTGGAATCCTATTGAACAGAAAAAAGAGGCAGCCAAAAGAAGAAGAGTTTCAGATGAGTTTGTTGACCTCTTGTTAGTGTTTTATTTAAGCACACATCCGAGATAAGAGAGGATTAATACAAAATAAAGTCAAAGTGAGAAAGAGCAGGGATGTTGTCGGGCTATTGCTTTTGCCCTCTTTGGCTGAGCTTTTGCTAAAGTGCCCCTCCGTGGTTCAAATGACTAACATTTGTACATAAAAGTTGACAGAGGTGAGTGCTTCAAGGGTGTCTAAAGCAATAAAATCCAACAGGTGCCCTTCAAGGACAAAGAGGCTAAGTATTTCCTTACAAGATGGACCAGCAACTGCAGTCAAGAGATGTCCAAAGCACTCTGTTGTATTGAAGAATTAAAAGTCTTTTATTAGTGACATGGACAAGCCTGCGTTTTGACACATAAAACGTGTCTTCATCAGGGCATAAATGAAACAAAACCCAGCTGTGGAAATTTAAAAGAGGTGAGGATCATGTGATGAGAGACAGTGACCATTGAACAATAAATATGAAGGGTAAGTATTTAATAATTTCAAAGCTCTATGACAAAGTATTAATCACAAATATAAGTAAATCTAAAAAGAGGATTGTAGGTTAAGATAAAAATACAGACTCTACCTCACTGTTTATTAATCAAACAAAACACAGTGAGTACATACATCATTATATCCAAATTATGACCAACATTACAGGAAAAGCATTACAAAAAAAAATTATAATGATATTGGATGCCAAGAGACGTATTGAGCCCAAAGGGATAATAAAACCAACAAAGCAAGGTTTTCAGTTCTGATGACATAATTATGTTCTACAAACATTTTTTGTGCGGCAGATATAAAAGCAACCACATTCACAGTCTATTCTGTGTACAACAAAAGCTGAGTTGCAATTGGCAAGGGTGCGGCAGTGATAGGTCCTTTCTAGTTTTGCGTCCATAAAGATGATAGCTTTGTTTATCTGTGAACAGTGTTTGATGTTCTATCCTCCTTAGTTTGAGCATCTTCTCAGCAACAACTTTCTTACTTAATCTTACAGACTCTGAACTGTCTCCAGGCCACTGAGAATACCTTCAGACCCCTTACACTGAAACAAATAATATTAGATGTGATCAGCAGCCAGGGCAATGGGCTAGATGCTATTGTCACATGTGAACACAAAGGACAGGATGAGACCGACTTTCCTGTAGTTCTTTGACTTTGGACAAAAATATATGAGGGTGAGTGTGAGTATATGGTGGAGACATGTTTACACTGAGTAGGACAAACTTACCGGATTGTTCAATTAGAATGAGAAAAAACACTTTTCTGGGTAAAACTAATACTAAAACTGCATGCCTTTTTGTTGATCAACCTGCTAGACAATGTTTGAAATATTATGTTGTATCAAAACTTGTATAACTTGTTCAGAGTTAAAAGGGCTATTGATAGTTGTTTGTTGTATAATGGCTCTTAGTATTTATTAAGTGTAATTGTTTTTTTTGCACCTGCGCCAAAGAATTAGAGGCCAGAGAGCAAGAGTCATTTTGCACACTTTGTTAACATCAATATACCTGTTCAATCTTGCCTATTTAAGAGCCGAAGACAGCGGCCTCAAGGTTAAGGCACAGGTTTGACAGGTTTTGGTCTTCAACATGCGGACCTTGAGAAGTTTTGATTTGGACCGCAAGACATTTTACATAATTACAAGCGCATTGTGTAAAATATGATTTTTTGACCTGGCACTCCGCGGGTCCTCAGGTTACCATGGTTACGGACAGAGCAGAGGCATTTTCAACATTCAACATGTTTAGCGTAGCCTGAGTTAGAAACGACTCAAGTAAAACCTTCGTGCCTCATGGTTCGTTTGCGCTGCGATGGCAAAACATTACAGACATTGGCATTCATTCATTTGATCTCATTTAAACTCGCAAACAATGTAAGTAATTAGCTTGCACCATTTCATTAATTTGAACCTAATGAATAACCTAATGGGTGAGTAAAAATCTGAAAAGGTGTGAAAGGAGTGTTTGGAGTTGAGTGATATATAAGTCTGCCTTAAGTTCAGTGTTAGTTTCTGTGGGAATCCTAAAATGTGACCCTACACGGGGAAAACACAGGAAATAAATCTTTGTATTCTGATTGTGACTGGTGTTGTATAGAGCCAAAAAGATTAGAAGTGTGTCAATGTCCCAATATTTATCGACCTGACTGTATATGGTCTGACTGAATTGGCTGGATGGTGCACATATTGTTGTTCCCAGAGTCCCAAAAAAAGCCCACAGTTGTGTACGCTGCTCTCATGGCGGTCCCTTTTATTTGTTGAGTTGATACTGAAACAAGAAAATGTTATTGTTAAAGGTCCATTGTGTGAGATTGACAATTAAATCAGTAGGTGGGGTCAATGTGTTCTGTGTCTTTTGTAGAAAATGCTCAAAGGCCTCCAGACCTTCCTTATGGTCAATGTTAGTGTAGAGAGACTCCACATCCATTGTAACTAATTAGGTGTTTGAAACCTGATTCAGATCATGGAGCTTATTTAGAACATGTGTTGTATCTTCTAAGTACAATTCCAAAGATACTGTGAGAGGTTTGAAAAAAAAAAAGATCTATGTATTTGGACAACAGTTCAGTCAATGTGTCAGTCCCACTTATGATGGGTCTACCTGGGGATCAGAAGGTAAAAAGTGGCCAATTTAGGGCTGGTTCACCTTGCCCTTACTTTATACCACACACCAAACTGGCTACGACCAACGAGACACTTCCCAAACTCCGGTGCTCCTTTTTCTCTCACAGCATTGCAGGACAGAGTCTGACACTGCTGCACACTCACTCAGCGGACTTTTGGGCTGTTAATTATCAGAGTCTTTTATTTACTCTTTCAATGAGACAAACAGGCATTCTCTGGTGCATCGCCTCCCTTTAAATTACAAACCAAACTGGCAACAGAAAATAAACAGAATGAGACACTTGCATTTGTGCACTTTTATACACACCCTGTGTTTGATACAACTTGATAGGAACATCACATACAAAAAATTAACAAAACATTTGTTTGAAAAACATAAGCAGGCATTTAGCATTTAGCATTGTTAGCTTACTGTGCAGGTTTAATAGCTCACAGGTATTTGCTTTCTGTGTGGGAATACCTGAAATATAGCAGGACAAATGGGTGTATCTCATCTACAAGAGCTTAAATAATGGGCACAATAATACAAACAATCTTTACCTGCTTCTATGATGACACAAGACAAAGACAGCACTAAACAAAGACAAACCCATAATAATAATAAAGATAAAGTAAATGTGTCATGTGAGTCAGAACTAAATACCCAACTCTGGTACAGACATGGTACATTCGATTAGATTTGATTCAACTTTATTGTCATTACACATGTACAAGTACAATGCAAGAAAATGCACTTTAGGTCTAACCAGAAGAGCAATAGCAGCAGGTGAAGGATATCCAGTATTTGCATAAATAAATAAGTTAGTATTGTAGAAGTAATTTGCAGTACATGCTACTTGATGTGAGATTAAAGTGCTTTACTAACAAAGAACTGTGAGAAGTTTGAGAAAGAGCATTGTTATGGAAGATCCAGTCTGACTGGTAAAAATGAAAACTGAGGAGAGTGCAACATAAGCCTGTATTTATTTGATAAAGACCAATGTTTACTATTTAGGTGTGGTGCTAAACAGTATTATTGACTTTTATTTCTGTAAAGCACTTTGAATAACACAGTGTACAGTTGTGCCCTTTTTTAAAGAATATAAATTATAACACAAAAACATTTTTTATAGTTAGTTTTGATGATGAAGTAAATGATATTTATTGTCAAACAACTGTGTTTACTCTTATAATGACAACAGAAACTACCCAAATGACCCTGATCAAAAGTTTACATAGCCCAGAGGCTCTTTAAATAAAATAGCCCAGAGGCTCTTTAGTCTTCCCATTCTTCTTGACAAAAAGCCTCCAGTTCCTGTAAATTCTTGGGCTGTTTTGCATGAACTGCACGTTAGAGATCTCCCCAGAGTGGCTTAAATATATTGAGGTCAGTCCAGAACCTACACTTTATGCTGAGGAGTAGGACAGAGTGGCTCAGTGGTAGAGCAGTCGTCCTATAACCGGAAGGTTGGCGGTTCGATTCCTGCTCTGCCCTGTTCATACTATCGTTGTGTCCTTGGGCAGGACACTTAACCCACCTTGCCTCCAGTGTCCGTAGCACTGGTGTATGAATGTGTGTGACTGTAGAGGTGTGTTTGGTGGTGGTCGGAGAAGGTTGAGCGCCGTGTGTATGGCAGCCCCCATCTCTGTCTGCCCCAGGTGTGAATGTGTGTGAATGGGGTGAGTGGAGGCACGATGTAAAGCGCTTTGGGCGCCCGAGAAGGGTGCAAAAAAGCGCTATATAAATGCATGCCATTTACCATTCATGCTGCTGTGGCCAATGACAGGTCGACTAGGTCGAGTTAGTAACTCAGTTACCACATTGTAAAAGTAACTCAGTTACTCAGCAAAGTAACTGAAGTAATTTTTTATGTTCTATAAGGGTATTACAGCTTAAAAATCAAAGATGTTTAAATTAACGAAGAATAAAAACACTACATACAAATAAATAAATATTAAAAATAAAATTTAATGGCTAATCCAACTCTCTCTGTAGATTAACATGTTGTTCATTCTCAAAGAAAATGAATAATACATTAATCTATTCTAAATTACTCCTCATCTAAAAACTAAACCAATCGAGCGTTGCTTGTTTTAACAGTGGCTCTGTCTCCTTCACTGGAACTCACGCTAGCTTCATTTGGGGTTAGCAGCAGCAGCAAGTGTCGTGTTAGCATGTGTTGATGTGAGGTGCTTCATAAGATTTGAGTTGCTTGAGGCAGATGTGGATAAAGTCTTTTTTCCTGTTTAGTGGTAGTCAGAGCGCGCAGTGAGAGCGTCAGCCAATCATCGCTTTTGCAGCGTTCATCATCTTCACCCCTGCTCTCTCCAGAAGCAGCTGATGTGTAGCCAAAGCATGACACCTCGCACTTTATTCACAAAAAACATAAATAAATGAGCCGGAAAACTATTTCAATGGGCTGTGAATAATAAAGGTTTATTTTAAAGTACATCTGCCACTGTAGGCCTACAATTATTAACAATGTTAACAAAAAAAGAAAAAGAAAAGCAGTAACAAACGAAAAAAAAAAAAAGATTTTTTATAACGATTCAAAGTAGGAATCAGTTCTCAATTCCAAATACAGGTAACAATGTTGCTATCAAACATTGTAGAGCACTTTTTAGTTTCTACTAAATTTTAACATGCCGTGCCTTTTCACTTGCCCATTTATCTAATATTGCATCAAATGAAATAGTTCGTGCCAGACTGTTTTCAATGGAAATTACTGCTAATTGGGTTAAGCGATCATTACTCATGTTGGAACGAAGGTATGTTTTTATCAGCTTTAGCTTGCTGAACGATCTCTCCGCAGAGGCAACTGTCATGGGCAATGTCAGGAAAACTCTCAGGGCTACGATTACATTTGGAAAAAACAAATCAAGGTTCTCCTGTAGGAGGAAATTTAATTTATCCAGAGCCTTGTCATGACCCTTAAGTAGACGGCTCGCTGGGTAAATTTCCTGAATGATATCCCTTGAAACATCATTGGTAGCTAGGGCATATCCTGTCACTGATTCCTCCAACTCAGCTTTTGTCATGTGTTCCATTTTAAAGATGAACTTAAACTTTTCGGACACAAGCTGAAGATTACAAAATCTATCAGACAACTCCTGAATTACTGCGTCAACAATTGCATTGAAAACCAAGCACCTAAAATGGGTCTCAGGTTCCTGTTCATAATGGCCAGTGCTGGAATCATCACCATGAAATCTCTTTTGCTTTCTGAAACGTCTCTCTCTAAACTCAGGGGAAGCATCCATCTCAGTGGCTATTTGGCGTGCAATGTCAAGGGATGTTTGAAAGCCCTCCACTCTATACTTGCAGAGTCTATCATTCTAGTAGCAGTGTCCATCGAGATGTTCACTGCTTGCATTGCCTTACTGACATAGGTGATCTCTGACAATAGATCATACCAAACCAAGAGGCACATGAGGAACTCCATGCTGACAATCTCGCTAGACAGTGACTTTGCCTCTGAGACAATTTTGCTGTCTTTTTCCACTTCCTCAAGCTTTTCCAAAGCATCAAGGATCCCCCCTAACTGGAAACGTACAGCTTTGACTGAGTCTATTTTAGCTTCCCACCTGGTATCACTCAGAGGCTTCAGTGTAATGACCACAAATTCTTTCAAAATATCCCACCTCTTCACTGAAGCCGAAAAAATGGTGTACAGTCTTTGGAGAGTGCCAAAAAAGGTTAGACACACTCTGTTTGATGACGCAGCATCACATAGCAGGAGGTTCAGACTGTGGCTACAACAGGGGATAAAAGTGCCTCTGGACACTTCTGCTGCACCAATGCTTGCACACCCTTGTGTATACCCCTCATATTAGAGCCATTGTCATAGCTCTGCCCCCTACAGTTAGCCAACTCCAACCCCAGGTTATCCAGTACCCCAGTGAGTGTTTCTGTGAGGCCTTTACCAGTTGTGTCCTTTACAACTGTAAAGCCAACAAAAGACTCATTGATGGTAGCATTCTTGTTGTCGTCTGTGTGAGAAAATGGACATTTTTGTTTATTAATGTGTAGGCCCCCCACAATATTTTATTTTACTTTAGTTAAAAGTAGTGTACACTAAGTGATTATGAAGTTTTAATGAAACTCTATTGGCGCAGTACATGTTATAACGCTTGTTGTATTATACTGGTGCCACAAGGTGGCGTTCGCTTGTTTCGAGTAGTAGTTATGACTCACGAGGAAGTGAGTAGCAAGTTCGTTGAAGAATCTGGATGTGAACATGACTAAAAAAACACGCAGTAGTTTTTGTCTATGTATCCGGACAATAAAGTAAGGACACTGAAATTTACAAAAGTTTCCTCCTCTTCTTCTACAAGTGCAACAAAATTTGGTAGCAGAGGATGGTTCAGCTGTGCTCAAGAAGACGGTGAGTCACAAAAAAGAAAAAAAAAAAAAACAAGATGGAGTTCGAGCGGCTACAGGACAAGCTAAGCGAGGCTTTGGTGCAGCTACAGCCTGAGCAGCTATATGATGTGTGTTCTTTCGCTAAAATAGACACCGAAAAGCCACCCAAAAGCACACGCTGATAAGATTAATTAGTGAGGAAGTTGAAAAGATCATTGAAAGTTAAGAGGAGGACATAGCACGCACATTCTTGCAAAACTTGATCACGCATGCTAACAATGCTAAACTCCGTGACCTCCAGCCACAGGCGACAGCAGCAAGCACGAGTCAAGATGCGGAAGTACTAGTGAGTTTACAAAAACAATACGCAGCTCTGCAGGAAAGTTTTCTAGATTCAACTAGAAGGCTTGAACTAGAGATGGCAAAGCTAACAACAAGAGGGGCAGATCAACCACAAAGACAGTTTACTCTGACGCCGCCCGCTATTTCCCCGAGTCCTTCACTGCCTGAAGTGACCATTAGGAGGGAGTTCAGAATTAATGGCCAGAAAGGAGAACGGGGTCAAAAAGACAAACTGTCGTATTCCAACCTCATTCACCAGATAGATATGGGCCTAAAGAAGAATCACAGTGAGGCTGAGATTATTGAAGCGGTTGTCAGAGCGGTGAGTCCCGGCCTCAGTTTACGTGATATGCTGGAGATAAAGTCTGATCTCACCCTCTCACAGTTGCGCACGATACTGCGTGGACATTATAAAGAGGACAGTTCCACTGACCTGTATAATAGACTAATCAATCTTACTCAGGACAATAATGAGTCACCACAAAACTTCCTTTTCCGTGCTATGGAGTTAAAAGAAAGACTTTTGTTGGCATCCATAGAGCCTGGCACTGAAGAGCAGTACAGCCCCGACCTGATTCAGAGAAAGTTTCTCAGGGCTGTAGAAACAGGACTGATTAGTGCTGACGTAAAATACCAGCTCAAGCGCTACCTGGAGGATCCGGCAGTAACAGATGAGCTACTTATAGCCAAAACAAATGCAGCAGCCAGTCTTGAATGGGAAAGACACCAAAAATTCAAAAAACAAATGAAAGAGCCCAAAGTCAGAGAACTTCGAGTAGAAGCTCAAGCAGTCCCAGAGGCAACAGTGGCAAGTGTAGGCAGTCAAGCCGCCCCATTGATAAAAGGTAAACCGCCTAAACTACAGGCCACAGCAACCAGCACTGAGTCAAAGCTCCTGGACATAGTAATACAGCTCAAAGGTGAAATGGAGGAGATAAAGAAAGCCATACGAGAGTCTCCCAGAGCCCCTTTCAACACAAGAGCCAGCAGAAAACGCGGATGCAAAAACTGTCAGTCAGTTAATAATGGAGACCAGTGTAACCATTGTTTCAAATGAGGGATGACTGGTCACATGTCACAGGACTGCAGGACTGGAAACAGATCAGGTAAAAAGGCACGTTGACATGGCCGCAAATACTGTCACAACCACACCCACACAAGTTGACACACAGGATTTGTACAACCTAGTCACGGACAGTATTCAGAAGTTAGAGGCAAAACTGGAAGCTAAAGCAGAAATGCCCCAGGAAAAGGAAACAGTCAGTATCAGTTTACTGTCCCCTAATCGTCGTACACGATTGCTCAATCTGATTGGAAAAAAAAATGTCATTAGCTGCCTTCTAAATGATGTGGAGACAAAAGCATTATGGGACACTGGGTCACAGGTCTGCCGAATAAATGAGACCTGGAGACAAGAAAACATGCCAAACACTCCAGTCAGGGACCTAGCTGAGTTAGTGGGTCCAGAGGTACTGGATGGGAGGGCCGTGAACCAGACACCAATTCCATTCTCTGGGTGGGTGGAGGCTACCTTTAAGCTTCCTACGGACAGTGGTCAACAGATAGAGCTTTTTGTTCCATTGTTGGTGGCAACTGGAGCTGGGGTGGCTGAGCAGCCTATCATTGGATTTAATGTGATTGAGCATATCCTTAAGATGGGTATTGAACCCCCTTGTGCCATCAGTGAAGCGGTGAGCGCCGCCTTCTCATTTAATTGCAAAAAGACAGAAGTTTTTCTGAAGGTGATGCAAAGTAGAGATGATGGGTTGGGGGAAGGCACAGTAAAATTAGGCAGGGAGACAGTGACCATTCCAGCGGGCCAAACCAAAACAGTAAAATGTTTTGTCAGAGCGGGCACACTCGCAGAGATGCAGGATGTACTATTCGAGCCAAATCAGTATACTCAACTACCAGACGGGTTACAGATGCAGGGTGGAGTAGTGCAGTTAAAGAAAGGGAGTAGATCGATGTTCACCATTCCGGTCAATAACAGTACTACTCGTGACATTAAACTGGCAGCTAAAACAGTTGTGGGACAGACACAGAGAGTGAAAACCGTCTATCCTGCAGAGAGGATAAATGCTTCTGTTAGTCAGGTAGTGACTGGATGGAATGGAAAAAAATAAAATAAATGAAGTAAACTGCGAAAATAAAGAAATGGACAGTGCTGTGAATGAATCTCTGGACATTTGGGTGCCCCCAGTTCCCCTTGAGCACCTCCGTCCAGCGGAGCAGGAAAAAGTTAGACAGCTTCTGAAAGAGGAAAGGCAAGTTTTTGCACATGATGAGTATGACGTAGGGACAATTCCCTCTCTGCAGTTAAAAATAAGACTGAACGATCCCACTCCTGTCAAAAAGACATACATCTCAGTCCCTAGATCACTTCATAAAGAAGTAAAAGAATACCTGGAGGATTTGTTAAACCGGGGCTGGATAACCACATCTAAGTCATCTTACTCTAGTCCCATTGTCTGTTTGCGGAAAAAAGATGGAGGTCTTTGCTTGTGCTGCGACTATCGGGAGCTCAATAACAAGTCAATACCTGATCGCCACCCAATCCCCCGCATACAGGACATGTTGAACAGTCTGAAGGGAAGTGCCTGGTTTTCAGTCCTCGATCAAGGGAAGGCATATCACCAGGGCTTCCTGGAAGAGTCAAGCCGTCCCCTCACTGCTTTCATCACCCCCTGGGGTCTCTTCGAATGGGTAAGAATTCCATTTGGATTGTCCTCAGCACCAGCAGCATTCCAAAGATCTATGGAGGAGTGTTTGTGGGGGTTGAGGGATGATATATGTCTGCCTTACCTCGATGATAATCTTGTTCATTCACAGACTTTTGAAGACCACTTACGTGACCTGAGAAATGTCCTGCACCGCTACAGAAACCACGGGGTGAAGTTGACCCCACGTAAATGTGAGTTATTCAAGCAGCAGGTACGTTTTCTCGGCAAGCTGGTAACAGAAGAGGGCTATACGATGGACCCTGCTGAGATTGCCCCAGTGCAGGTCCTAAAACAGAGCCAACCTGCCACTATAGGAGAGTTGAGAAAGATAATAGGCTTTGTCTCATACTACCGCAGCTACATACCAAACTTCTCCCGTATCGCAAAGCCTCTTTATGACCTCCTTGCTAATGGAAGAACAGACATAGCAAAACGAACCCCAAAAAGACAAGACAAAAAGAAACAAAGTGGGGTAGGTCCTGAAGTGGGCCATATGTGAGAGGTTTCGGGATTTTCTGTACTACTCCCCACCATTTACAGTCTATACTGACAATAATCCCCTTACATATGTGCTCACTACCGCAAAGTTAAATGCAACAACACAGAGGTGGGTTGCAGAGCTAGCGGACTTCCAGTTTGTGATTAAATACCGCCCAGGTAAAGCCAATAGGGATGCAGATGGTCTCTCACGTATGCCCTTAGATATAGAGCAGTACATGAGCAAATGCACACAAGATGTTAATCCTGATGTAATGCAATGTGTGGCTCAGGCAGTTACTGTAAAGTCACAAGAAAATGAGCCATGGTTTTGCCCAGTGACCATTTCCACTCTCATTAGTGAGGCAGAGCAGGAAGTCAGCTCAATTGCTGAAATACCCAGAATTGTGTTGAAAAAGGCTCAAGAAGAAGATACAGTGATAGGAGATGTTTTACGTTATGTGTAGTCAAACGATGGCCAAAAGTGGAAAGCAGCTCAACAGTAAAACTGCTGCCCTGTTCAGAGAAAAGCACAAGCTGCAAATGGGGGAGGATGGACTGCTCTATAGGAAAACTACATCCCGCACCCAGTTACTCTTGCCCCAAAAGTTCCACAGACTAGTTTACAAAGAGCTCCACGAAAACATGGGCCACCTGGGAGTGGAGAGGGTAATGAACCTGATCATGGAGCGCTTTTATTGGGCTCATATGCAGAGGGATGTCGAGCATTATATTACCAAAGTGTGCAGTTGTTTGAAAAACAAACGTCCCAACAAGCCAACAAGGGCACCACTAACGAACTTTGTCACCACCTATCCATTTGAACTAGTGTCCGTTGATTTTCTACATCTGGAAAGATGCAAAGGCGGATATGAGTATATCTTAGTCTTAATGGACCACTTCACACGTTTCGCTCAGGCCTACCCTGTCGCAACAAAGCTGCCCACACTGCTGCAGAAAAAATATTTGGGGACTTCGCTCTTAAGTTTGGTTTCCCCACCCGTCTTCACCACGACCAGGGGAAGGAGTTCCAAAATAAATTGTTTGCAAAACTACAGGAATACAGTGGGGTTCAGGGGTCACGAACAACGCCCTACCACCCTCAAGGGAATGGGCAGGTGGAACGGTTTAACCGTACATTTGTTGTCTATGCTCAGAAACTTGCCCAAGCAGCAAAGGCAGACTGGAAATCCTCTCTCGCGAAGGTGGTTCATTCCTATAACTGTACGCGCAGTGAAGCTACGGGGTATGCGCCATACTTCTTATTGTTTGGCCGTAGTCCAAAGCTGCCAATTGACATAATGTTTGGTCTGGAGACAAAAGAACAGAGTTCCTCCCATCAGGATTATGCAGAACAGTGGAGGTCAAAAATGGCCGAAGCGTACAAACTGGCCTCAAAGTCAGCATGCAAAGAGGGGATGAGAGGCAAAGTCTTTATGACAAAAGGTTCATGGTGCTGAGTTACTTCCTGGATCCAGAGTGCTTGTCAGAAATTTAACAGAGAAAGGTGGGCCTGTAAAACTGAGATCATTTTGGGAAGATCGTATATATGTTGTAACTCAGAGGAAACATCAAGACAGTCCAGTCTATGAAATCAAACCTGAGAATGGCAAAGGACGTGTCCGAATATTGCACAGAAATCTGCTGTTGCCATGTGACTTTCTTTCATTAGAAACGGGAGTGCCTCCTGATAAAGCCACAAAGAAAACAAAAAGAGGCCCAAGGAAACAAAGTCACGTAACCACTCAAGACAGCACAGCCGATGAGGATGAAGATGGCTGGCACGCCATAATTGTACTGCACCCTGACAATAATAGTCAAAGTAACTCTCACCTCAGAGCTGAAGCACCCGTGTTTTACCCAGGTAATGACACAACTCGGGAGAGTGAGGACCACAACACTGATAATGACACAAGAGCGCAGCAAGCACCAGAGGCCAATGAAGTGGTGGCGCCTGAGATCCTGGCTGAGAGAGGTGAAAACCAGGGAGATGTGTTGTCAGAGTCCGACTCCAGTGACCAGGAGAGTCCTGCCCAAATCCCAGCGAAACAGTATCCTTTCAGACAAAGGAAAAAGAGGGTGATATTTACTTTCTGATATGTTGGGCCAGCCTAACACTTCACATGTTTAGAGATTTATAAAAGTGTGATAAGTACCCATAGTTACTGTTCAAAGTTTATAGATTTTGTAAGTAAATGAGTATTGGTTACTAAACTCATTTAGATGTTACCATTATTGTTACAGAAAAAAAAAAGATTTCAGTGTGTTAATCTGTACCACATATTGGTTAGTTAAGTAGGCTACAACTATGTTGAGTACCTTACTCTCAGGAAAGATGCAGATACTCACTACGGTGGATGGTGCAGATGTATGTTACCGTGCACAAGGACATCTTCTGCAGACATGCGGCGTAGAAATGGAGATATATGCCGTACAGTGGACTGTAACCAGTTTTGCATCTTTATGGACTTTAATGTGCTCCTGACTCCGGCGAGTAGTATCCTACTCACATGTAATGCATAAATACCAAACGTGGAATGTTAATATGAAAGAAAAAGAGTTTTATAATGTCGGGACGACATTACATTTTTGAGGGGAGAATGTGAGAAAATGGACATTTTTGTTTATTAATGTGTAGGCCCCCCACAATATTTTATTTTACTTTAGTTAAAAGTACACTAAGTGATTATGAAGTTTTAATGAAACTCTATTGGCGCAGTACATGTTATAACGCTTGTTGTATTATACTGGTGCCACAAGGTGGCGTTCGCTTGTTTTGAGTAGTAGTTATGACTCACGAGGAAGTGAGTAGCAAGTTCGTTGAAGAATCTGGATGTGAACATGACTAAAAAAACACGCAGTAGTTTTTGTCTATGTATCCGGACAATAAAGTAAGGACACTGAAATTTACAAAAGTTTCCTCCTCTTCTTCTACAAGTGCAACGTCTGTATGAACATACCGGATTATTACAGAGGCCTGTTCCTGCTTTGAGATGTCAGGTGTGCAATCCAACTCCACTGCAAAGTACTTAGAGGCTTTGACCTGGGCACAAATTTGACCAAGTACACATTCTGAAATTGAATCTAAAAATTCATTTTGCGTGCACCAGGACAGATATCCTGTGGTTTCTTTAGAGGCTACCTTTCTAAGATGCTCTGCTAGTGTGACATCATATCGTGCTATGACCTCAAGAACACCCAGAAAATTTCCATTTTTAGGATCTCCTAACTTAGCATTCTTTCCCCTCAGTGGCAAGTTCCTTTCTGCAAGAAAGAGTATGCAGTCAATCACTCTTGTTAACACACTTCTCCAGTGGGCCTTTTCAGCATCTATGGCTCTTTGCAATGTTCTGTCAATAGTTTTACCAAGGCGTAAGCGTGATGCTAATTCTTTCCACAACAGATAAGCATTTATGTGATCACCACTGGTTTCATGGTGCTGCAGCATTTTTGAAAGACACTGCCAGTTATTAAACCCCACCACAAAGCGTGCGTAAACAATTCTAGCTCCACCAAAAAGCTTACATGCAAAACAATAAACTTTATTTGTTCTTTTGGAGTCAATATCCAATCCCGCTGCACTTTTTCTCCATTAGACATTGAACGAAAACAGTATGCTTTGGAAAAACACCTTCTACTCTTGTCTGATCTTGGATACGGCCCGTCGGGACATTTCTGTGGGCCATTCTTAACCATACACTGCCTAAATGAGTCCCCAATCTGGTGTGGTGGTGGCCAGTCAGATGGATCTTCTGAGTAAGGCCTTGCCTCAGCCCTCTCATCTTCACCTCTCTTTTCCACAATCTCTTCCACCTCATCTTCACCTCTCTTTTCCATAATCTCTTCCACCTCATCTTCACCTCTCTTTTCCACAATCTCTTCCACCTCATCTTCACCTCTCTTTTCCACCTCATCTTCACCTCCCTTTTCCACAATCTCCTTAAATTCCTCCTCAGTGGTGAGTGGCTTTCCATCTCTGTAGGATAGGTTGGTCAACAGAACTTCAAACCATACTGGAGATTTAATTTTGTGTGGTTTAACTAAAAGAACTCCTACCTGATGTCATCACTGGTCTCATCCTTACTTGATGCCATCGCCAATCTCATGTGTGTCTCTTTTACTCCTTGCCTGTGTTCTTCTCCACTAAGACATTTTGTCAAACAAACATTATATAATAAATTTCCATATAACTTTTTCCGTATTAATAATATTTAGAAATTGATCTGTTGGTATCAAGTGGTTCTCCCTACACGTCTTCCACCTAATGTTAGACCTACCTGTTGCCTTCCCCTGTCTTTCCTGATCCGCCATCCTCACACCTGAATGAAATGAACTCAGTTAAATGAATATAGCAGCCTAAATTTAATTCTTAAATCAGCCTATTGATGGCATCAGATAATACAACTATTAGGCATGGTTCCATTGTAAACCACAGATTAGTTGTTTTTTTCAAATTATTGAAATAATTTAAAATTATTATCCTTTATTGTACATGTCATAGTACCTTATATTTTCCAGTTTTCGGCTCAGTAACCTCGGTTTTGCATATTAAGTTAGCCTTAATTTAAACCCCTTTTGGCTGCTACATTACCAGTGTTAGCAAACGCGCTAGCTAGTTTGTTAAAATGAATATTCCAAGCCTCCAAACCGCTCCAAATACAGAAGTCACACTTGAAATCCTACCTGTTGAATTTTACCATCCACTTGCTTAGCTGCTGTCCCATTCCTTGACACGCATTCTCCCTTTCCCTCTTTCTTTTTCTATTTTTAACCCCCGATAGCTTTTTTGGTTTATCCATCTTCTCATGACAACTGTACGTAACGTTACCTGCTCGCTCAGCGCGCTCACGGTGCCCCCGCCGCGCCCGCCACGCCCACTCGCGATATTCCATTTATTCTATTTATGGAATCTAATGAGGGCGCCTACTGTAGCCTGTTAGTCCTCTAAAATTTTATATAGTATTGAGGAAATACTGAAATGATTTAGAAACGCACAACAGCAGCTAAGCTTCATTTAGGAAATACCATGAAAAAAAACAAAAAAAAACAAAAAAAACTTTTTATTATTATTTTTTTTCCATCGTTTTGGCGCCCCTATGCGCCGCATATGCCGCATACCCCCTTTTTGCGCCACTGACTCCGTTACTGAAAAATTAACGCAGTTAGTAACGCTGTTATACTCTAACGCCGTTACTTCCAACACTGATCGGCAGTGCCGTATGCTGTATGCACAAGCAAATGTATTGGCACGGAAATTTGGCTCATGCACTGATATATATTTCTGTATAATATGCCAGAGTAACATTAGTCCACATGGGTTATTGTAGAACTGCATAGTGAGTCACAAGCGAGCAGCAGCTTTATCAGAAACATCTTTAGTTACATGCAGGCCATTAGGGAGACAAATAAAAGACGCTGTCAAAATTAAAAAGGACAAATAGAAAACATGCATTAGTTACACTACAGACATCTTATTAAGCAAAAGAAACAGAAGTTGTTAAAACAGCAGGGCACAGAGGGGTTTAATACTGACAAGTCTGATCTAAAAAGCCACATTTTTAAAAGAGAGTGAAATAATCCACTTAATAATATTCCATTATTTGGAAGCTCAAAAAGAAACGACAGACTGACTGAAAGCTGTTTTTCTAATGTATTTAGTCTATCAATTTGTTAGTATTTTTCTATTGAGATGCACTCTTTTTACACTTGTTATTTGCTCACTTTGCACGCTACATCGGTCCTAGATTAGACACCTACTCACTCACCTGTTGAAACCAGTTACCAACCAGTGAAAGTACTGATACAGTGGCAGGGAGAGCCTGCTTCCTGCGAGGGGCGCGGCCATAGATTACTATTACTTTTGTGGTGTCAAGTTGACCATGGACACAACTCGTTGATACAGGAATGCTTTAAATAAAAATATATACAACTGTGATTCTACAATAAATCAATTAAATAAAGTAGCTACAATTCCATATAATGTCTTTTCTTTATATCTCTTTTAACAGGGAAGGACTTGACTTGCACAACTGTGGCCACCAATTTCTTTTTCAAAAGACAAACATCCAAAGCCTAGACGTTCACGGCAGGTATGTATTGCTGAAAAGGTAAGTGTCAATTACATTGAAGAGGTTGAGAATGTTAATAATGTGTCAAATGACAGTGTTGAGTGTCAAAGTGTAAATATTATGTATGTCATGTACATTTGTGGCCATGCGAACCTTAAATGAGAAATGAATGAACTTGATTAGACCATTTTCTATATGTCTTAGAGCCTGCATGAACAGGGCCTAAGTACATTTATGAGAGCCTGTGTGAGCAATAGTTTACATCGTCGGTTGAATATGTCTGATAACAGGATTTGTTTTCAGAAAAATTTCCTCTGTTAAATATTGGATAGTTCGCTTTCATTTCATTTTGTTGTGAGACATGGTTCAGTATGCCCACCCTAGTTAATTGTATTTTTATGTTCTATATTGTCTTGTGCTATTATTTTTAATCCTTATGTCCTGGATGTATATTTTATTTAACGGTTGTTGTCCCGTCTAATATGTTCCCACTTAAGGCCTGCACCTTGTTGTGGTGAGTGAGCTTTCAACCAAGACAGGCCAACTTGAATTTGTTTTGTGATTTTTTTTTTGTCTGACTTTCCACAGGGTCCCATCCTGCAGCAGTCATTTTAAACTCCTCATCACATCCTCGCCATTTTCACCTTCACCCTTACAACCTGATTTGATTTTGGCTTTGTTTTTTGCTTCTCAAACCTTTTGGAACTGCATTACAAACATATGTGACACCTTTTACACACTTGAGCATTAAAAAAAAAAACTGTTTACAATTCATTTGCACTTTTTTCATTTTAAATGAAATGTATTGTATCATATGTTTTACAATTTTAAACAAACTTTTTTTCTGCTTTAAGTATGGGCATGCCTTACTTATAATTTAATCTATCATCTAGTTGTATAAAATCAAAAACTACAAAAATGTCAAATCGGATGTTTACAACATTGTCTAAGATTTTAAAAAAGAATGCAGTGTTTAAAAATCCCAATATTTTAAAAGTAATTAAACACAAATAAATAAAATACTAATGAACAAAAAACTGCTGCAGATGTTTTAACAGATGTTTCCAGGTGCAGAAGGCAGAAGCAGGGGAGCAGAGGGCAGGTCCATCGTGAAAACTACAAGAAAGAGTTATGTATAACATGGCTGTAACTGAGTGAAATATAGTCTCCAAAGTAATGTGTAACTGCACTTGTCTGGGCAGTGGGTTCTTGAGAGTGAGCAATTTAAACAGTGACATTTTCCATATTTTAAACTACAATAGAAAAAGTTAGATTAGCATGCCATATTATAGCTAAATACTACATGCATTATTAAAAGCCTTGTAAAATGTTAACTATATAACATATTATAGAGAGAAACATAGCGTGTTCATTAATCTAAAATCATTTTATTTTAATTTAGAAGTATTTATAGTATTTTGGCTTTAATTGCACAATCTACAGGTTCTTTCTGTACATTTAATACATGTTTTAACTCTATTTAGAAAAAGTATGTGACAAATAAAAATCTTTCAATCTATAGTTTAATCCCAAAAACATGCACAAAAGCCTGAAGTGGCAATAAAAAAAAGTATGTACTGTATACGTTTGTGGGACGGCGTGGCTCAGTGGTAGAGCAGTCGTCCTACAACCAGAAGGTTGGTGGTTCGATTCCCACTCTGCCCTGTTCATACTGTCGTTGTGTCCTTGAGCAAGACACTTAACCCACCTTGCCTCCAGTGTCCATAGCACTGGTGTATGAATGTGTGTGACTGTAGAGGTGTGTTTGGTGGTGGTCGGAGAAGGTTGAGCGCCGTTTGTATGGCAGCCCCCATCTCTGTGTGTGAAAGGGGTGAGTGGAAGCATGATGTCAAGTGCTTTGGGTGCCTGAGAAGGGTGCAAAAATGCGCTATATAAATGCATACCATTTACGTTTGAAGTCTTTGCTTTCTTTAGTGAACTTGCAAGTAAAACTTCAAATAAAATTAGCATAAAGCATAAAAAAGTTTTAACAGCTATTAGAGTTGACAGTGGCGCAAAAAAGGGGGATGCGCTATATGCGGCCTTTTTTTTTTTGTGGTATTTCCTAAATGTAGCTTAGCTGCTGTTGTGCGTTTCTGAATCATTTCAGTATTTCCTCAATACTATATAACATTTTATAGGACTCACAGGCTACGGTAGGCGCCCTCATTAGATTCCATAAATTGAATAGATGGAATATCACGAGAGGGCGTGGCTGGCGGGGGCGCCGTGAACGAGCAGGTAACGTTATGTGTTAGTTTTCACAGTACGCACACAGTTGTCTTTGAAAGATGGATAAAACAAAAAAAGAAAGAAAGAAAGAAAGAAAGAAAGAAAGAAAGAAAGAAAGAAAGAAAGAAAGAAAGAGGGAAAAGGAGATGGCATGTCAAGGTATGGGACAGCTGATAAACAAGTGGATTGTGAAAGGCAACAGGTAGGACTTAAAGTGAGACCTCTGTGCTTGGAGGCTTGCAATATTCATGTTAACAGACTTACAGTTAGTGTTTGCCAACACTGGGAATGTAGCAGCCAAATGGGGTTTAAATTAAGGCTAGCTTTATATGCAAAACTGAGGTTACTGAGACAGCATGGCGTGATCAATAAATTACGATAACTTGGAAAACAACTACACTGGTTAGTTTTTAGCATCCAGAGGGGGATTCAAACCTGGGTACCCATTATGTAAATCCCTGTCCTTAGCAACTGAGCTATCCAGCAGCTATAAATGTAGGTATTTAATATACACATGGCCCATGATACAGGTTAGTATGAACTAAAGAGCACTCTAGATTGTTTGGTAGCAAACATTTGGTTGCTAGTTTTTTTTTTTTGGAGGGGGGGGAGGCGCCAAAATTTATGCTGCATACCCCTCTAGCACTGGGTAGTTGCGCCCCTGAGAGTTGATTTCAAATTAGTTGATAAATGCAGCCAAAGTCATGAAGTCCACTTACTATTGACGAACAAGAGCAAGCCAACAATGGCAATGAGAGAAGGGTGGAAAACCCCACTGTGAAAAGAACAAAATGTAGCTTGGGCGGGAAGCTCCACTTGCGTTAGCCTGGTGTTAGCAACAGGTTAGCAATTGCCTTAGCCCACCCACGGGCTTACGATGCAACACTCCCTTTGCCCATTTTAGTAACATCCTCTGACAAAGGAGTCTGAAATGTCCGGATGTAATCGCCATTTTTTTGTTTGTTTTTCAATTGATAATTTATTTAATTTAGCCTCATTCAACAGTTTTTTTTATTTTGCTTTGTTTAAAAGTGAGCTATTGGTTTGGGGCTGTTCAGTGTTCAAAATTCCAATAAAGTATGGATGTTCTTCTCTTGGTACTGCGTATTCGTTTTACACTACATGCATCTTCTGATCAGACACTGATCAGAAGATGCGGGCTCTTTCCTTTGATCAGACCTGTTCAAAGGAAAGAGCCCACATCTAAACAGGGGAGGGGTCAGGAGGCTAACGGATAATCTCCTGCACTCCCTGAGACACCTAAATAGTTCTGGGCGCCCTCTTGAACAAAGAAAGGGTCCCCTGGGAAGCCTTCAGTCACTGAATTAAAAAAGCACTCCTGCCTCACCAGCCAAGTATCCTCCTCTGACTGTACCACCACAACACCCCCACCAATGAAATGGGCCCCCCAATAGGACCATGGACCCCCCCAGTAACATCAACACCTTCTGCAGACCTCACCATCTCTGTCCCATCCCCGGATTCATCAATGGGATTTCCAGATCACCTGGAAATTTTAGCAAAATCTGGAATTAATTACTTGTATACCGAAATACAGCTGAATATAACAGAACAATGAAGTAACTATTTACATACACACCAAATTATGTGTGACAGGGGTTACACTTTTGTGTAGTCTGCCGTAAAATGTGTCTTATACTTTTTTTTTTGTGGCACTCTCCCTCTGCCATTGTGCTCCTGTTTCTAGATAGACATAACTGATTAATTTGGTTTGGGAGAAGAGATAAAAGCCCGCCCACACTGACAATTGATTGGTTGATTTGCAGAAACTGGCCAATCAGGATGCTCTGTGTCTTACAAGTGCTTCGCACACACGCACATTAGCACACACACGCAAGGTCTCTTGCTCCCTCTTCCTCTCTGCCGTGCGCAGAGAGGAAACACAATTTGAAACACTCTCTCATGCGCGCTTGTTCGCTCGCTCTAGATTCCGGAAGATTTTAACTAATTTGTGGGCATCAGGGAGCCGCTATCAATATGCGGGAGACTCCCACAACTTCCGGGAGACTTGGGATGTCTGCATATGCACCCCTGTCAGACCACCTCCACTTCCTCCCAGACCAGCTCCAGAAGCCTTGACTAGTATCAAGGCTACTATCAGGGATTAGGACACTGAGGGCCTCTGCTGTTCCAGGACTTTTCGTCATAATAAACCACTTATCAACCCGAGGCCCTGGGAGAGAACACACCCCCCTAGCTGCATAGCTACAGTCAGAAGTCGCAGATTGGAGAAGAGAATAACAGTTAGATTGTCTAATCAGACAAATCTTATTCAAATCCCCTGCAAACAGATAAAGTCAGGTCCTGCTCAAACGAACTTGAAACTTGCAGTGTTCAATGTCAGGTCTTTGGGAAACAAATCTTTTTTAATAATGATTTTATAACTTCAAATAAGCTTAATTTTATGTTTTTAACCGAAACATGGTTAGACAGCAGGACTGGAAATGCGGTCCTTATTGAATCCACCCCATCGAATTTCACATTTTTATCCAAAGGGAAAACAAAAACGGTGGTGGTGTATGCGCCTTTCTTAGGATAATATTCTTATCCAGAAGCTATCACTTGGAGAGTTTTCATCAGTTGAGGTTTTCTCCATCTATTTTATTTGTAGTTCTTTACAAACCACCCCAACAATGTCATGATTTTATTGATGAGTTTACTGAAATGCTTTCGGTTTTCTGCACAGAATTTGAACAAATAGTCATATCATGTGATTTTAATGTACATGTGGATAATGTTTGTGACAGGAATGCTAAAGAACTTTCTACTATTCTTGGTCTTACTTTTTACTGGTTACTTTTGGTCTTTGTCACCATATTAATGAGCCGACCCATATCAGAGGTCACACTCTGGACCTGGTCATTACTAAAGGTATTGCAGATGTCACTGTAATTGATGTTGCTTTATCTGATCATTCTTGTGTCTTTTTTCATCCGCCTATAATTCCAAAAGTTGCTGTTGGACCTACTGTTGTTCAGAAGAGGCACATTAATGATAAGACTAGGACACAGTTTATGGAGGCAGTCAGGTCAAGTTGATGATTTGTTGAATTGTTATACTTCAGGTGTTTTATGGACACCATTGCTCCTGTTAAGGTTAAAGTGATCAGGAAGAGGCAAAAGGCTTTGTGGAGCAATGCTCATATTGTCAGGGCACAGAAAAGGGAATGCTGAAAAGCCGAAAAAATGCTGTAAATTGAAACTCTTAAATTTATTATGAGGTATACAAAGAAATTTTGCATGTTTTCAATCAAACTTTGCAAAAAGCAAGAGAAATATTCTTCTCAGAAATCATCAACAACAATAGTAACAACCTGCGTGTCCTGTTTGCTACAGTGAACAGATTAACAAACCCTCCAGCTCCATTTCCTCCAGAATTAGTTTCCACCACTAAATCCATTGTTTTTCAACGACAAAGTTCAAGGCATTAAACATGCAATACAGTCCAAAGGGCATACAACAACACTGCAACCACCTAGGAACCTGGAACATTTCCAAGGGCCTTAAACACTGCTGTCATTAAGCCTTTTCATCAAGTAGTCTTGATGCTACAGCGCTCAACAACTATCGGCCCATATCGAACCTCAAAAAGTTGTATATCAGCAACTTGCTAAGCGTCCCTTTGGCAGCTTTCACAGTTTGAGGCTGTCATCAGGCCAAAAAGAAAAAGCTTAAGGAACAATACAACTGTTTGCTTTTAGGAAAGCACATTCAACAAATAAAATACTACTGGTTTGATAATTGTTTGAGTGTTTACTGGTGGTATATTGATTTTGTGAAACATTTTCCAGTAAGTAATTTCCGTTAAGGTGCTGTCTTCTGATTTGCATTTATAAACTTTAATTTTCATAGTTATGAGGCCGGCCTATTTTTATTTTTTAACTGTGGCAGGACTGTTTTTGCAGTGGCAAAATACTTGCCCGGCCACTTATGTGCCCAGGCCACATTCACCAGAGAGCGTTTTTTTGGCAGGCCACTTTTAAAAGTGGACGAACACTTTTATAACTGGTCGCCAAAGTTTTAGCCCTTATGAAAACAGGCCGGCCATCCGTCCAGTCTGAAGCCTGTGACAGTAAATTAACCAGTGCAGAATGTCATTGTCCAGACAGATTTTAGAACACAATATAACATTGATTACTCTGCATTTTTTCTGTCCCAAAATGTCCTGTCATTTACAACAAAGTGCATAATTATACAAGGCTAGATGATAATAGTGTTTGTTTCCATCACAGTTCTTGAAGCATGTCTATTGAGTTACTGGTGAGAAGCACCTTGGCAAAAAGGCAGGTGAGGTTAGAAGAGATGAGCTCAAATGTGTTAAAATTATAAGTATTATGTGTCCTCCACATTGAGAGGAGCCAGCTGAAGTGGCTTGGGCATCTGTTCTGGATGCCTCCTGGATGCCTTCTCGGGGAGGTGTTCTGGGCGAGTCCCACTGGGAGGAGACACCGGGGAAGACCTAGGACACGCTGGAGGGACTATGTCTTTCAGCTGGGAACGCCTCGCTGGGTGTACTCTTTCAAGGAGAGCAAATGGATCTTTGGAGACACTTTCTGCAAAATAACAAGATTCTGCTTCAACATGAATTTATACGGCAGCATTGGCTTCCTCACCTGTATCAGTGTGTTCAGGTACCTGTCTATTGTTCATCCAACGAAAGTTCTGGGAAGATTAACTCCGACCCACTCTGTGGTGATCTCAGTCTTGGTTTGGCTGTTAGTTAGTGTTCAAAGTCTTCCAGATATGTTCTTCAGTAATACTTATGGAAACAGGACTGATAAATGTTACGACACCACATCTAACTATTATGTTGAGGAATATCTAAAATACAGTTTTGTCTGGACTCTGACTGGGTTTTGTTTGCCATTCCTCGTCACGCTGGGCTGCTACGGACATGTGATTGTGACTCTCTGCAAAAAGACCAACATGGAGAAGGAGCTGAAGCAGAGATGCTTGAGGCTACTGCTCATCTTGATTGTTCTCTTCTCAGTTTGTTACATTCCCTATCACGTTCTCAGAAACCTCAGCCTCTTGTCAAGAGTTCTTTTAGAAAAACAACAGTGCTATGGATGGTTTAATGGAGTCTACATTGATCAACAGATCAGTCGTGGCCTTGTGTGTCTGAACCCTGCTCTGAACCCTCTGGTTTACCTTTATGTTAATGAAAATGTTTCCTCTCAGCTCAGACAGCTCCTTACAGAAGCTCAGCAAGCCGTCTCATGGCTACCCTTGACACCTACTCGAAATTCTCAGGAGCATATCATTGAAAACTGAAATACTATAATCGTAGTTTCAGTTCAGCACCTGCTGCTTTAATATATATCTTTAAGCTAACAACTTCCTGTAGTAACGTTTCGTTTGACATACAAATGAAACAGAATAATGATGTCATGTGTTTATTAAAACAGTTATTTTTAGATTATATAGTATATTTTACTTTAAATTGAGTGGCCTTTAGCAAAGCTAAATGGTATCAATATATCTGCACAGTTTAGATCATCATTTCTATAGTCAAGAGCGAGCAGTAGAAGATTTGCTTCAACATCAATGAAAGCAGTTTTTTTTGTTTTTCTTTACCCTAATGGAGGGTCTAAGGATGCTTTCTAGTTCAACCGGTTTGTCTATTTGCTGTATTTGTTTTCTTGTCCAGCCCTTTGAGGCAATTCTTATTGTGATACTGGCTGTATGAATAAAATTGATTGAATGAATCACACTGGGCTGATACGGACATGTGTTTGTGACTCTCTGCCAAACCAGAAGGAAGCAACAACTCTTGAAACGGAAGGTACCTTTCATTATGTGAAACTGTAAGTACAACCCCTGTTACTTATCAGATAAACTGTGGTCTGGTGTGTCTGAACAGAGTTTTTAAGCCTCTGGTGTAAAGTCAGGGCTTCTACCAGGCATAGAGTGCAGCTTGGACAAACGCATCACAAAATAACATGGCCATCGAAGTTTCGGTCATCTTATGATGTTTATTCATTTGAACTGTGACTCAGTGCAGCGCAGGCCGACCCTTTACAGCGTGATGATATTAGTTATTAGTTGTGCACGCATCCTTCACGTGAGTACTCCAGTGGAGAAAAAAACCCTGCGTGCCTCTGTCATTGGGTAGGACATTAAAAATGTTCTTTTGTGATACTGTTCTTGTATATACATTTTTCACTAAAAGCTGTTTTGCACAGACATTCATTGCAGCCCACTTTGTTATTGTTCATTGACTTGAAGGGGCTGATGTCCTATTTGCAAAGTTTACAGTAGTAATAGTATGTAGTATGTAGACATTTCCATTTTATTTATTCTAATTTTATCTACTTTAAATATTTTTTGTTTTCTATCGAAATGTTCTTGCGTGATAATGTTCTTGTGTGGAAGTGTAAAAGCTGTTTTGCACAGAAATTCATTTCAGCCGGCTTTGTTTTTGATGTTTATTTGTGAGTAGGTATTGTATGAATAACACAAGTCAACGTAGCTTTACACACACACAACCACACACACACAAGTTTGACTATTGGCCGCATTCTCCTCTCCAGTACCCTGGCATAGACTTTCCCGGGGAGGCTGAGGAGTGTGATCCCTCTGTAGTTGGAACACACCCTCCGGTCCCCCTTCTTGAAACCATCTCTAAGCCATAAGTTATTATGTCATAACACAGTCAGACCTGTCTTTAAGTGTTCACCTGTTTGAGGCCCTCGTCAGAGAGATGTAATAATGTTCTGGAGGATCATGTGCTGCCTTCTGTGTCTCTGCTGCAGCCACTAAGAGTAAAGACCAGGGTTCGTAGAACCAAATCTGGTCCTTTGTGAAGTACACCTGGTCCTCACATTAATTATTACTGTTAATACAATCTTAAAAATTATTAGTAAATAATAGGTGAAAATGCATAAAAAGTTGTGTTGATACAGTTCTACTGTTTCGGGGAAACACATAAGACCAGTGTTATTTATTGGGTTTGATCTAAAGAGGTTTTAGGTCTCAGCTAAAGTTAATAAGAACTAATTAAACAAAACAAATTTACTGAGGTCTAAATCCTTCAGAGGCTTATTTATTGTTAATATCCACTCATTCAAAGTACCTAGCCTTAAATTGTATGTAAACGCTTGTAGAATTTGATTTTATTTGTTAATTTATATATTTAGAAATGGACAAACTTTAGCCTATATTTTTAAAAAAATATAGAAATATTTGCCATTTACTTAAGGACTATTGGAACTGGCTTTCGGGACAGTACTAGGAAGGTGATGAAAAAAGTTAGTCTGGAGCCCTGATTTGTGAAATAATATAAGGGCCCTTGTTCAATTCTAATTTGTCTCAACTCATCTCATAAAAAAGAAAAAAGTGACAAAATCGAATCGTAAAATTCAGAATTATGAATCGAATCAAATTGTAAGTTGAGTGAATTGTTACATTAGTTTTCAGCAGTGTTTTTCAGCCAGTGTGCCGTGGTACACTAGTGCAGAAGTTCCCAAAGTGGGGGTCGCGGAGTGGTGGGCGGGGTCGCGAGATGATTTCTAGATTTTTATTTTTTTAATATGATTATTATTTTTATAAAGGTTGTAATGATGCAAGTATAAATTTAGGATAATTAAAATAAACTGAAAGTAAAACTTTGTAAAACTTTGTTTGCTCCGATTAATTATGACAGTTAAGTGACGGCGTGTTGCCAAGTCCGCGGGCTACTTTAACACAGTTGCCGTGGGCTATGCAAAAAGCATAGTATTTAGCATATAATAAAATCACACAAGTCGTCTTCATGTTAAGAATGAATAGTACACAAACATTTCTAAAACTGTAAAAACTGTCTTTCTTTTTAAAAAAAAATAAAACATTCATTAATTATTTTATAAAAAACATACTGTCTTAAGTGCACCCCTTTATAATCATAAATTAAATAATAATTGATAAATAAATACATTCAAAAAATAAATATAATAAATAATAATAATTTGGGTTGTTGTTATTATTATAATTATTATTTGCATATTGTTGCATTTAGGATACATGGGGGGGGGTCGCGGATCGTCAGCAGTCTAATATTGGGGGTCGCGGTCTGAAAAGTTTGGGAACTCCTGCACTAGTGTGCCGTGAGAGATTTTCAGGTGTGTAGTGAACATTTACATGCTCTTCCACTAGAGGACAGTATCGTGCTAAATATGACAGTACATAGTCATCCTGTGAGTGACTAGGCCACAGGTTATCCATCGAAGGTAATAGCGATGGATAAATATTTGAAAAGAAAAAGTAGTCCATCTGACCTGGGTCCTGGAGAAAATTCTGACCCAGATAAAGGCCCTAGCCTGAGTAGTGGGCAGAAGAAAGACAAAAAAGGTAAGCTCAATACAATACAATGAAAGTTACCTTGCCTTTGGATTTACTTTTACTGGGGAACCAACCGAGTCAAACTATTTCAGTTCTGCTCCTTTCTCCACAACCTATGCAAGGTGGACTTTTCCCCTATTTAAGGATGAAGCCACCAGCACTTGTTGAACATGCATTTGAAAGCCTGAGGAAAATGGGTTGTTTAAGTCATTGTTCAGAAGAACAGCATACTTTAATTGAAAAGTTGATTGGAGTATTGGAAAACCTATAAAGGAGCTGCAAAAAATGATGTTCAGCTAAAATGATCTCCAATGCCTTAAAATGGAGAGCAAAACCAGAGAGATGTGGAAGAAAATGGAAGACAACCATCAAAATGGATCAAAGAATAACCAGAATGGCAAAGGTTTGGCCAATGATCAGCTTCAGTTTAAATATGTCAAAATACTTGAAGAGGTCATTTTGCCTTATGCTGAAGAGGACATTCCCTTGAAATGTTTGTTTCAACAAGACACATCCTAAATACAATCCTTTTGTGTGACTTGTGTGATCCACTGATAAAATAAATTATAATTCTGCCCTGACGTATTGAATTAACCTCTCTTTTCTCTCTATTCTTTGTTTTAATCTTCACTAATTTTATTGCTTCTTTGTGTCTAAGGTACTGCCTTAAAGATCCCTGTCTTCTATTATGGCTTTGTTACTGTTAGAACCCTGTGTGCTTTGCCAGGTTCTTTGTTTCTTTATCTTCAAATGTTATAAATAAAATTTTCTTCTGAGGGATATAACAGCTCTATATTTAAAATATGCACAGTGGCTAAAAATATCCTTCATTTTCTCATAATTTTTCTTCACGTGCTGTTCTTCTGAGGGACATAAGCTACACCATATTTAGAATATACCCAGTGGATAGAAATAACCTTTCCTTCTTCTGCACTGGTGTGTCTCTCGTCCACGCTGCTTTTTAAATCCACACTGACTTGTGCTGACTTCTTTATTAGCCCTAATCAAGTCCACTGATTGCAGCACTTTCATGGCTTTGAACCTATAATTCTAATGTAATGAACATATGTACAATTAACCTATTGAAGCAGACGTTAACTTTATGAAACTTAATACAGATAATACTTTAGAAGTAGGCTATATAATGGGATACCTTTGAAGTTAGATTACATTAAGCTTAACTGTGCAGTGGACCTAAAATATCAACAGAGGAGATGGATAATTAAATTGTTGCTCTTATTTTTGCGATTCAGATCATGATTTATTTGTGATGTTACGTTCACAGACCTACCTTCATTTTTTGGGATAGGCTTCTATATGTGGGTAGAGCGGTCGTCCTTCCACCGGAAGGTAGGCGGTTCGATTCCCGCTCTCCCTACAGTTCATACTGTCGTTGTGTCCTTGGGCAAGACACTTAACCCACCTTGCCTCCAGTGACTGTAAAACTGGTAATTACATTAGAACAATGTAAGTCGCTTTGGATAAAAGCGTCAGCTAAATGAATAAATGTAAATGTAAATGCAATATTATGTAGTCCAGGGAGAACGGAGAGGTTTGAAGTAGTGATGGGAAGTTCGGATCATTTTACTGACTCAGTTCTTTAAGTCTCGTTCAGCAAATTGAACGAATCTTTTTTCAAGTCATTTTGTTCATTTCGTTCATTTCAGCAGAATCTAATTAAAATGTTACATATTACAATTTTTAATACATTTAGTACTTTTGGAATAAAAACTATAATAACTATAAACTAATGCATTCATGGCCAAACTTTGAAAAATAAATTATAAATTCATTGCAGCTTACTTCAGGCAGAGAGTTCAACTCGCCTCTTAATCCAAATAGTTTTTTTCCTTTGTCACTTCATATTTAGCTTAGCATTAATTCCGTCAACATGTCTGGTCTGGGCCGTGACAGCGGATGTATTAGCTACAGCTACATGATAGCTGTAGCTAATACATCTGTCCGTCCGGAAACAGAAAGGACTCATTCATCTCCCGAGTCGTTCGTTCGTTCACCAAGTCCCAGCCCCATAGAGAAAGAGTATGCAGTTACCGGAAACAGAAAGGAACTGTTCATCTCAAGTTGTTTTGCACGCGTGGTTTCGACGTGCTGTTTCCTTTTGGTTTAAATAATTAAATACGGTGAAAATAATAAACTTTCATAAGTCTGAACTTAAACTCGGATATGCCAATCCATTTATTAATATAACGAAAAATGAAACATTTCTAAAATAAACTTAACACAAGTCAGTCTCCATGTTACACGCCGTGTCTCACGGTCAAAAACCATGCACCTCGCTGTGCGCCCCACCTGCACTAATTATCCCATGTCTTAAGTAGACTTGTGGCAGAACACAGCTGCAACCAATCCCAATACACAGAATGGCTCCAACACAACCGGCCCCTAATTGTTCATGACACTATAAGACATAACAATTATAAACATGTACATAAATGGAGACATTAATATAACAAAAAACATCTTACAATAAAAACAACAAACAAATCCCTCTTTCATGTGTTTGTTCAATTTTACATTGATTGCTCTACCAATAGCCCTAATTTTGTCACTGGTCTTTCAATTACGTTTGTTTTGGTTTTAATTTGCACAGATCTGACTATGCCTGCTTTATCTGGAAAGGTTTTAATAATCCTTCCAATCATCCAAGAATTCCGTGGTGCTGTAGCATCTGCAACCAAAACAATATCTCCTGCAATAAGATTACATTTTGTTTTGTTCCACTTTTGTCTTTCTTGTAGAGTAACAAGATACTCTTTTGTCCACCTTTTCCAGAATAAATCTGAAAGATACTGAGCCTGTTTCCACCTTCGTCTTAGATACTGGTCCCTTTGATCAAACAGACCTGGAGGCAAAACTGGTTTCCTTTTCAAAGTAAGAAGATGGTTAGGTGTCAGTGGTTCTAAATCATTAGGATCCTCAGAAACTTTCGTAATTGGTCGGTCATTCAAGATTGCTTCTGCTTCGCATAAGACTGTGACTAAGGTTTCATCAGTTAAAACCTGTAGATGTAAAACAGATACTAAGACCTTCCTGACCAGTCTGATCATGCTTTCCCAAGCACCGCCATGATGTGAAGCTGTAGGTGGGTTGAACGTCCACTTGATGTTGTCATGTATTAAAGCTTTCTCAATTGATTTGTTGTTTAACTCTGCAATTGCTCTTTTTAGCTCTTTCTTTGCTCCTGTGAAATTCGTGCCATTGTCTGAACGAAAGTGTCCTCTTCGGCATATGAAACGACGAATAGCACTGATGCAAGAGTCTGTGTCTAATGAGTGTGCAACTTCTAAATGAACTGCCCTACTGGCCATGCATGTAAAGATAACCCCATAACGTTTCACATAGGAACGTCCTTGTTTTACCTCAATGGGCCCAAAATAGTCCACTCCCACGTTAGTAAATGGAGGCAAGTCTGGAGTAATCCTTTCTTTGGGAAGATCAGCCATTTTTTGATCACACATTTTTCCTTTGTGACGTTTGCAAAAAGCACAACTTGACAAGATTTTCCTTGCTGCTGCATTGGCATGAGTGACCCAAAACCTCTCTCAATTTGGAGAGGATGTAATTTCTCCCACCATGCCTCGTCTGTTCATGAACATTTTTAAGAATTAACATGGAGATGTACTGATCTTTACACAGGATGACTGGGTGTTTGCTCTCTTCGGGCATTGCAGTCCTGGACAATCTTCCACCTACTCTTAACAGTCCATCCTCTAGAACAGGATTCAGCTTGTAGATAGGGCTACACCCTTTTATGGGTTTTCCTGTCTTTAGTGCACAAATCTCTTTGTCAAATCTTTCTCTCTGACAGAACTGAAGGATAGCATGTTCTGCTGCTAATAGATCCTCAGTTGATACACTGTCTTGTGGCAACAATTTTCTGGCTTCCAACATTTTCTTGTCAACATGACAAAGATCAGCCCTTTCAACCTTCACAAGTTGCTTCCTTCTTTGACTCAACTCCAATAGAGTCTTTTTTACCTTGAGTAATCATGCAACTGCAACCTTCAACCTTTTCCAGTCAGAGAAATATGTGATGAGTTGATTGGTTGCATTATCCTCTTGAAGAGTTATTGTGTTTGTAGAGATCTCCAGTTTGACCTCTGGATCATCCTCTTCAATTGTGGACTCTACTTCATAATGCAACCATGTTTCTCTTGCTTTCCACAGAAATTCTGGACCTGATAGCCATGTTTTGCTGTTCAGAAGCTTATGGACGGTCAGTCCTCTTGATGAGTCATCTGCCGGATTTTGTTTTGTGTGAACATACCGCCACTGTGCTGGGTCTGAAGCTTCCCTAATGATGGCTATTCTGTTGGTCACAAATGTTCGAAATCTTTTATTTTCATTGCTGATATACTTCAAAACTGTACTGCTATCAGTCCAGAAACAGGATCCTGCTAAAGAAAGCTGTAACTCTGACTTTACCATTTTGTCCACCCGAACAGCCAAAACAGCAGCAGTGAGTTCCAATCGAGGAATGGTTACGGGTTTAAGAGGGGCTACTCTGGCCTTTCCAAGAAGAAAGGAAACATGTACATGACCTGCTTTGTTCTGTAACCTCAGGTATGTTACGGTGCCATATCCCCGTTCACTGGCATCAGCAAAGTGGTGCAACTGGCCATGCACTGGTGTTCCAAAGTCATGTGGTTTCAAGCACCTACTCACTCTGAACTCTGAGATCTCTTTCAGGTCAGTCAACCAATTTATCCATTGTTGCTTTAAAGCTTGTGGAATTTCTGCATCCCAGCCATAGTTCATTCTGCACAACTCTTGTAAAATGTGCTTGGCTGGAAGAAGGACTGGTGCAAGGTACCCTAAGGGATCGTACACTGAACTAATGACTGATAAAATCCCTCGTCTTGTTTGCATACTTTCTTTGCAGTTCAAATGAAAGTTAAACGTGTCATTTTCCATACACCAATGTAGCCCCAGTGCCCTTTCTACCTGGAGTTGGTCTATGTCTAAATTGAGTTCACTCACACTTTTAGAGTGTTCTTTCTCAGGAATTGTTTGAAGGACCTTGCGACTGTTACTGATCCATTGCGTAAGATGAAACCCTCCTTTCTGGCAAAGGTCAGCCAGATCATGGACAATTTGTACCGCTTTCTGCACCGATGGTGAGCTTTTTAGACAGTCGTCCACGTAAAAATTTCTATGCACCGTGTCAATCACTTCGTCTGAATAACTGTTCCGATTGTCGTCTGCAGTCTTCCTTAAAGCATAACATGCACAACTAGGCGACGACAGTGCTCCAAAGAGATGTACAGTCATTCTGTACTCTTCAACTTGCTTGCACAGATCACCATTAGGCCACCATAGGAACCTTAGAAAATCTTTGTCTTCTTCAGCCACTTTGACTTGATAGAACATAGACTTCACATCAGACATAAAAGCAACTGGTTCTTGTCTGAATCGTAAAAACACTCCTATTAAGGAACTTGTGAGGTTTGGACCCTGCAGCAGCTGTTTGTTCAAAGAAGTTCCTTTAAACTTAGCTCCGCAGTCAAAGACAACTCGCAACTTGCCTTTGCGTGGGTGATACACTCCATGATGAGGAATATAGAACAAGTTATCTTCTCCACAACGCAATTCATCCTGCGGTACTATTTCTGCATAGCCACTGCTAATAACATTCTCAAAAAAGCTTGCGTATTCTTGGTGAAACTTCTCATTTCTTTCCATTTTCCTTCTTAGTCCAATGAGGCGCTGTTGAGCAATACAACGATTGTTTGGCAGTGTTACCTCCTGGGCTTTGAATGGCAGCTTTAAACTGTAATGTCCGTCCTTTAATTTTACAGATCGATCCATTATTTCAATGAATCTTGCCTCCTGCCTTGACATTTCTTCTTTGTCCTCAGCAATTTTTTCATTGAAGTCACTTTGGTACTGCTTCTCCAATAGCAGCTGAAGTGATTCCACAGATAATCTGTTTACAGCAACACTATGACAGCCATTTTCATTCATGTTGTCTTTGCAATCCTTTCCTAAGCCATTAATCACCCACCCTAATAGGGTTTTAACAGCAAAAGGACCCTCACCTTGACTATTCACAATTTCCCATGGTTCCAGCAACTTTGAAGCATTAGTACCTATTAATAAGTCCACTTTAGCATCAATTTCAGGGATTTCAATGTGCTCAAGGTAAGGCCACTGTGTAAGGTTCTTTTGTTTTATGACGTTTGCTGTATTTACTGACATCGTTTTCTGTGTGTAAACATTTGGAAGACTGTAGAACCTTGTTCCATTAAGATTAGCTATTTCAAGTCCATTCACAATGTATGTTGACACTGATGTTTTTGGGCTCATCGTTAACAAACATATTTTTGACTTTGTCCCAGTGAGATTAAGCCTATGCATAAGAGCTTCAGAGCAGAATGTGGATGTTGAGCCATTATCCAGAAATGCATAAGTCTGAATTACCTTGTTGCCTTTTTGTGCTTTTACCTGAACTGGTAGGATGGAGAGCGTTCCATTGATACCGGCCCCGGTCTGGCTCCCAAATGTCTGAGCTGACACAAGCGTATGGTTTATAGCTGGTTTAGGTTCATTGGGGTCGATGCCGCTGGTGTTCCTTGATTTGTCGACTTGTTTGACGTGAATGTGTAAAGCTGTTGGATGGCTCTGTTTGCATTTTTCACAGATTTTACGCTTATCGCAATTTTTGCTCAAATGCCCAGTGTTAAGACACCCAAAACATACTCCTTTTTCCTTTAAGTTGATCTTTTCACGATGTTTGTTCTTGACAAATCGCTGACATTCATTCAGACTGTGATTTTGTAAACAGAATAAACAATTGATGCTGATGTAGCTGTCCCTCTGTTTACCTTCTTGTGTTTCTTTGTGTTGTACTTTGCTAACAGCGCAGACATTTGTAGCAAAGTTGTCTCGCTTCAACTTTGACTTTGCTATATACACATCCCTTTTAACCTGCCTTTCTCTTTCAGTAGTTTGAATATCACCAAAAATAGGATCAGACAAGATTTTGACTTGATATTCCACAAAGTGTACAACGTCATTAAAGTTAGGTCTGCGGTTGTGTCTCTCACGAATATCACATGCAGAACTTCTAAATTTTTCCCTCAATTTAAAGGGAAGTTTCAAAACAATAATTTTGAGATTGGCAGACATGTCCAACTCTTTCATGTCCTGTAGATCTGACATTGCATTATTGCATCCACGTAAAAACAATGCATAGTCCTGTAGTAACGAAACACTTTCAGCCTTCACCACAGGCCAGTTGAGAACTTTTCCATATATGCTGCTGTGATCTTTGTTTCATTGCAAGTGTTCCTTTAGGAGGGCTTTAGCCGTTTCAAAGCCTCTCTCCGCACTCATATGTAAACAGCTTTGTACAAGGTCGTGTGGGCGCCCTCTGGTGTACCTTTCCAAAAAATACATGCAATCACCTTTAGATGCTGCTTTCTCCTCCACACAGTGCTTGAAAGCTTGCATGAACATTTTGAACTTTAGGGGGTCACCTTCAAAAACAGGCATTTGTCTTGGTGGCAGTTGGCTTGCTCTGTGTTGTTGTATGAGCAGCTCGGATATTTCATTTTGCCTTTGCAGAATCTGTCGTGTCGAATTGTCATCAACCGCATGTGCAACATTTTCAGTGGATCTTGCAACTGCAACAGGTAAGCCTTTATTTCTCACCAGTCTGGAAGACTTTTCAAACTTTGCATCAGGAATGTCAGGTCTTTCTTTTGAATTTTGCTTCTCAAAGTAAGATTCCATTCCGTCCCGATCTGAAAATGCTTGCAGTATTGCCAACTCTGCATCTGAGGCTTCAATCTCAGCATCCATTTCCACTTGTTCCATTCTTTTGCGTATTGATTCCGCCTCCCTTTCTAATTCATGTTTCTTTTTGAGTGCTGCTGCGCGTGCCAGGAGTGCAGCTTTGGCTTCTGCTTCTGCTTGCGCATGTGCAACTTCAAATGCAGCTTTGCTTGATCGACTTGATCTTTCACTGGTGCGGCTTCTAATGCATGATGATGTTCCAACATTTGATACACTGTCCGTTGGTTTTATATCATCCTCAAGGTGAACATCTTCAGTAGTACCATTATTTGTACTTTTAAAATGCTTTTCCACACACTGACAAAATTCATTCACACTTAAAAGCTTTGCTTTGAACCAGGTTTCATGCTTTTCCTTTTCATCCATGGGTAACAACTCAAGCAGATTGTTATGTGCAACCTTTGCATCGTTAATCAAGACTTGATACTTGCTGAAGCTACTTTTAATTTCAACTTCGTAACCAGACTCACACATTAAACCTTGAACAGTTTTTTTATGTTGGCAGCTTTACTTAATTTGGATTTTCTTAGTGTCTCTAAGTCACTTAGTTTAGAAAGCAGTGCTTTTGCTGTTAGTTTTATAGACCTTTTTTCACAGAGGCTTCTTCCTCATTAACATTTTGAGAGTCAGCTGACACCACATGAGTTACCCCTTTATCTTGATGATTTTCATCCATTTTACCTCGTTTTCAAACAACTACCCCAACAAAAAACATTTCATTTACATATCATGAAAACGAGAAATCAGAAATAAAGCATGAACATCAATTTTCTTGTGTAAACCCTTTTGAACCAAATGTCTCTTATTTCAAGTCCTTGTTTACTTTAAAACAAATGTCAATGTATTCTCGTCACTCTTGCATTTACACTTTAATAACTGCAGCTCTTAAATTCATACATCCTCTTATGTGTGTGCGTGTTAACTGTCGTTACCTCGGTTTACTTGTTCAAGGTCCAAAAGAACTTTCCTCCATTTGGTGACGTGTCTGCATCTAAAGTGTCCACTCCTCACTGTCCAATGTGAGGCCGCTTACCAGCTTTCGTCGTCATTTGCGCCCTTCCTCACCGCGTCCAGACCCTTTAACTATCCACTGTGAGGCTCAAAGCGACGTCCACTACCGACACCGATCTCCACGCTCTCCGTCACCGACCTCCGCTCGTCCGGCACGATCCCCACTGTCTCCAACACCGATCTCCGCTGTCTCCAACACCGATCTCCGCTCGTCCGGCTCACTGTTCAATGCGCCAGCGTTTCCTTTCAGCCGTTCGCCGTCGAAAACAAACAGCACAAGGACCGTGTCGTTTAAACTTGATCAGTCCTTTCTTCTTACAGAGGAGGTTTTTGACTAATTGTTGGCGCACATTTAAGTTGTTTTGCACGCGTGGTTTCGACGTGCTGTTTCCTTTTGGTTTAAATAATTAAATACGGTGAAAATAATAAACTTTCATAAGTCTGAACTTAAACTCGGATATGCCAATCCATTTATTAATATAACGAAAAATGAAACATTTCTAAAAAAAACTTAACACAAGTCAGTCTCCATGTTACACGCGTGTCTCACGGTCAAAAACCATGCACCTCGCTGTGCGCCCCACCTGCACTAATTATCCCATGTCTTAAGTAGACTTGTGGCAGAACACAGCTGCAACCAATCCCAATACACAGAATGGCTCCAACAGAAACGTTTAAGCTAAATAAGTATACCATTTGGATCCATGTGATAATTCCATGCCCATGTATTATAAACCAGTTGTAATATTTAGCAAGACGTGACTTATGGTCACAAAGGGGTGAAATCTGGTGTAATAGTTTGGATGTTATGCGTTTTATTTCTTATTTTACTTGTTTAGCTATACATTATACATGTGTTTATATTATGTGCCTTATGGTTTAAACTTTTGTATGGTTTATAATCAAGTATAGGATGTTATATTAATACATTTAGAAACATATAGAAAGAGAAAACATAATGTCAGAGTGTATGGTTTTAAAACACACACACACACACACACATACACATACACATACACACACACACACACACACACACACGCACACACAAACACACACACACACACACACACATACACATACACAAACACACACACACACTTCTGTACGAGGAGGTGGGAAATGCACTTTTCCGGTGTGAAAAATTATGACCTATAGGTTGTATTTGATGCAAAATGTAGCTTTAAAGAGCTATTAAAGGAGTGATATGAAGCCTGGTTGTTTTCAACACAATCCATCCATCCATTTTCTACCGCTTATCCAGGGCCTGGTCGCAGGGGCAGCAGTCTAAGCAGAGACGCCCAGACTTCCTCTCCAGACACTTTCTCCAGCGCTTCCAGGGGGATACCGAGGCGTTCCCAGGCCAGCCGAGAGACATGGTCCCTCCAGCGTGTCCAAGGGCGGGGGTACTCAATAGGCGGACCGCGGTCCGGATCCGGACCTCGAGAGGCTTTGATCTGGACCGCAAGACACTATTCGTGATTACAAGGACATTGTGTAAAACATATTTTTGAACCGGCACTTCTAAGACAGCTACGTCAACACGCGCGGGTACTCAGGTTACTATGGTTACGGATGGAGCAGCGGGAAATTTCAACATGTTTAGCGTAGCCTGATAATGCGTTAGAAACGACTACAATTTAAAAGTTGAGCTTTGGCAAAACATAACGAAGATTCACTGACGTTATGGATGCAGGGAAAGTTTATTTTAGTTTATTCAGCTCCTCAGCTCCGTGTCAGTATCAAAGCTGAAGAACAGCCCTTTATCCTCCAGTTCAGGCTGCTGTGATAATCAGAGAATGAATTCAGAACTGAACCAGGACTGGACAGTTTTCATGTCGGGATTAAAAACACTCAGCTCAGAAGGAATTGAGGACGTTTAATAATGTTGTGAGATGTACACTGTAAGAAATTGCTGTTAAAAATGGCGAAATCCTGACAGTTGTTACTGTTTCTTATTAAAACAGTAACTTACTGAAAATAGAAATGCATTCTGGGAAACATTAAGGGCTTTTGGGCATTGTTCCAAAAATACTGTAAAGTAGCCTACTGTAAATTGTGTTGCATTCTGGGATTGAATTACTAGTTTAAAGGTTATAAAATTACAGTAATACTGTATAGCCTTCAGTACTTTCTGTGTGCAGAGAAGTTCTGGTGTTTTACCGTTTCAAGGAATATTATTGTCAATCCTATGCATTTGATAAATCACATGGTGAGTTGAAGCACATTCTATTTATTGGGGGTAATGTTTGCTTAATAATGCGATCATATTTTATTTACTATTGTTAAATACAAGCTAATTTGTAAATCTAGCACTTAGCTTTAGCAATAAGCTTGTGCAATTTGTTCCAATGCTGCACTATTTGGCAGAAATTACATTATTTAATGAGTAATTTTTTTTTTTAGATTTCAAACTTTTGTTAATATTTGTGTGATTTGTGTATGGCATAAAAGTTGTTAGTTTTTTCTTAGTATGTGGGGATTTTGGAGTTTGTACGACTAACAAACTAACAACTAACAACTAACACTATACGACTAACAAACCATTTTGTTTCTTCCCTTTAGACATCTTCTACAGTGGCTGATTTGGAGAGGACCCTCAACTTGCCCCCACCTGCCCGTGTCATAGTGCTTTGTATGTATCTATTCATTCAAAACTCGTTAACAGAATTCATCCACGGTTCTTCATTCATGTTGTAATTTATATAGAAGACAATATGCTTTAATAAATTAATCTTATTTTACTCTTTAGGTGGAACAGAGCTTGTGACTGGACGATGTCAGATTAGCATGGAGGGTCATGTCATCTGCGAGGGCATCAAGCCAACAGAACTTGCTGCTCTTTTTGCACTGTACTACATCCTGCAGTTTCAAGAGGAGGCTGCCTGTACTATGGTATTCATTCAGAGGTAAGTTGTGTTGTCAGCCTCTTCTACCAAAGGCATTTCAAGGGTAAACCAAGCCTCTCTCATGGAACCTCTTAAACGGTCCTCGAGTAAAGTAAATACAGCGAAATACAGCAATATACCGCCCGCCACCAGAGGGCAGGCTCCAAAAGCGGAAATATAAGGAGAAACCCAATGGCGACTTTACACGTGTAAAAATCATGTTTACACCCTGGTACAAAAGATGGCTCTGGTCTCTAGAGCTAAGTTTTTCCTACGTGACAACTCTGGGGGGGAGGATTTTTTGATTAATATGTTTGTTTATGATATCTGAAAACTATTGTTTTACTATGGATTAAAAGCCAAAAAAAAGCCCGGATCTAACCGCCATTTTATTGCCCTGTCGTAATGACTTTATTGGTGAATGGGGGAGCCATGCGGATTACATTCATTTTATTTACAACCCATGGGGTAAACAGACTTTGCTGTGAATATTTACAAACTTCAGTCCAGTGTGTTTTAATTTGAGCTATATCCTCTGCACACCTTTCATTTGTTTACTTAAAGTTTTACGCAAGAAGGGGTAACCATCCAATTTTTTTTTTTATTAGAGCAATCCAGGGTGCTCGCATAAATTGTATTATTGTTTGTTAGATCATCTGTTTCATTCTGACAGCAAATTATATTTTTTGGTTTTATATCACCAAACTATATAACAACTCTGAAATATAATACTGTGTTTTTCAGATGGTTATTTGGCATCAACTCAGAACGTGGACTAAAGGGGCCACTATATCTCCAAGAGGATTCTCAAGCTGGTTCTCAAGAGGCTATCTGCAAGAGGGATTTGTGCAGAAGAAGGCACATGTTGAGAAGTATGTTATTGACACTGCGAAAGTGAAGCGAGGGCAGCAGGCGTAACACAATTGTGAATAGTTTTTTCAGATAGGTGAGTATTTACATAAAGCAAGCTAGCAGTACTTTAATCAAATTCACATTCTGTATTCATATTCCTGTTTGTTCAGTTTATTTTAATTTTGACAATGGTTGCTTATGTGCTCTCAAAATGTCTAAACTTTGTGTGCAAGAGCACTGAGTACGCTGAAACCTTAATGTATGGAGACACCATTAACTGGATCAATATACATTTTGAAATAAATATAAGTTTAAGCTAAATATGAACTCTATTTCTTTGTTGATTTTTTTCTTGTTTAATATATTGTATTGTCTAAGGCACTTTCTAAAGATTTTATTGCATACAACACAATTTGACTTATTGTTTTGAAGGTTAGGGTTACACTAGGGATGGTTCCACTCTGAACTTATCAAGGACCCATTGTCATATTTTTTTCCCCCTATTGCCTTTGTAGGTGTAATGGCAATACACATCCAAGTACTGACCAAAGTCTACAGTGGTATTGTAAAAATGAACAGTAAATTAATGTGAATATAACAGTTGAACTGTATTCCAGCAAAACAGTAAGTTACTGTTAAGATTATAACAGTAGCAGTACTGTGAATAAACAGTACATTACTGGCAACTCTGCTGCCAACAATGTACTGTTAATTTACAATAAAATCTTTTACTGTGTACATTTGTCTGTCAACTTCTTTATTCTGTTGTAAGTTAGGTACTTGACTCGTTTGTTTGCATATTTGACCTAATTTACAAACGTGAGTAATTAGCTCATGCTATTCACGTTCATTTGAACCTAACACGTGTTTATTTGGGTGATTAAAAACAGAAAAGGTGTGAAAGGAGGGTTTGGAAATGAGTGACAAATGTTAAGTCTTCCTTAAGTTGTGTCAGTTTCTGTGTGAATCCTAAACCGATCTAATTATAAGCATTTTAATTAAAATGTTACCCCACACGGGGAAAACACAAGAAATAAACCTTTCTATTCTAAATTTTTTTTTAAGATGAACCTGCAAATTAAACAGTAGCTAACAGTTAATTATTAGTAACAGCTAATGCTAAAGAAATGCTCAGTGCATTTCTCCCTTGTTCCTGTTGTTTTCAGAGGAATGACAATAGAAAGATCAATTATGACAGGCATCTTTGTCATATTTGTTTAACAAATATGTTCTGGCTTGATTTGATGATTTTGTATTTAAAATGTTCTCACACATGTATAAAGGAGTACTAGGGTTTCAGGCTGTTGTCAATAAACAACCAGGTCTTGAGCTTTAGCCTCTTTTGATTTTGTAGTTTTTTCCTTTTGTCTGTGAGCTGTGTTTGGTGAAAGCTAAACACTAAAACATCCTCCTCATGTACATCCTCAGGGACGGAGTGGCTCAGTGGTAGAGCAGTCGTCCTATAACCGGAAGGTTGGCGGTTCGATTCCCGCTCTGCCCTGTTTATACTGTCATTGTGTCTTTGGGCAAGACACTTAACCCATCTTGCCTCCACTGTCCGTAGCACTGGTGTATGAATGTGTGTGACTGTAGAGGTGTGTTTGGTGGTGGTAGGAGAAGGTTGAGCGCCGTTTGTATGGCAGCCCCCATCTCTGTCTGCCCCAGATGTGAATGGGGTGAGTGGAAGCACGATGTAAAGCGCTTTGGGGGCCTAAGAAGGGTGCAAAAAAGCGCTATATAAATGCATGCCATTTACCATGTAAACAAAGGATAAAATACAGAAAACAGTGGATTATCTACATTAATCTCCATTTTGTTTAAGAAGCTGTAGGTGTGGAATAAATTAGACTTTTACTTTAAAGAATTATATTCAAACACATATCCTTTTTTTTTTATTTCCCGGACCCCCCACGGTGAGGATAGTTAGCTAAGCGGACCTCGACTAATCTTAATTAAAGACCCCTGGCCTAGGGCCTCCTCCCGGTGGGACATGCCCAGAACTCCCCCTTGGGAGGCGCAGGAGGCATCCGAAACAGATGCCCAAGCCACCTTGGCTCTACTTTGAGCTCCTCCAGAGTGACCGAGCTCCTCACCCTATCTCTAAGGGAGTGCCCCGCCACACGGTCTGCCAGTCAAGAGGTACTGTCCCCAACCGCCACGCGATGTTGCAGAGGCGTGTCAACCAAGACAGCCCCACAACATTCAGAGACTTGAGGTACTCAGGGCATCTCATCCACCCCCGGTGCCTTGCCACCGAGGAGCTTCCAAACTACCTCAGTGACTTCCGCTTGGGTGATGGACAAGTCCACCTCTGAGCCCTTGGCCTCTGCTTTCTCAGTGGAAGACGTCTTGGTGGGGTTGAGGAGATCCTCGAAGTATTCCTTCCATCGTCCAACAATGTCCCCAGTTGAAGTCAGCAGGTTCCCACCTCCACTGTAAACAGTGTTAGCAGGGCACTGCTTCCCCCTCCTGAGGCAACCGATAGTCTTTCTCCATGGCCTCACCGAACTCCTCCCAGACCCGAGTTTTTGCCTCCACAACCACCTGGGCTGCTGCCCGCTATCAACAGCAACATAACAGCTGCTCTGTCTCCTTAGGCAAAAGGTGTCCTCAGGTAGTGAACCACCTTAACAACATCTAGTAAGAGTAACATGATTCAGTGTACAAACCTGTTAAATCTTTTAATGTATTTAAGAAAATAGTAAAAGCAAAAAAGTATGCTAAGGAAAAATAAAACTGTTGAGTAAGCTTTTATTTTTGTTTGATTGTTTGATTGTAGGATTAAATCTGAAATTAGAAAAGTGGCTGTGTTACAGTTTTTATGAGCTGTTTAAAAGGGAAAAGTGTTGTGTTTTTTGTAATTAGAGGGGCACTTTTGTTCATGATAAGTTTTTATTGTGTTTTTTTATTTATTGAATGAAATAAAATATTAATTTAAAAAAAGAAGTGTAAATTTACTTACAGATGAGATGGTTATTGAAGTAACACCCTGCCTCACAACAATGGTTCTGCAAAAAATATAAAAAACAACCAATCACATTATACAGTGTCCATTATTTGTAACAGTTTTGCAAATCAGGCCTTAATTTAACAAATCAGGTCTATAAAGGCAACATTTTTGCCTCTGAGTCACTTACACTGACCTGCGTAAGCCACCTCCAGGTATTTGTAAGTGCCATCACAGGGGTCTCCAAACTCAGAGTTGCTGACTCTTACAATGCAATTGTTTAATCCACTGCATCTGTTAAAGCAGGACATGCAGGTCGACATAAGGTGCAACTCAAAAATATAAATTTGTCAGGGATTTGTAGCTATATTAATATGTCTTGCCCAAGGACACAACAACAGTATGAACTGTGGGGAGAGCAGGAATCGAACCATCTACATACGGTTGAAGGACGACCGCTCTCCCACTGGGCCACTGTGCCCCACAGAAAAAAAAGGTTCCATTCACCAGTGTTACAGCTGAGCACTGGAGGCAAGGGGGGTTAAGTGTCTTGCCCAAGGACACATCAACAGTATGAACTGCGGGGAGAGCGGGAATCAAATCGCCTACCTTCCGGCTGAAGGACGACAGCTCTACCACTGAGCCACTGCCGCTTGTAATCAGTACAACATTGCAATCAGGTTAAATTCTCTCTGTAAAACAAGAACAAGAAGAAGTCCTACTTCAAATGGCAGCAACAGGTCGCAAAAACAAAGACTGGCCTATTTCTTAAGGGTCATTGAATTCTCTGAGGCTTCAGGCAAAAGGTGTCTTCAGGTAAGCGCAAATTCACTGGAATGAACAAATAAGATGGTTATTTAAATAACACCCAGCCTCACAGCCATGGTTCAAAAAAAAATGTAAAAAAAACAATTACATTATACTGTGTCCATTTATTAGGCCCGAGCCGGTGATGGCCGGGAGGGCCTATTGTTTTTGCTCGGATTTTTTTTTTTTTTTTTTTTTTTATCTTTATTGTGACCAAATGATCCTAAATTTGACCCAGTGAACATGCACAAAAAGTCATTTTTATTGGTCCCAGACTTCAAGCTCGGCAAAAATGGTATGTTTTTGAAGTCGCCGAAAAAAAAAAACGAAAAATGACTCAGTGGCGACCCCTACAAAATCAAAATACATTGGGCCTATGGAAAGTGAAAGTAAGTTTTTTTCAACGCAGAAAAATGAAACTTGGTATATCCATAGGACACCTCAGGGCAAACAGAAAAGTCAATGACAGTCACACCCTAAACTCAACAGGAAGTCCGCCATGTGGGTGAAACGCACCACTAAAATCGCACCCCTTGCGCAGAAAGATGCAAATCATTGTGTTTTAATCTAAATGGCCCCAAATTTGGTGAGTATCATCTAGACACGTGTGCCAACCAAAGTTGTAACTTTGTTGTTGATATCTTATCGGGTATGGGTGTAGCAAGCCTGTAACGAGGTGGCCATTTTTGTGAAAATAAAACGTCTCTTAACTCTCAAACGCCTTCTCGGATCGAGTTGGACCCAAAAAGGCGTTTGTGCACATTCATGACCTGAACAAAAATATGTAAATAAAAGGGTTATCTTTAGAAATGGCTCTCCAGCGCCCCTACAAACTTATAATGGACCCAAGAATTTAGTTTGTCATAGAGACATAAAATTTTGTACACACATCTCTTATGTCATGACGAGCATAAAAGCCAATGACAACCACCCCTATCTATAAATGTGTTGCCATAGCAACGTCCCAAAAATGTGAAAAAGTCAATGGGAAGTGGAAATTTTTAGTTTGTTGTAGGCAAATAAAACTTGGTACACACATCCACCATGGGCTTATGAACAAAAAGCCAATGGGGACCACACCCTATCACACACAGGAAGGCGGTTATTTTGAATTGAAAATGTGAACCGACTTAAAATACACCTCTTTTTAAAAGTACACAGAAAAAGCTGCTTCATTCCACAGACACCAAACTTGGGCAAAATGAGCTAAACACATGTATGTAAATGAGACAAGTGTTTTTCTAGACTTTTTGCTCGAGTTATATTTTTTTAATTATAATTTGGTATATATTTTTTATTATAATTTTTCTGCAAAATGATCCTCAATTTAACCCAGTAAACGAACAACTAAAAGTCATTTTTATTGGTCCCAGACTTCAAGCCCGGCAAAAATGTATGTATTTGAAGTCCCCGAAAAAAAAATACGAAAAATGACTCAGTGGCGGCCCCTAGAAAAGTCAAAATACATTGGGCCTATGGAAAGTGAAAGTAACTTTTTCCAACGTAGAAAAATGAAACTTGGTATATCCATAGGACACCTCAGGGCAAACAGAAAAGTCAATGACAGTCACACCCTAAACTTAACAGGAAGTCCGCCATGTGGGGTGAAAGGCGCGCCACTAAATTCGCACTTGCGCAGAAAGATGCAAATCATTGTGTTTTAATCTAAATGGCCCCAAATTTGGTGAGTATCATCTAGACACATGTGCCAACCAAAGTTGTGACTTTGTTGTTGATATCTTATCGGGTATGGGTGTGGCAAGCCTGTAACGAGGTGGCCATTTTTGTGAAAATAAACGTCTCTTAACTCTCAAAGCGGCTTCTCGGATCGAGTTGGACCCAAAAGGCGTTTGTGCACATTCATGACCTGAACACAAAAATATGTAAATAAAAGGGTTATCTTTAGAAATGGCTCTCCAGCGCCCCTACAAACTTATAATGGGACCCAAGAATTTAGTTTGTCATAGAGACATAAAATTTGGTACACACATCTCTTATGTCATGACGAGCATAAAAGCCAATGACAACCACCCCCTATCTATAAATGTGTTGCCATAGCAACGTCCCAAATATTTGGAAAAAGTCAATGGGAAGTGAAAATTTTAGTTTGTCGTAGGCAAATGAAACTTGGTACACACATCCAGCATGGGCTTATGAACAAAAAGCCAATGGGGACCACACCCTATCACACACGGAAGGCGGCCATTTTGAATTGAAAATGTGAACCGACTTAAAATACACCTCTTTTTTAAAAGAACTCAGAAAATAGCTGCTTCATTCCACAGACACCAAACTTGGGCAAAATGAGCTAAACACATGTATGTAAATGAGACAAGTGTTTTTCTAGACTTTTTGCTCGAGTTATATTTTTTTATTATAATCCGTATATATTTTTTATCATATTTTTCTGCAAAATGATCCTCAATTTAACCCAGTAAACGAACAACTAAAGTCATTTTTATTGGTCCCAGATTTCAAGCCCAGCGAAAAATTTATGTATTTGAAGTCCCGAAAAAAATACGAAAAATGACTCAGTGGCGACCCCTAGAAAAGTAAAATACATCGGGCCTATGGAACGTGAAAGTAACTTTATTCCAATGTAGAAATACAAAACTTGGTACATCCATAGGACACCTCAGGGCAAACTGAAAAGTTTATTACAGCCATATCGTAAACTCAACAGAAAATCTACTATGTTGGGTGTAATGCGTGACCACCTAAATCGCACCCCTTCTGTCTAAAGTCTAAACAGCTCCAAATTTGGTGAGTATCATCTAGACACGTGTGCAAAAAAAGTTATCAATTTGTTTTTTGATACATTTGTGGCTGTGGTCGTAATGGGTCTGTGAAGAGGCAACCTTTGGGAAATAAATGCCATTTCCCAATTGCCAGGATCCTTCCTTTAGAGGAGGCCCCTCCAGAGCCACGGCTAGAGTCTTAGAAAACTCCTCAGAATCCTTTTACCGTGAAGTTTACGCTTTAAAGCACGAGTGCATGTGTCCCCGCGGTCTCAAGGGAGGCGAGGGCCTTTATCGCCGCTTGCGGCTTTAATTTTATTTTATTTTTTTATTTAAGAAAATAAAAGGGGAACAATGCACGTTAATGAACATTAAAACAATTGTAAATACAGTATGTAATATGCTAATTTCCATCTGCACACCCCCTGGTAGGTAGATGTTACACATAAATCCTGAATCCTAAATCCTAAGTTCCTACCAGATCCCTGCGCTCTGCAAATGAACAACGTCTGGTGGTACCGTCCCAAAAAGGTACAAAATCACTCTCATGTACCTTCTCTGGATCTGTTCCACATTGGTGGAATGATCTACCTGCTGCTACAAGATCAGCAGATTCTGTAGCCATCTTTAAAAAACACCTGAAAACACATCTCTTCCGTCAACACCTGACTGACAAACACTGAGTCCTACTTCCTTTCTATCGATTCCTTTCTTAAAAAAAAAAAAAAAAAAAAAAAAAAAAAAAATCTCTTACCCTTAGCATTGTTTAAACTGACTAGTTTTTTGTGCACTTATGCTTTTTGTACCTTGTGTTGTTAAAATTGCTTCCATTGTTATCCTCACTTGTAAGTCGCTTTGGATAAAAGCGTCTGCTAAATGACTAAATGTAAATGTAAATGTACATAAATAAATAAATAAATAAAGAAAGAAAGAAAGAAAGAAAGAAAGAAAGAAAGAAAGAACGAAAGAACGAATGAAAAGAAAAGGACTATATACACAACACAAGGACAAGTACGGACACCCCAATACAACAAAGTCAATATTATTTCAGAAAATAGAACAAAAAGTTAATAAGAGGAAGAGATAGAACATGAACATAAATATGATTAACATTTACATCTGTAGCCTCTAAGTCACTTTACCTGACATGTGTAAACTACCTCCAGGTATTTATTTGTTTAGAGTTTATTTTTATTTTGGTCATTTGAAACAAGTACAAAAAGAATACAACACATTATTTTAATTTAGGCTGAAAAGGGTGTAGGTTAAAGTCTTATACTTTTTTGTTTGCCTTCATCTATTAACAATATCTATGAGTGACAGGGGTCTCCAAACTCAGACTTGCTGGCTCTTACAATGCAGCTTTTTTTTCTATTGTATCTGTTAAAGCAAGACAAGCAGGTCAACATAAGGTGCAACTAAAAATACAAACTTGTCAAGAGTTTGTAGCTATCAGAGTACCTTTGACTAACTTTACTTGTAGCAGAGTATGAACAGTTAGCGTTTTGGATCTGCGAGGCAGGCCGCTGGCCGCTGCGTGTGCATTTGACACAAGGAATCTCAGCAGGTCGCAGGTGATTAGAGAACCTGCTGGTCATGAAAGTGCGTGTGTGGAACTGGATAATGTAGTAGCCTTTACAGTGCCTTGCAAAAGTATTCGGCCCCATTGAACTTTGCGAACTTTTGCCACATTTTAGGCTTCAAACATAAAGATATGAAACTGTAATTTTTTGTGAAGAATCAACAAGTGGGACACATAAACTTTTGTAACAAATTGTGGTGTAATATTTTATATATTATGTGTTTTAAACTATGTAGACCCAGTTAGTTATTCATTTAAACATATTAATATAAAAGACAAAACCTAATGTCAGACACACACACAGGAAGGACCAGATAAAGACGCAGATGTCTGTTATCGGAGGATACAGAGCCTGTGGAGTAGCCCTCAAGGCCGTACTGAAATTACATCAGGGAGGTAATGAGGAGAATCCCAGGGCCTTGCACAATGATATCAGAAAGTTAATAATGAACTTTAAGGCTTTACAGGAAAGAATTATTACTTTACTGATATCAGAACTGTATAAAAGCTTAGGTCTACTGTTCAATCTTCAGTAGTTGTTGGGGAGACTACTCGGGTCGTTTATTGTGTTGGTTGTGAACAATAAAGACTCTAATGGCATTGGATCTGGTGTTGTGTTCATAACTTATTCCATACAATAGTGCCAAAGACTGAGAGGTCAGTTTTGACACTACAAAATAAAAAACTGAAAAATTGGGTGTGCAAAATTATTCGGCCCCTTTACTTTCAGTGCAGATAACTCTCTCCAGAAGTTCAGTGAGGATCTCTGAATGATCCAATGTTGACCTAAATGACTAATGGTGATCAATGGAATCCACCTGCAGTGTTGGGAAAGTTCACTTTCTACAAGAACTAGTTCAAAGTTCAGTTCGCAAATATTAAAATGAACTAGTTCAGTTCATAGTTCAAACTTCAAAATTTTGAACTAAGTTCACAGTTCCAAAAATGAACTAGTTCATAGTTATTTTTTTCCATATGTTGCTGCGAGCTATTATTTTTCAAAATTATTGCCACAGCCTATATACAGTAGAATCACAGACAGCAATTATTTTATCAGTTTTAACAATGAAGCTATGCGTCAGATTTCATTTTCATATCCAATTTTCAATCCTTATCCAACCAGGGTTTACATTAGGATTGAGGGGACATTGTTGCTTTAATGCTTTGTTGCTGTCCATTCACTCCACACTAGTAGCAGCTGCAGCTTTCAACCCTACAGTACATTCTCAAGAACATGAGGAAAAATGTGCTGCTTGAATGGTCTTTTTTAATGAGGAATTATTCACAGAAAAACAGGACAGTAATCATTAAGGTGAAAACGTTTTTAAATTTTAATAATTTTCCATTGTCCACATGCTAAAACAGAATATTGGAATCCTGGGAAAATAGACCAGGCAGGTTCAACAAACAAGTTACATGAATGAATTTAAATGATCATATGCCTTACTACATGCTGCGGTCGCCTCCATGCTTTATTTTTTTTTTTTTTTTGATGACGCGTCACGCATGCGGCGGAGCGACACTGGTGGCTGGTGTTGCCAGGTTTGGTGTTTTTCCGCTACATATTAAGACCCGTTTGAGGTGTGTTTGAGCCGGGTTTTCGCCTGGAAGGCTCTATGGAAATCTGGCACCCTATTGAACGAAGTTAACCTGAGAGAGCATGCCGTTCACAGACACCAGAATGAACGAGTTCACAGTAACGTTCATCAGGCAGTAATACAGCACGTTCAGTTCACGTTCGCCCAAAATATGAACGAGTTCATGAACTATCGTTCAATGAACGCGTTCAGGCACAACACTGTCCACCTGTGTGTAATCAAGTCTCCATATAAATGCACCTGCACTGTGATAGTCTCAGATGTCCGTTTAAAGCGCAGAGAGCATCATGAAGAACAAGGAACACACCGGGCAGGTCCGAGACACTGTTGTGGAGGTGTTTAAAGCCGGATTTGGATACAAAAAGATTTCCCAAGCTTTAAACATCCCAAGGAGCACTGTGCAAGCGATAATATTGAAATGGAAGGAGTATCAGACCACTGCAAATCTACCAAGACCTGGCCGTCCCTCTGAACTTTCAGCTCATACAAGGAGAAGACTGATCAGAGATGAGTGATCATGGGCCTCAGCTGCAGAGATCTACAGCTGAGGTGGGACACTCTGTCCATAGGACAACAATCAGTCGTAAACTGCACAAATCTGGCCTTTATGGAAGAGTGGCAAGAAGAAAGCCATTTCTTAAAGATATCCATAAAAAGTGCTGTTTAACGTTTGCCACAAGCCACCAAACATGTGGAAGAAGGTGCTCTGGTCAGATGAAACCAATATCTAACTTTTTGGCAACAATGCAAAACGTTATGTTTGGCGTAAAAGCAACACAGCTCATGACCCTGAACACACCATCCCCACTGTCAAACATGGTGGTGGCAGCATCATGGTTTGGGCCTGCTTTTCTTCAGCAGGGACAGGGAAGATGGTTAAAATTGATGGGAAGATGAATGGAGCCAAATACAGGACCATTCTGGAAGAAAACCTGATGGAGTCTGCAAAAGACCTGAGACTGGGACGGAGATTTGTCTTCCAACAAGACAAAATATAAAGCAAACTCTACAATGGAATGGTTCACAAAAAAACATATCCAAGTGTTAGAATGGCCAAGTCAAAGTCCAGACCTGAATCCAATCGAGAATCTGTGGAAAGAACTGAAAACTGCTGTTCACAAATGCTCTCCATCCAACCTCACTGAGCTCGAGCTGTTTTGCAAAACTGATAGAGACATACCCCAAGCGACTTAAAGTTGTAATCGCAGCAAAAAGTGGAGCTACAAAGTATTAAGTTAAGGGGGCTGAATAATTTTGCACGCCCAATTTTTCAGTTTTTTATTTGTTAAAAAAGTTTGAAATATCCAATAAATTTTGTTCCCCTAATGATTGTGTCCCACTTGTTATTGATTCTTCACAAAAAATTACAGTTTCATATCTTTGTTTGAAGCCTGAAATGTGGCAAAAGGTCGCAAAGTTCAAGGGGGTCGAATACTTTCGCAAGGCACTGTAAGTTAGCCAATTAAATGTTTACATTTACATACTAATTTTTCTTTATTTGGAATTTTAAAAACAAGTAAATAAACAAACAAGAAAATATGTTGATTTAAAAATCAAAGAAATAAACAGAATTTCAACACATGGTTAACAAACCAGGGAGATTTTACATTTATTTTAAACTTTCACTTTTGAAAGGTGCTTAGACAGACTGCTTGTGTTTCCGCTCTTACATGCAAACATTTTGTTGCACTTATGACAACGAGCGTTGTCTGCATCAACTCTAGAGAAGTGTAATCACACTTTGGAACGTTATGCTCTCTCCGCCATCGTCACTCTTTGAATTAAGCGGTTGTTTTCGTACTGTTGTGCGTGTGCCGCGCTCGTTGTGTTGTGTGTGTGTGTGACAGACAGCCTCCGCGGCGCGCATGAGAGATCTCGCAGATCTCACAGACAAACATCTTAATAATATCGCAAATTAGAAATGTTTGATAAGATAAAATGTGCATGATAACATTATTAAGCAAATCTCTTCCCCATCTTCACTCTTTATTATTAAGCGTGAATTTTCATACTGTTGTGTGTGTGCGTGCGCCGCGCTCGTTCTTGTGGTGTGTGTGTGACTGACAGACAGCCTCCGCGGCGTGCATGAGAGATCTCGCAGATCTCAAACGTCTTTATATGATCGCACATTAGAAATTTTTGCTGAGATAAAATGTGCACGATAGCATTATTAAGCAAAAATACATAGTACATTAATTTTTTTCCCCTCCAGTACCGAAAGCAGAACCAATAGCGTCAGATCTTACTGATACTACGGTCTTTCATAATTTAGCCCCGGGGCCAGTTTAATACCGGGTTTCGGTACCCATCCCTAATAGTATATAGTATAAATTTACTAGACCTGAATCCAATCGAGAATCTGTGGAAAGAACTGAAAACTGCTGTTCACAAATGCTCTCCATCCAACCTCACTGAGCTTGAGCTGTTTTGCAAGGAGGAATGGGCAAAAATGTCAGTCTCTCGATGTGCAAAACTGAGAGACATACCCCAAGCGACTCACATCTGTAATCGCAGCAAAAGGTGGCGCTACAAAGTATTAAGTTAAAGGGGCTGAATAATTTTGCACACCCAATTTTTCAGTTTCTATTTGTTAAAAAAGTTTGAAATATCCAATAAATTTCGTTCCACTTCATGATTGTGTCCCACTTGTTGTTGATTCTTCACAAAAAAAATTACAGTCACATATCTTTATGTTTGAAGCCTGGAATGTGGCAAAAGGTCGCAAAGTTCAAGGGGGCCGAATACTTTTGCAAGGCACTGTAATTGTCTGGTTAGGCCGTGCCATCCTGATGTCTACTGCCTAAATCTGTTAGATATGGTGAATTTATTTAGTCCTCAAACACATCTGAAAACTCACAGAGTCAGTGACCCAAAAGCATCCTGTCCTCATGTTATTATATCTCAGAGGTAATTTTTTAAAGCAGCAAAACAGTTAGAGCACGACAGCTTGTTCTTGTCACTATCTCTTCACTGGACCAGCACTCAAATCCAGGCTCTACATCAAGACTGAAGATTGGTCTCCTGAATGTGCGGTCTCTATCCTCCAAAGCACTCTTAATTAATGATCTTATTATTTCTCATTGCTTGGATTTACTTTGTCTTTGTGAAACTTGGCTTAGGCCTAATTTTTTTCTGCCACTAAATGAAGCCTCTCCCCCTGATTATGCATATGCACAGAATGCTCGCACGTCAAAACAGGGTGGGGGTGTTGCAGCCATTCATAAAGCTGCATTTTGCTTTACAGGTCCATCATCACAGCCAAAATTTAACTCATTTGAAGTGTTACCCATCAAACATATTCTTTCTCAAATTAATGGAAGGAAGCCATTTTATTTAGCTGTAATCTATCGCCCTCCTTTCTTGGATGAGTTTGGAGCTTGCCTCTCTGACTTAATAACCCACGCGATAACATCCTTCTAGTTGGTGACTTTAATATTTATCTAAATTAGGAGTGTGATCATCTGGCCAGAGCATTTCAATCACTGCTTACAACCCTGTCTTTCAACCAGTTTGTTCATGAGCCCACACACATTAGTGGAAACTATCTCGATCTTGTTTTGGCTCGGGGAATAGATGTTGGTCTCCTCTCTTTCACCTGCTGTTTCAGAATACTCACTGGTGGAAATTTCACTGGTGGAGGTCATACATTTCCTTCAAATTCCGACAAATGCGTAGTGTTTTAACAAATGTTTTAGAGCAGCTGCAATGGAAATGTTTGCGACCCAGCTGACCAACGTCCTTCCTAATTTAACTACAGTATTGTTCAAAATAATAGTGACTAACCAGGTTCTTAGTATATTTTTTATTGCTAAGTGGCAAACAAGTTACCAGTAGGTGCAGTAGATTCTCCGAAAACAAACAAGTCCCAGCATTCTTGATATGCACGCTCTTAAGGCTTAGATTGGGCAATTAGTTGAAAGGGGTGTGTTCAAAAAATATAGTTATAAATATAAAAAAAAAATTAAATTTTGTGAAAAAACAGATGTGAATCAAGTGGCCCCTATTTACGGATAAATCCACCAGCACTTGTTGAACATGCATTTGAAAAGCCTGAGGAAAAGGGGTAGTTTAAGACATTGTCCAGAAGAACAGCATACTTTGATAAAAAGGTTGTTTGCAGTAGGGAAAAACCTATAAAGAGGTGCAAAAACTTATGGGCTGTTCAGCTAAAATCTTTAATGGCTTAAAATAGAGAACAAAACCAGAGACGTGGAAGAAAACGGAAGATAACCATCAAAATGGATCGAAGAATAACCAGAATAATAAAGCCTCAGCCAATGATCAGCTCCAGGATGATCAAAGACAGTCTGGAGTTACCTGTAAGTACTGTGACAGTTAGAAGACGTCTGTGTGAAGCTAATCTATTTTCAAGAATCCCCCGCAAAGTCCCTCTGTTTAAAAAAAAGGCACGTGCAGAAGAGGTTACAATTTGCCAAAGAACACATCAAATGTCCTAAAGAGAAATGGAGGAACATTTTGTGGACTGATGAGAGAAAAAATATATATTTTTGGGTCCAAGGGCCTCAGACAGTTTGTGAGACGACCTCCAAACTCTGAATTCAAGCCACAGTGCACAGTGAAGACAGTGAAGCAAGCATCATGATATGGGCATGTTTCTCCTACTATAGTGTTGGGCCTATTTATTGCATATGTGGGATCATGGATCAGTTTGCATTTGTCAAAATAGGTCATGTTGCCTTATGCTGAAGAGGACATGCCCTTGAAATGTTTGTTTCAACAAGACATTGACCCCAAACACACTAGTAAACAAGGAAAGTCTTGGTTCCAAACCAACAAAATGTATGTTACAAAGTGGCCACTAGCCCAATCCTTGAACCTTAATCTAATCGAGAAGCTGTTTCTGAAGCAAAACCAAGAAATGTAAATGAATTGTGGAATGTTGTTAAAGAATCATGGAGTGGAATAACAGCTGAGAGGTGTCACACAGATGTGAAGCAGTTTTAAAAAACTGTGATCATACAACTAAATATTAGTTTAGTGATTCACGGGAATGCTAAATCCTAGAAACAAAAACGTTTGTACAAAATAATTTTGAGTTTGTACAGTCAACCCCAGACACTGCTAGTTCTTTTTAACACACCCCTTTCAACTAATTGCCCAATTGCACAGGCTTAAAAGCGTGCATATCATGAATGCTGGGTCTTGTTTGTTTTCTAACAATCTACTGCACCTACTGGTAACTTGTTTGCTATTTAGCAATAAAAAAAATTACTAAAAACCTGGATTATTCTGGTTATTCACATTGTACTGCTATGTACTGAACAATACTGTACACTTGAAAACTCAGTAGAGGCCTACACAGAGGAGGTCCATAACAAATCTAAATTAAAGCCGCAAGCGGCGATAAAGGCCCTCGCCTCCCTTGAGACCGCGGTGGGACACATGTACTCGTAGGATTGTATTTTTCAAATACATACATTTTTCGGCAGGCTTGAAATTTGTGGCCTGTAAAATGTACTTTTTCTGCACGTTTATTGGTTCAAATTTTGCAGAAAAATAATTTATAAAAATATAACTCAAGCAAAAGAAACAAGAAAAAGCGCTGTCTATTTAACCTGTATTTAGCTCATTTTGCCTAAGTTTGGTATCTGTGGAATGAAACAGCTATTTTCTGTTGTTTTTTAAAAGAGAGGTGTATTCTAAGGCGGTTCACATCTTTAATTCAAAATGGCCGACTTCCCGTGTGTGATAGGGTGTGGTCCCCATTGGCTTTTTTGTTCATAAGCCCATGCTGAATGTGTGTACCAAGTTTCATTCATCAACTAAAATTTTCACTTCCCATTGACTTTTTCCACATATTTGGGGCGTTGCTATGGCAACACTTTTATAGATAGGGGGTGGTTGTCATTGGCTTTTATGCTCGTCATGACATAAGAGATGTGTGTACCAAATTTCTGGTCTCTATGACAAACTAAATTCTTGGGTCCCATTATAAGTTTGTAGGGGGCGCTGGAGAGCCATTTCTAAAGATAACTCTTTTATTTACATATCTTTCTGTTCAGGTCATGAATGTGCAAAAACGCCTTTTTGTGTCCAACTTGATCCGAGAAGGCGTTTGAGAGTTAAGGGATATTTTAATTTCACAAAAATGGCCACCTCATTACAGACTTGCCACACCCATACCCGATAAAATATCAAAAACAAAGTCACAACTTTGGTTGGCACACGTGTCTAGATGATACTCACCAAATTTGGGGCCATTTAGATTAAAACACAATGACATGCATCTTTCTGCGCAAGGGGAGCAGGTAGATCATTTCACCAATGTGGAACAGAGCCAGAGAAGGTACGTGAGAGTGAAGAGAAGGTACGTGAGATTGATAAGCACAGACCCATGTGAGAGTGACAGGCATAACCCCAGGTTTCTTTTTGGTACAGTTAATAAGCTAATCCAACCAAAAATAATTGAAGACGCCTTCCCCCTTAGTACACATAAAATTGAAGATATCAGGTATAATATTTTGCTTTTGCTTTGTCCCATTCACTTGGATCCTCAGACCTCTCGTCTCTCAGTCTTAGATTCTGTATCCCTCGATGAGCTGACAAAGATGTTTTCTTCATGTAAAGCAACTACGTGCCTCCTGGATATCCTGTCAGCAAAACAGCCTAAAGAACTGTGGCCCTATGTAGGGCACATTATGTTAAACATTATAACCTTGTCCCTGTCTACTGGCACTGTTCCTTCCCTTTTCAAACAGGCTGTGGTCAAACCCTTGCTCAAAAAACCTACTCTGGATCCTGGATGCCTAAATATTTTCAGTCCTGTCTCCAATTTACTTGGTCCTTGAAAAAGTTGTGTTAAAACAACTTACTCTATATCTATTAAACTGCTTTCAGTCTGCATTTAGGGCCTCTTATTCCACTGAAAAACCTTTGGTTAAAGGGATCTCCTTCTTCAGATGGACTAGGACTTATCGGCTCTACTGTTATTGCTAGATCTCAGCGCTGCATTTGATAGAATTGATCATGCAGTGCTAATCAACAGACTAAAGGATGTGTTTGGCATCTCTGGCTCTGCTCTTGCTTGGTTAGAATCCTATCTGTGTGATAGGTCTCAATTGGTCTATTTTAATAAATCCTTCTCCTCCCGGCACCTGTGAAATTCGGTGTACCACAAGGGTCTGTGCTTAGTCCCATACTATTTTCTCTATATGTTACACCATTGGGACAAATCATCAAAAGTTATGGAGTGACGTTCCACTGTTATGCCGATGATACACAGCTGTATCTACCAATAAAGGTGAATAATACTACTGACATTATGTGTCTAGAGGCCGGCCTTGTTTTAATTAAAACATGGATGTCATAAAACTTTCTCCATCTAAACTCAGTTAAAACGGAGCTCCTGCCAGTCATCAGCACAAGTTCAACAATCTTACTGTCTCGATCAACAACTGTGTGTTGGAGCAAGGCACAACTGTGAGGAACCTCAGTGTAATTTTTGACCCCACATTATCTCTGCAGCAGCACATTAGTGAAGGTACTAAACTGGGCTTTTTTCACTTAAAAAAATAAATTTTGTTCCTGCCTCTCTTTAGCTGATGCTGACATTCTTATTCATGCCTTTGTCACATCCAGGCTGGACTTCTGCAATGTGTTATTCTCTGGACTGCTGAGGAAAAGTACGCACAGACTACAAATGGTCCAAAATTAAACTGCCAGACTTTTAACAAAGACCAAACAAACATCACATTACTCCGGTCCTGGCTTCATTGCTTCCTCATGTTAGAGCTGATTTCAAAGTTCTCCTGTTAACATATTGAATCCTTTGTGGACACGCGCCCTCAGACCTATCTGACCTTATCACCCGGTATACTCCAGCTTGTACTCTTTGCTCTCAGGACGCTGGCCTCCTTCACTTCCTCGAATTAAGAAGAAGTCTGCTGGCTACAGAGCCTTTTGTTATAGAGCCCCATTTTTATGGAATGGGCTCCCGGTGGAAGTGCGGCGAGCTGACTCTATTGAGGCTTTCAAAAACTCAAAACATACTTATTTCACCAAACGCATGGAGACTGATTGATCATAGGTACACACTCACACTGGTTGTAGCTGTAGGTACATGCTCCACCACATCTTATATTATTATTACACCTGTCTCTTGTTGTAGTAGTATCTCCGGAGTCACTCCGGACTCCCGTATGAGGACCCATCTGTCATCTACCTTGATGTTGGCTGGAGTCCCATCCACATTTACACAGACACAGAGTGGACACTGGACAATGCCAATATAAATGTTTTTGTTATGGCCAATGGCCCAGGAACCGGAAGACTCCAATGCAACTCCATAGACACAGGCAAAGAGTAACAAAAAGTTTATTTGGTCCAACGGTATAAAAGCAAAATACAAGAACCAGGGAAAAAACCAAAGCAGGTCCGAGCAGACAATCCAGGAATACAATATCAGAACAAAACAGACTAGGAAAAAATAATAGAACCTCCACAGAAAACAAGGACTACGTAGATCAGACACAATGAAACACAAAACAGACTCACGGTAAAAGACACGACGACCTGGCAAAGAGCAGTGGAACAAACAGGTATAAGTAGACAAAGACAACAAGGAACAGGTGCAACACATCAGGGAGCAGGCAATCACACACAGAAGGGGAAGACAACAGGCAGGAAGTAAATCATAAAACACAGACAGGAGTCAGACATATCAAAATAAAACCCAACTCTAATACAAGCTAAACAAAATCAAATACACAACCAAACTGAAAATCAGACAATAAAGAAACCACTAATATACTAAAAACAACCATAACATCAAACGACACAGACTACATAAACATGAATCCTAACAGTACCCCCCCCCCAAAGGCCGAACACTGGGCGGCCTACAATCCCCTAACAAAAACAAACCATTGACATAACCTGGGTGGGAGGAGGGGGTCCGGAAGGAGGGAGACAAGACACAGGCACAGGACAAATAATGGGAACGTATCAAAGAGACACAGAGGCGTCGGGTCCGGCCCTCGGAACTGGGCGGTCGGACGGGCGCACGGAAAGAAACAGAGGCGCCGGATCCGCCCTTGAAACTGGTCGGCCGGACGGGCGCCGAGGAATAACAATGAGTCGGCCCGCCTCGGAACTGGTCGGCCGGACGGGCGCCGGGGATAACAGAGGCGCTGGGTCCGCCCTCGGAACTGGTCGGCCGGACGAGGCGCCGAGAAGGGAGGCGGTGCTGGGACAGGCACTAGGGGGGAAACAGGTGTGCCGGGGCAGACGGACTCAGACATGGGGTACCCAGGATACATAGACATGGCGTTCTCAGACGGGGCAGGACTCAGGATCAGACAGGGACTGGACTCAGGACTCAGGAACAGGCAGGAACTGGACTCAGGACTCAAGACCAGGCAGGAAAACAAAAAACAAACTCTCAAGACCAGGCAGGAAAAACAAAAACACTCTCAAGACCAGGCAGGAAAAACAAAAACACTCTCAAGACCAGGCAGGAAAAACAAAAAACTCTCAAGACCAGGCAGGAAAAACAAAAACTCTCAGGACCAGGCAGGAAAAACAAAAACTCTCAGGACCAGGCAGGAAAAACAAAAAACTCTCAGAACCAGGCAGGAAAAACAAAAACCTCTCAGGACCAGGCAGGAAAAACAAAAACCTCTCAGGACCAGGCAGGAAAAACAAAAAACTCTCAGGACCAGGCAGGAAAAACAAAAAACTCTCAGGACCAGGCAGGAAAAACAAAAAAGCTCTCAGGACCAGGCAGGAAAAACAAAAAAGCTCAGGACCAGGCAGGGAAACAAAAAACTCAAGACCAGGCAGGGAAACAAAAAACTCAAGAACAGGCAGGGAAAACAAAAAACTCAGGACCAGGCAGGGAAACAAAAAACTCAGGACCAGGCAGGGAAACAAAAAACTCAAGACCAGGCAGGGAAACAAAAAACTCAGGACCAGGCAGGGAAACAAAAAAAACTCAGGACCAAGCAGGGGGGAAACAAAAAAACTCAGGACCAGGCAGGGACACAAAAACCTCAAGACCAGGCAGGGAAACAAAAAACTCAGGACCAGGCAGGGAAACAAAAAAACTCAGGACCAAGCAGGGAAACAAAAAACTCAGGACCAGGCAGGGAAACAAAAAAAAACTCACGACCAGGCAGGAAAACAAAAAAAACTCGGAACCAGGCAGGAAAACAAAAAACTCACAGGACCAGGCGAGGGAAACAAAAAACTCAGGACCAGGTAGGAAAACAAAAAACTCACAAGACCAGGCGAGGAAAACAAAAAAACTCACAAGACCAGGCGAGGAAAACAAAAAAACTCACAAGACCAGGCGAGGGAAACCAAAAAACTCACAAGACCAGGCGAGGGAAACCAAAAACTCACGGAACCAGGCAGGGAAACCAAAAACTCACGGAACCAGGCAGGAAACCAAAAATTCACGGAACCAGGCAGGAAAAACAAAAAACTCACGGAACCAGGCAGGAAAAACAAAAAACTCACAGAACCAGGCAGGGAAAACAAAAAACTCACGGAACCAGGCAGGGAAAACAAAAAACTCACTGAACCAGGCAGGGAAAACAAAAAACTCACAGGACCAGGCAAGGGAAAAACAAAAACTCACAGGACCAAGCGAGGGAAACAAAAAACTCTCAGGACCCGGCAGGGAAACAAAAAAAAACTCTCAGGACCAGGAAGGGAAACAAAAAACTCAGGACCAGGCAGGGAAACAAAAAACTCAGGATAGACAAAACAAAAAACAATCTCGGGACCTGGCATAAAAAACAATCTCAAGACCGGGCGATGGAAAAAATGACAAAGGAACAAGGCGATGGAAAAAATGACAAAAGGAACGAGGTGAGGGAAAAAATGACAAAAGGAACGGGAACTGGACAGGACTGACACTGGAAAGGGGACTGGACAGGGCTGACACTGGAAAGGGGACTGGACAGGGCTGACACTGGAAAGGGGACTGGACAGGGCTGACACCGGACAGGGAACTAAGAAAAAATGAAAAAATCTGAGCCGGGAAGACCCAGAAGATGGGCTCGAGCTGACCAAACCGGGAAGCTGGGGATGGCCACACGGGAAGAGCCGCATATGCTAGGGATGGCCACACAGGAACAGTCGGAGATGCTGGGGATGGCCACACGGGAACAGTCGGAGATGCCGGGGATGGCCACACGGGAACAGTCGGAGATGCCGGGGATGGCCAGTCGGAGATGCCGGGACTGGCCACACAGAGATGCCGGGACTGGCCACACGCAGATGCTGGGGCTGGCCACACGCAGATGCTGGGGCTGGCCACACGCAGATGCTGGGGCTGGCCGATGAGGGTCCGGGCGGAGGCACACGAGGGTCCGGGCGGAGGCACACGAGGGTCCGGGCGGAGGCACACGAGGGTCCGGGCGGAGGCACACGAGGGTCCGGGCGGAGGCACACGAGGAAAACCAGGCGTAGAGGGAATCCAGGCGTAGAAGGAATCCAGGCGTAGAGGGAAACCAGACGCTGAACGCAGAGTCTCCGTGACGTCTAGGTAGCTCAGGTAGGTGCTGAGAAGTGTCTTAGGTGGCCCAGGTAGGCGCTGAGAAGTCTCTTAAAGTGGCCCAGGTAGGCGCTGAGAAGTCTCTTAAAGTGGCCCAGGTAGGCGCTGAGAGTCTCTCAAGGTGGCCCAGGTAGGCGTTAAGACTCAGGAGGCACGGAGGCTCAGGAGGCACGGAGGCCCAGGAGGCACGGAGGCTCAGGAGGCACGGAGGCCCAGGAGGCACGGAGGCTCAGGAGGCTCAGGAGGCACGGAGGCTCAGGAGACACGAAGGCTCAGGAGGCACGAAGGTTCAAAACACAAGCAGACTTGGAGGTTAACATATTGCCATGGGTTGCGGAGTCTCAGTCTTGGCCAGGTCGTACTGTTATGGCCAATGGCCCAGGAACCGGAAGACTCCAATGCAACTCCATAGACACAGGCAAAGAGTAACAAAAAGTTTATTTGGTCCAACGGTATAAAAGCAAAATACAAGAACCAGGGAAAAAACCAAAGCAGGTCCGAGCAGACAATCCAGGAATACAATATCAGAACAAAACAGACTAGGAAAAAATAATAGAACCTCCACAGAAAACAAGGACTACGTAGATCAGACACAATGAAACACAAAACAGACTCACGGTAAAAGACACGACGACCTGGCAAAGAGCAGTGGAACAAACAGGTATAAGTAGACAAAGACAACAAGGAACAGGTGCAACACATCAGGGCGGAGCAGGCAATCACACACAGAAGGGGAAGACAACAGGCAGGAAGTAAATCATAAAACACAGACAGGAGTCAGACATATCAAAATAAAACCCAACTCTAATACAAGCTAAACAAAATCAAATACACAACCAAACTGAAAATCAGACAATAAAGAAACCACTAATATACTAAAAACAACCATAACATCAAACGACACAGACTACATAAACATGAATCCTAACAGTTTTTTGTAAATACGTTCTATGTTGTTTTCAACTGTCCTGGACATATGCCTGTTCATCCTGGCAGTGGATCCCTCCTTTAGTGGTTAAATTTTTCCTTACCCTGATGAATGGTCTAAGGACAGGGGATGTTGTCTAGTGCAGTCTGTTAAGCTCTTTGAGGCGGCTGTTGTTGTGGTATGGGCTATACAAAAATAAATGTCTTGTCTTGTGTGTTTTCAGAAGAGACATACTGGCATCAGACTGATATCAGTTTTATTGAAAAGTCAGAAAACAGAACTGAAGTAACAAAGAGCCAATTAATTAGAGTTTCTATATTGATCCTAAAGACAGAATCACTCACAACTAATATCTTCCTTAAGTAAGAGCACCAAATCAATCTATCATAAGCAATCAGAATCACAGAAGAGGTGATCAGCTTCCACTTGAATTTGTGTGTAGCATTCACACTGCCTCACAGTGTCTGGATCACTCGGATGGCTCTGCAGAAATAAATATTTAACTGTAAACCTTGATGCTGTGGTTCATTATAGTGTAGTAAAGACAGAATATTTATTTAAACCAATGGAGCCAATACTGTGTGGCATATATAAAAACACTTTTCACAACAATGATGAGAAGAGAGAAGTTCATTAAGAGAAGTTGAGACACTTACACTTGCAAAAATAATCCACCTCCAAGTATTTGTAAGTCCCACCACAAGGATCCCCAAACACCGAGTTGCTGGACCTTTACAGAGCAGCTTCTCTTCCCATTACAGCTGTGTAAAGTAATTTAAGACAACACCAAATTTAGTAAAACATACATTTGAAAGAGCGACGCTATATTATTTTTATGATTTTCATTGACTTAACAGTTCAGCCACTTGAGTTGCAGGGCTTGTGCAGGCCACATTTTGGACCTGAGCTGCAGGTCGTTCTGAAATGCATGTGGTCTGGTCATGTCGACCATAATTTGTTGCATAAATCTGCATCACCAGCCCACTATCTGTAGGCAGAGGAAAGATGATGTAGTGAGGCCTGGGAAACTAATCTGGGCACATCATGAGCCAATATTAATGTAAACATACCACACTGGAGGTAGGCCACAGAGTTCTCACATGTTACACTGTTGACTGTAACAGAAACACAAATCAGATTAGAGAATTTGTAAAGCCTTATGGATTCTATATGTTTGATACAAAAGTGCACTGACTGGCTGGGACGCAGGTGTAAGTGGTCTCCAGATATTTGTAGGTGCCATAGCAGGGATCAGAAAAATGGAAAGCATTTATATTCACTTCACATACACTCTTCCCGTCGCACCTGCAGAAGGTACAAGGAAGAATAACTAAAAGCATAAAAATATTTTTTTGTAGCATGTTTCAAAATTTGAAGCTTTAGACACAGATTTCCTCACGTTTGACTGGGATTCTTCAAAATGAGGAATCGCACATATTAATTTTAAAGATATACCTTTCCTTGAGGAGGGCCAGAGAGCCCGTTTGAGAGCATCTGGTGTTGGAAAGCTGCTCCTGAGGCCTGCCTTCGCTACATGTCTTCCTGTTCTGACGTCCATACAGAGCTGTTTGCACAACAATGACTCCAGAAGCTGTGTAAAGACAGCACCAAAAACAGAGCTTAACCACCATTTAATTTGTTTACTATTGTTTACTGAGCCCAGAAGACATTTAAAAACATTGTCCTACCACAGCGGAGATGCTGAACATTGTCAATATCACAGGTGGTAACTTTGTTTGTGGAGAGTGGGGTTTGTGAAGGTTCTGGAAAAGATGGCTGTGCGGCTGAAAAGCCTTAAAAAAGAAAAAAAATATTAATTAATTTATTATTAAATACGTATTTACGGTAATTAGGGTAATATGAAAGGAAATACACAGAAATCCACAGAAACACACAAATATTATGATTCATATTAATCACTGACTTACCTGCTCTGATCAGCAGGAGAGTTGCAACCAACCCTGAAAACAGAGTTTAAAACACATTAATCCCTTTATAATAATGTGTATGAGAAACGTTAAAGCAGCAGTAGTATAGGCTATAGACTACTCACACATTGTGGAGATGACTTGGAGGCAGAGCATTCTTACAGAAGATCCAGCTGCAGTTGAACTGACAGCTTTCACAGAGACTCTTTATATAGTGTTGTGCCTGAAACCTAAAAGGCCTGAGGTTCATTCTTATGTCAAGGAAGGGAACAAAGGGAAAATACCAGAATATGATCAAATCAAGATAGAAAGATAGAAATAAAATCAAACTTTCTGCACGCCTTTGTGCTTGGATATACTGTACACTGTTGAGTATTAGCAAAAAAGTGGCAGTATATATTTGCAACCACTGTCAAAGAAGTAGCAACCACTCAAAGTCACTATAAGCACAAAAAAAATCAATGGCTTTGAAAAAGAACCACTGAGGTTTTAAAATATATCAAAGTGACATCTTCAGCAACATAACAGCTGCTCTGTCTCCTTAGGCAAAAGGTGTCCTCAGGTAGCATAGAGAACCACCTTAACAACATCTAGTAAGAGTAACATGATTCAGTGTACAACCCTGTTAAATCTGTTAATGTATTTAAGAAAATAGCAAAAGCAAAAAAGTATGCTGAGGAAATATGAAACTGTTGAGTAAGCTTTTATTTTTGTTTGTTTGTTTGTTTGTTTGATTGTGGGATTAAATCTGAAATTAGTGGCTGTGTTACAGTTTTTATGAGCTGTTTAAAATAAAAAGTGTTGTGTGTTTTGTAATTAGGGGGCAGACATAAGTTTATGCTTTTTTTCTGCTCCTTTTTATTCATTCATGATATGTGTTTATTGTATTTGTTTTAATTATTTAATGAAATAAAATAATGAATTCAAAAAAAGAAGTGTAAATTTACAGATACGAGGGTTATTGAAGTAACACCCTGCCTCACAACAATGGTTCTGCAAAAAATATAAAAATAAAAAACAATCACACAATACGGTGTCCATTATTTACAGATGCGGATGATGTAGTTATAAGACACTCTCCTCACGCCAAGGTAAATTAAATAAATCTATCTGATTGCTGTTTTTTCATGAATGATTTTGCTGTTTTCACTGTATTAACTCTGGCATGCATTTCCTCATTACAAAAGAGACAAGCATTTTATTTACAAAAAGAGTCTCTATTCACTCTATTCCAAGTGTTTTCACACAGTCTCTGTTAAAAACATGTTTCAACAGTGCAAACTCAAAAATATAAATTTGTAGCTATATGAGAACCTTTGACTTTGTGACTCTAAATGTAAAACTAGACAAAAGGATATTTTACTGCATAGTTCAAGTGCAAACTGTGTGTTTCCTCATATAATAGTTTACTTATTTGTTTTGTGGATTGACTTTAATAATAGAAAATTATGAAGTTGCACCACCTCGTTGCAATCGGCCAGAAACCGGATGTCTCATTGCTAAATGAGGGAACTAGTTTAAACGTCTCTGCTAATATAGAAAAATATCTGTACATTAAATGTAAAACAAAACAAACACAAAATTGTTGCAGGTAAGGCCTACTTGTAATCAGTACAACATTGGTCAGGTTGGTATCAGGCTAAATGCTGCCTGTAAAACAAGAACAACAAGAAGACCTACCTCAAATAGCAGCAACATGCCGCAAAAACAAAGACTGATCTATTTTGTAGGGGTCATTCAATTCTCTGAGGCTTCAGGCAAACGTTGTTTTCAGGTTGCATAGCAATCCACCTTTACAAGTGCAAATTTACTTGAATGAACAGATAAGATGGTTATTTAAGTAACACCTTGTCTTACAGCAATGGTTCAGCAAAAAATAAAAAAACAATCACATTATACTGTGTCCATTTATTTATGTATTTATTTTTTAAGAAAATAAGAGGGGAACAAGGCAAGGCAAGGCAATACAATTCATACACTGAGTAACTCAAAGTGTTTTACAGGAATAAAAGACAATATACAAGATTTAGATTAAGAAACATAAGAAAAATTTAAAACATTAAAAAAACACTTTAAGTTGGAGTGTAGGCAGAGCTAAAGAGGAAGGTTTTTAACATCGCCTTAAACATTGTTAAAGTTGAGGCTTGTTTGACTTCATCTGGGAGACTGTTCCAGATTTTTGCTGCATGAACCTTAAACGCTGCTTCACCCTGTTTAGTTCTAAATCTGGGCACGAGCAGAAGGCCTGTCCCAGATGCTCTCAGAGTCCGAGGAGGTTCATAAGGAACTAGCATGTCAGAGATATATTCTGGTGCTAAACCATTTAGAGACTTGTAAACCAGCAGTGCTGTTTTAAAGTCTATTATCTGAGCAACAGGAAGCCAGTGCAGAGATTTTAAAACTGGCGTGATGTGTTTGTACTTCCTGGTTTTGGTGAGAACCCAAGCAGCCGCGTTCTGAATAATCTGAAGCTGTCTTAACCCTCGTTTTGAGAGACCAGTGAGCAGGCCGTTACAGTAATCTAACCTGCTGGAGATAAAAGCATGAATAAGTTTCTCTAAGTCCGGTTGAGACATTATCCCTTTGACTTTAGAAATGTTTTTAAGGTGATAAAATGCAGATGATGTAATTGACTTAATGTGACTGTGGAATTTCAAGTCTGAGTCCTAGATTTCTAAACTGATTTTTAGATTTTAGAGAAAAAGACATGAGGTGACTGCTGACACTTTTTTCTTTGTTTCTGTTTCCAAAGATGATTAGTTCAGTCTTGTTTCTGTTCAGTTGGAGAAGATTATTTTTCATCCACATGTCAATCTGTTCGATGCAGTGACACAGTGAATGGATTGGTCCATTTTCACCTGCTGTGAGTGAAATGTAAATCTGAGTGTCATCTGCATAATTATGGTATGATATGCCACAGCTACATATTAACTGGCCTAAAGGACGCATGTAAAGATTGAATAGTAGGGGACCTAAGATAGACTCCTGTGGAACCCCACATGTCAGGACCATTTGGTTTGATACACAGTTACCAACCGAAACAAAGTACTTCCTGTCTTCAAGATAGGGCTGAAACCATTTCAGGGCAGTTCCAGTGATACCTATCCATTCCTCTAATCTTTGTGTCAGGATTTCATGGTCCACTGTATCAAACGCAGCACTCAAGTCCAACAGAACTAAGACAGAGACTTTGGCCGCATCAGTGTTCATACGGATGTCATTTGTGACTTTGATAAGTGCAGTCTCAGTCTGTGATGGGCTCTAATCCTGACTGAAAAGGATCAAAGCAGTTGTTAAGTAATAGAAGTCATTAAGTCATTAAAAGTCATTAAGTTGCTGATATACAAATTTTTCTATGACTTTCCCTAAAAATGGCAGGTTTGATATGGGCCGATAGTTGTTGAGCACTGTAGCATCAAGACTGCTCTTCATTAGAAGAGGCTTAATGACAGCAGTTTTTAAGGCCCTTGGAAATGTTCCAGACTGTAAGGAATTATTGACTATTTCAGTGAGTTGTGGTAACAAACTGCTTAGTACTGATTTTAGAAATTTAGTGGGTAAAACATTGAGGCAGCAGGTGAAAGAACTCGGGCTGGAGACAGAGTTTTTTCAATTGTTCTGTCATTAATGGGTGTAAAATGTGTTAACCCAACTAAGTGCCTCCTAGGTGGCTGCAGTGTTGTTTTATGCACTGTTGACTGTAGCATTATGCCTTGAACCTTGTTGTTGAAAAACAATGCAAACTCATTGCATTATTGGTGGAAACTAATTCTGGAGGAAATGGAGCTGGAGGGTTTGTTAATCTATTCACTGTAGCAAACAGGACACGCAGGTTGTTACTATTGTTGTTGATGATCTCTGAGAAGAATATTTCTCTTGCTTTTTGCAAAGTTTGATTGAAAACATGCAAATTTTCTTTGTATACCTCATAATGAATTAAACGTTTCAATTTACGCCATTTTTTTTTTTTTGGCTTTTCAGCATTCCCTTTTCTGTGCCCTGACAGAGTGAGCATTGCTCCACAAATCCTTCTGCCTCTTCTTGATCACTTTAACCTTAACAGGAGCAATGGTGTCCATAACATTTAAAACATCTGAAGTATAACAATTCAACAAATCATTAACTTGACCTGATGAGCCATTTTCAAACCGGACTGCCTCCATAAACTGTTTTCTGGTGTTATCATTAATGTGTCTCATCTGAAAACTGTAGGTCCAGCAGCAAATTTTGGAATTATGGACAGATGGAAAAAGACACATGAATGATCAGATAGAGCAACATCAATCACAGTGACATCAGAAATTTGAACACCTTTAGTAATGACCAGGTCCAGAGTGTGACCTCTGTTATGGGTCGGCTCATTAACATGCGGACAAAGACCAAAGTATCAAGAATACTTTCTTGATACTTTGTTTCTTTGAAAGTTCTTTGTTATTTCTGTCACAAACATTATCCACATGCACATTAAAATCACCAGATATGACTACTTGTTCAAATTCTGTGCAGATAATCGAAAGCATTTCAGTAAACTCATCAATAAAATCATGACACCGTTGGGGTGGTTTGTAAAGAACTACATATAAAATGGATGGAGAAAACCTCAACTCCATTTTGAATGACACATACTCAAATGATGAAAACTCTCCAAGTGATAGCTTGTGGATAAGAATATTATTCCTAATTAAGGCACATACACCACCACCCTTTTTGTTTTCCCGCATTTTGGATAAAAATGTGAAATTAGATAGAGTTGTTTCAATAAGGACCACATTTCCAGTCTTGCTGTCCAACCAGGATTTGAATAAGATTTGTCTGATAGCTGACTGTAGCTATGGAGCTAGCGAGAAGTGTTCTCTCCCAGGGCCTCAAGTTGATAAATGTTTTTTTAAATGAAAAGTCCTGGAAGAGCAGAGGTCCTCAGTGTCCTAATCACTGATAGTAGCCAACAATGCATATTAATGAACATTAAAACAAATGTAAAGAAAGAAAGAAAGAAAGAAAGAAAAGACAGTAAAGAAAAGGACTATATACACAACACAACAACAAAAAGTTAATAGAAGATAGAACATGAACATGAATATGATTAAAAATGACATCTGTAGCCTCTAAGTCCCTTTACCTGACATGAGTAAACCACCTCCAGGTTATTAATTTGTTTTTAGTTTAGTTTTAGTTTAGTTAATACATCTATACCTTCTAGCTTGTTGTTTTTGAATGAATGTGTTGCTTAATATACTGTACTTAACTCTGACATTTCCTTTCCTCATTACAAAGGAGTAACACCATTTCAGAATTAATAAACAAGTGACAAAAACAAAAGGCAAAATGAAGTCAACATATTAGCCTCTAAAAGTCCCTTTACCTGACATGCGTAAACCACCTCCAAGTATTTATTAGTTTTTAGTTTAGTTTTATTTTGGTCATTTGAAACAAGTACAAAAAGAATACAACATCTTCTTTTAATTTGGGCTGAAGGGGAGTTAGATTAAAGTCTTTTAAAAATTAAAGTACTTTTTTGTTTGCCTTCATCTATTAACAATATTTATAAGTGCCAGGGGTCTCCAAACTCAGACCTGTTGGCCTGTTTTACAATGCAGCTGTTTTTTCTATTGTATCTGTTAAAGCAGGACAAGCAGGTCAGAGCATGTGTTCTGTCACAACGTCTATTGACAGCACTGTACATGATAATAATCTTCCCATTATCTGGAACAATGAGGGAACAGTGTGAGATACAATAGAATGGAGATTAAGAGGAAGCAAACATTACCACATTGAGAGTTTTCACAAATCACACAGTGAGCTGTAAAAGAAAATCAGAGTAGACACAAGAAGACAGCTTTATGTTTAGTGTCAGTTTAAATAAGAATAATGTAAGTTCTGAGGAATTCGGAGGTCCCACCCTAAAGCCACCTGGCTGACCTGAACTTAAGATAAGAAGGTTTTGTTTTGCCTGATAAGCTTCATTCTTATGTCAAGACAAGGAACAAATGGACCCAGAAAACCCTGAATAAGGTGAAATACATATAACTTTGTGCATAGTTACCTGTCTGTTTGTATTTACTATAATTATACACTTGTGAGTGTTTGTGAAAGAAGTAGTGCCCTTTTCAGAGTCACCAAGTGCCAAAAGCAGCAGTTCTCACACAGGATCTGTAAAAGAACAGCCCAAGGTTTCAAACGATTCAAAGGGACACCTTAAGAAAATAGGGGACAATTGATTAGTCTCAGTCTCTTACAGCCTGGAGCCTTGAAGTACAGCAGTTGAAATGCGTAGAACCCCATCAATTAAATAAATCTTTTAAATGTATTTATACAAAACACCTTGTCCAACACCCATCAGTCCTTTATTATGTTACTAAATAAAAACACATTAGGATTACTGGAGAAATGGTAGTATTTACCTTTTTACGGTTTAATACAGTATACTGTATTTAAACCTGCTATGTCATGGCCTGTCAATAAACTATTTCAGTTACATTTGTAGCACAGAGACAGTGTTCCATAGTTTGGGGCCAACCACAGAGAAGGCTCAGTCTTTCCTGGTTTTAAGTCTCGTCTTAGGAAACACAAGTTGGGATTGACCCTCGAACCTTAGTCCTCTCACAGATGAATAAATTTAGATGAGGTCTAGAATGTACAGTGGGGCCAGTCCTTTTAACAATTTAACAAACAATAAAATCTTACAAGCAATTCTGAAAACGAACAGGAAGCCAATGCAGAGAGGCCAGAATGGGGGTGATGTGCTCATATTTTTTGCTTCCTGTTAAAAGACAAGCCGCAGCATTCTGAACTAACTGTAAGCGTGAGAGGGCGTTCTGATTTATTCCAATGTAAAGAGCATTACAGTAGTCCAAATGGGTCGACAATAAAAGAGTGCATGAGAAGTAAAAAATTTTAGATAAAAAAGGTGATAGAATCCCAATTTCCCAACTGTGTTTATATGCCCATCAAGCTGTCTATAGTGACGCCAAATTTTTCTTCGAAATGTTCTGTGTCATCCCACTGGTGAACTGAAGAAGAACTGTACAGACCCTCCACTGTATGATGGCTTATCCTCCTCAGAACGGGACTCTTCCTCGTCCAGGGCAAGATGTAGAGCAGAAGGCATCTTGGAAAAAGTGCCACTGGGCGTCAACAAGGCCTTTGAGGGCCGGTCGGGATGTTCCCAGTGGAAGTCCTTGATGAGTCCATGGTCCAAGTTGAAGCTGGCTAGAACCCAAGATGTCTCTTCTGGACCATACCCCTCCCAAACGACCAGGTACTGGACTCTGCTACCGCAACGCCATGAACGCAGCAGATGATGTTAACAGGAGCTTGGAAAATCCCTGGGGCATTGGTAAGTCCAAAAGCCATTACAAGATACTCATAATGACCTGTAGGAGTGTCTTCCACTCATCCCCCTCTTGGATCCGGACCAGGTGATAGGCATTGCGTGGCTTGAGCTTAGTAAAAACCACAGCATCTTGAAGGAGCTCAAATGAGTTGCAGAGCCAAACTCTCATCAATAACGCTGATGTCAGATCCAGTGGCGGCTACTGGTCTGTCAGAGAGGGGAAGCTCATTTTCGGCCTACATCATAAAATTGTCTATTTATTTAAAAGTAAATTCTGCCCTACGTTCCTTTTCAAGAAAATGGTCTGTGACCCTGTCATACCAACTAGGAGTCTTTTCAAGTGACTTGACCAGTGTCCTCTGAATGGCCAGCAGAGCTAGGCTGCTTAAACGGCCTTGGCCCATTGTGTTTCGGGTGTAGGACTTGAGTCGCTTAAAACAGGAGAAGCTCCTTTCTACACCTGCAGATGTAGCTCCAATTGTTGCCACTAATGAGAACAGTTTGGAAAGCTGAGGCATTGCACTGTCCAACTCCATGTCTTTAAGGAACACCAAGTAATCACACAGCTTTCCCCTGTTACCCTGCAAGTCCTGATCTGAATACAGGACTTGAAGTTCTGACCTCAGTCTTCCTGAATCAAAGTGATGGCCATAACTTTTCAGGACACTTTGGAAGGCCTCCTCTGGAAATACCTGTCTCATGTCATCAAATTTCCCTGGATTGACTAATTCTAAGAAGAGCATGCTTTCCAAATTTGAAAAACATTGAGGAATCTGCTCCAAGATGTTATCAAGGATGGCCATGTACAGATTTCTGTATCGCACTTGGGGATCCTGCAATCCTGTAAAACTGAAACAAGGAATGTGGTGTATAATTGTGTGAAATGTATGATGGAAATCAAACAATTTCGCCAAGCAAATATCAAAGAAATAGGTTGCAGCAGTTTTTATTTCGACTGAACTTGAGAAATCCGCGATGGGACTGAGCGCGAATAGCTTCAGTGATTCCTTATAGTACAGAATCGCTGTCAGTCAAAAGGAGATGCAGTCTTTCGACAGGACCCTCCAATCATCACGCAGAAGCTCGGAGTCCGGGCCAGCCCACTCCCCATTCACCCCCAGAGACGCTGCGCGTCCGTGGGCGGGACATAATCGCAGCGTTTTTCCAATGACCGTCTAGTTTCGAAGCGCTGAAAAAAAAGATCAAAGCAGCCCCATTGAAGTCAATGGACGCTGGGCTTCAATAGGGAAAGAGCATTTGAATGATCCAGAAGATATCATATAGTCAGATGAAACCAAAAATGAACTTTTTGGTAAAAACTCAACTTGTCGTGTTTGGAGGAGAAAGAATGCTGAGTTGCGACATGCGATACAGTCCAAAGGGCATGCAACAACACTGCAGCCACCTAGGAGACACTTGGTTGGTTTAACACATTTTACACAAATTAATGACAGAACAATTGAAAAAACTGTCTCCAGCCTGAGTTCATCCACCTGCTGCCTCGATGTTTTACCCACTAGATTTCTAAAATCAGTACTAAGCAGTTTGTTACCACAACTCACTGATATAGTCAATAATTCCTTACAGTCTGGAACATTTCCAAGGGCCTTAAAAACTGCTGTCATTAAGCCTCTCCTAAAGAGAAGCAGTCTTGATACTACAGTGCTCAACAACTATCGGCCCATATCAAACCTGCCATTTTTAGGGAAAGTCATTGAAAAAGTTGTATATCAGCAACTTAATGACTTTCTATTACTTAACAACTGCTTTGATCCTTTTCAGTCAGGATTCAGGCCCCATCACAGCACTGAGACTGCACTTATCAAAGTCACAAATGACATCCGGATGAACACTGACGCAGGCAAAGTCTCTGTCTTAGTTCTGTTGGACTTGAGTGCTGCGTTTGATACAGTGGACCATGAAATCCTGTCACAAAGATTAGAGGAATGGATAGGTATCATTGGAACTGCCCTTAAATGGTTTCAGTCCTATCTTGACGACAGGAAGTACTTTGTTTCGGTTGGTAACTGTGTGTCAGACCAAACGGCCCTGACATGTGAGGTTCCACAGGGGTCTATCTTGGGACCTCTATAATTCAATCTCTACATGCTTCCTTTAGGCCAGTTAATACGCAGCTGTGACGCATCATACCATAATTATGCAGATGACACTCAGATTTACATTTCACTCACAGCAGATGAAAATGAACCAATCCATTCACTGTGTCACTGCATTGAACAGATTGACACGTGGATGCAAAATAATTTTCTCCAACTGAACAGAAACAAGACTGAACTAATCGTCTTTGGGCCACAGAAACAAAGAGAAAGTGTCAGCAGTCACCTTGCGTCTCTTTCTCTAAAATGTAAAAATCAGGTAAGAAATCTAGGGGTCATCATGGACTCAGACTTGAATTTCCACAGTCACATTAAGTCAATTACATCATCTGCATTTAATCACCTTAAAAACATTTCCAGAGTCCAGCAGGTTAGATTACTGTAATGGCCTGCTCACTGGTCTCTCAAAACGAGGGTTAAGACAGCTGCAGCTTATTCAGAACGCGGCTGCTCGGGTTCTAACCAAAACCAGGAAGTACAACCACATTACGCCAGTTTTAAAATCTCTGCACTGGCTTCCTGTTGCTCAGAGAATAGACTTTAAAACAGCAATGCTGGTTTACAAGTCTCTAAATGGTTTAGCACCAGAATATATCTCTGACATGCTAGTTACTTATGAACCTCCTCGGACTCTGAGAACATCTGGGACAGGCCTTCTGCTCGTGCCCAGAGTTAGAACTAAACAGGGTGAAGCAGCGTTTAAGTTTCATGCAGCAAAAACCTGGAACAGCCTCCCAGATGAAGTAAAACAAGCCTCAACTTTAACAATGTTCGAGGTTAAAAACCTTCCTCTTTAGCTCTGCCTACACTACAACCTAAAGTGTTTGTTTTTTCTTTTATCTTCACTCTTCTTTTTAAAATTTTTTAATTTTTTCTTATGTGTCTTAATATAAATCTTGTAAATTGTCTTTTATTCCTGTAAAGCACTTTGAGTTACCCAGTGTATGAATTGTGCTATATAAATAAAATTGCCTTGCCTTGCCTTGCCTAAAAACCTTGTGGAGACTTGCAGAAAACGTTTGACCTCTGTCATTTCCAAAGGGTATATAACAAAGTATTGAGATGAACTTTTGTTATTGACCAAATACTTATTTCCCACAATAGTTTGCAAATAAATTATTTTAAAAATTTGGATTTTTTTTTCTCATTTTGACTCTCATAATTGAAGTGTACCTATGATGGAAATTACAGGCCTCTCTCAGCTTTTTAAGTGGAAGAACACAATTTGTGGCTGACTAAATACTTTTTTGCCCCACTGTATATTGTAGAGTTAAGACACTTTATACTGAAATGTCAAAACCTTTACTCAAATCAGCACTAATAAAACCCCATTCTTACAGATCATTAGCTAAAAAGTTGTTTTAGGGTTTAGTTACCCTTTAAGGAATCAAATGTAGCACACAGATTTAGTATCACTTATGATCTTTATTGAAGCAAGAGCAACTGGAACTGTACAAAATCTTTGTAGTGAAGGCTAGACTGGGTGGTGATGGGGAAGGCAGATGCACAGAGTCCCAGGAAGGCAGAGGAAGCAGCAAGCAGGGACAGAAGATAATTGTTTTTAACAGGATAACAGGAAGCAGATTCAGGAACAAGCCGGGTTTAGTGATGGTCCTCTGACACCCGAGGCTCCAACATGTGTGGTGGCTCATGAACCAACTGTAATGAACCACTGTGAGAACAAAGAAGTTTACTCGTGCTTACACGAGGCTCGAAGCTTTTGGCCATGGTTGGGGCGGTCCCCGCAGGGAAAGGACGGTCCGTAGACGCAGGGTCCCAGGAAACCGAGAGATCAAGAGAGAGAGTTCTTGGCCAGCGGCCAGTTTTATCACCTTTGGGCTGGGGGCGCGTCTCAAGTGTCCTTCCGGCCAAAAGGGGAGTGGCTTAGTGAATGAAGTTTACTAAAGTTAAATGGTTACACGAAGTTTTAAACATTCCTTTGTTTCACCCTAAATTCCCTGGTTCTCATAAAACACACAAAACATTCGTACTTGTGGGATTATACAAAGACAATGCATTTGTCAGACTTATTATGAAAACATATGGTAACATGTATGGTAACATGATAACATAGGGGCGGCAGTAGCTCAGTGGGTAGAGCGGTCGTCTTTCAACCGGAAGGTAGGCGGTTCGATTCCCGCTCTCCCCACAGTTCATACTGTCGTTGTGTCCTTGGGCAAGACACTTAACCCACCTTGCCTCCAGTGACTGTAACACTGGTAATGTAATGTAAGTCGCTTTGGATAAAAGCGTCTGCTAAATGAATAAATGTAAATGTAAATGTATATTCATTACATTTTATTAAAAATAAAACGTTAACTTGTAGAAATGGGATAAGGAATTATTTAGCTTGTAAAACTCTGCGTCCTGGAAACTAACAGTATAATTGTTAGTACATCCACACAATATCTTTCTTTTAAACAAATTAACACCCAACTGTCCTTTAGCGAAGTTAGAGCCATTTGTCCATTTTAACATCGGGGGGTATTGTTTGATCATCCTCGAAGGCTCTGATCAAAGCATTCCTGGCCTGGTGCCTGGAAAGGAGGTATTTCTGTTAAAGCTGAGTACTCAACTTTATCAACCAAACTTTACGGTTATGGTGCCATTTTGTTCTGGTCTTGAGTCCTTTTGTGACCTGGGTGTCAGATCTCTCCGGGCTCTGTCTTTTTATAAGATAAGATAAGATAAGATAATCCTTTATTCGTCCCACAATAGGGAAATTTCTCTGTTCCAGCAGCAATTCTTACAGTATGTTACGAACATAAATAATATACATAATATACAGCATGATATATAATATGTATATATACTATGTATATATACCTATATATACAGCATATACAAAAACAAAAAAAGTATATCAAGTATTACAGTATAGTGATTGCACTAAAAAACAACTAAAAAACAACAACAACAAATTGCACATATTATTGCAGTGAAAAAATAGCAGCAGTGAGTATCATGGTGACTCGTTCACTGGGAGCAGCTCTGATTATAAAGTCTAATAGCAGCAGGGAGAAATGAGCGTCTGTATCGCTCCTTCAGACACTTCGGATGTAACAGTCTGTCACTGAAGGAGCTGCTCAGAGCTTAAACCGTTTCATACAGGGGGTGAGAGTCGTTCTCCAGCAATGATGACAGTTTTTCTACCATCCTCCTCTCTCCCACCTCCTGCACAGTATCCAGAGGAATCCCCAGTACTGAGCTGGCCCTCCTGATCAGCTTGTCCAGTCTCTTCCTTTCTGCACTAGAGATGCTGCTGCACCAGAATACCACACCATAGAATATGGCTGAGGCAACCACAGAGTCAAAAAAGGTCTTCAATAGCTCTCCCTGCACACCAAAAGACCTCAGTCTCCTCAGCAGAAAGAGTCTGCTCTGCCCTTTCTTGTAGATCGCAGCAGTGTTGTCCGACCAGTCCAGTTTGTTGTTCAGATGAACACCCAGGTATTTGTAAGATTCTACTCTCACAATGTCCCTTCCCTGAATGTTCACTGGTGGTAACATAGTTTGTTTGCGCCTACGGAAATCCACCACCAGTTCTTTGGTTTTCCCCGCATTTAGCTGGAGGCAGCTCCGTTGGCACCAGTCCACAAAGTTCTGGATCAGTTCTCTGTACTCCCTGTCATCATCATCTGTGATCAGACCAACGATGGCAGAGTCATCAGAGAACTTCTGTAGGTGACAGGTTGCTGAGCTGAACCTGAAGTCTGCAGTGTAGGTGGTGAAGAGAAACGGGGCCAGAACCGTTCCCTGCGGGGCTCCAGTGTTGCAGACAATCATGTCAGACTCACAGTCACGAGTTTTCACATACTGTGGTCGGTCTGTGAGGTAGTACAGTATCCAAGCACACAGATGATGGTCCACTCCCATGTCCACCATCTTATCCCTCAGAAGCGCAGGTTGGATGGTGTTAAAGGCACTGGAGAAGTCAAAAAACATGACTCTCACCGTGCTCCCAGCCTTTTCCAGGTGAGAAAGAGCCCGATTCCGGAGGAAGATGACAGCGTCTTCCACTCCAATGCCAGGTCGGTAGGCAAACTGAAGTGAATCCATTGATGGGCTCACCAAAGGTCGCAGATGGGTTAGCACCAGCCTCTCCAATGTTTTCATCAGATGTGAGGTCAGTGCTACCGGTCTGTAGTCCCCAAGGTCTTTTGGACGCGACGTCTTTGGTACAGGTACCACGCAGGATGTTTTCCATAGCTGTGGCACCTTTCCCAGCTTCAGGCTCAGGTCAAACATGTACAGCAGTATGCCGCACAGCTGGTCTGCACAGGTCTTAAGGAGCCTGGAGCTGATGCCGTCTGGACCTGCAGCCTTCCTCACTTTGATCTTCCGGAGCTCCATTCTCACCTGGGCTTCTGTAAGGGGCAGTGTGTATTGGATGGAGAGGGGGGGGGCTGGAGGGAATTGGTAGAGCGGGGGAGTTAGGTGTGATGTGGGTAGGCTGTGAGCTGATAGCCGTGCAGAGAGAGGTGGGGCTGGAGCAGCCTGCTGTGTCGGCCGGGTTGGGGGGCTGCAGCAGGGCCACGGGAAGTAATTTTGAACAGGGGGTGCTCTGAATTTTTTTTTTTTTTTTTTGACAAAAAACCTATGAGCCTATAGGCCTATTTAAAATACATTTTAAAAATAAATACATTGAGATTTACTACTTTATTGTCATATACACTTCAGTGCACAGCCAGCCAGGGTCTGAAACACACAGACATCAGTTCTCAGATATGCGCAATGCGCTATTAATCTGAAGCAGAAGCAGAATCAGAAATAATAGTTTAATAATCGAAAGAAAACAAAATAATTACTTTCATTACAATTTCAGATAGCCTATACATACATGCAACTTATTTACCCAGCCAGCAATGACATGTGGGGCCCAGATGAGGGCTTCATGGGCGGCAAATGTGGGCCCCATTATGGGCTTGCACCCGGGATCCACATTGGGGCAAGCCGTGGAAGCCCAGACGTACTAAAAGTGGGACCTGTAAGGGTACTGCATGGGTCTTAATTGGGCAATTCATGTCAGACCCATTTGGGCCCCACCTGCCCAAATGGGTCTAAAGTGGGCTTGCACCCGGGATCCCAGATGGGCTTTAAATGGGCTCTGTATGAGTCTTATGTGGGTCATGCCAGACCCATTGGGGCCCCACCTGCCCAAAGGGATTTAAAGTGGGTTTGCACCCAGGATCCAGCCGTGGATGCCCAGATGGGCTTTAAAGGGGATCTATGTGTTATGTGGGATCCACACGGGGCCAGCCATGGATGCCCAGGTGGGTTTTAAGTGGGACCTGTAAGGGTCTTAACTGGGTAATTCATGTCAGACCCATTTGGGCCCCACCTGCCTAAAGGGGTTTAAAGTGGGCTTGCATCAGGATTCAACCGTGAATGCCCCTATGGGCTTAAAGTGGGCTCTGTATGAGTCTTATGTGGGTCCTAACTGGGCAATTAATGCAAGGCCTATCTAAACCCAACCATGCCAAATGGTTTAAGGAAACAATCTAAAAAAAACTAAAAACGAAGAATGAATATAAGAACTGCAAGAAATTTATTGTCAAATTGAACAACAAAAATTATCTTTAAAAATAATTTAAATGTCACATGTAAACAAATCAAAAATATATATAAAAAAAAACATCTCTCCAAAAAATACATTAATACAAAATTGTTACATTGAACAACAAACATAATCTTTAAAAGTCACAACATACCGTAAATAAATCAATAATATACTTTAAAAAAAATACTCTGAAAAAAAACCTCTCAAAAAATACACTCATGGCGTCTGTGTGGTGGACGCCTTTTTCTCTATGGGCTCTTGCAGCCCTCTCCCTCCACGGTCACGTGCGCCGGTAAACCACTTCCCCAGCGCCATTTCCACTTCTTTGCGGTTCACGTTTTGAGTGATTGCATTACTCTTCAGTGCACCTAAAAACAAAGGCAGCCACCACCGAAATCTCTATGGAGGTAAAACCCTGCATTTGTAAGAAATTAACAAAATGGCCAAAATGGGTTAAATAAAATATCCACCCAGATTCTGAATACTTTAGAGCCCTCCTCTCCCTGATTGGGAACTTTTATCAAATATCAAATGTAAACAATACCAGTTGTGGGCTGCACCTCTGCTTTTGAAATGAGAATATCCTGGCTAAACTACTGTGATATAAGCATTTGAAATTAACATCATTTGTCAATGTCTTGTAACATATCAGGGGCATTTAAAGGAAACTTTAAAGTCAATGTATGGAAACTTACGCCATATTTATGAACAACAGGGTACACCTCCTCCTGTCGCTCTCCTGGCTGGCAAGACCTTAATGAAATTAGACAAAAATTGAGCAAATCAGTATTCAACAGGACAGGAGCTTTCAATCAATAAAAAGATAAGTAACAAATGAACATAAAATAACCAGCTTACATGACACTAAGTGTGTGTGTGTGTGTGTGTGTGTGTGTGTGTGTGCTCAGAGCACACAGGGACATTAGTGTGTGTGAGCATCCACGATAAGCAAGGCTCAAGTGCTCATTTAAAAAAAATATAATAATTTACGCATTTTAATCACACTTATTTTTGCACAGGAACATTTCTCACTGAATGAGTTTCGGCACCGATTATACTGGAGCACCAACTAGCGTTCATGACTTCAGACAACAACAAACCACAGTGAACATGAACGAAGAAGCTGACGAGACCGCTTTGGTTGGCCCCGTGGATGGGAAATTTTGTTTTAAAAATGAACGGATGTAAGCGTCGATGTTTTCTAATAGTCAGGGTTTCCAATGTTGTGAATGTACTTGCAAGTGTTGTGTTTTACTTAAAAAAAAAAAAAGAGTTTACAGAAGGTCTACCTACCTATAAGCTACCTGAATTTCTGAAATGTACCGTTACGGTAACACTATACAATAAGGTTCGTTAGTTAACATTTGTTAACTACATTAGTTAACATGAACTAATAATGAACTGCACTTATACAGCATTTACTCATCTTTGTTCATGTTAATTTCAACATTTACTAATACTTTATTACAATCTTGTTAACATGCACTGTGAACTAACATGAACTAACAATGAACAGCTTTATTTCTATTAACTAACGTTAACAAAGATTAACAAATACAGTAACAAATGTATTGCTCATGATTAGTTAATGTTAGTTAATACATTAACTAATGAACCTTATTGTAAAGTGTTACCAACGTTACTATATTTCTAAATATGCTATTGCTACACATAATGGCAAAAATTGCACTGGTCTGCTGGACTTGGTTGAACAGAAATAAACAATATTTTGTTGTTTAAGCTTATGTATTCAGTCATTATTCAATGGTATATTAAAAATCCATGTGAAAAAAATTACTTCTCACTGTTCCTAGGTCAAATAATTATATGCAATTAAAATGCGATTAATTAATTACAAAGCCTCTAATTAATTAGATTAATTTTTTTAAAGGGATACTCCACTTTAAAATAAAAATTCTGTTCTGGTGAACAGAAAGGAAGATATTTAGAAGAATGTCAGTAACAAGACAGTGTCTGGTACCATTGACTTCCATAGTAGGAAAAAATATATACTATGGAAGTCAATGGTACCAGACACTGTCTTGTTACTGACATTCTTCTAAATATCTTCCTTTCTGTTCACCAGAAGAAAGAAATTCATACAGGTTTGAAACAACATGAGGGTGAGTATGATACTCCACATCATATACTCACCCAAAGTGGAGTATCCCTTTAAAACTAATTAAAAAAAGTTTTTTTTTTACTTTCAGCAATTCTAGATATAAAACAAAACAGCTCCTTGGAGAAGGTCTTTAATTTGTTCCCACAGCGGTCAGATATTTTAACGAACACTTGGTCCATATTATTTTTGTCTTTTATAGTGTTCGTATTTTATACTTTTGAACTGTGAGATTGAATCTTTCTATAAATTGTCTCCTAATCAGGGTATATATATTTTTAGTAGTAATAGTTTATTTAAACATGTAAATACAAACATATACACACACACAGTAAATCCTGTTGCTGATCTGTGGACACTGGATAGTTAATTCATGGCACAATGTTTCTTCCAGGTTTCCACGCGCAGTTTAACAACGGAGAAATGTGAATACTTCTCACTAGATCTCGCAGCGATGTTATTATGTTGTGGTCGCGCCGGCGTCTAGACTACTTTATGAGCGCGCTCGCTGTGTTTACACCGGCAGACGCTGCGCAAACTACTCGGTGAAAATGAAGTGCATTCGTTTAGATATGGCGCCGCCCGTGATTTGGCGCGTTAACTTGTGTATATAATACCGTCTATGCTGAGCACAGCCAAATTGTCTCTGGCACAGCCAACTGCTGCTGGGCTCCTGTCTTTGCGTATGTCCACTGATTGATGACATACACCACAGACTGGAGACAGGAAAAAATATATATATACTACTCAGATTATTAGTTACTGTTACGGAATTATGTGTATGACATACACCACAGTTATTTGTAGGGATGCTTGACATTGATTTTGTACTGATATCCGATATACCAATATTGTCCAATGCTTAATTTCCACAGTCAACGAAACCAGGGTTTCTGCAGGGTTTAATCAGTCAAATTTAAGACTTTTATGACCTTTTTATGACCATTATGATTTGAATTTATGACCTACACAAATTACGATAAATAACTTCAGTCATTAAAATTCCTTTCAAAAGTCTTTATTATTGACTTTCATTGAAAGTAACAAGTTTTATTATGTAAAGAGTAATTCTATTATTTCTTACTTAAGATTAAGAAACTGAAGCCTTCGCTTTCTTTTTCTTGAGTATCAAGAACACAGAAACACTTAACAATTGTAAAATCAAATGTAAAGTTGGTGAAATATTAAAGAAAATATATTGATTTTCAGAAGGCTTTTATTTTGAAATGCCACATCAGATTCTTCTGAAATTTCCTGGAGAGCATCAGGAGGTCCTCTGCTACACACCAGAAGTGGAATGACCCTTTGGCAATTAGTAGTTTTCTATAAAATCCAGTCTAAAATTTGGTACATCTTTAAAGAAAATTATGAATTTTCAGGGGGCTTTTATTTTGGAATGCCACATCAGATTCTTCTGAAATTTCTTGGAGAGCATCATGGGGTCCTCTGCTACTCACCAGACGTGGAATGACTTTGGCAGCTGCAACTTTACTTTTAATCAATTAAATAAATTTGGTGTAAAAAATTCTGAATTATCAGGGGGCTTTTATTTTGTAATTCTGCATTAGACTGTTCCTAAATTACATGCTTTAATATTATTTTTACGTTTATTTGAAATTTAACACAAAACATTGTTGTATCATTGCAACATCAAAGATACATTTTTAAAACTGAATTGATTATTGAGTTTGTGAATAATATATATTTATGATAAAAAACTGAATATTAACTGTCAAAACAGACGCAGCTGCCGAGAGTGGAAAATGTAAAAAACGAACATTCATCCGTTCGGGAGGACGTCTAGGCGCTGTTTCCTTGCATTACCGTAAAACAGCTAATACGGGAGCACTCCGAAATAAAGACGGGGCTGGCTTGACTGGTGTTTTGCGAAACGGGGATGGCTTGACCGCAGTATCCGAAACCACTGTGTGTGGCACTGGATGAGACAGAAACAGAATCCCGCGCTGTACTTGGACCGGGTAACGTTTGTGACGGAGCCGAACAAAACTGACTGATCGCACGCACTCGCTGCAGGCTTTTCCGACTTTGCATGCGACTTCAAGGCTTTTATGCCTAAACTAGACATCTCCAACGTCTTCTTACACAGAGTAGGCTACAATAGGCTTGATACCGATTATTTGCGACGGGCTTAAGCCAGCTACTAAACGCACCGTCTTCGAGCCACAGATCATTAAACGTACATTTACCCATTGTGATCAATTAAACTAAGCAGTGACAGTATGATATATTCGGAGTATGATATTCGGAGTTCGCACGGGTTTCTGGGAAGTCCTTCTGACAAGTCTGTATGCTGCCGCATGGACCTTGTAGTTCTGGAGCGCTGTGATACCAGTGTGATACCACCCAGATTCCTCACACAGAACTACAACAGGCAAAACAAATTAATGCCATTGCCGCCGCGAGCGCATTTTGATGCAAGAACAAATTAATGGACGAGCATATCAATTTAAGACGTGACTAAATGTTTTTTATGACTTTGTATGGAAAAACCGGACGTTTTTATGACTTTTTATGGCCTTAAATTCTTATTGTTAAATGTATGACTTTTTATGACTTTTTATGACCCCGCGGAAACCCTGCGAAACGCTGTAATATACTAATGTGTAGCTGGCTGCTATATCGAAATATCGGAAATGTGTTTAAAACTCATATCACCGTTATTGAATAAAAGTCTATCGTGATATATTTTATTGTCCAAGCTCTCCCGCTGTTTTTCCTTTTGGTTAGATTCTACATCAGATTAAACAGCACAAACCAAAAATACAGACCACTGTACAATATCTGCAGTGTTATTTTTCTGGGAACATAATATTTCAACTTACCTCAATTTCTGAATGTCTGTTATGAAGTTCTCCTCGAAGTCACAGCTGGCAGCAGTCACAGTGCTTTCCGAATGAGCAGTTAACGTTTTGAGCGCGAAACAAGGTCTTTGCGTACAGGCCCCTATAGATGTCCTAAGAACTGCCTGACCAAATAACAGTTAAATACAGTAAAATTCGTAAATTAAAGGATATGTGAGAGAATTAACAAACGTTAACTGCTTCGCTGGCTTCATTATGAATGAGCCTAATTAGGTGTTGTGTGCATAACAGGCAGTGGTGGAAAGAGTACTGAAAATCTGTACTCAAGTACAAGTAGGCTACTGTTACATTGCTATTAAAGTGGTGTTAGAGAAATACTTAAGTAAAAGTACAATTTGTAAAAAAAAAAGTATATATATATACTACTCAGATTATTAGTTACTATAATATTACTATAAAATTACGGAATTATGTGTAGCCTAATTTCGTATAAAATATAAAAACCACTGATGTCACGTTACTTCTCCAGACTAGGGCTGGATGTGTGTTTTCCTTTACCAAAAGTTAAAACGCCAACAATCTATTAATCATTAATAATTGATAAGATACAAAACAAGTGTTTTTCCCTCATTTTTTTTCTCAAACAGATCTAATGTAGGCTACCTTTTACAGCCAACCAGTCATTGTTGGTGTATGAGCTACACCTTAATAGAAACACATATTACTCCTTGGTCCAAGGACATCTAACAACACAGAAGTGACAGATTGATGATGAGGCCTCCTGCAAGTCCTTTTCTAACAAATATTGAATTAAAGTTTCCTAAGAGGTAATAATAAATGTATCATATTCATGTCCATAAAGGGACTAGCTGTCTGTGAGCTATTTGGCCTCATCTTCAAAAATGAAGTACCATAAAATTTCGAATAGGATCCCAGAGTTTTATTTGACCAAATAGACCATTGTGACAGGCATCTATGGGATATGGTAGCTCAGTGGTAGAGCGGCCGTCCTTCAACCGGAAGGTAGTAGGATCGATTCCCGCTCGCCCCACAGTTCATACTGTCGTTGTGTCCTTGGGCAAGACACTTAACCCACCTTGCCTCCAGTGACTGTAACACTGGTAATGTAATGTAAGTCGCTTTGGATAAAAGCGTCTGCTAAATGAATAAATGTAAATGTAAATATGGATAACCGTATGGGGTTATTTGTAGGGATGCTTGACATTGATTTTGTACTGATATCCGATACCGATATTAGCCGATACAGATACCGAAACATATGATCGTTTATAGGCTTACTGCCCACTGTTCCATGACTCCCTTGATACTTGAATGTTTTGAAGGACTAACCCGGTAGGCTAACTGGGGTGCGGTGCTTACTATCCCTTCGAGAGAAGATGCCAACTGAACATTTCTTTGACTGAGGTAAACTGAAAACAAATAGCCACACAAGAACAAAAATTCAACTCATTCCACTCATTGGGGCTTAGATCTGCCCTGCTCAAGAATTTATTTACTCTACAAACCCTGTGTTTATTCTGGCTGGCCAACAGCAACACCCAAATTTTGTCTGCATTCGCTTTGAGAGGAAACGAGCTTTCCAATAGGGTATAAAATTACATACTTTAGTCATTTTAAACCATTTCAAAACCGATACCGATATTTACCGATATTGAATTTTAAAGCCAATATCGGCCGATAATATCAAGTTTCCCTAGTTATTTGTCTAAATATGTGTTTCCGCCCCAAGGGACAGGCGTCCTGGGACTTGGCTATTATTTGAAGTGTTACGGTAGGCCTGCAACCTTTCTGAGAGTCCACTAATCAGCATAATTCAACACAGCGTAAACTTTGACCTATTTTGATGCCATGACCTCTGCCATGCAGGACCCATGTGTTCCCAGTTCAAACCCAAACAGTAGGAAGTACTGAATCTCAGTACTTAAGTAAAAGTACAAATAACCAGAGACAAATTTACTATAGTAAAAGTAAAAGTACCACAATGACAACAAGTAAAAGTAAAAGTACCTGATTTTAAATGTACTTTAAGTATTAAAAGTAAAAGTACTTGCATAACAATTTATTTTCTTAATGTCGATATTCTAATAAAAAAACAGTATGGGCTGTGGTATTTTAATTAAGTTAGTTTTGGGTTAATGTAATTGTGCTTACCCTCTGTGGCCCATTTTACATTCTGACTTACAATAATCTATCAGGGTGATCTGCAGAGTTACTGTAAATATCATCAGCAAAACCAACAGAGAAGAAAACATCTTTAAAATATTTTCAATAGCACTGGGAAGAACCACCTTATATAGGCCTACAGGCGGCCATATAGATATTTTTAATAGATATTTTTTGTCCATCCATTTCAAATCATGAATTTCTTCTGAAGAGATCATTTTACATGATGACATATTTATTTAAGGCTTTTATTCATAAACTTTGCTCAATTACCATTGCAAATCTCACCTAAATGTTTGCTCAGAGTATTTGTGTTTTTATATTGGGATAATTTTGTTATAATTCCACAAGATATATTGTTTTTAATATATTTTATAATGTAATTATTTCACAGATAATCTCCAAATGAATGTAGAAACCACATAAAGGCAGTCTATTTTAAATAATTGTTTAATAACATATTTTATGAATTTATGCAGTTCTTTAATTCTGCTGTCACTGCTGCACGTGTGGATCATCGTGTCCCATTTTCTCACAACTCTTTACGTTCATTTAAGACTTTATTTAACTAATTTAAGACTGCTCGCGTGCTGCTGGTGCGCGTCGGCGATTTGGCGTCCTGTGTGTGTGTGTGTGTGTGTCAGCCGGACATTCACGGACATTCAAAGACTCTTGTCTTTTCACGCTTGCACGGTTTAAAAGAAGAAGAAGAACGTCATTATATAATGTAACGCTAGCCAAAGGATGACACGCGCAGCCCGGTTGGGAAAAGCTGATCGATGGCAACCAAACTTCACTGGTGAGTGTGACGGACAATCAGGAAGACGTTTTGGCCGGGGGAAAACTGATCAGAAAATCTAACGAAACGTGTAGAAATGTAGTAGAGTAGAAAGTAAAATAATTGCTGCAAATGTAACAAAGTAAAATTAAAAGTATGCACTATTAATTCTACTTAAGTAAAGTACAGATACGTGAAAAATGTACTTAAGTAAAGTAACAAAGTATTTGTACTTCGTTACATTCCACCACTGAACCCAACTTAGCACATATCATGCAGGACCCATATATGTGTTCCCAGTTCAAACCCATGCCCACTTTGCCCATAAATGCACCATGCAGGACCCATAATATGTGTTCCCAGTTCAAACCCATGGCCACTTGGCCCATAAATATGCCATGCAGGACCCATATATGTTTTCCCAGTTCAAACCCATGGCCACTTGGCCCATAAATATGCCACGCAAGACCCATTTATATGTTCACAGATCAAACCCATGGCCACTTGGCCCATACAAATTCTATGCAGGACCCATATATGTGTTCCCAGTTCAAACCCATGAGCACTTGGCCCATTAAAAATTCTATGCAGGACCCATATATGATTTCCCAGATCAAACCCATGCCCACTTGGCCCATAAATAAACCATACAGGACCTATATATGTGTTCCCAGTTCAAACCCATGGCCACTTGGCCCATAACAATGCCATGCAGGACCCATATATGTGTTCCCAGTTCAAACCCATGCCCACTTGGCCCATAACAATGCCATGCAGGACCCATATATGTGTTCCCAGTTCAAACCCATGGCCACTTGGCCCATAACAATGCCATGCAGGACCCATATATGATTTCCCAGATCAAACCCATGCCCACTTGGCCCATAAATAAACCATGCAGGACCCATATATGCGTTCCCAGTTCATTTACATTTACATTTACATTTATTCATTTAGCAGACGCTTTTATCCAAAGCGACTTACATTACATTACCAGTGTTACAGTCACTGGAGGCAAGGTGGGTTAAGTGTCTTGCCCAAGGACACAACGACAGTATGAACTGTGGGGCGAGCGGGAATCGATCCTACTTCCTTCCGGTTGAAGGACGGCCGCTCTACCCACTGAGCTACTGCCGCCCAGTTCAAACCCATGCCCACTTGGCTCATAAAAATTCTATGCAGGACCCATATATGCATTCCCAGTTCAAACCCATGCCCACTCGGCCCATAAATATGTCATATATATGTGTTCCCAGATCAAACCCATGCCCACTCGGCCCATAAATATGTCATGCAAGACCCATATATGTGTTCCCAGATCAAACACATGCCCATTTGGCCCATAACAATGCCATGCAGGACCCATTAATGTGTTCCCAGATCAAACCCATGCCCACTTGGCCCATAAATAAACCATACAGGACCTATATATGTGTTCCCAGTTCAAACCCATGCCCACTTGGCCCATAACAATGCCATGCAAGACCCATATATGTGTTCCCAGATCAAACCCATGCCCATTTGGCCCATAAATAAACCATGCAGGACCCATATATGCATTCCCAGTTCAAACCCATGCCCACTTGGCTCATAAAAATTCTATGCAGGACCCATATATGCATTCCCAGTTCAAACCCATGCCCACTTGGCCCATAAATATGCTTTGCAGGACCCATATATGTGTTCCCAGTTCAAACCCATGCCCAATTGGCCCATGCCTGTCCCTTATGGGGCCCATGCAATCAGCTCATATGGGCTTCCTATGTGGGACTCATACTACAAAACCTACATGGGACCCACTGATTTCACCCAGCCAAAGCCCATGCCCACATGGTAACCATGGAACCCGTACTTAACCCATCTGGGCCCCACATGTCATTGCTGGCTGGGTAGATACAACAAATAATATTACAACAAAATATAATATTAATCAAACTTCACAATAACGCTAAAACAATGCAATCGATTTGGTCAGCTGGCTTGAGTCACTGCACGTTTATGTCACACGCAACTCTATTAACTCAAATCTTTTTACGCACACCACAAGGAAATAATCTCTGACTATTTAAGCAATTTGTTTATTGAACAGTTCTCCACATCCATTACGCAAAGAACACACGCACAGTATAAAGCTTTCTGTCTCCATCTCCAACCTTTTTACACAAACCACAAGGAAATAATCTCTGACTATTTAAACGTTATTTAACAGTTCTCCACAACCATTACGCAAAGAACACACAAACGAAATAATACTCTCCATCTCCATCCCCACCACCTTACAAAAATACTATAGTGTAAGCTACTACTTACAATTGCTTAGCTAGTCAAAGCTCATCCCACACTTGTTGCCAAAAAAAAAATGTTACAAGCGCGGCAGCACCATGCTCTTACCTGAGCTACATGCAGGCGGGGTGCACTGGTTACAGGTGTCCAAATGTCGAGGTGCGCTCTGGGGTCGTGGAGATAAAGTCTCTCATGATGGGACGAATGTCCAGGGAGTTCAGAATGTCTGTGTTGGTATGCATCAGCGAAAGGTGTGTGAGTCTTTTCTGGGTCATGGTGCTGCGTACCCATGTCTTCAAAAAACGCAACGGGGAAAAAGTGTGTTCGGATGAGGCCACGGAGATGTACCTGCCTGCCTGACGTTGACAACGTAACTTCCGAACCTGTGTTGATTAGGCCTCAAAATATGAAATTAAAATCCAAAATATACCTAATAGCCTACGTCTGTCAAAATCATTTTCTAAAATATTCATAAGGAATTTATAAATTGTGCAAAATATTTTAATAGGCCTACTTTTTTTTTTTAATCTCCCTCTCGTCACTAGGGGGTGCTGCAGCACCCCCACTTCCCACGGCCATGGGCTGCAGCAGAGGGAACTGGATGGGGCCAGGGGAGAGTGGCTGATCAAATCTGTTAAAGAATAGATTTAGATCATTCACCCACCTCTGGTCACCCTCAGTCTGAGAGCTGGTCTCCTTATGACCAGTGATGGTTTTTAGCCCCTTCCACACACCACTGACGTTGTTCTGCTGCAGCTGAACCTCCATCTTCCTCCTGTAGCATGCTTTTCCTTCCCTGATCTTCTTTCTTAGTTCTCTCTGGACATTTTTCAGCTCTTCCTTGTTTCCTGATTTAAAAACCCTCTTCTTCTCCTTAAGAAGAGTCTTTATGTCAGGGTTGATCCATGGTTTGTTATTGGAAAAACACTGTACAGTCCTGGAAGGTACAGCATTCTCCACACAGAAATTGATGTAGTCCGTAATGCAGTCTGTTAGATTGTCAATATCCTCCCCATGAGGATTACACAATTCCTCCCACAAAGTTGTTTCGAAAAAGTCCTTCAGAGCCTCACTGGACTCATCAGACCATTTCCTCACTGTGCGGGAGACAGCTGGTTGCCTGCATACAAGGGGTTTGTACACAGGTTGGAGATGAACCAGGTTGTGATCCGATCTTCCCAAGGGGGGGAGGGGTGTCGAGGTGTAAGCCTCCTTTAGATTTGTATATAATAAGTCCAGTGTTTTATTGTCCCTGGTGTGGCATGAAACATACTGGGTGAATGTGGGCAGCGTGGAGGATGGAGGGGCATGATTGAAATCTCCAGAGATGATGAGAAGGGCATTTGGGCTCTGTGTTAACAGTCTGTTTACCGCAGAATGCAGGACATCGCATGCCAATTCACCGTCAGCAGAGGGGGGAATATACGCAGCTATTGCAATAACATGCGAGAATTCCCTGGGCAGATAGTACGGCCTTATGCTAACAGCTAACATCTCAATGTCCTTACAGCAGATCTGTTCTTTAATAGTGATGTGACCAGATTTACACCATCTATTATTCACAAAAACTGCCAGACCTCCTCCCTTTCTCTTACCGCTCTCCGTCGTTCTGTCCGCGCGCAGTAGTTCAAATCCCTCCAAAGCCACAGTCGAATCCGGTGTTAGCGAAGTTAGCCATGACTCCGTGAACAGCATGATGCTACACTCCCGGAATTCCCTCTGATACCGGATAAGAGCCGCTAGCTCGTCCATCTTGTTGGGTAAAGATCTCACATTTCCCATAATGACGGACGGCAGAGTTGGTCTGTAACGTCTCTTTTTAGCCCGACACAGAGTCCCAGCACGGTTTCCCCGTCGTCTGCTTCTTAGCTCGCAAGGAATGTCCGGTTTTTCCTGCCGTATCATCGCTGTGTTGCGGAATGCTAACAGCTGGTCCCTGGTGTAAACAATAGGACCACTGTTGTGAGCAGAGTTTCCAAACGCACCCGTAAACAAAGTCCAAAGAAACAGGAAAAGTAGAGCAAGCTCTGTGATTTTGTTGATGTCCATTGTGCAGTTTGTAGTTGCTCACACATACACAACAAAAGAAAAAGAATATAAAGTACCATAACACTAAAAATAAACACAAATATTACAAACTTAGCGGGAGCTGCTGCAACAGGCTGCCACTTGGGCGGCGCCTAAGTCTAAAAAACAAACAGATAATGTTTGTTATGATAACAAACAGAGTTGTTAATTATAAGTCCTGAAGACTCGTTCGGTCTTATCCAAGCAAGAAACATCTGTGAGTATTTAAAAAGGGCACATTTAATCTCCTGTGGGGAAGATCTCGGTGCTAGTCCAGACTCCTGCTTGCTGGGGCGTCTGGAAGGGATAAGTGTGGAACTGGTCTGCTACAACTACACCGTTTATTTTAAGTGTTTTGTAGTGAAAACAATGAAGCTTCGACTCACTTTGTCTTTTTATAGCCCTTTAAAACTATATTTTTCATCAGATACAACCTACAGGTAATTTTCCACACCAGAAAAGTGCATTCCCCACCTCCACGAACGACTTAAAAGCAATGGCCCGGGAATACTGCAGTCATGGCGTCGAGCTCTACAGGTCAGCCTGCTGGCTACAGTTAAAGTTTGATTTTGGCCATAAGCATTGAGTGATATTATTGTTTAACATGAACGGTTAATAATGTCCAGAACAAGAAAGGTTTTTCTGTTGTTCAAGTCAGTCTGCGAAAGGGCTTGCTTAAAATGTAGTTTTCTAGGCTCCAAAGTGTATTATTTGTCTTTGCAGAGCTCCTAAACATGCGTCAACACTGTAAGCAAAGACAACGTAAACAACTCGCAAAAAGACAATGACTAGATTAGAGTGACAGTCGATGCAGTAATAGCTGTGTCTCCCATTCTCCCTTTGCTATTGATATGAACTAACAATTTAAACTATGCTAGCTCAGTTTTGAAGTGGAGCTCTGCTCTTTTCAAAGAAATTTGTACGTGGCTGCTTTCCCTCATCTTTTCTCCTTCTCATTTCTTTCTTTACTTTTTTAATAAGCAGATTTTACTTCTTGACGCAAGACATCTTTTTTTCTGACTGGAAGCTGAGCCTGCCGCTGCCAGATACCTCTCCTACGCCTCGGACTATCCATCACTCATCTTTCGCTTGGCTAAATCAACCAGGCGTGCATGTGGACTAAACCATTTTGAAACTTTTAGGGTGCTTGGGACTCTCATATAACACCTGTTTTAAAGTTACTGCACTGGCTTCCAGTTTACATACAAATTCATTTCCATGATACGAGCCAACAAGAGTTCTCGTTTCTTGGAAGCTGGTCTCCTTGTAGCACCTCGTGTTCAGTCCAGAGCTGGTGAAGCTGCATTCGTTCATTATGCTCCTCTCTTCCAGACAGTATTCCAGACAATGCACCAATAACCTCTTTCAAAAGGAGACTCAATAGACATATTTTCTCACTTGTTTATTAATGACAACTGTAATAGGCCTACATCTGTTCATGATTTGAATATGTTAATTTATTTTTCTCAATTGTTTTTTTCTTTGTGTTTATTTCTTTATTCTTTCTTTCTTCCATGTTTGTTCTTTGATACAACTTTTGTATTATTTCTTTGAAGCACACTAAGTTACTTTGGTACATTTTCTTCTTCCAAATTTCAGACTGGATCTGTAAAAAAAAAAAAAGCCAAAGATTTTAAAATCCATTTTAGAACTATAACAGCAAACTATTAGCCTCTGAGTCACTTACACTGACATGCATAAGCCACTTCCAGGTATTTGTAAGTGCCATTACAGGGGTCTCCAAACTCAGAGTTGCTGGCACTTACAATGCAGCTGTATTTTCCATTGCATCTGTTAAAGCAGGACAAACAGGTCAACATAAGGTGCAACTCAAAAATACAAACTTGTCAAGAGTTTGTAGTTGTACGAGTACCTTTGACCAACTTTACTTGTAGCAGAGTATGAACAGTCAACGTTCTGGGTCTGCGAGGCAGGCCGCTGGTAAGAGCATGTGTTCTGGTCACGGCGTCCGTAGACAGCACTGTAAATGATAATAATCTTCCCATCATCTAGAACAATGAGGGAACAGTGTGAGATACAATGGAAATGGAGATCTAGAGGAAGCAAAAAGTAGTGAACTCACCATTACCACATTGCAGCTGCGCCAGAGAGTTTTCACAAATCACAAGGTGAGCTGTAAAAGTAAATCAGAGTAGACACAAGAAGACAGCGTTTTGTCTGGTGTCAGTTTAAATAAGAATAATGTAAGTTCTCAGGAATCTGGGTGTGCAACCCAAAGGCCACCGCGCTGACAAAAGCTGAACATTTTCTTTCTGTAAAAGTAACTGACCGGCTGGGAAGCAGGTGAAGTTGGTCTCCAGATATTTATAGGTGCCAAAGCAGGGATCAGACGTGCGGACCATATTTGTGTTAAGTTCACAAACGCTCTTCCCTTCACACCTGCGACATCATAACCCCAAATCAGAACAAGACCAACCAAACAATTTACAAATCAACATATCACAGGCAGGGCTGTATTTTGCAGATTGTACCTTTTCTTCAGAACGTTCACAGTTCCTTCTTGAGAACAATTTGTGTTTGCGAGCTGCTGTGGAGGTCTGCCCTCACTGCAGGTCTCACCATCTGATCGCCCATACAACACCTCCTTCACAAGGATCACTCCGGGGTCTGTCAAACGTAATCAGTTATTAGTGGGATATGGAAGATTAGAAGATTGTTGCATCCTATCCAATAATTTTGTTCAGGTGTCCTACCACAGCTGAGGCGGTGGACATTGTTCAGGTCATCGCAGGTAATCACTCTCTGTGTGGGAATACCTGAAATATAGCCGGACAAATAGATGTATCACATCTATAAGTGTTTAAATAATGGGCACAATAATATGAACAATCTTTACCTGCTTCAATGACGACACACGACAAAGACAGCACTAGAAAGATACACAAACATAATGAAATGCGTCATGTAAGTCAGAACTAAATACCCAGCTGTAGTATAAAGGTACATGGTATTTGATGTGCGATTACAGTGCTGTACTCACAAAGAGCTGTGTGGAGGTTGAGAAAGAGCATGGTTTTGGAAGATCCAGTCGGTGAAAAACTGAGGACTGAGGAGGGTGCAACATAAGCCTGTATTTACTTGATAAAGACTAAATATATACCTTTATGGGTGTAGCCCAAGTGCATTAGTCATTATTTAATGTTGGTGTGGCCGGTCTTTGCTGCTGTTCAAAGTTCAAAGTTTCTTTGTTGTCCCCCTCACTAGTGTTGTAAATTTTACTGGGCGTAAAATGAACAATTTTATATTCCCCTAAATGTTTAGTAAGTAGACTCTCCAGACATTGAGCTGACTCTGAGTTGACAGGCTAGTAGGTGTAGGCTTGTGTAGTGATTTGAGATTATAATTAATTTTTGCACATTGTTTACATGTTTTTTTCCATTTGCTTATTTATTCAAATTGAGGTTAAATACATAAAAAACAGACATCTTTTGGTCGTTGTTTATTTGAGCTGCTTTGGAAGTGTCAGAGAATCTGTGAAAAGTCAAAACAAAAATTAGTATAAACCCTGACAGAAAGCAGAAGGTGACTCTTCACTATATTACCATAGCCCAATGTCAAATGTTATTAAAATTGCAGTACTCACATTCACAGACATAAGACACCTCCAGGTATTTGTAAGTGCCAACACATGGGTCTCCAAACACAAAGTTACTCGCTCGGATAGTGCAGCTGTTTTTCCTGTTGCAGCTGTTAAGACACATGATTTCTAATGTGTTATCACAAGACATACTTATACCTTATACTTTATAGTTTGTCATAGTTTGACAGTAGAAAATTTTGATCTGTACCCTTTGGCAACCTTGCTGGTGGGGTTGGAGCACTCAGTGTTTTTAACCTGTAGAGTTGAACGTTTGTATGCACATGAGATAGTGTCACGGCGACCATAATCAGCACCATACACAAAGATCACCTGACCAAAATCTAAAAGAAAAAACACAGTGGACAATGTCATGAAAACAGAGCCCTGCCAGTAAACATTAATTTATTTTTAAAACTGACAAATGATTTTTATTTTACCGCAGTGCAGGTGTGCCAGGGAGCCCTCACATGCCACAAGCTGAACTATCAGAGAAACAAGTCATAAGTAACTAAAAATCAGACAACAGATCTTCTTTGATAATAATACAATGTAAATGTGCGACTGACTGGCTGGGAAGCAGGTAAAGTTGGTCTCCAGATACTTGTAGGTGCCAATGCAGGGATCAGATGAGCGGAAGACGTTTGTGTTCAGCTCACACTCACTCTTACCATCACACCTGTTGGAGAAAAAGGAAAGCCCTGAGTTCACAGGCACCAGGATTGTATCAAATGTGTTAGAAATAATGCTCAATCATTATTTTTAAACCCCATGATTTATACTGTAGGCCTACCATGTCCTCATGACATTCACAGCACCGTCCTGAGAACACTGTGTGTTGGCCACCTGCCATGGGAGTCGGCCCTCACTGCAGGTCTCACTGTCAGCGCGTCCATAAAGAGCTGCCTGCACCCTGATTACTCCGGTATCTGCCACAGACCAAGAGCAGCGTTCAGTTATTCTACAGTACAGTCTAACATAATACATTTTTCATTACCCACCTCTTGACTCCATCTAACTGTAAATAAATCTCTACGTGTGATAAAGGTCTTAGAGCATCCGCGACGCCGCATAGGCGTAGGAGTTTTACGCCCGTAAAGTGCTGATGCTGCGACGCCACTCGTGTGGATCTTCTCTCTCTCTCTACACTCATGTCTTTGCACCACACATTTTGTGAAATTAACCTCTGGTAAACAAACATAAGTAGACAAGATGGATGCTGACCAGGGTAACTGTGCTGTAGAGACGTGTACTAATTACTCACTGTATAAACCCAAAGTTGAGGCTATTGTGCACCATGCCTTCTCTTGTTGTAGATTATATTAGACTCCTCCACCTCGAGAATTAACTTTTTGTCATCCATTGTCAAACATTCACTGAAGTCCTGGATGTGTGGATTTTTCTAAGATTTACTTAATTAACATTCAGGCATATTACAGAGTTTTTAATTTGTTTGTGTTTTTAATTGAGCTTGAAATGTGTAATATGCTCAATTTTTATGAGGATTAATCATTGCATAATAGAACTGTCTTTTGTTCTACACATTTTCTCAGTGGAGATGAATGTATTACTTTTTATCTAAGGGATGTTTTTTTCTCAGCCAATCACAGCTCAGAGAAGAAAGTAAAAGTGCCACCTGCCTAATTGCTGAATAAAACTGGATTTGGCTTTAACTCATTGATGAGCACTGAAAGAAAAGTTTGGAACTACACAAATCCTGCAATGCCGTAGATGCAACTGTACCAGAACTAATAATATCCTGCGGAGACTACAGTCTTTTGGAGTGAAGGGAACACTCCTGAGGACTTTCTTTGACTCGGTGGTGGCATCAGTCGTCCTGTTCGGTGTGGTCTGCTGGAAGGGAGAGGAAGAAGCTGGACAAGGTCATCAGGAAGTCCAGCTCTGTCCTGGGCTGTCCTCTGGAGTGCGGGAGGTGGGTGACAGAAGGGTCCTGGCAAAAGTATCATCTATGCTGGACCATGAGCCACCCCCCCTGCAGGACACACTGTCAGCTCTGGAGAGCAGTTTCAGTGGCTGCTCTACCCTTGGTGTGTGAAGGAGAGATTTTGCGGGTCTTTCCTTCTTTCTGCTGTCATTTCCACCGTCATGTGCAATTTTACTGTGCAATATTTGTAACGTGCAATACCCCTTTACACAACCTGCAATCTACACTATTTATTCACATCCATACTGTAAAGATGCATAGTGTTTTTATATGTCTTTAAAATATAGTTTACTTAGTAAACTTAGTTTTTTTATGTACAGTCTGTTTTAGATTATCTTGTCTTAGAGTAGTTTTTGTTTGTATGTTGGAGACATACCACAGCTGAGGTGATGGACGTTGTGGCTGTCATCGCAGGTGGTAGCTCTCTCTGTGGAAACTATGAGAAGGAACAACATGTGCTCAAGTTTTATATGTCAAATATGATAATACACAGCATTAAAACTTACACTGCCCATCCCAAAAAGTCACACACTCTAAAATCCATTGATGGAATAACCTGGTCATTCAGTGTATTCAGGTGGTCTCATAACATTGCTGAACCTAGACTTGACCAAATGAAGCAAACCCAGTTGTGTTAAGGAGCTGGACAGTGCTGGTTTGGAATCTGGTTGTGGCCGTCACTCTGGAACAGGGTGAATCTGGACTCATTAGTTTCAGTCTCCTTAGATTAATTTTCTTTCCTTGATGCTTGCCAATAATTCAACCCTTCTGAAAAAGATTTACATCTTTTCCACAACCACAGGATGTGTCTTCCTACATGTTTTTTTAATAAATGATTATTTAGGGTTAAATAACTTGTTAACTTGCAGTAATTATCACATGGGAGGCTTAAATCCAGGTGGTGGCTTTTTTGGGGATGGGCGGTGTATTTTTACCTGCGGTCACCAGAACGCAAGCCACTGCAATCCCTGTGGAAACAATACAAACCTCACTTATTCTTTATGACTTGAGTTATGAGGGTTTTACAGTTTTTAAGGTAAAATAGAGATTCTATGGTTATACTCACAATGTGTGATGGTGAGTCTGAAGCCGTGCATGGTGAAGCAGACGTTTCAGAAGCAGGTGGAAAGTCCACTTTTGGAGGAAACACAAACTGAGTATTTATTCAGTTGGGTACAGAAGAGGCATTGTGTCATTAATGTGTGCAATACCTTCCAAAACAGGCCACAAAGTGAGAGATGTGATGAGGTAAGGTTGATGAAACCCAACGGCTCTGTGTGCAAAGTTCTCAGTAATGTTGACTCACATTACAGAAATACCAGCATTAAGGAAGAGAAGAGGAAAATGTGACAAACCAAAGGTCAGAGAGGTTTGCAGGGTTCACATGAAGCAGTGCTTTTATTGTTTGCCAGGTAGTGCATAGTACATAATACATTCTCCACTTATTCATTTATTGATTTTACACAATGAATTCTAAGATTTTGTTGATAATGATACATGTGTATACTATTGTTTATTGTGTATCACTACAATCAAAACACACTTGGAATATAGGCTGTGGAAAGGCGGGCTCCTCTCACACTTTCCCCGCCCCTTCTGACCTGCAGCCATCTCATCATTGTGCATTGGACAATTTGCAGCCGCTGTTCTTTTCCGCCGCAGAACAAATGGGGATTCCTCTTCCACACCAGCCCCCTGAGACAGACTTGACACTGGGGCTGAAGTCACAGGTCTGATCATGTCCATGTGTGGTGACTCGCTGTTCATTATCCCCAGCAGGAGTGGCAGAGCCAGGGTCACCTCTACAGTCACACACATTCAGACACCAAAGCTGTGGCACTGGAGGCAAGGAGGGTTAAGTGTCTTGCCCAAGGACACAACAACAGTATGCACCAGGGAGAGCGGGAGTTGAATCACCAATCGTCCTCAACAGCTACCAGGCCACCAGGAAGTTCCGCATGCTGACGGTCAGGCACCTCATAGGGCGTATCTGGATTGGATGACAGCAATTGACCTTATGGATGCCTACTTTCACGTCTTCTTCCTGCCAAGACATCCATGCCACCGTGGACCGGTGTTTTCAGTTCAACCGTCAGCTACTCCCTTGCTCCACGCACCTTCTCCAAATCGGGAGGCCAAGAAGCACACAGACAAGAGTACTGTGCTACATCTCAAGGTTGGACTTTGTAGTGAACCACGCCAAGAGCATGCTACTGCTCGCCCAGCAGGTGACGTACCCAGGGCTGGACTTGGATTGCTCGGGCCTCCATGGAGAGGCAGGGAGCGTTTATGAGGCTGGCCCGGAGACTAGTGAAAGCCCCGGCTCTGTCTCACCTGGTCCAGTCTCTAGGCTACTCGGCAGGATGGCATCAGCTCACCCGGTTGTGCCAATGTCTCCAGCGGCGCGGTTGGACTTGAAGTTTTTTCTCTCCTCGGGTCATCTCCAACTGGGGGTGAGCCTGGGCTGTGTCCCACACTACACAGAAGTGTTCATGGATGCTTAGCTCACCAGATGGGGCGGTACTCTCAACAGTTTGCAGTAGGTGGGGCCTGGGAGTTACCACTTGTCCATATCAAATTCTGGAGATGGTGGCAGTGCAGAGAGTGCTCCTGCATTTTGACCCCAGTCTGGAAGCGAAACTTGTGATGGCTGCAGCATGTAGCACTCTTGAGGGCTACCGTGGGATGGTGTAGATGATATAGACACATTGTGGTTCAAAAACTACTCTATATTTACCTTGTAGCTAACCCATTCTTGCTTCTGAAAATAAAACCTGTGATGTTGAGGCCCTGTGGCCAGATCCAGCTAAGCAGAGAGATGTTTAGGTTTTTATTTAAATTTTTATTCCGTACTGAACTGGATATGTCACAGCCTGTAACATATCCAACATACTATTGTACTAGTAATTCTGTATGAGAACCGGAAAATGTTTTGTTATGAATGTTTTGTTGAAATGTTCAGTATTGACATACTTGAGTACATGAAAAGAAATAAATATGTTTTAATAAATAAAATAAAAATTAGTCTGCACAATTGGTGACATGTGGTGTGGGTGAATTTATTTTTACACTTTCTCTGTGTAAATGATAAAAGTGTTTTAGGTTGAGCACAACTGACTCAAACAGAATCAGACCATGATTGTTGTGTTGATGTTATGGCAACAAAATAAGGTTTTTATAAAACATTGTATAATTTTGACAAAAATGTTCCATTTTGCAAATTTGCTGCGGTGTAGTGTTGTGCTAATTGTGTTAGACGTTTGAAAAATTGTGCTTAAAAAAACTGTAACATGACCATTGTCCACTAGAGAGCAGTCTTTAGATGTGATCTGATCGCTTCCTTTGTCTACTTGTCCCCAGGGCACAGTCTGCACAAGTATCACCCCACTGTCTATTACACGAGCCATTCAAAAATCACACAAAACAATTATCTGTATGTGGCAAAAAGTGTTAGGACACCTGAGTAACAGATTAGGGATTAGTTTATCAGAACAATACCTACATTTGTGCATATATTCCACTTTCTGAAGGTTCTCAATCATCCAGGTCATCTTAAAGAAAGGTTTGAAGCAGAGGCATCTGGACTTAGTTTTCAGGGTAAAGACGTTTCATTCATGGAAAATTTTAAATTCTAGTATACATTGTTAGCTGTTTATTTACCTGTACTTACAAGCTCACAGGTTCCAGCCAGCACTAGAGAAAGTAGTTAAATAATCTTATAACATAGAATAATCTATACCGATTACATAATGGTGTGATGCTAAAGCAGAGCATGTTTGCAGACTCCAGTGGAAGGGTAACAGTGAGTAATAGAAAGGAGACACTGAGTATTTTTATTTATAGATCTGATAGATGTGAGGTAAAACAGGAAACCGGTCTTGTACAGCAGAAAGAAATAAACATGCAAATACAGAAAGAGAGTTACTACAAACTAAACTTTTAAAATGTTTTTCCATTTCATTTCAAGTTAAAAAAAATGTACAAACCGCAATCATACTAATAACAAGACAAAACATTTAAAAAAAAAAAAATCATTCACCAAAATCAAATATCTGAAAATTACAATTAAAAAAAACATTGTGTAGTCAAACATTACAGCAAGCCATGATTGTCACAAAGTCATAATGTACCCAATAATTGGTTGAGTTTAAAGTGCTGCATTAGAATTTTCTTAACCATATATTTTTTTAAGTCTGGGTTTGAAAAAAGAGAAGTTTGCGGAGGAAGTTAAAAGAGCCAGGCATTTGTTTGTAACAACCTTTTGCAGAATTTCGGGAAACCTCAGCATTCACCTGAAAATAATGAAATGTTATAAAAAATGTCTATGATATACTTATGAAAAAACTAAAAAATATTAAAACATTTTTTTTCAAGCTCACCATCGTTAAGATTCTGACTAAGTCATCAGTGGCAGCCTTTTCAGCAAGAATTCGGTCTAATGTTTCAACATACCAGGAACCAGACAGGGTCTGTCTCCAGGACACATAACCTACGTTTGCAAATCATCAGAAATATTCATGTTAATGACTGTACTGTCTGTAAGTAATCCAAACAAAAGTGCCTGAGTAAAATGCACACACAAACATACCAGGAAATGTTGAGTATGACACCAGAATGTCACTTGGTGTGGGCAGAGTGGTTCTAGCATCTGGCTCATCAGACATGCTCAAAGAGTCACTGCTAGACGAAGTTGGTATAGCATCTGTCTGGTCATCAGCTCCACTGATGGTTGGCTCGATGTCATCAGGAGATACCTCAAAACCTCTGTCTTTTTCATCTGAAACATATGGAATAAGATATCACACAAGACGTAGGCATGCAAAAGAGGTAAAAGCCTAATGAGGTTGTTAGTGGATTAGCTACCTCCTCCACAGGCCTGGATAAAAAAGAGTTTAGGCTTTCCTTGTAAAGATGGGCAGTGCTGACCATTGAGGCAGTTGGTTATGTTTTGAACAGGGACAAATTGTCCATCGACACCATACACAGCCCCAGGGAAACGGTTATGATTCACCTGGGAACATGCAAAGCATTTGATTTTTTGAAATACACAAATTTGCGCAAATTATAAATATTAAGATATTTTATATATAATTTGTTTGTTTTCAACATTTGTGCATCTTACCTCTGTCCCGTGGGACAGAATGATAACCACACAACAGTCATACTGGGAGTGGTCTTTCTTAGCTAAAGCTGAAAACTCATGTCTGATTTCCTGAAACCAAAAATAATAGTCACATCAAAATTAGAAATTTTAAGTTAGATGTTGCTAAAATAAAAAATATATATATATTTTTTTTACTTTTTGTTTCAGGTTTGTCTTGACTTGAACAATAAAGTTGAAAGCCTTGAATCGTTTCTCCAGTTTGTCACAGTCAATGTTGGAGCCTTCGCGTTTATTAAGACCACACTGAGGTTCAAAGTCCATGTTGTTGATAATGAGGCAAATGCCACATGGACTAGCATCCATTTTATAACTCTGCCATACACATGTAGGAAAGTAAGAACAAACAGAAGAAATGCAATCAAAATACATTTGCCATTTGATAAATGAAAGTATGTAACCTGCATATTGTCCGGTGGAGTTCTGAGTTGTGGCTTGAAACCTGTGAGACAAGCAGTAACACTCATCAAATTATATTGATTGCATGGTCAAGAAAGTGAATTGCTTAGCTTACATGGAGTAGAAAGTGGAGTGGTAGTGGGTTTTTGTATTGGTGTAATGTTTGTTCTTTGATCATAAACATCCATTGGAGACACTGTTAAACACACATGATCAGTACAGACATACTTGGAATAACAAATATAAATACTTGAGGCATCTCAAAGTTATTGAAAACAAGGGACTCACCCACTGGAAGAGGCTGGAAAGCAGGACGGACCACCTGAGGGAGGGCTGAAGGCTGTTTCGAAGGTAAGGATGCTTCATTCTGTAGGAACTGTAACAAACTGTGTTGACCTGTCTCCTGCAAGCTCTCCAGAAATAAAGGAAAGGCCCGGCTCCCACGGGTCTCTAAGTCGATGACTAACTGTCGGGCCTGGTCTCTTCTGGTCCCTGAACTCTGACAGACAGTATCATATATATCAGATTACAGCCTAGAGAATAAAATTGATAAACAAAATATATTTACAACTGGCCTACCTTAATCTCGTCAATCATGTCTTGTGTGAAAACTCCCTTTTCCAGGAGGCAGTCATAGAGGGTTGAAAGGTCTAGGTCTTTCACAAGGTTGGTCCTGTTGCGTTGAAGAATTTTTTTGTGTCTTTCGTCCATTCTTCGATCAGCAAATACACCTCAAATAGTCAAAGTAAAAAAGACAGAAACTGGCAAATTAACAATATATTACACCAACAAAAAGGTGCATCGCAAAACTTACAAAGTATATTTTTTGTAAATGCTAATCCTCATTTTAAGATTGGTTTCCCTTTTGTTTATCGTTTCCCTACTGAGTTCTGTATGTTGTGCATTTCCGTGTTTACATCATCGCTTGCTGTAATTGGTCCAGTGAAAGAGCGCAGGGGCGAGAGGCGTTTACTTTATGTAAATGCCGGTTGCGGTTGCACAGCTGCATAGACAGTATGCAGTACTGACTGTGTAACGGAGTTATGTCTAAAAATGGCGGCGCGCTAAACAATAAACCGAGCGCACCCAAATATAGCTGATACTCATACTCCCTAAAATGCTTTCGACTTGCCTCTAAGGCCAACCCCTACTAGCAGCTGCAGGTAGTGTGCTTGCTGTTTGCTGGAAGAGCAATGGGATGCTGCTGAACACACCTCATTAAAAAATCTATCTCATTATGTTAGCTTTAACCAACGAGTCCAAATAGCCCAACGTTATCCAAAATGAGGCGGTGCAGCGGGTGACCATATTTTTGTGAGGTGACTGAACATTTTAGCGGCGTTGTGTTGAGGCAGCTAGCATCTGTAGCAAATAATTACACAGCAACAACAGAACTGTAATTAAATGTTCATAAAGCATTTATATAATTTATCTAGTTAGTTATTAAACCTCAAGAGAGTGAAATGTACAAACCTTTATGCAAATGATGGATATCCTCAAGAGACTGGTTTTATGTTTGTAAAACAAACAATCAAAATGTGTCAGATCCAAACATTACATTTTTTTTACAAAACAAAACAAAGTAAAACGTAATTGTCTTTCCGATGTGTCAAAGGTAGCTGTGATGGCGGTGTTTAAGAGGTGTCTGCCACTGGTTCAAGTGGTAGTCCTCTTAGTGCTTCTGACAGGATCTACAAATGCTGGACCTGAGATGGACCCTTACAAGATTTTGGGACTAACCAGGAGTGCAAGCCAGGCTGAGATAAAGAAGGTCTACAAGCGCCTGGCAAAAGAATGGCAAGTATTGACAGGTGTCTTATTTCTATTCTTACGACGTTAGAGTGATGCAGATGGGTCAGTGATGTAACACCTAGATTACTTCCCTAAACAATTTATTTTAAGTTTTCTCATAAAAAGGTTTAATATTGTTTAAATTGAATAATCATAACTTTCATGATCCTTGTTGATAATTATATGAAAAACACAATATTAGCAGATTTTTATAGAATCAAAGTTTTAAAATGGCATTCGGTAAAACTGTTCTTGCTTGAAGAAATAAAGAAAACTCATGATAAATGTGATTAAAAATCATTATTTTTTTTTTCTTTGGCATATTACTTAAGGTCTTTGAAAAAAGTATATAAAAGTATTTACATGATGGCAAAACAAAGATAAGAGGCCATTTTGAACTATTGCCTAATGGCTTAAGCACAGTGGCAAGTGATGACATCACTCAGAAGACCCCTAGAGACCTGATGAGTTGGAGGTATGTTTAAATGTTGCTCCTCAAATTACCTTAATTTCACCTTTACAAGCGTAGGTCCATGTGTCGCAGATATGTCGTACAGATAAATGATACAGTCATTTGGTAAAACGTTTAAAAAGGGTTTATATTAATATTTTTAACAATACTTTTAGAAATTTAGAAACATTAAATTTAAAGTTTGCAAATCAAAGCTAATGTCAGTGTTGCTAATCGTAAGCCAACCAAATGCCTTTTAGAAATGACAAAATATAAAAATATCAATCGGCAAAACAAAATTGATCATATGGTAAAAGACATGTAGTTATCCCAAATTACAAAGGGGTTTTTAATGATTATTTTATCTATTAATGTTTATTATTTGTTTATTTATAATTGTCTATAGAGTCTGTATAAATAACCTGAATATATTTTACGGTTTTAATACATACACTTTTGTGAATGTTCATACTGTCTTCAATTGTCTTCAAGTTGAATGCAGTGGTCCGATATGGCGTTGTTCTGCTTGAATCTGAAATCAGCCATATTGGACCATTGCAAGAGGGAAAACAATATTATGGACTGGAATAACACCAGGGTCATCAGTGCCAAAAGTAACAAATACCATCGTTGGTTTAGAGAGGCCATTAAGATTCAAAAAAGAGGAATAAGATGCATGAACCGAGACGAGGGAGCTTTCACCCTATCCCATACCTGGTACATGATCCTGGAGAAGGAGTCAGACAGCAGAGGGTGTTAGCTATCTCTACTGTCTTGTAAAACATCGTTAGCAGGCTTCAGGACTTAAAAACAAGGGACTCACTCACTGGAAGAGGCTGGAAAGCAGGACGGACCACCTGAGGGAGGGCTGAAGGCTGTATCGAAGGTAAAGATGATGCTAACAAACTGTGTTGACCTGTCTCCTGCAAGCTCTCCAGAAATAAGGAAAGGCCCGGCTCCCACGGGTCTCTAAGTCGATGACTAACTGTCAGGCCTGGTCTCTTCTGGTCCCTGAACTCTGACAGACAGTATCATATATATCAGATTACAGCATAGAGAATAAACTTGATAAACAAAATATATTTACAACTGGCCTACCTCAATCTCGTCAATCATGTCTTGTGTGAAAACTCCCTTTTCCAGGAGGCAGTCATAGAGGTTGAAAGGTCTAGGTCTTTCACAAGGTTGGTCCTGTTGCGCTGAAGAATTTATTTTGTGTCTTTCGTCTATTCTTCGTGCAGCAAATACACCTCAAATAGTCAAAGAGGAGTAAATAACTGACTGTCCTGTCATAAATATATGTAATTGTTGTTGTTTTTATTGTTGTTTTTTAAATCTTGTTTTTAATTATGTGCCATTGTATTTTTACTAATGTTGTAAGGCGACCTTGAGTGTCCAGAAAGGCGCGTTATAAATAAAATGTATTATTATTATTATTATTATTATTATTATTATTATTATTATTAAAAACGACAGCAACTAGCAAATTAACAATATATTACACCAACAAAAAGGTACATCGCAGAACTTACAAAATATATTTTTGGAGATATATTTTTTTTGGTTTCTCTTTTGTTTATTGTTTCTCTACTGAGTTCTGTATGTTGTGCATTTCCGTGTTTACATCATCGCTTGCAATTGCTTGTAATTGGTCCAGTGAAAGAGCGCAGGGGCGATTTACTTTATGTCAACGCCGGTTGCGGTTGCACAGCTGCAAAGACAGTATGCAGTACTGACTGTGTAACGGAGTTTTGTCTAAAAATGGCGGCGCACTTGTCACAACACCATCACGTGACGCTTTTGGCAAAGGCTAAAGAAAGTAGTCAAAACTAGTTGAGCAGGTAAACCAACTTGTATCTCCTGTAAAAACAAAAGTATTCTTAATAACTAATTTTAATACATGTTTAAGTATTTTAAATTTCTCTTTACATTTTAACAGATTCCTCTTTCAAGCAGAGGGGGGGCACGTTTCTGTGCCAAGATAAGGGCAGATCCTGCTGCTAGAAAGGAGAGACTGGACCGAGCGGGGGTGGTCCCTCTTTTCAAGAAAGAAGCCTGAAGGTGTGTTCCAAATACAGAGAGATCACAGAGGGTACTGGAGAGGAGAATTCAGAATTCTTGGATCCAGGAGGAACAGTGTAGTGGATATCCTGGTCCTGGAACACTGGACCAGCTGTATACCCTGTCCAGGTGGCTTGAGTGTTCATGGGTGTTTGCCCAACCAGTCCACATGTGCTTTGTGAATCTGGAGAAGACACTTGACTGTGTCCCTCTCGTCCTGTGGGGGGTTTCTCTTGGAGTATGGGGTCCGGGCCCCTTTGCTAAGGGCTGTCCGGTCCCTGTACAACTGGAGCAGGAGCTTGGTTTGCATTGCAGACAGTAAGTCAGACTTGTTACCCAGTCTGTCTTGGTAAAGATGAAGTACTTGATTAACCGGTTGCGTTCTGCGTCTGCATTCCTACTCTCTCCTTTGTCTCATGACCGAAAGGACGAGATTTGGATACAAAATGAGCCCTCCGCAGGGTTGAGATAGGGTGAGGAGCTTTGTCACTCGGGAGGATGTCAAAGTAGAGTTGCTGCTCCTCCACAGAGCTGGCCTGGGAACGCCTCCGTATTCCCCCAAAATAGCTGGAGGAAGTGTCTGGGGAGTAGGAAAGTTTGGGCGTCTCTGCTTAGACTGCAGTGCCTGCGACCTGGCCCTGGGTAAACGGAAGAAGATAAAGGGAAAAACAATATGATGAGTTGTGATTTCAATAGTTGAAATAGTGTTCATTTAACTGATTGATAATTTAAGATGTTGAACATTATTGTTGTTTGAAAATGTTTTAAAAACAATAAAATAAATTTTATTTTTAAATTGACATTTTTGTCTTTTGCGTTATTTAAATTTATATTAAATCAATATCAGTATATTTATATTGTTTTGTGTAGTCCAAATGGCAACTGCACTGTGTCATTTGGTAAAACAAAATATTTTAAATATTCAATTACTTGAATTACGGTAATTTGGAAGGAAACATAACTCATCGTGAAGTGTTATATAATTTCAAAGCATTTTACCTCTAGTGAAATAAATTTGGAATGAATCTTGATAGATGACAGAAATACCTTAAAAGGCAAAATGTTTAATATTTGTAGTTACAGTGTAAAAATTCTGCAAGTTGCTAGTAGTAGATAACTTGTTAATAAACAGATAGGCTAGTTTATATTTCATGTGCTATTTATTTTTTGCCATTTTAAAATTCTAAAACGTCACTGACCCAGTTGCTTAAAATTACATGTTTGGTTAGTTTAGGTTATTTGTCCTAATCACTATTGTACTTTTCAGGCATCCTGACAAAAACAAAAGTCCAGGCGCTGAAGACATGTTTATCAAAATTACCAAATCATATGAGGTCAGTTATTTTTTTTTAAATAGTAACAGTTTACTCACAATAAAATCTCAATGATATAAATATCTTTACTGTTTGATATCTAGATCCTTTCCAATGAGGACAAACGTGCCAATTATGACCGGTACGGACAAACTGATGACACCCAGCCATACGGCAGCGGGCGTTATGGACACCGCCATGACAGCTTTTACTTTGATGAGTCCTTCTTCAACTTTCCTTTCAATAGCAAAAACCACAGAGACTTTGCTGACAGCAAGTACACATTGCACTTTAACCAGTATGTTAAAGACGTGGTGCCTGACAGCTTTAAGAGACCATACCTGATCAAGATCACCTCAGACTGGTGCTTCAGCTGCATCCACATTGAGCCAGTGTGGAAAGAGGTGGTGCAGGAGATGGAGACTTTAGGTTTGTTCTAGAAATACTACACATTTTTATGGATTTGCATAGTATAAATAGAATGGTATCTGTTTATGTGCTGTCTTCACAGGGGTTGGAATTGGTGTAGTCGATGTAGGTTATGAGAGACGCTTAGCTAATCATCTTGGTGCGCATCGCACTCCATCATTACTTGGAGTCATCAATGGAAAAGTGACATTTTTCCATTACGCTGTAGCAAAGGAGCATCTTCGGCAGTTTGTAGAAAATCTTCTCCCTCAAAGACTTGTAGAATGGGTACATTCTGAACTACAGATAAACAGCACTTTTTTAGCATAACTTTGTGAAAATGCCTTATAAACGTTTTTGTTTTGCAGGTCACTGACAAGAATGAGTTGCATTTTTTGAATAGTTGGCATGAACTCAACAAACCACATGTGCTGCTGTTTGATCAAGTGCCTGCAGTTCCTCTACTGTACAAAGTAGGTATTTTGTAGAATATTATTTTTTAATGATCTTACTTTTTACTGCCATGTTACTATCTTTTTATCTCTGCAGCTGACTGCGTTTGCCTACAAAGACAGCTTACAGTTTGGTTATGTGGACCAAGGACTGTCAGAAACTTCAGATTTGCAGAAAAAGTTCAACATCAACACTTACGCTCCAACCATGCTAGTTTTCAAAGAGAACATAGATAAGCCAGCTGACATCATACAAGTAAACTATAATCATCAAGGGACACAATATTTATATTTTTGCTCAAGTTTCACATTTTAAAACACTATTTTGATGTTAATCTTCACAGGCAAAGGCAATGAAAAGACATATAATCGAGGAGTTTATCTCAAATAACAGATTTCTTAATGCTCCCCGACTCGTCAATCAGAAGATGTTTGATGAGCTTTGTCCTGTCAAACAGTTTCACAGACGCAGAAAGTAAGTTTATTTGTTTGTTTCTTTCTATGACAAATAAATAAAAAGATCACTTATTAATCATATAAGTGGTAGTAATGGTTATTATTTGGTCATGTTATTTTGAGGTTTCTGGTTTCTTTCTTCAGGTTCTGTGTCCTGTTGATCACTAGTGAAGAGGACACATTTACTTTTGGAAACCAGGCCTTTCTTTCATTTGCCTCTACCAACACAAAGGAAGTACTAAGATTTGCATATGTGTACCAACGTCTCCAGCAGCCGTTATGTGACATCCTGATGCCAAACAAGGACAGTGTCCAGCCATCACCTCAGGTAGAATACGACTCACTTTGTTGCGTTCTTTACAATTTACTGCTGCTTGTGTATTGTTGTAATGTCAGAAATATATTAGAAATAACATATAATTTCACCAATATACAGTTGTGCTCATAAGTTTACATACCTTGGCAGAATTTGTGATTGTTTTTTAGAGAGTATGAATGAGAACACAAAAACCTTTCTTTCACTTATAGTTAGTGGTTGGGTGAATTTATTTTTAATAATATATATATATAGCCATATATTTATTATAAGCCTGTTTGTTTGTAATCAGTGTGTGTGTATAAAAAGTCAGTAAGTTTCTTGGCTCCTGACAGACCCTTGCATCTTTCATCCAGTGCTGCACTAATGTTTCTGTTTCTGAGTCAAGGGAAAAGCAAAAGAATTGTCAAAGGATCTGCGGGAAAAGGTAATTGAACTTATAAAAAGAGGAAAGGGATATAAAAAGATATCCAAGAAACTGAGAATGCCAATCAGCAGTGTTCAAACTCTAATTAGGTAGAAAATGAAAAGGTCAGGTCAAAGAATTTTTTTTCGGGGGGCCAAAACTATCCACAAATTACTTCAGATAAAATAAAGGACTCTCTGAAAAAAGGTGGTGTGGCTGTTTCAAGATGCACAATAATGAAGCACTTAAAAAAAAAAAAAAAAAGCTGCATGGTTGAGTTGCCAGAAGAAAGCCATTACTACGCAAATTCCACAAAGCATCCCTCTTACAATACGCCAAACAGACAGAGACAAGCCTCAAAACCTCTGGAACAAAGTCATTTGGAGAGATGAGACCAAAATTGTACTTTTTGGCCACAACCATAAACGTTACATTTGGAGAGCAGTCAACAAGGCCAACCACTAACTATGAGTGGAAAAAGGGTTTTGTGTTATTATTCATATTCTCTGAGAAATGCCCAAAACATTACAAATTCTGTCAAGGTAAACTTATGAACACAAATGTATATAAATTGTGTTTAATTGAAATGTGCAGGTGGTGATCCTAGAAAGGCGAAATGCTGCAGGAAAAGTCTTGTTTAAGCCAGTCACGTCCTGGAATGGCAGCGAAGAAGACAAGCAGCATCTTTTGGTAGAGTTGGAACGCCTTCGGAGGGACCCATCCATTCTTATCCATGACGCCATGCTGCCTGAACTCAATAATGAGTTTGCCTCTGTATGTTTTTGTGTTGCTGACTGCCATTTTTTACTTAAACCAAACACACATGCTTTCTAAATATAACATAAATATAACTCTTTGCTTTAGGTGTTTTTAATACGTTGGATCTATGCATCTTATGATTACCTTTCAGACGTTATGGATGATATTCTACATAACAATTGGTGAGTACAGAGGTTAGGAGATTCAAACCACTCCTGATTTAAGCTAAACATTAGCAAGGTGTAAATACACTGTGATGTTTTTCAGGCGAGAGATGATGCCTCTTCTGTCCCTTATCTTTTCTGCCTTATTTATTTTATTTGGAACTGTGGTTGTTCAAGCTTTCAGGTAGGTTTCATTTTTATGTAGACCACCAAATAAAAGGTATACCACAGTTAGCTACAGAACTTGTTTTGCGATTAGTGCAAAAACATTTTTTTATTTTATTTTAGTGACTCAAGTGAAGACAAAGAGACAAAGGCAAAGGCTAAAGATGGAATGAAACAAGAAAATGTATCAGGGACAAACACTACAACAAGGCAAGAAAAAACAGAAAACATAAAAAAACTTAAAACATTTATGTTACTCAAAGACGGGTAAGCAGTTTTATGGCAGTTTTTTTCTTCCTTTTTAATCTTAGTCGGCATCCCAAGAAAAACTTTGTGGAAGTGACCGAGCTGACAGATATTACTTACATTAGCAACTTGGTGAAGCTGCGGCCAGGACACATGAACATTGTGCTTGTGCTCACTGATGCCTCCAAAAACATTCTGCTTAGCAAGTTTGCCAAAGAAGTCTACTCCTTCACCGGGTAAGCTTTTATTTAAAACCAGGCCAGAATGCTTTTGAAATAACAACCACATTTCTTTCAAACTCTCTTTTAAACTATAGGAGCCATACACTACATTTCTCCTTCCTGAATTTTGACAAGCACAGTGAGTGGATGGGCACGCTGCTAGAATATGCTCAGGATGCCATGCCACTTGATGCAGATGAGGACGACGGGGGAAACCATAAAATAGATTACACTGGCTACGTGTTGGCTCTAAACGGACACAAAAAGTACCTTTGTTTGTTTAAGCCTGTCTACACTGGGGAAGACCTTGACAATAAGTCATTTGAGGTTGAAGGAAGCACCTCTGGAAAATCCAGGTGCCGTGATGACCACCCGCCACGGAAATCCAACCGATCCCGCAACATATCAACTTTGCAGATCCACCACAAACTAGACCGCCTGGGATTGTGGATGGAAAGGCTCATGGAAGGCACTTTGCCTCGATACTACATACCTGCCTGGCCAGGGCTCGACAAGATCACTCCAAGTAAATAGACTGAGCACATTGAGCATATTATTTGTGGTAAACTTGAACAACCTTTTGCACTACAAAATTGGAATCCATGTAGGTCTTTTGGGACATATGTTTAGCATGCTTTTCGTAAACTTATTGCATGCTGTCACTTAATTTGAGCGAATGCTGCTACAGCTTTTTTTTTGCTACTACAGCTTTATTATTGTTAGTTATATTTGTAAAAGAAAACATAACTACTGTAAACTTTATAGATGAATACTGTGAATAGAGATGCATGTCTCACAGTTTATCTTTTTGCCTTTATTGCATCTCATCCCAGATTTGAAAAGGAGTCCCTGAATGCTGACTTGCTTGTGCAATATAGCAGACGCTGTAATGAAAAGGCCTTGTTCCCTCACCCCAAAGTTTTCTCATAGTTTTTCCTGTGTCATTGCATTATAAAATGCTTTTGGAAGTCATAGTTAATTATACTTTTTAGGCAGCCTCAGTTTGTTTGAACTAGTTTACATGTAGCTTTATGTAGCAAACAGCCAGTTTGTTTCATTTTGTGGATACTAGCCACAGTGACCAAAAGAAAATGAACATGCCACAAAACGTTTACATAAACGTACTCATTTCTTTATTGTACAGACATGTTGACCCGTTAGTTGGCAGTGTAAATATTGTACATAATCATGTTATATGTTGCAATTTTTACAGTATGAAATGAATTTACATGTTTTTACTACAATGTAATACTAATTCTTTAAGTTATTTTATTTACCATACAATGTAAGTCAGACAATAATAATAATCTAAATTAGGTTGTTTATGTATATGTTCAGCTGTTCTTCAATAGTGGTTGTGGAAAAGAGTTATGTTTATTGACTACGTGCAAAATGTTTTGGTGGTTCTGTGTATGTTTTAATATATTTAGCCCTATTTCAATGTGCTGTACAACAATACTGTTAATCCTTGTCATTGATTTACTATAGTACAGGGTATTACCTAAACATACAGAAAAATGTAATAACAAATATGGAGTACACAATAAAAACATTGCCAGTTCAGTTCTATATTAATTTAACAGAGCTGTTCTACAGCTACAGCTGGTCATTTTTTACTAAAAGTAAGGGACTTGCTGAGCTCAAGGTACATGTAGGTGGAATCACAAGATGCATCCAACACTATCCTATTTGCTCTGAAAGAACAGTGCTCCTTTCCATTGCATCTGTGGAAGTAAAGCCAACAGTCTTTAGTTAGTTGTGCATTCACCGGCACATAAAAGACAAACAGGACAAAAGCAACTTTACTCCTTAAGAGCTACATTGGTTGGATTTGTGCAGTCAATTTTTGTGACCATAACAGGATCACGTCTGAAAGCACATGTGGTGTGATCACGGCGCCCAAAGTCCGCACCAACAACAGAGATCACCTGTCCTTGATCTGGACACAGGAAACATTAGGTGCATTAATGTTCCTTGATGCCAGTGCTAAATGAGATAAACTTAGATTTCTTACCACACTGCAGGTGGGCCATAGAGTGCTCACATACAACCAGATGATCTGTAAATATAATCAAGAATTTTATTTGGTCTGCACTTATGCAACTTAGTCCGGTTTCACTTCAGAAGCTGACCTACTTGCTGGGATGCAGTTGTAAGAGGTTTTCATGTATTTAAAGGTGTCACTACAGGGGTCCGTTTCAAAGATATTTGCATTCATTTCACACACTTTCTTTCCATTACATCTGAGGAAGCATCAGAGAAAACTCAACGTTGATCACTCCACTGTCTAACACACAGCAAAGAGACCTGGTATTTAACAAGAAGTTGTAAAGTTTTGGATTAACGGATAATAGAGAAGAATGAAGTGAGTCCTACCACAGCTCAGGCGGTGGACATGGGCACCACAGGTGATGATTGAATGTGCAGAGACACCTGTAACAAGACATGAGAGTGTAGGTTTACCACAACCACACAATGTCAAAAATAGATGTTTAATTTAGTGGTGATTTTGTGATCTACACCTGCATCGAGAAGGAGGCAGGCTGTCGTCAGAACTGAAAACAAAATACATTTGTTTTCATTAGACAATACCAAAATATGTATCATATATTTGAATATAACTTACAGACTGTGATGCTGGAGCGGAGCATGATGGTGGTCTGAGACACAGTGATGCTGCAGGAAGAAGAGAGCTCCGTATTTATTCACTCAGTTCTTATGAAATAGACAAAACCTGGACAAGACACAACCCTTTTTCTATTACTATTTCACAATGCACTGTGTACATATCCTCAGTCACTCTTTCTGTCCTTGCTCTTTCGATACCATACGTAAAAGGCCACTTGTTAAACACTGACCATTTTTCACATTAGATAATACACATGATGTTTCACACATATTCATAGACATGCTTTCTTTACATTCTTTGTCCCATCCAGTTTTTGACCAACTTTGACCTGTGCAATTAGAACGGTCCATACCAAGAAAACTCAATTGAGTTAAAGTTCATTCTATTGTGTTTACCCCCCTTTATAGGAGGCCATATTTTTTTCTTATACTGATCTCAGGCTACCTACCTGAAAGCCTAAAGCCACTTAATAACTAACTAACATGTTTAGTTATTTCATCTATGAAATCAATTTACTGTCAGTCATACAGTATTTTTAAAGGCGTAACAATGTAATGAACAAACTACAATTCTGTGTGTCTTGAGACAATGAAAAACATCACGTGTATGGTCAATAATAAACTTAAAAAAATGATTAAATAGTATCACCTGGGGAAATGTATGGAGTGTACGAAAGTCTTTGTCTAATCACTTTGGTCAGCTGTAGGTTAACCTTCTGGGACTGTTCAGCATTTTTGATGTGTTTTGCACTCTTAATTCTAACACAGTGGACACCTGCTTTGTTCCAACAGGATTGTTGTGAATAGGAAAAAGTTGTCTGAAGCAGTTGTGCCTTCTTCAGCAAAACCTTTCAACTTCCAGGTGGAATACAGACTCACAGAAACAGAGGTGATCACATATTAATGTAGAAACACAATATGAACATTATGCTTTGCTAGATAAATACAGTTTGTGGACATGTCTTCTGTGTGCTATTTGTCCAGGCCTTGGAGGTGAGTGACCTGTGGAGCTCCTACTGAGGGCTTCTGCATCCAGACTGTCCTACAGCTTACTTATTGTGCTCCTCAGCTTTACTATAACCTCCAGCTGACGACACTGATCCAACATGGACTCTTGTACTCTCCATAAATCTGCCCGGCTGATGCTATTGGATCATACTTTGATGATTATGAATGTTTTTTTTATATGTCCCGATTATTCCAACACAAAGACACTTATTTATATTATTAGGTCAAGTGTGCTTTAGGGGGAGACAACCACAGGTCAGTACAGCAGAATGTGTTTTTTCATTTTCTGGCTGCAGATGAGTCAAATTGTACAAGTCCCGTCTAAAACAAAGTGGTTCTAAAAATGCATTTTTGACATGCCTTAGAATAAACCCTATGGATATGTGCAATACAGTATATGTATTTTTTACGTAATTAATGATTATTACATTGTAAATGCCTTGGAATTTCATAATCTTAAATACATACAACAGTGTGACATGTTTTGGACATGAAATGTGGTCCATGTGTGTCCAAATGTGACCACTTTGAAAAAATGACACTTTCAAACTTAATTTTTAATGGATTTTATTTCATGTTTGGTTTCAGCAGATTTACTTTGAAGCTGCAAAAAAAAAAAAACAAGGTGAGTTTTTTTGTCAGTGGAATCTGTCTTTACTAGACAAAGACTTACCCTTGCATGTGTAGGAAAGCTCCAGATACATGGAGGTGTTGTTGCACGATTGATCAAAAGTTAACTCTGCTGCTCTCATTGAGCAGCTGTTTTTCCCATCGCACCTGTGGAAGCAAAGCAAACCGAGCCGTCTGTTGTTAGTTTTACATTCACCGGCACATATCAATTATTAACAGAAGTAAATCAACTTTACTTTTCAGCCACTACGTCGGTTGGATTTGTGCAGTCAATTTTTCTGAGCTTTTCAGGATCACGTCTGAAAGCACATGTGGTGTGATCACGGCGCCCAAAGTCCGCACCAACAACAGAGATCACCTGTCCTTGATCTGGACACAGGAAACATTAGGTGCATTAATGTTCCTTGATGCCAGTGCGAAATGAGATAAACTTAGATTTCTTACCACACTGCAGGTGGGCCATAGAGTGCTCACATACAATCAGATGATCTGTAAATATAATCAAGAATTTTATTTGGTCTGCACTTATCCAACTCAGTCCGGTTTCACTTCAGAAGCTGACCTACTTGCTGGGATGCAGTTGTAAGAGGTCTTCATGTATTTAAAGGTGTCACTACAGGGGTCTGTTTCAAAGATATTTGCATTCATTTCACACACTTTCTTTCCATTACATCTGAGGAAGCATCAGAGAGACTTATTCAAAACACAGCTGACTGTTGAATGTCTGAAAGTCTGTTCATTACATATTTTTATATTTATTGAAGTTTACCTTTTCTTGAGAACGTCTAAAGCACCAACTAGAGAGCATGATGTATCTTAAACTTCCTCTGGAGTTTTACCACCTGCACATAAGAAGAGACAACGAGGAGATTTGGTATGAAAAGACGTTTTGGATTGTAGGATAATAGAGAAGAATGAAGCGAGTCCTACCACAGCTCAGGCAGTGGACATGGCACCACATGTGATCACCTTATCTGCAGAGACACCTTTAACAAGATATGAATGTGTACCACAATGTTACCACAACCACATAATGTCAAAAATATGTTTACTTTATGTTTACGTGGTGATTTTGTGATATATACCTGCATCAAATATACCTGCATCAAGAAGGAGGCAGGTTTTCGTCAGAACTGAAAAAAAAAACTCAATTGTATGAATAATAAAAATAAAGAAGAATTATAGATAATACATTTTAGATTTATATTATTTTTATTAAATATAGTATTAGATCACTCTCAGACTGATGATGAGAGCTGAGTATTTATTCACTCTGAGCTTATGAAACCCTTTCTGCCCTGTGCCCAGGTTAATAACATTTAGTTCCAAAGTTTTTCTGGCCTCTCAAGCAAATATGTTTATTTCATCATCTGGAGTAATAATTAAATGTTTTACATAATATTTACTGACGCAAATTGGACTATGTCAATAGCCCATTTATCAAGTATATAAATGGGCTATTGATTTTGAAACTAAAAGTTTAAAAAATCAACCTAATAACCTACTTTCATGCAGCTCTTTTTTGTTTTCAGCTACTTCTGTTCTAAATATTGATATCAACTTTATGTATAAAAAATATACATGTATATTTTTACAATTATGATGATAATAATGATAATGTCCCCACATCTTCAAATGAAAATTGCACAAATTATGATACTCTTTTTTAAACCATAAATGCAAAGTTTTTGTGATTTTGTGATTAATTATTAATGCCTGGATATGTCAGTATTTAGCACCAACACTGGTTTTTATGCATTATTATTTTTTGCACAATGTCAAAAACACACGTTTGTACCATTAAGCGCATTATTAATCATTATGATATCCACCTTACATGGTGCTCATTCTTTTCAGCTACTTCTGCTCTTAATATAAATGTAATATACACTCACCTAAAGGATTATTAGGAACACCATACTAATATTGTGTTTGAACCCTTTCGCCTTCACAACTGCCTTAATTCTACGTGGCTTTGCTTCAACAAGGTGCTGAAAGCATTCTTTAGAAATGTTGGCCCATATTGATAGGATAGCATCTTGCAGTTGATGGAGATTTGTGGGATGCACAACCAGGGCACGAAACTCCCGTTCCACCAAAGATGCTCTATTGGGTTGAGATCTGGTGACTATGGGGACCATTTTAGTACAGTGAACTCATTGTCATGTTCAAGAAACCAATTTGAAATGATTCAAGCTTTGTGACATGGTGCATTATCCTGCTGGAAGTAGCCATCAGAGGATGGGTACATGGTGGTTTTAAAGGGATGGACATGGTCAGAAACAATGCTCAGGTAGGCCGTGGCATTTAAACGATGCCCAATTGGCACTAAGGGGCCTAAAGTGTGCCAAGAAAACCTCCCCTACACTATTACACCACCACCAGCCTGCACAGTGGTAACACAGATGGATCCATGTTCTCATTCTGTTTACGCCAAATTCTGACTCTACCATCTGAATGTCTCAACAGAAATCGAGACTCATCAAACCAGGCAACATTTTTCCAGTCTTCAACTGTCCAATTTTGGTGAGCTTGTGCAAATTGTAGCCTCTTTTTCCTATTTGTAGTGGAGATGAGTGGTACCCGGTGGGGTCTTCTGCTGTTGTAGTCCATCTGCCTCAAGGTTGTGCGTGTTGTGGCTTCACAAATGCTTTGCTGCATACCTTGGTTGTAACGAGTGGTTATTTCAGTCAAAGTTGCTTTTCTATCAGCTTGAATCAGTCGGCCCATTCTCCTCTGACCTCTAGCATCAACAAGGCATTTTCATTTTTGATCGATATGTTTATTTTGTATACTTATTTAGTTATTCATTTATGCATGATAAGTTTACGTTATGTGTCTTATGGTTTATACTTTATGCATAGTTTATAATCAAATAGGATGTTATATGTGATACATCTAGAAACATATTAATAGAAAAAAGAACATAATGTCAGAGTGTATGGTTTTAACATGATAAGTTTAATTAAACTTATCATGTTAAAACCATACCCTCTGAGGCGATACTAAATTGTGACGTGAACACACGACAGACTGCTGATTGGCCAGAGAGAATCGTCACTGTTCACTGCGTCATCATCATTGCACGCCAGACGGAGTATCCTGAATAACCCCGCCATTTTTAAATAGTTTGGCCAGAGATTGCGTGATAATTTACCCAGTCCCAGACTTTAGTATTATGGCAACTCGGAAAAATGCTCCGTGGTCAAATGAGGAGGTGCAGACTCGATTTCCTCCATTGTTCTATGTGTGTGAGTAGCGGGTGTGCGTTGCGTAGAAGATTACGTCACGACAGGTTCTTGCGGCGTCGCTATGACGACTAGGTACTATTGTGGAGGTACTATCTGCAATGGAAAACGGAGCGAAAAGCGAGCCGAGCCGAGTCGAGGCGAGTCGAGGCGAGCTGATACTGGTAGTGGAAAAGCGCCATTACACAAGAAACACTACTACATACTACATACTACTCAACAAATACACAATGAAAGCGAGCATGCTCACTTCATATCTGCCCCGTACACAATAAGCGCACATATCAAATTGGTGATTTATACAATTAAGATGTGGATGAGCCACAACTTCCTGCAGTTAAATAGCAATAAAACTAAAGCCATTCAAATTGGCACCCCTCATCAACTCCACTCAACTCCCATCACCTCCATTTCTTTCTCAGGTCATAACATTCCCCTCTTTTTTATCCGTTACCAACCTGGGTAAAATTTGACCCCAACTCACCTTTCACAACCACATTAACCAAATCACCAAAACGTCCTTCCACCTTCGTAACATTGCCAAACTTTGCCCCTCCCGCTCTTCTCCATCTGCAGAGAAGCTTGTCCATGCCTTTGTCTCCCCCAGGTTGGATTACTGTAAAGCACCCCTCGGGATCCATGGCAGGAGCCTCCAAAAGCTCCAATACATTCAAAACAGCGCTGCCAGGGTTCTGTTGAGGGTGCGGAACCATGAATACAACACCCCCATTCTCCGCGCATTGCACTGGCTTCCCATCCGCTTCCGTATAGAATACAAGATCCTCCACACCCATCACTGTGTGCACAGTGTCGCCCCCACTTACCTGACTGATCTCCTACTCCGTACACCCCAGCCAGAACCAATTGCACCTTTGGCTCCCCCCTCAGGACTAAACTTAGGACCATGGGCGACAAGGCCTTCGCAGCTGCTGCCTTGCAAGACAATCACAGACAGTGGACGTTTAAAAAAAAAACTAAAAACCTTTCTGTTTCTCAACTGTAATTGTTATTAGGATTTTTAATTTTGTTGTTCTTATGTAGCACTTTGAGATTTGTTTTTTAAATGCTAAGTGCAATAGAAATACAATTTATTATTATTATTACTTTTTTCAAGGATTTCATTTCATAGGATTAAATTAAATACATTTTATAATCATATTTAGAGCAGAAGTAGCTGAAAGAAATGAGCCCCATGAAAGGTGATATCATAATGATAAAATCATTATTAAAGCACATTTTATGCGCTTAATGGTACAAACGTGTGTTTTTTTGACACTGCAAAAATAATAATTCATAAAACTAGTGTTGCTGCTAATTATTGACATAAGTTATTGACACAGGCTATAATAATGCATCACAAAATAGAATCATAAGTGGCATTTAGAGGTTTAAAATAGAAAATATATATATATTTTTTATCAAAATTTATGGCAGAGGTGAGAACATTAGCCTTTTGAAAGTGGGATATAACAACAATATATATTTTAATAGCTAAAAATAATGTGTACATTTTATGAGCTTAATGTACACTGTAAATAACTAAACTATTTTATTAATCAAAAATGGGACAAAGAATGTAAAGAAAGCATGTTTATGAATATGTGTGAAACATCATGTGTATTATCTAATGTGAAAAATGGTCAGTGTTTAACAAGTGGCCTTTTACGTATGGTATCAAAAGAGCAAGGACAGAAAGGGTGACTGAGGATATGTACACAGTGCATTGTGAAATAGTAATAGAAAAAGGGTTGTGTCTTGTCCAGGTTTTGTCTATTTCATAAGAACTGAGTGAATAAATACGGAGCTCTCTTCTTCCAGCAGCATCACTGTGTCTCAGACCACCATCATGCTCCGCTCCAGCATCACAGTCTGTAAGTTATATTCAAATATAATATACATATTTTGGTATTGTCTAATGAAAACAAATGTATTTTGTTTTCAGTTCTGACAGCCTGCCTCCTTCTCGATGCAGGTATAGATCACAAAATCACCATTAAATTAAACATCTATTTTTGACATTGTGTGGTTGTGGTAAACCTACACTCTCATGTCTTGTTACAGGTGTCTCTGCACATTCAATCATCACCTGTGGTGCCCATGTCCACCGCCTGAGCTGTGGTAGGACTCACTTCATTCTTCTCTATTATCCGTTAATCCAAAACTTTACAACTTCTTGTTAAATACCAGGTCTCTTTGCTGTGTGTTAGACAGTGGAGTGATCAACGTTGAGAACACTCTCTATGGACGTGCAGACAGCACCACCTGCGCTGGAGGAAAAACTCCAGAGGAAGTGGCTAATACAGGATGCTCTCTGGCTGATGCTTTGGATGTCCTCAAGAAAAGGTGCCTTTAAAAGTTATACCCATTAAATAAAAGGGCTTTTAATAATGAATAATAATCTTGTGTTTTCTCTGATGCTTCCTCAGATGTAATGGAAAGAAAGTGTGTGAAATGAATGCAAATATCTTTGAAACGGACCCCTGTAGTGACACCTTTAAATACATGAAGACCTCTTACAACTGCATCCCAGCAAGTAGGTCAGCTTCTGAAGTGAAACCGGACTGAGTTGGATAAGTGCAGACCAAATAAATTTCTTGATTATATTTACAGATCATCTGATTGTATGTGAGCACTCTATGGCCCACCTGCAGTGTGGTAAGAAATCTAAGTTTATCTCATTTAGCACTGGCATCAAGGATCATTAATGCACCTAATGTTTCCTGTGTCCAGATCAAGGACAGGTGATCTCTGTTGTTGGTGCGGACTTTGGGCGCCGTGATCACACCACATGTGCTTTCAGACGTAAACCTGAAAAGCTCAGAAAAATTGACTGCACAAATCCAACCAACGTAGTGGCTGAAAAGTAAAGTTTATTTACTTCTGTTAATAATTGATATGTGCCGGTGAATGTAAAACTAACAACAGACGGCTCGGTTTGCTTTGCTTCCACAGGTGCGATGGGAAAAACAGCTGCTCAATGAGAGCAGCAGAGTTAACTTTTGATCAATCGTGCAACAACACCTCCATGTATCTGGAGCTTTCCTACACATGCAAGGGTAAGTCTTTGTCTAGTAAAGACAGATTCCACTGACAAAAAAACTCACCTTGTTTGCTTTTTTTTTGCAGCTTCAAAGTAAATCTGCTGAAACCAAACATGAAATAAAATCCATTAAAAATTAAGTTTGAAAGTGTCATTTTTTCAAAGTGGACACATTTGGACACATGGACCACATTTCATGTCCAAAACATGTCACACTGTTGTATGTATTTAATATTATGAAATTCCAAGGCATTTACAATGTAATAATCATTAATGACATAAAAAATACATATACTGTATTGCACATATCCATAGGGTTTATTCTAAGGCATGTCAAAAATGCATTTTTAGAACCACTTTGTTTTAGAAGGGACTTGTACAATTTGACTCATCTGCAGCCAGAAAATGAAAAAATACATTCTCCTGTACTGACTTGTGGTTGTCTCCCCCTAAAGCACACTTGACCTAATAATATAATATAAATAAGTGTCTTTGTGTTGGAATAATCGGGACATATAAAAAAAACATTCATAATCATCAAAGTATGATCCGATAGCATCAGCCGGGCAGATTTATGGAGAGTACAAGAGTCCATGTTGGATCAGTGTCGTCAGCTGGAGGTTAAAGTAAAGCTGAGGAGCACAATAAGTAAGCTGTAGGACAGTCTGGATGCAGCAGCCCTCAGCAGGACCTCCACAGGGTAATGGTCACTCACCTCTAAGGCCTGGACAAATACCACACAGAAGACATGTCCACAAACTGTATTTATCTAGCAAAGCATAATGTTCATATTGTGTTTCTACATTAATATGTGATCACCTCTGTTTCTGTGAGTCTGTATTCCACCTGGAAGTTGAAAGGTTTTGCTGAAGAAGGCACAACTGCTTCAGACAACTTTTTCCCATTCACAACAATCCTGTTGGAACAAAGCAGGTGTCCACTGTGTTAATATGCAGGTTGAAAATACGAGCAAGGCCCATTTGACCAAGATTTATCAGAAAATGTATCTTGCCACTGTCTCTCTTTCATAGGGTAAAATAAAACATAAACCTATAATGCTGGCTGTTTAACTATCAAGACGCCTCAAGCAATCATTTGATATACTGACAAGAAAAAGGAACTTTTCCTTTTGATGGTTATAATACATTTTAATTTCAAACAAATATAATAACTGTTGCCTTATTTGTTTATTAACTGGTAATTGCCCATGGTAAAGGACCAGCATCAGGAAAAACAAATTAATTAATCAATTAATGAATTCTTATTTACCTGTCATAAGCACAAGAGGTACTAAATCGCACAGTGGTGTCTATATCTTCTGGAATAAGCCACCTCAGGTTTGGATCTGTAATCAGGCGAACTTTGTTCCTGTTCTTTTTTGCAAGGTAGCCACAGTCAGCGTTAAAATCCCCCAGAAGCATCACATTCTACAATAAATACAAAAACAACACTTGGCTTTCATATTTTAAGTTTTTTTTGTAACAATGTGAAATAATCTTTTACCTCTGTTTTCCACTTCTTTCGTACATCTTGTAAAACATCATACAGTGCATCGAGCTCCTTAGTGGTGTTGGTTGGAGTGGTGTGCTGTGGTATGAGAACAAACTCCTTTATATCTGGAAAAAAACATATGAAGAAGTGAGAGTAAATATCAGCAAGCTTCATTTCTATTTGTTCCGTAAAATTTCTGTGTGTCAGTGAACGCACCTGTCTTTGGAGCTTTAAAGCGGACTACAAAGGGCTCTCTGGCAAAAGCGTCAGGGTCTCCAGGTAGATTATCTGGGTATTGGTACTGGCCTGTCACGGTCACTGTGCCAGTCCTGATTACAAGCAGCCAACAAATGTTTCATGCCCTGTGCTGAGAATACCCATGCGACACACACATATGTAGTGTAGACATATTTTAACTTACCTGTAAAAAAAGGCATACTGCTCCTGGTATGAGTCGGACCTGCCCAGTCTCCCGCTGGCCACAAAGTCATACTGCTGTCTGCTGTTGTAGCTAAATAAAAAGAAAAGAATGAACTGTTAGCATAACTGTCCATCTGAATGTTGAGGGCACATATCTGGCATATTGGACGATTTGCTTTTACACCTGTTCAACTGGGAAAGCAGTATAGGTAAAACTTTTTGCTTGCTGTCTCTGATTTCTTGAAGCAAGCAGACATTACAGCGGGAAATGATCTGAAACAGCCAATGAGAGAAAGGAAATTACAACAGGCCTCTTAGACAAAAAGATGATAGTATCTGATTATTGTATTCATTTAGATAAAGTTGCTTTCTGTTTTAACCTTAACAAGTGTCTGCATGACATTGCTTTTCTTGGATTTGGATTCACCAAAGTGATGTGCATTGAAAGCACATATTCGAAAATCTGAAGCCACCTGAAGACTACACACTGCCGTGACAAAGAAGAAGTAGAAGAATGGAGGCTTCATGGCTTCAAGCTGAAGGGGAAAGAAATTGAACAAAATAGGCTACTAATTACAGGGTCCAAGACAACTTTATACTCAAATTCAAATTAGACTGTCTTTAGGCTAAGGTTTGAGTAGATTGGGGAAGACTTTGCCTCTTTTGTCCCATCATGTGTTATCTCATCAGGCCAGACAGTTTAGCTCAGTTAAGGACTCTCGTATAATTATATCCAATATGTTAAGGGGGAAATCTATCATTAATTCATGTCCCTTGTTTAGTTTAAAGAGAGCCGTTTCCGCCCTACATACTGGGTCTATATATAGACAAAGGGGAAATAATGAATAGCTCTCAGATGTTGGGCAATACATATACTAGACGTACTTCGAAAACATTTTCATATGACCTGACATTTTCTGTATTCATTTTGAAGACATACTTGTATAAACGTTTTATGTGGCTTAATAAGACAAGCTTCAAAGTTTGTCTTCACTGTTACTTGTGGACCTGAAATAATAACCCGACTGTTCCTGTTTCAGTACAGACGTCTGTTAACACCGCTCTTATTTTGTTTACTTTCCTTTACTTGTTCTTTAAAAGATTAATAGAGAGTGTGAAACCAAAATAGTATGAACTTACCGGTCTGTTCAGTTACATTTGTGGTGTATCAATCCTCAGCCCGCCTCTACTCTGAAACTTGAAGCTCGCTGAGAAAGTCCTGTCCATTGGGCGGGACTTCTAGGCAAACGCTTACGAGTGATTGTTTTATTTTGTTTTTTCTTAAAAAAATAAAGATACAAAAAACACATTTAACTCATCAACAATCTCTTTTAGCTGAACCCATCTTTGGTGTAAAATTTATATAAAATAAATATTTTTTTATTTTTTTTACAGTTACAAGTTACATCTTGCAGTAGGCTATTGGTGTTGGCTATGTGCACTCAAAGCCATGAACAGAGGTAAAGCCGTGTATGCCATTTACTGTAAGCAATCCTACTAAACTAAAATATGATTTTGTTAAACAGGACCCAGTACGTTTTGTATTACAATGTCAGCCACACTATTAATAGGCTACAAGCAATTTTGGTATCGATTTTATAAAACTGAAATAGTTAAGATATTACACAAAATTGTTAAAACTTCCACTCAGTGAATTTAAATCAGCCAGCTACACAGTCGAATACAAGAAAGCCCAGAATATGATTTCTCTTTAAGTGCAATGGACATTTATTCTCTTTCAAATGTATGTAACAACATTTAGTTTGGTTTAAATAATTTTTGAGACCATGTCCAGAAAGTGCAAAATAGATTTAACTGTACGTTTTTGTACATTAAGTATCTAATCTAACCAGAAGATCATAAACACTGCCCAGATTAATGGCCAGCCTCCTTGAAAACTGCAGTTACTGCTCTCAAAAAGCCTCCCACCATAGACTATGAACCCTGACAATACAGATCAATACAAAATATACAGGTGCTAGTCACATAATTAGAATGTCATCAAAAAGTTGATTTATTTTACTAATTCCATTCAAACAGTAAAACTTGTTTATTATATCCATTCATTACACACAGATTTATATATTTCAAATTAATTTTGATGATTATAACTGACAACTAAGGAAAATCTCAAATTCAGTATCTCAGAAAATTAGAATATTACTTATGACCAATACAAAGAAAGGATTTGTAGCAATTTTGTCCAACTGAAAAGTATGAACATAAAAAAGCATGTACACCACTTAATACTTAGTTAGGGCATTACTGCAGCAATGCGTCGTGGCATGGAGTCAATCAGTCTGTGGCACTGCTCAGGTGTTATGAGAGCCCAGGTTGCTCTGATAGTGTCCTTCAGCTCTTGTGCATTGTTGGGTCTGGCATATTGCATCATCCTCTTCACAATACAATAATAGATTTTCTATGGGTTTATGGTCAAGCGAGTTTGCTGGCCAATTAAGAACAGGGATACCATGGTCCTTAAACCAGGTACTGGTTGCTAAGGCATTGTGTTCAGGTGCCAAGTCCTTTTGGAAAATTAAATCATCTCCATCTCCATAAAAGTTGGTCAGCAGCAGGAAGAGCTCTAAAACTTTCTGGTATACCACTGTTGACCTTGGACCTCAGAAAACACAGAGGACCAACACAGCAGATGACATGGCACCTCAAACCATCACTGACTGGAAACTTTACACTGGACCTCAAGGAACGTGGATTCTGTGTCTCTCCCTTCTTCCTCCTGACTCTGGGACCCTGATTTCCAAAGGAAAGGCAACATTTATTTTCATGAGAACATAACTTTGGACTACTCAGCAGCAGTCCCAGGTGACTTTTCTACCACATCTTTTCTTTCGCCTCTATAAATGTGCACGGACACAGAGCTCTGAACAGCAAGCCTCTTTTGCAATAATCTTTTGTGTCTTGCCTTCCTTGCGCAAGGTGTCAATGGTCATCTTTTGGACAACTGTCAAGTCAGAAGTCTTCCCCATGATTGTGTAGACTACAGAACTAGACAGACCATTTAAAGGCCTTTGCAGGTGTTTTGAGTTAATTAGCTGATTAGAGTGTGGCACCAGGGCTCTTCAATATTGAACGTTTTCACATTATTCAAATGTTCTGAGATACTGAATTTGGGATTTTCCTTAGTTGATTATAATCAAAATTAAAAGAAAAACATTTGAAATATATCAGTGTGTATGAAATTAGATATGCAAGTCTTACTTTTTGAATGGAACTATTTAAACATAAATCAACTTTGATATTTTAATTACGTGACCATCGTCTTTATACACTTTAGAGAATCGTTCTAGAATTGCAGGGCCATTGTTTCCTTAAATGCCGCTTAAAACTTGAGCTGTGAAATGCTATCAGAATGTGATGGATGCGTTTCAGATTTAGTTTTTCCCATATTAGCATCCGATTGTATCCAATTTCATTATAGTGCTAATCTATGTTAACTTTGAGGCTACATATTTTAAGACAATGTACTTTTAACAGACTTTAGATAAAAGGGTTAACACTTAAAATGAATGCATTCTTGCTGCCAAATTATACAAAATCCAGTACTTCAGACAAAGTAAAACACAGAGAGGGTCATTTTATAATCAAACACAATTTTATTGTTTTCCTTTTGTTGCCACTCCTGCAGGAGCTTTAGATGGCATGAAGGGCCTTCCATCGGGTAAGTGGGCCTCTGCTGGGGATGTATTTCACCCCACAGCCGTCAGGAATCAGACGCTTCTCAGCCATCATGTCATCAAAGTCACAGGCATTGAACTTTGTGAATCCGTACTTCTTAGAGATATGGATCTACAAAGGTTGACAAGATTGCGCAATTAACCATGAAATCATTTTAACCTTTTAGCACTTTTGTATCAATGGTCCCTTAAAGCACTCAGCACCACACAGCTGAGAACATACACAACCAAAGAGTTGCTATCTGCAGCCTTTGCACACCAGAACTGTACTAGAACAAAACTGGTCGGCTTAATAAACTGCAAAGACCCGACACTAATTATAAAACAGAATAAAATTATGCATTAGCCAACAGTGTCATACCTTCTGGCGCCCAGGGAACTTGAACTTAGCTCTGCGCAGAGCCTCCACCACATGCTCCTTGTTCTGGGCCTTGGTGCGCACAGACATGATCACCTGACCAATGTGCACACGGGCCACAGTGCCCTGGGGCTTGCCAAAAGCACCACGCATCCCGGTCTGGAGCCTAAAACAAGATTTAATGTTTGAGTGAGCAAGACCAGTTGGAAGGCACTTTGAGACTTTCCCAAAAATTCTTCTTGGCTCTAGATAAATCATGAATTACCCATTTTGGTTACCTACACATACAAAACATCAAAGGTACTTGCCTATCAGCTCCAGCACAGGATAACATTTTGTTTATGCGGATGACGTGGAAGGGGTGCAGACGCATGCGGATGTGGAAACCATCTTTTCCGCAGGTCTTTACCATGTACTTGTTGGCACAGATACGGGCAGCCTCCAGGGCTAAAAAAACAAAAAAACTATGATTAAACACATACTCCATGTTTTACTTGTGCTGTCACATCCATTTTTTTTTCTCACCCTCAGATGACAGCTGCTCGTATTCATCAGACACCATGTGACCACATAGAGGGAACTCATCTACCTTAGCCTTCTTCCTGCCCAAGTCGAAGATCCTGATCTTAGGATCTACATTTAAAAAAGAGTGGATTAGGACATTCCAATACACGAGTATTCTATGAAGCAAATTAATCCAAAAAGTCTACAAGTTAAAAAACAGTGTAAGTGAAAGAAAATCACTGCAATGAAAGCAGTAAGGCTTGGTTACATATGACCAAACTTTAGTTATATCAATGGTCCCTTAAAGCACTCAGCACCACACAGCTGAGAACATACACAACCAGAGAGTTGCTATCTGCAGCCTTTGCACACCAGAACTGTACTAGAACAAAACTGGTCGGCTTAATAAACTGCAGCCTTTACATCCATATCATTTATTCAGCTAAATGGAATTACATTTCCAACAGGGTAACAGGAACAGTTATTCTGTTATTCTTGTATGTCATTTTACTTATATGCAACCAAAATTCACGTCAACTTACCAGGAACACCCCTACAGAAGCGGGACTTGGGGTAGGGCTTGTTCTTGCAGTACCTGTAGCTGTGGGGGAAAATATAAAATCATTTCAATTATTCAGGTCAATCATAACTGGGACCATGGGTGTCGACAATTACATACACTTTCCAACGTGGCCTCTATGCCTACAGTAGGCTAGTACTTTAAAACTTTGTAACGAGTGTTTGTATGCCAATATGGTGTTAATGTCCTTCCATGTTAAGCTAGCAGAGTTCCTTTGTTGATTCAGTAAAAGGTGTGCGGGACTGCTAATGCTAATGCGGACGATATTGACAGCTCAGCTAAACAAATGTTTGTACCAGTACAATGAGATTATTAATCGCGAGTACTTAATATAGTCAAAGGAAAACTATATCTCCAAACGTGTATACATATGCTACAAGGGAACAGAGTATTATCGGGCCTACCGGCTGGTAGTGCACATGTTGCGAACTAAGAGCCGCTGCCATTTTCCTACGAACACATTTGGTCTCAAGTTAAAACGCTGATGAGGAGAACTTACCAGCGGGCTGGTCGGCGGCCCATGGTTGCAATCTGTGAAATAACAAATAGAAAAAGTATTTTTAATCAACGGGGGGCTAAAAGTTTAGATAAAGTACTTTTTAGGATGACTTTCAAAGGAGCCGAGGAAAAATGCGCTCCTACCACGCACTCACCTAATGGAGGAAAGGAAGAAAACTCGACTTCCGCTGCGTCATAAGGCCGCAATGTAAGCTGGGAAATATATTACACAGAAATAAAAATGAATTGTTGCAGAAAAAAGAAAAAATCCTTATGTTTTCATTGTTCATAGAAAAATTAAATTTCCAGCCAAGCTGTTAATTGTGTTTTTGGTAGGCTAATTGTTTGGAGGTGTATTTTATCTCGACAATATAGCTTATTAAAACCTTGCTTTTTTGAATAAACACAGTTGAAACGTTTCTTCTGAAATAAAGGTTGTATTCTAACCTGTAGTTCTAATAAAATAAATACAGTACAATAGATTGTAAAACAGGGCCCACAATAAACAGAGTCTACAAAGATCCACCAGGGGGCAGAGCTGTATTATTTAACAACAAGGCTTGACTGGTCTGTAACTTAATTAATCATTCTTTTAAAAAGAACAATGAGCTCATAGGGCAGCTCTTGTTAATACAAAACAAATGTTGCCTTTATATTGGGGAATGTCAGGAATTTGTTCTTGAGAGAGCCTTGTGAACATCATTTACCATAACAAGCTTTGTTCAAAATTACAGAAGTCCAAATATTAATTATTTATAACCTGTCTTCCCTGTCCAGACATTATGTTTTCTGTCTTTACACCTCCATAAATACTTAATTGGTAAATAATAGAGGCCTTCGCATTTAATCTATATATAGCATAATGTATAAATATAGGAGTAACTTTGAATGAATAATCCAATGTATAAGAAATAAATGGAAAGTCCCAGACCACTCCTCGGTTCAGAACTTAAACACAAACCGGATGTCAGAAGACTCATCAAATTCTCACCAGGATTCCCGTTCAGTTTTATGGAAAGGTCTGCTATCAGTTTCTGTGACACCTCCCTATGTCCCAGAGTCCTGTTTTGTCTGAATCTCCTCCAGACTTTCCTGTGTGTGAGCTCATTCTCTGAGGGCATGGATGAAGAGATGAGTCTGTAGCTTACGCAAGCATGTTAGCCAATCTTAGTCATCTTTCAGAGAACAGTTAAAAGAAGGGCAAAAGCAGTACAGCCACAATATTCCTCTAAATGAGATTAATATATAACTTCTGTGTTACACATCAACCACACCCTCACACACAAAACCAACCACTGACCACTGTGTGATAGATAGATGCACAAGGGTGTGGTAAGTGTTACATTGAAAACAGAAGTATGAGAGGATGCATGTGTAAATTTTACATTTGTACTAAAGCTTGTGCTTAAGGGAGAAATGCATAGACACAGTGACAAAGTTATATACTATATACAGCGCCTGTATTTGGGAAGTAATAAACTGGTCCCTTAAGTAAAATGTTATATCTTAAATTATGTTATTTAAAAAATAACATTAAGAACCTAAGCTGCTTTTTCAGAATTAGACGAACAACTCATAAGACAGTTGATGGAAACGGTGGCACACACTGTTTCTTTGTTGGCACTGCACTGGCAATGCTAAGATTTGCTGCTGAGTGGACGCATGCCACTGATCAGGAAGTGATTATGAAACGTTGCCATGGACACTGAAAGCCAGAAAACATAAATAAAGGTATCTTCGCTATCACTTGTTTTTATCTTTTAAGCAACAGAACTCCCAACATGAGTCCCTTCCTGTGAAGCAAAATGAGGAACCAGGCCGGAAACACAAAAGGAATTATTGTTTGCCTTTGTTATAAATATAGTTTCATTTATTTATTGGATGCACCCAGTTTCTTATCTCTCAGAAGTTAAGACATAAAAAAGTTCTGGTATGAAAGAACCAGAATGTTAACTATAATTCAAGACACACAAAGAAATAACAGTCTCTTTATTGGCATTTGAATGTGAAACCCCCTCCTCTGTATTATGGAGAGATTTATTATTACATTACTAGGTTAATTGATAATAGGGCAGTAGTTGCATGTCTCTCGGTGTGCCTTCCTCCTGCAGGTCGTGTCTCTGCAGGTCTGTGTCAGACTCGACTGCCTCAGTAATGAGATCATATGATGTCATGGAGCCTTTCCCTCAGTCTCTCCTCGTGTGTGTGTGTGTGTGTGTGTGTGTGTGTGTGTGTGTGTGTGTGTGTGTGTGTGTGTGTGTGTGTGTGTGTGTGTGTGTGTGTGTGTGTGTGTGTGTGTGTGTGTGTGTGTGTGTGTGTGTGTGTGTGCTGTGTGTGTGTGCGTGTGTGTGTGTGTGTGTGTGTGTGCGTGCGTGCATGCGCTGGTGCTTTTACGTTATGGGCATGTAGATGTAGGAAAGCTCTGCTCCACTGTGATCCCTGAATCATTATTGGGGTTTAAAGGATTAGGATTAAAGTGGATAACAAATGTTAACCAACAAATAATCACCTGGGAAGTTTCTTTACTCTAAAATGTATTCATTCAAGTGAATCTGATAATAAATCTAATGAATCTGAATAATGGCTTTATTCCTCCACCTCCACAGTAGTATGTACAAATATATATATATAACCAGTTTTGGGAACTAAATAGAACCTTTTGCCTGAAGCAATGGTTATACTTTACATTGTGAATACCTTGACCTGTTTTGCTAAGAAGTATTAGTTTTGTGGAACAGAATTTTACCTAGTCTTCAACACTTCACTTTTTTGCACCGATGTCATACAACAATGTAAGTTGACCAAAACTGTATTACCCATTAGCTTGTTGTAATACAGAGCAAACAAACTGTTTCTTTGTATCTCTTTTAATGTTTCAGACACTGCTCATGCTCTTGACTGTGTACTCTCAGTCAAGTCATGGCTTCTTCATAACTGAATATAATAAAGTCATTAGTTTCAATTTAGCCTTATTTTCAACATAAATTCAATTTGAGAAAAGCTAATTGATTCCCATTTGATCTTTGTCTTTTTCTCTTTTAGCTTTAACTCTACATCTCACCGCGTTTAGTAGTTTAAACTATATAGAAAACAAGAAAATTAGCATAGGTCATCCAGAAAAGGGCCAAAACACATTTCAGACCTCCTTCCTGTCCCCTCAACCGGGTTTATGGTTCCAGCCCCCCATTTGTTTTATTCGCTGTATCTGACAATAACACACACAGAGAAACAAACCCTGCACACTTGGAATGCATGGTTTTCAAACGCTGGGGCGGCTATTCATGCAAGATGACATCATCATGTTTTTTCCTTCACATCTGTTTTCAGTAAGGGGCTCCAGACCCAGGTGAAGAGGACAGAGTCACCTCATATTTTAATAGGAGTTCATGAAGTGAGACAGGACAGATGACCTAAAAGACACTGGCGTTACAGGTGTGCCCTACCTGTTTTTGTCTGTGTTAGTGACATAAAACAAATAACTCATACAGGGATGAGCATGAACTTCTGTGGAACTGACACTCACATGTTAAGGTTAGGGTGATAGTGATGATGTCATTGGATTGTGTGAGGACCCTGTGAATACATGTTTCTAATGTCTACACTTCCCCAGGCATTTCTTAGTGTTGTCTGGGAACAAAATGAACCTGAAGACATTTAGTAAAGCAAGATATGCAGAGATTTAGGGCAAGCAAAGTGGATTTAGAGTAGGAACAAGAGTTCAGATGAAGGCAGGGCGAGAAGGAGATCAGTCATTCATAGCTGCTCTTTCAACATTCCTCCCCCCTTATATGGACAAAACTACTGTGAGTCCAGCTCTTAATCTCTGCACCACACGTACCAATGTAGGAGCCACCAAACTGTAAAAAACAGTATGGTCCTTTATATTCAGGGCTGTAAGGCAGTGGGTACAGTGCAATTTCAAGGGCCCCCCAAAATACTGGCGGCCAAACAAAGAGCATGCATTATAGTTTTAGAGTGATGGCCTGAAACCTCTTACAAAATCAAACATGTCTGTGATGGTTCTCAGTCATCCAGGTCATCTTGAAGAAAAGGTTAAAGCAAAGGCATTTAAACTAGGTTTTCAAGGTGAAGACGTAATAGATATTTTTTTTAGTTCAACTAAGAAGAGAGCTGAGCTTTTAACCTTTCCCTCTAGAGATAAAGCTCAGCTCTCTTTGACTGAGTTGATCTCAGAATTGACCAGGTCTCTTGGAGAAGGGACAAAACCTCTTCATCTTAAAAACCTAGTCCAGATGCCTTTGCCATTTTTTCTTTTATTTCCAAACAACTAATAAATATAAATCAATACATTTAAAGAAGACAAGAAGTTAGAGAGAGAGAAAAACTAGATAAATAAAAACATCAAAACAAAGAGTTAACACAAGTCTGACCCCCCACGTCATCTCTCCACATTCCACATATGTCCTTATAACTCTGGAGCACTATGTAGCTCTATGCCCAGGTCAAACAAAGTGACATTACAAAGTAATAAATTAAATAAATGCTACAAAGTAACAATAAAAAGAAACCAAAACAAGACAAAACTAGTTTCAACCCAAAGGTATTAAAATACAATATCAAGGGGTCAAAAGTCTGCCCAGTTACTACTTACTGTTCATATGATTTAACCATGTGATCCAAATGTCCAAGATCTAATCTTCCTCATAATGTGGTCAGTCACAACTCAAACAGATCAACCTCTTTTGCAGCCAGAGGAAAAAAAATAAAACATTTAAGGCACAGCCCATGTTTTTGTTTATTTGCTTTACTTTGTCCCTGCAGCCCTCTCTTGGGGTTTAAAGAGTTCATCTGAGTCAGACATACTTTGAAATCCATTGTTCTTCATGACAAACTTTATTAAGATCAATAAACAGTATGTCTATGATGTAAAATACTTGTATGGGGGCAGTAATAGAGGTGGCAGTTTGAAGGTCTGGGCACAGGGGGAAGAGCGAGACTACAAGGCAATGGCGAGGGAGGGAGAGAGCGGCAGTGGTGGAAAGAAGGGAGAGCTTACCTTAAAAGGCTGTGTTTGTAGATGGAGAAGAGCTTGCACTGTTTAAATTTACTAGTGTGTTCCCTGGTTGTTAAATGTCCCCAGTTGACACTATATTAACAGACAGGAGGAGGTAGGCTCAGCTAGGATTAAGAAGCTTTCTAGTCAAGACTTCACAGGGATTCGAGGGAGACCACCTTCAGTCTTTGCATTTTAAGTGCCTTGTGAGTCCAATATGGCAAGAGAATCAACTTCACTCAGGTGTCCTTTTAAAGACCATTTTTGTCCTGACACTGAACGCCCCTGTCTAATTTCACTATCCACTTGGAATGTATAAACACTCTCTCTTGCTATTGACAGACCAGCTTCATGTGAACATCGCTACTTAGCATGCTCAGTGATTACATGAACAGTGTAGTCATTGCCCAACAGGAACTGGAGATCTGGGAACACATCCAGATTCCTCTCACTTTGTTCGGATTTGTCAGCTACACTCTTCTCTGATCTGGGTTCCTTAATAAGGCCAGAGTGGGACATTAAGTTGTTGTTTTAGACTGAGCATAAAGATTTACTATAACCAATTATCAGTCTGTTTTTTGAAAAATAATAATAATAATAATTTCCATTAAAAATATTATGTTCCTATCAATCCTGTCTCTGACAATGTTAGTTGGTAATATGTTATATTAATGGAAAGTCCCAGGACATATAATCACAACATTCACACACACACACAAGATTAACCCAGGGAATGTGCATTCAAATTTATGTGACATACCATAATTTCTCATTTTTAAGATCTGGTGAGTTTTTTCTCAATAGATTTTAAAGATGCAGTGTATGGGTTTTAGTGGCATCCAGTGGTGACATTACCGATTGAAATTCCACACCTTACCTTTTACTGTGAGCAGCTACAGAAAATGGAGAGTAAATCCTTGTGTATAAGTACAACATTTAAAATGATCTGTTCTTGGAAAATGGCTGTTTATCTCCAACTTTTGGAAAGTGGCACCAAAAGTTGAAAGGTCATTAATATAGTGTACCTTTTTGGAATGCTGAGTACCTGTTTAGGTAGTGGGAACTGACATGGACTGAGCCTGTACTGCCTACAGTGCCACTCCATGTTCTAAGACGTTATGTAAGAAAAGAGGATGCACTTCTCCCAAAGCAGTACTCAGTTTGTCCATTCTGGGCAGGAACAGGTGCAGAAAGTAATGAAACTTCCACTGGGTTCTATATGCGTTCAGACATGTAAAGCTTCATAGAGCACTTTTCAAATGTGTGAACAAAAAGTGATATTTTGACATGATAAACTTTGTTTTGTGTGTTTTTTTTTGTGCCATATTTTGCTGACACAAATACAAACAGTATTATGGCAGGTATATATTGTCATCTAGAACATTGACACACGCTGTGACTGTTTCTCTGGAAGTCACACAGATGTATTTAACCAGTGTTAGTTGCTATGGTACATGGGATGCTTTGTCTCCTTGTCTTGTGTTGTTTTAACTTTGCACCTCTTTGATTTAACCTGGCCCAGATTCAGTGGCCAAATACCAGAGCATGCAAATACAGAAACATGCACAGCCATTTCTTTTCTTCTGTTCAAGCAAAGGAGGACACCCTTTTTAAGTTTCTTTTGCAGTTTAGACCAGCTGAAGCTCTTCTGTTTAGTGCCTTGAGCTTAGTATAGCTGCTTCAAATGGAGCTGGTAAACACATACAACTTAAAATATACAACCTAAACACTACTGCATAAAATTAAACATAATTACATCTCAATCTGTACAAATTAGACACTGAGGGCTTTCCCAGAAGGATATCCCTGCAGCAGACTTTAGCACTCTTCACACAACACACACTGTACACACATGCAGCACACTGAACATACACATACAAATACACACAGCCAGCAACACAATACAGTCACAAACACCTCATTATTACTGTCGTCTCGAGCATGTGAGTCAGTGTGGCACAGACATCAGAGTCTGCTGCTCGCTGAGTCAGTCTGATTACTGTGTTGGGTCCTGGCTCTGTTTGATGTCTTCACTGCCATCCATACATGTAGTTCAAAGTCTTTGCGGTGGGAGATTAGGCCACATATTACCCTCAGTGTGCTGATGGAGGATATGTGCAGGTGTGGTATGGTTTTAGGTGGCCCTTTTTGTTTTAAGGACAATGGGCCTTTTGTTCTGCTGCAGTTGTCTATTGCACTGGACTAGATGCCTTTATTCAACAGTTAATTCACTTTTGCGTGATTTTGTGTTTATTGCATTGAGCATCACGTCTTTAATAAAAGTGTGTTCACAAATGACCTTCTTAAAAGAAGTTAGATAATTAGCTATTGTCATAAAGTAAGTACATCACATTATGATAAGCCAAATCAGTTCAACGTGCCTCTGATTATATTGCTGTAATACACTGTTTGCTTCACATCAGGTCACGTCTAAATGTTGCTGGCATGTTGCTCTTGTATTAGAGAAAAACTTGAAACTGGAATCATCTGTGAAAAAAGCAAGACCTTAAAACCGTCAACTGCTTTATTATTAAGGGTTTTAACAGAAACAGTAAGAATGTTCAGCACATATCTAAACGTGCTCGTATATTTTAAGGGTCTTGATTTGGGTTGCTTCCATTGGTCTACATTGCTTGTCAACAAGGAAATAATGACTACCGATAAAATGAAAAAGTGTCTATTCCAGCACTGCTTACACAGCAAAAAAGGAACACATAAGAGAAAAGGGAAGCAAAGTAGAATGTGTATAAACAAGGCATTCACATAATGATAAACGAGGTGGGGGTAATTGCGTGATTCCATTGGTCTAATATGTAATTAATGTGGAGGAAAGCAGCTGCCTTCAATTGGTGCAAGCGTTCACAGAGTTAGAGCACTTTTATACTGTCTTCACACAACCAGCAGTGCCATATTAGATCGACAAGCCAGCACACAACAAGAGGCAGAATACATGATGCAAATGTACCGGCATAACACATGAGATAATGCGGCAACACCTTGGGAACAAACTATCTAAGCTCTTGGCATTTTACCAATGGAAGCACTCTCATGCAGTCGTCAACCTACAAACAGTGAATGTTAGCCAGTGCACAACTATAGGTAATATACAAGCACCATGCAAACAGCTATCAGACATAGAAAGGCTGCTCAAAGACCACACATTCATGAGTGATATCAAGGGCAGAGGTCAACTTATAAGCAAGACACCCTGCTTTTATAAGGTATAAACATAATTGGCTGCCCAACAGGTGCATACATTATTTACAATTATGAATGTATTTTGCTATAATCTGAAATATTATGTGTATTGTATGCGTGTTGAGAGTCTGATGTTCACTTTTAAACCAATCATATGTAAAATAGTTTCCCAGGGTAGCCCAAACACACACAAGGCATTAAGCCTGGCATGGAAAACAACAACTTTTTTAACAAATAATAAAATTGTGTTGCCATATACATAAAAATGGTAATTGCTTTATCTTCAAGAAACATGATAAAATAATAACATTCAGTGAGTAAGAAGTGACTGTCTATGAAAAATATTTGTATAACTTGCACATGCTACTGTAGATATTTGTTTGATTAATATGCTGTTTAAAGCCCTACTCACAGCAGCCAGGCCTTGTTTCTGTGCACCATCACTCTGGCAGTGAGCTAAACGTTTGTGTATGTGTCCCGTCACTTTTGTGGAAAATCTGTCAGTGTCCTTGTGTGCGTATAAACGATGCTCAATCAAGAGTGCTGGAAGGAAGACAAGTAGCAGAAAGTGAGAACTTCTTAGGACAGTCGCCTGCATTACTTTGAATGAGTCAATGTTTGTGTGTGTTTATGTTGAACTGTTCCTTCCCTGAGCAGACATCGATCTCTGTTGTCCTTTTATTCTCTCAGTCTATTTACACAGTTGCTTTGAAAATAAATTCAGATGTGATGTTTAGTTTTCTATGATTATTTTTATTTCTTATCTTGCCTGGAAAATGCGATCCCCACGACTATGAGCGAAAACAGGCTACAACTCGTGTAGTCAAACAAACTTGTGAATCATATACTTAATATATGAAGAGGTAGAACTTTTCATTTGTAGAAAACAGTGAACAGAAAAAGCAGATGGGAGACCTTTGGGCTTGTCTTGAGGGCTTTGAGCAGATTACTGAGTGGGAATGCAGCAGATGTCTCAAATGAGCTCTAACCTAAAGATCCCTATCAGGAAAATGGAGAACAGAGGGATTGGATCTCCAAAGGCCTCTGACAAATCTCTCATTTTGTTTTTTATACAGATCACCATTCTTTTCTTTTTAAAATGTCAAAAATGCAAGTTTTAGTCAGTTTACACAACTTCCTTAATTTATTCACAAATTGTGAAAACTGGCTGCAGTGTGTGTGAATACAGAACAGAAATATAAATGACTTTGCACCAAAAATATCTTTGTAGCAGTAACCAACAGGCGGATGATGTCACTGACCGACTGGACGAGCTCTTTACCACAACAACAAACATCTGCTCATAATTAATGGTGACCAGCACACACACACACACACACACACGCACATGCACACAAACAGACACACACACACACACACACACACACACACACACACACACACACACACACACACACACACACACACACACACACACACAAACACACACACACACACACACACACACACACACACACACACACACACACACACACACACACACACACACACACACACACACACACACACACACACACACACACACACACACACACACACACACACACACACACACACACACAAACTGGGCTGTAGGCATGTTGATAAATCCAGTATTTTCATACAGATTAATGAGATCCTTCCTGCTTGGCCTTAGCACTATTATTCTCATGTCATTCTTCCTTTCCGACCTGTTAGGAAACTACAGTTCAATAATAGTGTGTCTCTTTATTTATCTCATGTAGCCAAAAATAATGACCAAAATCTATGAGAAAATTAAGACTTAATTGAGGAGTAAAGCCCGGACTAAACCAAAATGAAATCTTTATTTCGTAAAATCAGACTTAAACCAGGACTAGAACTTAAATTCTATTGTTCTCCCTTTTCTTTATATCACCTCACTTGCACCCACATAGCATCCCCCTACTCTCCCCCACTGTCCTCCCACTAGACTGATGTAAGCAGAGGGCACAGCAGAGGCCCAACATTCCTACAATCTGAGCCAATAAAGCACACACACACACACACACACACACACACATATGCACACACACATATGCTGACACTTTTTTTTTGAGTCAGACCACTATTTGACAGAGACAATGATGTTTAATGTGAACGATGGACAGACGACAGGAAAGAGTGAGGCGAGTGTGGAAACAGATGTGGGGAACTACCAATGGGTGTAGAATTGTCTGTGGACAGCACAGACACATTAAGTGTTGTGTTATGATTAATAACATAACACTTAATCCCATACCGATTGACAGACCAGAGCCTTTCTGGGTGGAGTTTGCATGTTCTCCTTGTGTCTGCATATAGGTTTCCTCCGGGTACTCCCCTACCACTAAAGACATGTACAATAGTCCCCCCCCACACACACACACGGGGCCAGGACTACCCTGCAAGAGAGATTAGTAATCTCAGTGGGACTTTCCAAGTAAAATGGACTTCCCATGGTAAAAGGACTTCCCATGGTAACAGAACTGATGTATTTATGACATATATGTTTGAATTCACAGGACTGGTTTTGTGTAATATTGGTCTAGTTTTTAGTTTTGCATAACAATACACTGTTGGATTAATTTTGTTATTGTACCACAGTGCTCTTGGTCAATCCAAAATGTTAACAAACCCTCAAACCTGAACATTTAAGTAGTAAAAGGGAAGTTTTGGTTTTCTTTAGAGAATATCTACATGTACACCATTACCATTAGTGTGCAGAATTATTATGCAACTAAATGAAAAACAAAGATTTTCCCATCTCACGTGTTTATTTTCACCTGTTATTGTGAGAATAATAAATAAACGCAAAATTTACAAATAAACATTTCTGAAATTAAAAAATAAAAAACTCAGTGACCAATATAGCCACTCTTCTTTTCAATAACAGTCACAAGCCTTCCATTCACGGAGTCAGTCAGTTTCTTGATCTGGTCAGAATTGGTTTGTGCAGCCGCAACCACAGCCTCCCAGACACTGTTCAGAGAGGTGTACTGTTTATCTTCACTGTAAATTTCCTGCTTAACAAGGGCCCAAAAATTTCTCAACAGGGTTTAAGTCAGGTGAAGAAGGGGGCCATGTCATTAGTTTTTCTTTAAGGCCTTTACTGCCCAGCCACGCAGTGGAGAACTTTGATGCATGTGATGGAGCGTTGTCTTGCATAAGTCTTCTTGAAAGATGCAGACTTTTTCCTAAACCACTGCAGAAAGAAAGTGAAGAAAGTGTCTTCTAAAAATTGGCAGTAGGTCTGAGAGTTGATTTTGAGTCCATTTTAAACCCTAAAAGGTACCAGTACCACACCTCCACTTTGCTGGCGTCTGAGTCGAAGTGGAGCTCTGTGTCTGTTACTGTTACAACCATGGGCCCATCCATCTGATCCGTCAAGAGTCACTCTCATCTCATCAGTCCACAAAACTTTGACAAATCTGTCTTCAGATATTTCCTGGCCCATTCTTCTTCCTTGGCCATGTCTCTGAGAACTGAACACCTCATACTTCTTGACACTCCAGGTATGCAGTTGTGATATGTGTTGATCTCCTTAGGCCACACCCTCCCTCCTTACACAAATACACATCACCTGATATGCATTAAGTCCCAGATTCAAGTTTATACAGCTTGGAGTTGGAAATTATGGATAAAAAGATGATATGGTCAAAATAATCACTAATATGCCTAATAATTGTGCACACGGTGTACTTAATGAATCAGAAAGATAAGACTTACAAGCATTAACATAAGTATAATTTTTGGAAAACAACAATGCCAATACATGATTTAAATAAGTTAATTTGAGTATAGGTTTATCATAATGTTTAAATTCAATGTCCCAACTAATATGAAATCCACAATCCACCTTGGACCTCTATCTATTCCTGTAAAACACAGAGATATACTGAACCTATCACAGCCCCACTGATCCACCCTCAAGAACAATAAAAGAAGATGAGGAGATTTTTCTTTTCTTTAAAGATGGTTAGAAATCGGGGCGCCCTCTGACTCCAGTGTGACATCATACCTATAACATCCCGAAGGCGCGGTCATGACGTCGCCTCTTTAGAGCAAAAGACGAGGGAGAGAGCTACACCCCCTGCACCTCTGCTGTTTCACCCCGTTACCAATTAAGGCTCTCACGTTGGAGAGAGACGGCGAGCCGAGGAGGAGGTAGAAAAGCGCACAAAGCGACCCGATCTTTCTTCTTTTGCGGCACCGGTGCGAGCGGGTTCACTAGACACAACAGCCCCCACCGGGACATCGCGTGGGGAGGGAGGTCTGGTGCAGATCATACACAGAGAGATACACAGCGCACTGAGCTGACTGAGCGGATTTCAAGAGACCCGGGACGCAGCGGACCACACAAGAATTAGAGCGCACAGTAAGTTGGAGCTAACTTAACGCCTTGCTTTGATTTGATGACTGGGAGACAACGGTGCTTCCTTAATGCTTATCTACTTAATGTTTTACTCTGGCAATATCTTAAAGTGCCCTGGTGAGACTTGAACCACTTTTGAACTTAGTGAAAGTTGTTGGAGATGTCTATGGCAGTATGTTGCGACTGTGTGCGCTCTATTGGGGGTTTGGGTCGGGCCAAGATTTTGCTACAGGAGACAACAGAAGGTCTGCTGCGTTTAAGGTCCATTGCCACGCCTCGGACACCACACACTTCTTAAGTTTTGTTTCAGGCTGGGATGGGACAGATGGAGATGTAACACTGACAGCATTAGCTAAGGTCAGCCAACTCTTTTAACTTACACATGCTATATTCTGTTATGGACAGTAATGCACACGCACGTCCTCTCACGCGCTGAACTGATGCATCTCACTGCTAATACAATTGGGGCCCCGCACCAAATATGGTAACGCGCGGACACCGAGTGCGCTCTAGCTCTTGACCAGGGGAGGGGAGAAGGGGGGTTCTGAGGTGAGCGCCCCCCGCAGCCCGCGGCGAGTCTCACACCGCAGCCACACGCCTCCAACTCGCGCACAGCACTCATTGAAACAAACCATCTTTTAATGTTAATTGTCAAGTATTAGTCATAGAGAGTTTCTTTGCAGCTTATAAGAGTCTTTAACTTCTCATGGCATTTGGTCCTGAAAATGGAGGCTACTTTAGTGCATTTAAGATTGGTGGTCCTTTTACAACATAAAAAAAAACAAAACATGACAATGATCTTATAGCACATTGGAGTAGATTAAGCCACCCAATGTATCAAGTCTTAAAAGCACTGAATAACGTTCATGAAATAGGACTGGACCAGCTTTAAAGTCCAAAAGTTGCATGTCTTTGGGTGAACATGACGGGACACGGTCACAACACAGCGGCCCCCAGTCAAGCTTCCAGCAGCTGTGGTGATGACGCCCGCATCACTGTCCTCTTCACCTGTCTGTCAGTGCTTCTCTTTCACTGCCGACTGAAACAGGGAAATGTTCTTCTGTGCAACCGTGAGTCAATGTAACATGCCTACATTGCCAACTTTTTTTTTTGGCAGGTGGTTTTATACTGAGGTCATAACATTCCAGTACACCCTTCATCAAAGATAGTTATAGGGGGGGAAAAAATATGGGTTTTCAGATCGAAGGTTGTTGGATGTTTACTGTGGAGCCTGGCCACAAGCCTGAGAGAAAGGTTTAGCAATACTTACTGTAACATTGGCCTTCAAGTGAAAATGCCCTGGTTATTGAACTATTTATTCTGACAAATTTGAATGCATGTGCGGTTTTAGTCAAAGGAAGTTTGCAGAAACATTGTAAACCAGTCAAAAATTGACCTCATTTGACTCACACTATACTTTCACCAAACACCAGCCGAGTGCCACCACACGCCACACTGCTGACAGGAAAGACAAAACCATCACTTTGCTGTAATCTGTGCATCTCACTAGCTCTTCTCAAAGATAGCGGCTTTGTGAACTGTTCTCATGCTTCGTCTGTTCTCTTCAGCTCTGTGTGACTTGTGGTTCTTGGGGTGTGGCAAGTGATGAAGAGAAGCCGATGGCATTAGACTGGTCCTGTGATAATGGTAGAGAAAAAGCAGCATCCTAATTTTGATTTGAGACGTTTGTGCATGCCTTGTGACCCTGTCATACCGCCCCCCATGATAACATGCTTGTCACTAAAAAGCCAAATTAAAGAGAATATGTAATGCAAAAGCAATAGCCAACTAAAGAAGTTATCCACATAAACACTCTACTTACACATAAGACACGGAAATGCTCTACTTGATCTTATTCTTATAAGTGATTGTGGTGGTGCAGGAAATTAAGCTAACCAACAGGCGGATGATGTCACTGACCAACTGGACGAGCTACTTCTATCTCATTTGTTGTAAATAAGATAAGATAAGATAAGATAAGATAAGATAAGATAAGATAAGATAAGATAAGATAAGACAAGATAAGATAAGATAAGCCTTTATTGTCTCCAATTGCGGTATTTTATCTTGGACAATAGTGGAACAGCCCACACACAGTCCATTCACAAACAAACAAAAGGCAATTTATCCCCCACTACTGAAAACAACAACACTACACAAGTCATACACATTTAGTCATTTAGCAGATTCTGGTCATATTGCACACCCATAAAAAAAATCACTCACAACCAATAGTTCACAAAAACAATGATGATTTATTACGGTTCAAATGTGTAATTGACAGAGTAATCAGAGAATGTTTGTATCTATTTAACCTACAGTTTGTAACCTTGTTCCTTCTACTTGAAGGCATTACCTCAAACTGATCACAGAGAATGGGTGGGATCATTTGCAAGTTTCTGATCCTGTTTTAATGCTGTCTCTTCAAAAATGTCCTGTAGAGAGCAAAGAGGAGACACACCCATTATTTTGCCTGCCCTTAAAATCAGGTTCAGAATTTGCGATTTAAGTTTAAATTACCAAACCAGGTTGTAAGTCCGTATCTGAAAAGAGATTCAAACTCTGGCTCTGTAAAAAAATGAGCATTATGTTTTTATTCACAGCATGGACCCTCAGCCTTTGTAAGAAGTGTAAGCTCTGACTGAAGTGGTGGCGACTTGCTTGAAATGATGTTGCAAGATTTAGTGTTGAATTGGATTGACTGGTTTCTCTAAACTAAATAACACAGATTATTTGCAGATTCTCTTTTTTTGTATTCTTTTATGATTACCCAAACTACAGTTTCGGCAAAATATGATCTTCAATCTATCGGGTGTGTATACAATAAAAAAGATGTAGAGAAGGGGAGAATAAAAACACAAGGATGATAAGCATAGGGCCGTAGTACCATCATCGGCCAGTAGAGGGAGTCCAAACACAAGACAGCGCTCAAGCCTCTGGTTAGTTAGTGGTTCAATTCAATTGTCTCCACTCTTTCTGACCTCACCTCTCGATTGTCTCTTGTGTATTTGCTGAATTCCAATAAAACACGTGATTCTCAGTGGTATACAGTTGAAATTCTTTAATTACATATATTATATTAATTTAGTCTACTCTAAATTTCAGTTAAAGATTGTAGTTAAGACGTCTGTGAACTAAATGTACACATAAGATTAGATTCAACTTTATTGTCATTACACAAGTACAGGTACAAGGCAACGAAATGCAGTGCCGTAGCCGGTGAAAGTCATAAAACAAATCTAATTATGCAGCTATGAAAAGGACTGGAGCTGGATTACTTCAGAATGGATTACTGGATTACTTCAGAATGATTCTATTGTTCGATTGTTTTAATTGACCCAGAAACTATAAAAGCACATTGCCAAGTTGTGTTTGTGTGAGTGTGTTAGACTCATAGAGCCATTTTATTGGGGCGCTATTAAGGCAGGGGTCTGTAGGGTTGTTATGGGGTGAGGAGCATTCTTCAGATTCTCCCTTGACCAGACAAACACACACACAAAGGCAGAGCATTCTTGATGGCTGCGGGCTGTGCTCACTGTGGCTCCTGGCACCAAATTCCTTATTTAGTCAAAAGCTGCACAGTCACATCTCTCCCAGTCTTTACAGACTCTGATCAGCAGTATGACTGTTGAGGAGTGACTGAGATGATGAATACGTCATATGTCAACGGCTTACTTTAATGAGTTAGTTTAGTAAGTTTGTTGGTGGTGTAGTATGATGGAAGTAATCCATAAATACCACATTGCCATATCTCTTAAGAATGTGCCTACTGATGATGTAGTGCTATAAAACACCTAATCTCTTACAATTATTTGTCATCAGTGGGTTGTATTGTACATAGTCAGTGTGTAAATTCATGTGCTGTTTAGGTAACCTGACAGTGAAGGTAAGTCCTGCTGCTGTGTCTAGACACACTCGTCGTCTCATAGTATTTGCTGGAGTTGACACACATTGTCACTGCAGATGAGTGTTGTGTCCTGACATGGACAGTGCTGCAACCTGCCAAGCACAAACAAACACAGCTCTGTGACCTTATGAGGAGCTGTGATACTCTTATCCCTCTGGATATCACAAATATTTATTCCACTGCACAAGGGACCCATGAACCCTGTCCAGGGCTTTAGATGAGCTCATATCACTCAGAGGCTACTGAACATGTGCCCTTCAACTCACTTACATCTAAGACTCAAACTTTAAACAGTTTGTAACAAAATACTTGCTTAAGAGTTAGATATGAGAAGATGAAGTGGCATACAATTGTCCTAATTTAAAACGTGCTGTGAATGTAGGCTATGACCCTGGCTGCAATCTGGAACTTTTTCTTATCTGTTAGACAAACAAAAACCCTAAAACACACTTTGTTGAAGAATGATAAAGGCAGTAGGCTTTAATGTTGTGACTGAGCCTGGCTTTTACAGCTGAGACCGATAAAGCCCTAGAGCTAAATACTAGAACCATTGATATTAAAGGAATTTGATAATTGTGAGCAAATGGCCCTTTGTGCAGTTATTACAGCACTCCACCAAACAACCCATATAAACCAGTGATCAATTTCTCTTTATAAATAACATATTTTCAGTTTACATAAGCTGTCTTGTAAACTTCTGTTTATTGAAGATGCACTTGAAAAAAATTAGCTGGTTTAATTTAGCTGAATTAGCACAGACGCCACAGCCTACATGTTTCAACCAAATTAGGCTAACCCTCTCTTGTCGGTTCAGTTGTCATAATAAACAGTACTTTCTTTGCGAAATATCTGTCTTCGGGCTATAAGTCACTTTCCTGTGCCTTTTCTTGTCTTTTCTCAGTAACAAGCAAACTTACTCGGAGAGGGAGGGGACGGCCACGCGAAGTTGAGCAGACTCCACCCAGGGGAAAAACGCAGCGAACCGAGAGACAGCAGAGACCATAAAAATGAGTGGTTCCCACCCCCGGCTTCACCAGAGCGCCTCGCCCGCTCCCAACGCTAGCTCCACCGATAAGGACGCAGAAATGCCCGCCACGGAGAAAGACCTGGCCGAAGATGCCCCGTGGAAGAAGATTCAGCAGAACACGTTCACTCGCTGGTGTAACGAGCACCTGAAATGTGTCAACAAGCGGATTGGCAACTTGCAAACGGACCTGGGCGACGGGCTGCGGCTCATCGGGCTCCTGGAGGTCCTGTCCCAGAAGAAGATGTTCAGAAAGTACAACCAGAGGCCCACGTTTCGCCAGATGCAGCTGGAAAACGTGTCAGTGGCGCTGGAGTTTCTGGACAAGGAGAACATCAAGCTGGTGTCCATTGGTAAGTCACCGAGACCACCACAAGAACGAGTAACTATTTTAACTGGGTTGGATGTAATGAATGAGGCGCAGGGTGCCTAGTGTGCATCTTTTAACAGTCTTACAAGGGGTCTTCTATGTTCCTATGTTATTTAAGCACACTTTACTCAACATAGAGCTCACATAATCAAAGAACAATCCATGTGGAATAAGGTGCAGCCTCGCAACATGTGAAGAGCTAATTAGCCCACTGCTTGCATTCACCACTGCTTGTTCAGACTACAGATGAGTGGGCCTGGCTCTCTGTGTTCCCCTGCTGCCTGTGCATGGGCTGGGCCGGTCCAAACCAAACTTTGTGGGCCGGGATTCGGGCCTAGCACTAGCAAGCTGATCCTAAGCAAAGTTGATCCTTCAGACACAGGACTATTGTCTGTGTTCATGTTGTGCAGTTGGCTGGGTCTGCGCATTAGACTGCATTTGGCTCACACTGGGTGACATAAAAAATGGGGTTTAATAGGCTTTGTGCAGCTGCTTTTCTGATTACAAATGTCCTGATGACACTACAAGTAAAATATTTCCACACGGAATCTTCAAAAATGACTCAAGATGTCTTCTGAGTAGTTTCAGTTTAGCCCCCCTTTAACCTGTTTTAATTGCAGGTAAGGGAACGTCTGATCTCTCAAGCAAAAACTGTTATCTAGTACAAAGAGTGATTCAGTCCCTGTCATCCCTTGCAATGTCTGACACACATGTTACTCCTTCCTGTTAGACGCAGACGGGTGACTCAATAAAACGGAGCAAAGGTAGACACAAAGATGTAGTAAGGCATCATCAGCATGGATTATCTTAATTGTCAAATTAGTGTAATCTGTCAGCCTGCCTTTAATGGTGATGTTAGCTTGAGGGACTCGCACATTCCTAGAGAGCAACTCATTGTCCTTTTGTTGTCTGGTTCAGAGCTAGCTGATTGTGTGTTTAATTGTGCTGCTGGTATTTAGGCCGCAGTGCCAGGCACCAATGACCCAGCCGCCTGTGTCCTCCTGCTGACTCACCCTGACCTGAGCTGCTCCCTTTGACTAATCTCCACACTAAGAGCTCTCCTCACTCCTTAAAGCTACTTCCTCTTTTCATTGCAGAAAACAGACACACCCAGGCAGTAACCCTTACCACAAATTACCAAACTGCCAGTGCCATCACTGTTAACCTTGCCCTCTCCTTTGGGGTATTTAATGTGTGTATATATACTTTAAAACAATTTTTTTTATATAGTTTCCTCTTAAAATGTCTACTTTTTCGCCACCATGACATTAGATTTGCTTACATGCTAAAAATAAGCACCTACTGATGCCCAACACCATTCAAGTGACGCTATTGATTATATCCACCCAAATGGCAATCCTGGATGCTGAATCTGTGGAAATGGACTGCCATGATGTAGTGTAATATATTGTGACATGTCCCAACATCATTGTCAATTCCCAACAAACCCTTCTTTCTTAAAGTCCTTGTCACAATTACTGTCTTTGCAGTTCTTCACACAAACCACATGATCTGGCCGAAGCAGCATGTTTCATCATTAGTGAGAACTCGAGTTTATTTGGGCTGTACGAGGCTGCCATCTAGCAGGTGACAGTGTAAATGAGATGAGAGAAGTGATCAAACGGGCTCAGATTATGTGTACTTTACGTGCAGACTACATTTAAAGGTGGTAGGAATTCAAATAGAAATGCATACATATAATCCATAATGTTAGTTTTTTCCCCCCATGGCATCATCTCCCTATTCACAATGCAGTTTGTGATTCTGACCAGACTAGATGATGTATTGTTATTATTATTTTTTATTTATTTTTTTATTTTTTTGCTTATGTCAGCAGCACCCTCAGTTTTTTCCTCTGCCCTGCCCAGATCTCATTCCAAACACTCAAAATGTGCTTGACTAGGCCTGTGGCCTTTGTGGAAACAGTAAGATTGCAACAGCTGTGCCAGTGTCTTCCTGTGATCCACACTTAAGCACAAGGATATGATGAAGCTTGTACCTGGCTGCTCCTGTTTTTGCCTTGGAGCACATTGAGCGGGTTGAGACAGAAGGCATTGTGGCAACCCTGGTTTTGTTACATAATAATCAAATCAGAAAAAGAACAGGCATGAACTATATGTGCTCATGGTAAATATAATTGTTTTAATTGATCAATTATAATTTGGCCTTAATTTCAGATTGTAAGCAACTTGATAAGTACAGTTTGTTGGAAAACTATGAGAGAAGGGACATGTTCAGGCTTTGTTGGGGTAGGCCAATTGCTTTAGACAATTTCTCTGAAGCTCTTTTTCTTAATTTGAGGAATGAGTACAGGTTGCTACAGAATATCTAAAATGAGTTTGGCTGTACATCGAGTAATGCATCCAGTAATCCAGTAATGGAATACTATGAATGTGACTGTACACTGTACATGTGCTATGTCCTGTACACTTGCTCCCAAATTTCTACCTTCAAAGTCCTTAAGTCCTATTTGCACATGAAATGACACTAATCAGTTTAAATGCATGTGCAATAGTTGACTCTTTTGGTTGACTATAACCAGATGGCATTGTGCTTTAAGGATGTCATTTGGCAGTAACTATACCCTGTCATCTATGATTCATTGTAGTGCTTACATGAAATGCTGGGCAATAACCTATTCATTTATCCACTGTCAGCAGAATAATAGTTTATTTTTCAGTGTTTCATTGGTTTGTACAGTAATTTAATGATGAAACTTGATGCCAAAGCTGAGACACTTGACACAATTGGGTTGAGGAAAGTGACAGTGTTGATGTTATTGGACATCTTTACAAACCTATACAACTTACTGACCAAGTTTTATACCAATCTGTGTCAAGAGGAGAAATTTACAGAGGTAACATTTTTGACTCTTCTTTTACAAAGTGATGAAGTGGCATTGTGTAGGTCCTATTTGTTGTTTGTTTTTGTCTAGTAAGATATTGTAATGCTATGCTCCAGAATCACTCCAAGCTCTAATTATTGAAATGGTTCCACACTGAGGTTTATGTAGTCCTGCACTGTTTTATTATCCTGTTTTATATTGCATGGTACAGTAGCATGAAAAATGTCAGATTACCTTAGAGGTTATCTCTCCGAGGGATGTCTTTAAACCATGTATTTGACACACTGTAATGGTAGAATTAAAGGCCATCACAGATCTGGAAGGAATGGAGGCTGCAGAGTGAAATAAGAGTTTAGTCCCCCCATTGTGTTGAATGGGATCACTTCCTGTCAGCTCATTATCATTAGCATAACTTCCTGTCTGTTTAGCCTTTCGCCTATGGAACAGGGCTGGGTATTGGCAGAGTGTGCGCTCCTGTTCAGTACATTGGTAATCAGGGGTGCTTGTATTTCATCACAAATCTGGAAACATGCCCCAACACTCCAAAGCTCAAGTTCAGACTGAGCAATCAGAGAGCTGTTTGGTCCTGTGTCAATAAACTCTGACACTATGTTCTCCAAAGTAATGACATGATTTATGTAAAAGGTTCTACAACAACGGGCTGAAACGTCTTCAGCATAGTGGCTTATGTTGGATAATTATGTTACAAGATCCTAGCTAAAAACACACAGGCAACGGTTGCTTTGCCAGAAAGCCGACTGGAGAGAAGGATCTACTTTTCCAGACCTGAATAATTTTTGCCAAGCCAAAAACTATCAATTACATGTACTGTAAACCCAAACTCTTCTTCTTAGCAAGCAAACGGAGAATTAAAGCCGCATGGCATTTAATAAACCTCCTCATTCATCATGTTCTGTGGTGCCTGTGTCCTCCCCTCACCTCCTAAAGCTTATCCCATACTGCACTGTGCTCACCACGTCTCCATCTCTCTGTCTCCTTTTTTTTTTTTTTGTTTCGTCCCATTCACTCTGTCCATTTAAATGGTTGTATCTCAGCCCATCCTCTGCGGGAGATGTTGTCAGTGCGGCCTTTAAAAACATCCCACACAGCACTTTTCAGTACTCCCCCATTCCCTTTTTCTTTTCTTTCTTGGCCCTCCACCCATGTGCCTCCCTTTCGCTTGCTCTGTCCTGTTCTCCCTTGTCCCTCCTCCTTGTCTGTAACCAGAGCCCAAGGAAAGGGAGGGCTGCCAACATCCAGTTTGCTTCTGCCCTTTTAAGGCTAAAAAACCAGGAGGAACTTTTCTCCCAGCAGAGGGAGGGAGACAAGATGACTGGAAGGAGTTGGGCGGAAGAGGAGGAAGTGTAGTAGCTACAGAGAGCTTGTAGTTAAGGAGGGAGGCAAAGTGGGAGGGGCTCCATGTGAAACATTTGAAGCTTTTGGGTGTTTAAAATGGGATTTGGGTAAAACAAACTTTTTTTTTTTAAATACTAGTTGTAATTGGTATTGCAGTATCAAATACATGTACATTTCACATTAGTGCATCCAAAACCTGTCAGTGTGATAAGAGCTGTTTGGAATGTGTGACATTTCCTCAGACTGTTCACCCTGACTGGGTTTTGGTCTTTTCAGCCACTCCTTTTTTCAGATCGGACACGCTTTGTTTGTGTCCGAGCTTGTATGTATATGACCTCAGTTGGTGTATACGGTAAAAGTCAGTTATTGCACCACATAAGCAAACATGAAACAGAACTGCAACTGATTCTTTAAACCCAAGAATTGTCTGATAAAATCCACAGGTGTTGCTTGGTTTGGCTTTCAATATATAGTGTGCAATTTATTGTAGCACAATGTTAGAGCTACAGAATATTTGGCAGACATTGACAATAATCCGTCTATAGTACATACTCCAACAATATAACGGTTCATATTTTGTGGTTGTATACAAGTGGAATGTCTTTAAGGCTTCATATTGGGTCACCTGTTGCTTTTCAACTTTCTATGTTGTCCATCTATTATCTTGGTCCATTACAGGCCAAAGCAATGACTGAGTTTATCAATGATTTGCTATGCTATTTCAGAAACATTTTGCTATTATCAAAATTACAACCCATGCAAGTTGGCCAATTCTAGTGAGCTTTTTCCTAAAAGAAATGTATGTAGGTGACCCTTTTCACACATAGTTACCAGTAAATGCCAAGGAATACATTCCCAGCAGCACTAGTGAGTGACACATGCAGGGAAAGGCCAGAACTGTCCCCCTGTTGACACTTGAGCTGTTAATGCTGGAAACGGATGAGGCTGGTGACTTGTTGGGGGCAATAATATGAATAAAAGCGTCTATACTGTTAAAGTAAATGCGATATGAGCATTTAACAAATGTACATTACATTTGGTTATGTTTAATCTTACATTCCAAGCAATTAGCCTTCAATGTTACTAGGTCTTGTTGTGAAGAAACCTTTCTGGTTACCTCCTGGAACTTTGCTGGGTTAGACTTTATGTGATAAGGGGTTTATAGTGTGCAAATAGAGACTTCTGGATGTCCCAAGCAGACCTGCAGTTTGGTCTGTCCCTTACAAGCTTTGAGAATTAATGTGCTCCAGATGTTGCACTACAAGCTGAATATTGTGCAGAACCTTTCCCCCTGTAGTCAGTCTTCAGGCCCCTCCTCCATCTTGAGATACTGGGATCAGGTCGGGCTGAGGGTCAGGGGCTGCGATGATGTCATGGCGGTGTCACTAAGGGGGGGCTAACGATCAACAAGCCAAACAGATGAGTCATGGGAGTTTTTCGTTCACTCTCTTGCCATACAGTAGCCTCGACAGTGTTGACTTTTTTTTTTATAAGGCACACGACGGGGGGTGTGAGTCAGCAGAGGGGCGTCTGCAGAAGTCTGTGTCCGTATATGGGCTATGTCAGACTTTGTTCTGTGGTCTGCCAGGAATGCTGGCAGATTCCTTGCATGTTTAGTAGCTTTGTGTTAGAGGCATGTATCAAATAGTAGGCATAGTATGTAGTGTCTGTGAATTAAAGAATTTACACTTGCCTGACCTTTTATTGCTTACTAGCATCTTTATATGATTTATAACTATAAAATGAATTTAGAATACTTGGCAATAGGGAAAACATTCTTGCAACACATTTGATCTATTTAATTAATGCAAATAACATAGGCCTAGTACAAACTTGCATAAAACAAAATGATTAAGGTATGATTTGACCAACTCTATATAATTATTTACTAAAAGAATGCAAAGTTTGAGCTCCTTTGCAGTTCGTGTGTTCCTTGTGGCCGCTTTTTGCATCACAGCCCTGCTGTAGCACATCTGCATTCCTGCTACAAGTGCTAACCTGCAGTGCACACACCACCTAATCCTAATTTATTTGAATCAGGATTGTTTGTCTCCCGGCGCTGTTTTGCTTCTTCTGTCTTGTCTAAGATGCCTTTTTATATGCCTACTAGCTTTTACGCATCTTTCCTACCATTTTTGAGCTCTGTTGCTAAAAAAGTTTGGCTTACTCAGAGTTCCCATGGCGATGGGTCATCCAAACAGGCCTTTGGTGTGACCCTGCTCCACTTTATCCCTGTGTGGAGTGTATTTTTTCCACTGCTGACAAGCGAGCAGCTGACATGTCATGTATTGCAGGTCTGGCAGCTAGTTGGTGCATCTCTGCTGGAACACAATCTCAGACAAAAACTTGGATGACCCAGATGTGCTTAAACAATGTATGAATTTATATTTGACGCAGATTCCGAATTCTCTTTGGATCAAACAGTCCTCATTTCTGTGATTGCTTGTTTATTATATTAAAGTCTCCTGCCCCAGTTTACTGAGATCCATCCCAGTCTTTCCTTCAAACTCTTGCTGTTCTTGGCTGCTCATCTAACAGACCCTCCTCCTACAGGCTTTATATATTCTGGCTTTTGAGCAGCCCCAGCCCCCTACTCTAGCCCCAGACCATTAAGTAAAAGAAAAGGGGTTCACCCCAGAATCACGTTGTGGTTGAGTTGCTATCACAATCATTCCACTAAACATTTGAGGTGTAAGCAGTACTATCATCAGAGCAGCCAATGATAATTACATTTTTCTCAAAGTTATCGAAGTGCTGAAAAGTCTCCTATTGTTGGTTTAAAGATCCATCCATCAATTCCACCCTCTCCTCAGGGCAGGACTTGAGCTATCATCACTAATGATAGACTGCTTTTGTGCAATGGTTTGGTATGTGGGTCTCATCCTTCTCGTGCCTGGGCTAGAGTCTGGTTGCTTCACTTTCTCCTCTGCTCACAGCAATACATGTGTTGCTGTGGACAAATTTCCCAATTGCAATAAAGCACAGCCAAATGTGTTACATGATGTTTTCTTGTGTCACTCTGGAGTAATAGCTTTATGTGCAACTTAAAGTGAATAAAGTCAACACACATAGGAATGTTGTTGTAGTGATAAATACTATTAGAAAAAAAATGGAAATGGACATAACCAAGAATGTGCGTTCTCCTCATGTGGTATTCTAAACTTTGCAATTTATGATTCATCTGGAAAATTCCCTTGCACATCAACATTTCCTTCATTTGCCTTCCCTTCTGTTCCGTAGGTTACATCTCAAAGTTCTATTTGTCAGAAAAACGAGGTGTATTTGTGTTGGTGGTTATTACTCTGCCAACCTGGACTGATCTTTGATGTCTGTTTTCTACACTGCACACACCATCTTCACATGCATCTGCATCAACATAAATTCCTAAACGACAATTCACTGTGATAATTATCCCTAGATTTTAAGTAATTGAATAATTCCATTCTTTTTATGTTTTATATTTTCTTTCCTGCTTTATTTTATTATTTTTTATTTTTATTTTTTTACATGTCCACCAATATTTAACAAACTCTTGTTTTTTGTTGGCCAGGCCTATATTTTCAAGACATTACATGATGCATTAAATTATATGAGACGTCATTTTATTTAACCTTTACACAGGACTGGATTGGACGTGGGGTCTTTACCAACTTTATTTCTCTGACAGTGATCTTCAAACGGTTGATGAAACCTTTTGGTTCAATGACGGTGTTTTGTTCTGCTTTTGCTCCAGTCATCAAGCAAAATGTTAATTTCCTTTTTTAATCCTGAGAAAAACTAAAGTATACCAGACCTCCCTAAAGGGGGCCCTGAATATGGTTCCGAAATCCGAGCCTGCTGAATGCTAATTTTCAGAAAGAACAGCATCTTTTGGGCACAGCACTACTCAAGAGTCAATACAGCCTCTAAAAAACAATGTACCTGCTTTGCTAACTTTTATTTAGCCAGTAATAGTCTATAGCCCTTGTTCACATTGTAGAGTTAACCAGTCTTAAGCTTGGACTAGACTTCTTTGGCTCTGAACTCTGGAATTTCCTCTGTTATCGCCTCCTTGTAACACACAAGGTAGCATAGTGTCTCAGTTTAATCATCAACTTCTATTTCTTGCAACATGTTTAATGTGACTAAGAAGCTTCTGCGGAAGTGCACTAGGTTCCAACATACATTTGTAAATGATTCTCCTTACACATTTCTTTTGAACCTTCAGACTCAAAAGCCATCGTAGATGGGAACCTGAAGCTGATCCTGGGTTTGATTTGGACCCTGATTCTGCACTACTCCATCTCTATGCCCATGTGGGACGAGGAGCAGGAGGCGGCGGACGATGGCAAGCAAAAGACCCCTAAGCAGAGGCTGCTGGGATGGATCCAGAACAAGCTGCCTGAGCTTCCCATCACCAACTTTAACAGGGATTGGCAGACAGGCCAGGCTCTGGGTGCCCTGGTCGACAGCTGTGCTCCAGGTGAGAGCCTTGAGGAGTTTGCAAACATTGGTGTTGTGGGCATTCAGAGCATTGGTTTGAGTTACCTTTTGAATTCTAATTGGAAATGTATTAAGAATTGAGTGTACGCACACTACCAATCCAATCATCTGTGTATTGTTGGCAGTAACTACAGCAGTTTTTTTTTTTTTTAAATGAAATTAAATATTTTGACATTATACACATAGGTACAACAACACTCATGGTTTTAGTCTGTAATTTTCTTGAGACATGTTTCTGATAACGTTAATATTTATTCACGGAATAAGTGCTTTTTATAAAAAAATAATCAACCTGTATCAAGGCTGAAAATAAAAACTCCAGTGCTCTGTCAAACACATCTTTAAAGTATTTGGCATTTAGTTTCCCACTCCAGCAGTGACTGCTGACCTGAGGTCAGAGAAAGCACAAGTGCGTAATTCACAAGTGTGTGAAAGTAAAAGCTGAAAGAAGGGCTGGGCTGAGCCGGTTGATATAGAGACATTGAGCAGATGAAAGGAGATGAGGAGCCCTTTTATGTTTTCTGGAAAAGTAAGATAAGAGTGGGATGAGGGGGTGGGAGATGAACTGGTTTTCTGTTTACATGCTTAGGATATTTGACATACCTGTGGATCACCAACAGCCTGAAACTGGAGATGAGCAACGTACAAAAGTTTTTAATTTCCATCCAGCAAAAGATTCCCACAAGTTTAAGAAATGGAAAACCTTCTGAGTCAGTTATGATCAAGTATAAATGACTGCTGACTTGGAAATGATGCCAGCATAAACCTTTACAACAGGAAAAAATCATAACATTTAACAGAGAAACTCAAGGGCAGACTTGTAAATATGCAGAGCCAGAAGTTTGACCCTGTACTAAAGTGCTGCTGTTGATTGTCCTTCAGAAAGATGTTCAGAATTCCCCATTATCTTTTATTTGCCATTGAAGTTGACCATAAATGGAGAGATTGGGTATTATTCTGTAACAAAGATCAAATCAAGGATCATGGATACTTCAAATAGTCTTCAGTCAGATTGCCATGTAGAGTTATAAAGTTCAAATTGTCATGTAGAGTTATGATGTTGCAGTACAAGTGTTGCATGAAGCATGCGTTAAATTGACTCCTTTCCTTTCTTTAGGCCTGTGTCCTGACTGGGACCAGTGGGATAAGGCAAAACCAGTGGACAACGCCCGTGAGGCCATGCAGCAAGCTGATGACTGGTTGGGCATTCCACAGGTGAATATATTAAAATGTAGCCGAACTCTATCTGCCATATACTGTTATGAGCTGGTGCATCAACACGTCTGACACTGTGGGCAGGACTGGCAGATCAAGGGCATCTGGCACAGAGTAGCGTGCCAACAGTTGGCTCTGTGGTTGCCTGTTTCCGCCTTTAGTTCTACTTCTGCTCACAGACTGGGTCTGTCCCTTTTCAATCTGCTGCCTCTGTGGCTTGTAATATCAGACGGCAAGCGTGTCAGTGGGTAGACGTTGATTTGCGTGTGAATGAATTTCAGGTGCAGGTTCTGAGCAATAAGAAGTGGTTTTGATCTCTAAATCACAACACTCATAAGTTGATTTCTGTGGGTAATGGTAACCATCGCAAATACCCTCTCTCTGATTTGTTGTGTATCAACAATTGTGTGGGAAAAAAACTGTACTTTCATTAAAGAAACCTCTCTTTGTCTTATATTGTTTCCTAGGTCATAACCCCAGAAGAGATTGTTGACCCCAATGTGGACGAGCACTCAGTCATGACCTACCTGTCACAGTTCCCCAAGGCCAAACTGAAGCCTGGCGCACCACTACGGCCCAAACTTAACCCTAAGAAAGCCCGCGCCTATGGGCCAGGTAAACGCACACATCTGCAGCTGGACTTTAAAAAGGAAGCAAACAATTGCAGCTCTCCTGGGCTGAGCAGCTGGATCAGTTTAGAGCAAAGGGGGATTTAGATGTTTATAGCCACGCCCCCGAGCGGTGGCTAAATGGTTTGGACTTGGAAAGAATTTGTTTTAAATTGGTCTTGATTGTATCTAAAATATATACTGTGTATTGAAGTAGTATTAACAATCAACAATATTCTTTGCAGGTATTGAGCCAATTGGTAACGTTGTCATGAAGAAGGCCATGTTTACTGTGGAGACCATCAGCGCAGGGATGGGAGAGGTGCTGGTTTATGTGGAGGACCCTGCAGGCCACAGAGAGGAGGTGAAGCACTGCTCCCTTTTGGCTTTGATTGTTGTATTTGTTTTTTTAAATGGTCTTTGTTCTTTAGGCCAAAGTGACGGCTAACAACGACAAGAACCGCACCTACTCGGTCTTCTACATTCCTAAAGTCACAGGCATGCACAAGGTAAACATAGTTTCCTAATTAAAAATGAAAGGATGTAGCTGTTTGAGGAAAATGGCTTTTCTTACCTTGTTTCCCTCTTGTTGTAGATCACAGTGTTGTTTGCAGGGCAGCACATTTCTAAGAGCCCGTTTGAAGTGGAGATTGGCATGGCACAGGGAGACTCCAGCAAAGCTACAGCCCAGGGACCCGGTCTGGAAGCCTCGGGGAACATTGCCAACAAGACCACCTACTTTGATGTCTACACAGCAGGTAATGACTGCAGTGTTCTGGTTGCATTTAAGCACAACCACAGACCACAGGCTTTAGCCCTATTAGGTTTAAAGCTGTTTCATTGCGTGTTTCTATTAATACCTGCGCACTCTCTGTACATCAGGAGCTGGTGTTGGCGAAGTGGAAGTGGTGATTATGGACCCTGCAGGCAAGAAGAACACAGTGCCTTGTACCATTGAGGACAAGGGCAACAGTAGCTATCACTGCACGTACAAGCCCACACTGGAGGGCCAGCACACCATCTACATCACGTTTGCTGGTGGTCCGATCAGCAAGAGCCCCTTCACTGTCGATGTGGGAGAGGGTCAGTCTTGCCCTCATTTAGTATCAGTAGATGTTCATTCTTTTAACATTTACCCTTTTGTAAAACACCAACAATAGAATCTTAAAATGTTACATTGTTTATTTGCAGCAGAAGAATACACATTAAATAGAGATTTTTAAGGAGACATGCTTTAGATCCTAAATATTTATTCAATTATTTTCTTTGTTATCCTGTCCTTTCCCACTACTGCACTGGATGTTATGTGCCCTTTCTTCTCCTTGTTCCCCTTTAATAGAGGCCTGGCGATATCTCTACTGTCTCTGGAACAGCTTCCTCCTTCTGCTGTCATTTCCTGTTTCCTGGGATCTCTCTTGGGTACCCATTTCGTGCGTTAATGTGTGTGGATGAGGATAAGCTTTGTGGGTTTGGCATTTTGTGTACCTTACCCTGTGTGTTTGTGCGTTTCCTCTTACTCTGCGTGTCATCCGCTTATTAAGCTCTTACTGACTTATCAATATTGTTACTGTCCTTATAAGGAATTTATAACAGAGTTTTAATGCAGTTCAGAGTATACAGTAGAGATGACCTCATACTAGTCTCATGGATAAGTGTATGAAAAGACACTAAGAGAAGTAGTACTACGCTTTCCAGTAAGCCGACTATGTGATGCATGTTTAGTTTGGATGGAAATAGTTTTGGTTTCATATCATTCACCCCACACCTCATTCCTTTTCTCCCCAATGAAATCGCATGTGGTTATAATGTTGAAGACAGAATAGTGTCTCCATGTCTGTTTCTTTCTCATTATCTTTTCTTTGTGTGCGTCCCGCAGCATGTAACCCCAGTCTCTGTAAAGCTAAGGGTCGTGGTCTGCAGCCAAAAGGCTTGAGGATAAAAGAGACTGCAGATTTTAAGGTTTACACCAAAGGAGCTGGCACTGGAGAGCTGAAAGTCACTATCAAGGGCCCTAGTAAGTGCACTGCAAACATCAGCAAGATTCTAACAGAGTTTAGATGTTAACCATTTGGGGCGATAAACTGTCTGTTTTTGCAGAGGGTCTAGAAGAGCCTTGTAAAAGGAAAGATCTTGGAGATGGTGTGTACGAGTTTGAGTATTATCCTACAACCCCGGGAACATACATCATTACTATCACCTGGGGGGGACAGCACATCCCTCGCAGGTACACAAGGACACACTGGAAGAATTGCAGCTAGGCACTTACAATTATTTAAACATCAACATGATTTTGACATTTGATTTTTGTTCTGTTTAGTCCTATTGAGGTCAAGATTGATGCTGAGGCTGGTCAGCAGAAGGTCAGAGCTTGGGGTCCTGGGCTGGAGGGAGGTGTGGTCGGCAAGTCTGCTGACTTTGTAGTGGAAGCTGTTGGAGACAATGTTGGCACTCTGGGTAAGTAAGCCAGAGAGATGACGAGATAACGTCCAAGTAGAACAAGAGTCCTTATTGTTTTGTACATTTTTCTCTACATGAATATATTTCTCTTTGCAGGATTCTCTGTAGAGGGGCCATCTCAGGCCAAGATTGAATGTGATGACAAAGGTGATGGATCCTGTGACGTGCGCTACTGGCCAACGGAGGCTGGCGAGTACGCAGTGCATGTGCTTTGTAACAATGAAGACATCCAGCACTCTCCATTCATGGCAGAGATTGTTAACCCACCAGGCAAGGACTTCTATCCTGACAAGGTATGACGAGGCCTCAGGTGCTACTACTGCAAAGTATGTTGTCAGTATGCAATCATACTACTTAAATTTGATTTTTAAAAGTGAACATTCCAAATGTTCATAAGAATGTTTGTTTCAGGTGAAAGCCTATGGTCCAGGACTACAAAGTAATGGTCTTGCAGTTGGAAAACCAACTGAGTTCACAGTTGATGCAAAACTGGGAGGAAAGGCTCCCCTGAACATTGTTGCTCAGGTAAATCTTTTTGTGCTAAACAAATGCAATGAGATTTTTTTCTTAATGTCTTTGTCTCAAACGCGTCTTTTAATTTTTAAAGGATGGAGAAGGTACGCCTGTAGATGTGCAGGTCAAGGACAACGGCAATGGCACATATACCTGTACCTACACACCACGGAAACCCATTAAACACACTGTCATGGTCTCCTGGGGAGCAGTCAATATTCCTGACAGCCCATTCAGGGTAAGGGTACCTACCCATACTTGTGTAATCAATCATTCAAGTCTTATGGATTAAACTCCTTTTAACAGCAGTCATCTTACACTCCTTTTTTAACGGATCAGTGTGTTGTTAAATGTACACACATGTCTAATGTCACATTTGTCTTATGGCAGATGACTATTGGAGCGGGCTGTCATCCTAACAAGGTGAAGGTATCTGGACCTGGAGTGGCCAAGACTGGCCTCAAGGCCTTTGAGCCAACATATTTTACTGTCGACTGCGCAGAGGCTGGACAAGGTATGTCACCTGAAACCTTGATTTAACCATGATGGGCTTCTATGGTTTGTTTGCTGCCACACTTAAAATAAAGTGTATGTAATACTTTTAGATTTGGGAAAATAGCTACACTTGAATGTTTAAATTGAATAATCTGCACTCTCAGAAAGCATTTACATTGTATTATTTTGTTTTTAGGTGACATCAGCATAGGAATCAAATGTGCACCTGGTGTGGTCGGACCTGCTGAGGCTGATATCGACTTCGACATCATAAGAAATGACAATGACACATTCACTGTCAAGTACACTCCTCCTGGAGCTGGCAGCTACACTATCATGGTGCTCTTTGCTGATCAGGTCAGTCTAAAATTGATTGTTATTGTAAAAAAGATTGTTACCAGACTGATGCCATGAGACTTTTATGTGGGCTAGAACTAATACCAACTATGTTTTCTGTTTTGCTCTTAGGCTATACCAATGACACCTATAAGGGTCAAAGTGGATCCAACTCATGATGCCAGCAAAGTCAAGGCAGAGGGACCAGGACTCAGTCGCAGTGGTAAAAACTCATATTGTAAAACTGTCGTTGCTGAGCTCGGTCAGCTAAAATAAATGTTTCCTTTTTTAAACTTTTTGAACACCATTGACCTTTTGTGTTTCAGGGGTTGAACTAAACAAACCCACATATTTCACTGCGAGCACCAAAGGAGCAGGAAAGGCAAACCTGGACTGCATCTTTAGCAGCCCAATTAAAGGAGAGGCAGTGAAGGACTTTGAAATTATCAACAACCATGACAACACACACACTGTCAAATTCACACCTGTACAGCAGGTAAGCGGGGCGCTTTAAAACACATTTGACTCCAATTTCTTTCAGTTGAAATAAATTCCTGTCTCTCCTTCAACCAGGGCCCTCTGGGAGTTGCTGTCACATATGGAGGAGACAATATTCCTAAGAGTCCTTTTAATGTTCCTGTGGCACCTTCACTGGACCTCAGCAAGATCAATGTTACAGGCCTCGGAGACAGTATGTACATCCTTATTACCTCATCTATATTTTAATACTATACAATGTGTTGTAGGTAGAAATGATAATCATCTTTATGTCGACATCTTTGTAGAGATGACCGTGGGGAAAGACCAGGATGTGGTTGTAAAATCAAAGGGTGCAGGTGGTCAGGGTAAAGTCGCTGCTAAAGTGACTGGACCATCAGGAAAGCCCATTTCCAGCAAGGTAGGCTGCTGTAATGTTTTCTTCCAAAAGGAATTGAAGTGTTTCAATTAGACAGGTCCTTAATGTATAGGAGTCTTGCTGCATTACATTCTATGCTAACCTTTTTTTTCGGTTTAGGTTGAGCCTGGCCTGAGCCCTGAAACCAATCAGGTGAAGTTTATCCCTAGAGAGGCAGGGCCATACCAGGTTGAACTGACCTATGATGGAGTCCCTATTCCCGGATCTCCCTTCACTCCAACAGCTTATCCAGCTGCAGACCCCTCCAAGGTTAGTATGAAGTTTACTTGTGGATGCATAAGTTAAAACTAATCCTAGAGACTTATTACAACAGACACACCTTTGTGCCTTTATCTTGATCTCTTGCCATATCTTCTCTTAGGTTCGCTGCTCCGGACCAGGCCTGGAGCGTGCCAAGGTTGGAGAAACCGGGGAGTTTATTGTGGACTGTACTAATGCTGGCCCCGCTGAGCTTACTATTGAGATCATCTCGGATAGTGGCACTGAGGCCGAGGTTCACATACAGGACAATGGAGACGGGACATACACAATTACCTACATTCCTCTGTACCCTGGCTCTTACACTCTCACCATTCGCTACGGTGGCCAGGATGTGCCAAACTTCCCTGCTCGGCTCACTGTGGAGCCTGCAGTTGATGCCAGTGGAGTTCATGTATTTGGTCCAGGAGTGGAGGGCAAAGGTAATATTGTTTATAATGATTATTGTACATTGAAATAATTCTGGTAACATTTGTACTAAATGTGGTGTTCTGTCGTTTCAGGAGTTTTCCGGGAGGCAACTACAGACTTTACTGTGGATGCTCGCGCTTTGACAAAGAAAGGAGGTGACCACATTAAAACCATCATTAGCAACCCCTCCGGTAGTCGTACGGACGCCATAATATCAGATCTTGGAGATGGGACCTACAATGTGGAGTACACGCCCTATGAGGAAGGCAAGTGAAATACCACTAGCTGCTGGCTTAAGGCAAAGTCAGTCCTTTTTTACTTGAGTTAATAGTTGTTGTGGGTTTAGGTCCTCACAGTGTAGAAGTTTGCTACGATGGTTCTCCAGTGCCTAAGAGTCCATTCCGTGTCGCTGTAACTGAGGGATGTGATCCTGCTCGTGTACGTGTGCATGGGCCAGGGTTGAAGAGTGGCATCACAAACAAACCTAACAAGTTCACAGTGGAAACACGGTAAAAGAAAGGTTCTTTCTTGTGAGATTTAAAACTAGGAAAACACCATTAACTTTAGTCTTTTTTTTGTTTTGACTACAGAGGTGCAGGTACTGGTGGCCTTGGTTTAGCAATGGAGGGTCCATCAGAAGCCAAAATGTCCTGCACTGACAATAAGGATGGCAGCTGTAGTGTGGAGTACATCCCCTATGAGCCGGGCACTTATAACCTTAACGTCACATACGGCAGACTGCCCATCAAAGGTGCCGGTCTCTCGCTCACATTTTTTACTGTACGGCCACAAAACACTAATACATTCTTACCGCATTGTGTTGACAGGTAGTCCTTTCTCTGTGCCAGTCACTGACACAGTGGACAGTACAAAAGTGAAGTGTCAAGGTCCTGGCCTGGGCAACAACGTTAGAGCTAATATTCCTCAGGCATTCACGGTAGATGCCTCCAAAGCTGGAGTGGCCCCACTGCAAGTCCGCGTACAAGGACCTAAGGGTTCGTGTGTGAGCATGTCTCCACCATGTCTATGGTCTAATCTTTGATGCTGACTGTTAAAATGTTTGGATTGGTTGTGTAGGTGTGGTGGAGCCTGTGGAAACTGTGGACAATGGTGACCAAACTCACACAGTTAACTACATTCCCACAAGAGAAGGTCCCTACTCTATTAATGTCTTATACGCAGATGAGGAGATCCCACGCAGGTAAAAATGAGCCACTTAAAAAACGGACTCCAACATAATAGATTTGAGCTTTATAGTTATTATCGTCTCCCCTATGTTTCTCAGTCCGTACAAGGTAAAGGTTCTGCCTACTCACGATGCCAGTAAAGTGCGTGCTAGTGGGCCTGGCCTCAACAACACAGGCGTACCTGCCTCTCTGCCAGTTGAATTCACCATTGATGCTAAAGATGCTGGTGAGGGGCTCCTGGCCGTGCAGATCACTGTGAGTAAAATTAGTTTTAAGAGACCACATACAAACATGCATATGTGCACACACATTTTGTTAAACCTTATTCACCCTTGTCACATGCAGGACCCAGAAGGGAAACCTAAAAAGGCTGATATCAGAGACAATCATGATGGAACCTATCTGGTGTCCTACGTACCAGACATGACTGGCAGATACACCATCCTCATCAAATACGGAGGGGATGAGATCCCATATTCACCCTACCGTATCCGCGCTCTGCCCACTGGAGATGCCAGCAAGTGCACTGTCACAGGTATGTATTTTATACAAAACTGCACACAACATTTTATTTCTGATAAATGTAATGCATTTTTGTGTTTTTCATACAAGAAATGTTTCTAACAAATATTTTAGCATCAGTTTTGATTTTATATTAATTGATTTTGTTATGATTATAATAATCCAGATATAATCAGTGACATCAAAAAAACTATATTCATAGCCAGTTTATGTCTACCATCAGATTACTGGTTGCTCATGTTTAGTTATTAATGCACTGGTGCGTTGTGATCTTCTCGATGTGCTCCTCTGAGACACCTACTCCTCGCACCATTCCCTGAGCTGCACACACATTTATGCCCCCTCCCTCCCTGCTTCACACTCCACCATCACGGTTTGTTCTCAAGTGTTTGGAGCACAGTTATTGCCTCCCACCACCCCCACCTCACCTGACTGTCTTTTATTTGTCACTTTTTTTGCTCCGCTGCTTCTCACCGTTCCTCTTATCAGTTTCAATCGGCGGTCACGGTTTAGGTAAGCCTAATGAATGACTTTTTGACTATATTGTTTACTCTTTATTTTCTGTGAGCATGAAGGATAGTGGCACCAACGTTCATCGGGCTCTCCCACAATGTCTCTTCTTTTTGTCCCTATGACTTAATTCTATCCCATCTTGTTTTATTTTACCTATCATAATGGTTTCCTTCTCACTTTTTATTAGACAGACTAATGGACTAACTGTAAAGCTATAATGGCATGGTGGAATGGCACATGGGCTAATCTAGCTTTCAGTTCATTCATAGAAACTTGAATGGATAATCGACATACGAGTTATTCGTAACATAAATGGAAATAACATAACTCAACTTTAGCCGGGTCTTTTGGTTTAGATCCGTGCATGCTGAATGACATCTGTGAATGTTTGATAATTACAGATTTATTATAACTTTGAACTATTCTAACATGTTTTTTAGGTGCAGGTGTTGGCCCAACAATTCAGATTGGGGAGCAGACGGTCATCACAGTCGATGCTAAGGCTGCTGGGAAAGGCAAGGTGACCTGCAGCGTCTTTACACCTGAGGGAGCCGAGCTTGATGTGGATGTTGTAGAAAATGAGGATGGCACATTTGACATCTTCTACACAGCGCCACAGCCTGGCGAGTATGTCATCTGTGTCCGCTTTGGAGGAGAGCACATCCCCAATAGCCCCTTCCAAGTCACAGTGAGTTCTACTTATTTGAAACAAGCAGTTCTGTGGCTGAATCCTTTTCTCCTGACAGAACATTTTCTGATTGGTTTCTTGGGAAGCCAAATTAAAAATGTCTACTCTTCAATTCCCCTCTACTGTTCTCCATCCTTTTACCCTTACCTTTCTCAACACTACTTTACTGTATCTACCACCATAGGCCCTGGAAGGAGCACCATCTGATCAACTCATGCAACAGAGCCAATTGCCCCAGTACTACGCTCAACAGCCCTGGGTACCTAAAAAGCTCTGGCACTTTCTTCATCCTTTTATAAGAAAATAAACTCTGTTGGTCATCCTTGCATCTTCCCTTCTCATCTCTTCCTCTCATCCTTATTATAAAATCCAACCTCCTTTCATTCCCCTGCATTTGTGTCTGGTGTCTGTCATTGCAGGCGTTTCATCCATCATGTTTAGTTTAATCCTTTACCAGGATTTCTTAAACACATGGACAGTGTGATAGAGCTGCACATCTTTTAAAGTGTATATTTATACATCTACAAACCTGTGCGCAGCTCAGGGTAGCAATGCTCCATGTTAAGCTAACTGCTTAAGGGACAAAGCAGCCATTTTGAAAGGGTTTTAATAATGTGAGCACTCGCTCCACATTTTACAAAATGGCAAATGGGTTTTGTTTTGCACAATGTTTTTTCTAGTGGGTTTTGTCTCATGTCATTCTCTCTTTCAGTTTATCATTGCCATCATGATCATCTCATCTCTTATTGTCTTTTGTCAGTGCTTGGGAGCTTTTACATCTTTGTCCTCTTCAGTCATTGTTGTTTGTCATTGTATCCCATACGACTGCTTGTGATTATGTCCATTTTTAAGAAAAAAGGATAATGACCTCACAGGCTCATTACAGGAGTTGTGTCTGACCTTTGCCCTTTCTACTCCAGGCAAAAGATAGACCAATGGGATTGAACGGTCTGGATGTAGCAGGTCTGAGACCATTTGATCTGGTCATCCCATTCACCATTCAGAAGGGAGAGATTACAGGTAGAGTATTAAGTTACACCTCTGAAAATTGCTTCTAGGTTTTTAGTAAATTTATCACAATACATTTATTCTGTGTTTTTACTGAAGGCGAGGTGCGAATGCCTTCTGGAAAAGTGGCTAAGCCTGACATCACCGACAACAAAGATGGCACTGTTACTGTTAAATATGCCCCAGTTGAAGCTGGTCTGCATGAAATGGACATCAAATATGACGGCATCCACATCCCTGGTATACTATGATTTGTTTTTTTGGGGGGGGGTTTTGTATCATGAAAATGTAAAACTAGAATTGTGGATAATTTATTATTATTTTTATTTATTTTTCCTCCTCCAGGAAGTCCATTGCAGTTCTTTGTGGACTATATGAACAGTGGTAATGTCAGTGCTTATGGCCCTGGACTTATCCATGGGACAGTCAACAAGCCAGCTGTCTTCACTGTTGATACTAAAGATGCTGGAGAGGGTAAGTTGCAACACATACAGATAAAGTGTGATTGAGAGGCTAAGTAAAACTAATTAAAAATCAATTTGGCATTGAAAAAGAAAGAAATGAGTTTATCTTATTCTGTAGGTGGTCTGTCTTTGGCCATTGAGGGTCCATCCAAGGCGGATATCACTTGTGTGGACAACCAAGATGGGACATGTACTGTGTCCTATTTGCCTGTCCTGCCTGGAGACTACAGCATCCTGGTCAAATACAATGACAAGCACATTCCTGGCAGCCCATTTGCTGCTAGAATCACTGGTAAACAGTCCTTTCCTAGTGGCATATTATTTCTCTAGTATACGTTTTTATTTCATGCCGGCTGTTTTTGTCCAGGTGACGACTCCATGAGGATGTCCCATCTTAAAGTGGGCTCAGCTGCAGATATTCCATTGGACATTGGTGAACTAGACCTGAGTCAGTTGACTGCCTCTCTGACCACACCCTCACAACGTGAGGAGCCCTGTCTGCTAAAGATGCTGCGTAACGGACATGTCGGTAAGAAGGGAACTTAAAAACAATTCTGAGCAGAAATGAGCCTTTATCTAACATCACTTTAGCCCAGTTCACTAACTTGTGACTGTCTGCTACAGGCATCTCCTTCGTTCCTAAGGAGATCGGAGAGCACCTGGTGAACATCAAAAAGAATGGCCACCATATTCCTAGTAGCCCTATATCTGTTGTGATCAGTCAGTCAGAGATTGGAGATGCTAGCAGAGTGCGTGTGACCGGTCCGGGCCTAACTGAGGCTAGGACTTTTGAACCTGCAGAGTTTATCATTGACACTAGAGACGCAGGTACAGTAAATATTATGATAGACATGTGTACTGTGCTAGTTCATTGAGTTTTAATATTTGTGATTTTTATTGTTGCATTTAAAGGGTATGGTGGTCTAAGCCTATCCATTGAGGGACCCAGTAAAGTGGACATCAACACTGAGGACCAGGAGGATGGCACCTGTAAAGTAACCTACTGCCCCACTGAGCCTGGAAATTACATCATCAACATCAAGTTTGCTGATCAACATGTTCCAGGTAATTGTATTGATTCTGAGACTAAGATTTGTGCATCGTCGTATGCTCATACAAATGCATTTGTTTGTGTTTGCAGGGAGTGCATTCACAGTTAAAGTAACTGGAGAGGGCAGGATGAAGGAAAGCATCACCAGGAAGAGAAGAGCAGCGTCTGTTGCCAATGTCGGCAGCCAGTGTGACCTTAGTCTAAAGATCCCAGGTGAAGAAAACAAATCTAATATAATTCCTAGTAATGTAACAATTATTGAAATGCCTAGTTTTACTGACAAATTACTTCTGTTTTGACGGCTGTGATACGATTGCGGTAGCTTAATGAACAATATGTTTTGTAATTCAAGAACATTGTATTTCTTTTTTCAGAAATCACCATAGCAGACATGACAGCTCAGGTGACCAGCCCCTCTGGACAGATTCACAAGGCTGAGATTATGGAAGGAGAGAACAATACCTACTGCATTCGTTTTGTGCCCACGGAGACGGGCGTGCACACCGTGTCAGTGAAATACAATGGTGTGCATGTGCCTGGAAGTCCGTTCCAGTTCACTGTGGGCCCTATGGGAGAGGGAGGTGCTCACAAGGTCCGTGCTGGAGGCCCAGGTTTGGAAAGAGCAGAGGCTGGAGTGCCAGGTTTGTATGCTTTTTGGATAAATAGATGGGTAGTATAACATCTTTAAATGGCCTTGTACTTAACTCTGTCCTGGCCTCTCTGTTGTAGCTGAGTTCAGTATTTGGACAAGAGAGGCTGGAGCTGGAGGTCTCAGTATTGCTGTGGAAGGACCAAGCAAGGCCGAAATCTCGTTTGAAGACCGCAAGGATGGCTCCAGTGGAGTTTCCTACATTGTTCAGGAGCCTGGTGAGGGGGGAAATAATAAAAATTTTAAATATAAGTCATTAACTTTTTACAAATGTGTTTTTTCGCCCTGTTCTTGTTTCACTATTCCAACCTGAGTCATTAAGACTGAGGTTTCAGCTCATGTGTATGTTTTTAACAACATTCTTCTTATCTGTAGGTGACTATGAAGTTTCAATCAGATTCAATGATGAGCATATCCCAGACAGTCCCTTCATTGTCCCTGTGGCCTCACCTTCAGATGATGCCCGACGTCTAACTGTTGCCAGTCTTCAGGTGAGGCTCTGAGACATGCACACGTCCATGTGCGCCACCTCCAGGCCGCGATACACTGTCCAAAATGCAGCAGCAGCAGTTAAACACTTCAATACTTTAGATTATTTTTATTTATTTTTTATTATGTATTATTTGCAATACTGGGCTAGATTTATCTAAATTAGACTAAAACAAACAAATAGTGTAGGTTTTATTAATGATAGAGTGGTCTTTTTTTTATAAAAGGAGACGTAGCATAGGATTGGCTGCTGCTGCACTGTTGTGCAGTGTGAGGCTTCTGGGATACTAGAGGACTGTGTGTGTTTCTCGTGTCTCATTCTAAAGGCTCCCAACAGCCTCCTATCTCCCACCAGTAACAGTGGGCGCTAAAAGGTTAAAGAGGTATCACATGGGCTGTTCTTTCTTTTCTTTGCCTTGTGTAAATCTAATATTTCTATACCTTACTGTATTTCCCCGACGTGGGTAATTATAATAAATCTTGCTCACAATATACAGTTTAAGTAATACACATTCAGGGTTTTACACCATGTTTATTCTAAACATTTTCCACTCTTTCTGATTAACTTGCACAAAACCCTTCCATCTATACTGTCTACTATGCAGCCCTCCTCTTTAGCCCTTTTAGCGACCTTCAGGTAAGGACAACTTTAGTAGAAAATAATCTTGGATTTCTGTGGTGGGTAGTGTGGGGATAGCACAAAGATGTAATCGTCATGATGATGTGTTGAGCATGTCAGTCTTTTGCCGAGCAGGAGTCGGGCTTGAAGGTGAACCAGCCAGCATCATTTGCTGTCAGCCTGAATGGTGCAAAGGGAGTGATTGATGCCAAGGTCCACAGCCCCTCTGGAGCTCTAGAAGAATGTTGTGTTACTGAGATAGACCAAGGTAACCCAATCATTACATTACATCTTGTGTCTTAAACAAATGTCTGTGATGGTTAGCAGTGTAGAGAAAAATGCAAACTGTTTTTTTCTTCTAGATAAGTATGCAGTCCGGTTCATACCCAGAGAAAATGGTCTCTATCTAATTGATGTGAAATTCAATGGAAGTCACATCCCCGGTAGTCCATTTAAGATCCGAGTGGGAGAGACTGGCCAGGCTGGAGATCCTGGAATGGTATCTGCCTATGGACCAGGGTTGGAGAGAGGCACCACAGGTAATTATGAAACTTTTGGTAGAAACATTCATACTTTAAACTTTACAAGAATTTTTTTTTTTTTCACTGTTTCACCTCACTCGCCACTCTACCCCTCAGGAACGGCTTGTGAGTTTGTGGTGAACACCAGCAATGCAGGACCAGGGGCTTTAGCTGTGACCATTGACGGACCATCCAAGGTGAAGATGGACTGTGTGGAGTGCCCAGAAGGTTACAGGGTAACATACACTCCCATGGCCCCTGGCAACTATCTTATCTCCATCAAATATGGGGGTCCTTACCATATTGTTGGAAGCCCCTTCAAGGCCAAGATCACTGGTGAGTCTTTAGAGCAGTTGGAGTGCATTTTTCCAAATTTTGGCAAGTTAGTTTAACTATTGCAATATGTTCAGGTTCCAAGTTGGTGTCTAGCCACAGTATGCATGAAACATCCTCTGTGATGGTGGATCCAGTGACCCGTGCCATCAGCTGCTCTCAGCAGGGTGTGCCAGCCCAGTCTGACCCCAGTAAAGTTGTGGCCAAGGGTCTAGGACTGACCAAAGGCTATGTTGGTCAGAAAAACAGCTTCAGTGTTGACTGCAGCAAAGCAGGTGTGCACAGTAATAAGATTGGAAAAAACCTCTGCATTATTTTGATCTTTTGAGTGTGTTTTAATGTTAAATATACATATTCTCTTCAACAGGTCGTAACATGCTCCTGGTTGGTGTCGATGGTCCTAAAGTACCCTGTGAAGAGATTCTTGTGAAACATATGGGAAACCGTCTGTACAATGTTAGCTATCAGCTGAAAGAGAAAGGAGAGTACATCCTCGTGATCAAATGGGGAGATGAACACATCCCTGGCAGTCCATACCACATCACTGTCTAAAACCCAGCTCTGAAATCACAAACTTATCACACCACTGAAACAATTCAAACCAATCATTGTTTACAGTCTGAGTCCCTCCATTGTTAAAGAATGAACCAGTAAGATGTCTGGCTTCCACCACTTGATTTATCATTGTTTAACAAAGTAAAATTACAATGTCTGTTTACCCTCGGCTTTTATATTTTCAAGGCTTCTACCACTTCAGTTCCAAAAATAAATGCACATTATCTACTTGTTTCAAACTCGAGAGAAAGAAAGATGCACCTTTTTAATTACTGTAATTTAGCTGTCATTTGTGTCTTACATATAGTCCTGAAAATATGTTGTCTTTGAAGCCTGTAGAGGAGTCCACATTGTGTAGGCTGAGTGAATAGCTTGGCAAGCTGAGCTTAGCTTTTGCATAGAGGGTAACTGTTTACACTGGAAGAGCTACTTTTTATTTTCACAAATAACAAGTTCAGTTTTACAGGCTTTTCCTATGGACAATTACATTAGGTTAAAACTGAAGACGGTTAAAAGTAAAATTGCCTGCCGGAACTGTGTGCGCAAATAATTTACAGACCTTTCATTGTGCACAAAAGTAAACAAAAAATGGCTCGTCTGTTACAAACACAGGGGCAATTTGTAGTATTAATGCCCAACTTGTTTTTTCTTTTTTTAGTTTTACCTGCTGATAGTTTAATACAGAATAGTCAATGGCAAAGATGGCATAGACTGAATATTTGGTTTGTAAAACAGACGGAAAGTGGTTCTTACTTTTCTTAAGATGGCAGTTCATCACTGTCAAATAACTATTAAGGTTATTTTTCTGAAGACAATGGTAATTCTGTTTGCTGTATTGTGGCAGTAAGAGCACTGCATGCTGATAAGGTTCTAAGCGCTCATTACATTCCCAATTCATTAAATACAATAGGACGTAAATGGTGGCTCACCACTTATTATGGAACTTTAAAGGTTTAAAAAGGGAAATATTCAAAGATTGTGCTGACAAAGGTATTGTCAGTCATCACGTCTGCATGTGATGACCCAAAACAAAATAATGTATGTTGCTTTGTTGCAGCCCAGTGTTTTTTATCTTGCTTTTTCAGCTGTCCACCCTCCTTCCTTCCTGTAGCTGTTTGTGCGCCTAATCTATATTTGAAAATAAATAAATCTTGTCCTAATAAAAAGGCTTAAAGTGTTTGTAAGACAGTATTTTGATACACAATAAAGTTGTCTTAAGTATTTTTCTGTCAATCTTATGGATGTGTGCTTTGCATCTTTACAATTATATCTGTGTCTATAAGTGATTATTATACTTAGACATACATGAGCAATTTAAGTAGGTATTTATCTTTTAACAGCGTTGCACTGTGTAGGTGATCCACAACTGATTGTGTATTCATACAGTGCAGTGTTTTATATAAAATTTAACTAAATATATGCATATATCCAATCCACGTAAGTGGAAAATGTGTACATTTCAAACGTCAGCAGATGACACCCTTCCTCAAAAACAGGACCAGGTTCATGAAAAAAATTTCATTGAGCCTCCAGGGGTCACTGCAGGTCGCTTACATTCTTTGATTTCATTCAGTTCTACAAAGTAATATGTGCAAAATTGGTTTTGTTCACATCGTGTTTACATCGTTTAAAAACTCAACAGCACAAAGAACAATCTTAACACACCTTTCTCCCAGGACTACATTAGTCACTTTGCCCCGCATCTGGATTCTCGCGAGATATGAGAGTTTACAAACTCACAAAAATCCTGGCCACTGTGGATCAGACCATAGATCTACATAATAAAGGCCTTTATTATGTATGTCTATGGATCAGACTACCTGGCTTGTCAGGTTAACTAGGGTGACCAGACGTCCCGAAATCTAAACTGTTGTCCCGAATATTGCCCTAATTGTCCCGAAGATTATACTAAAGCAAAAGCTTGAGAAGTTATTGTCTGATAAACATTAAAAGTAATAATTATTTAATAAACTGAATTGAATAAATCTGTCTGCGGAGGTCGAGCCGTCCTGCAACTATCCCTTCGCCGCCGCCGGCTGCTCATTGGCTGCAGCATTCTAAGTTATATTAAAAAAAACGTATGCGACTAGGCGCAAATTTAGATATTGATAAGCTAATTTTAATTCATTCCGTTGACATGGCTGGTGTACCGGAACACCAACATGCTGCTAAAAAGCAAAAACACCTCTGCAGGTACCGGGAGGAGTGGGTGGGGAAGTATCCATGGATTGCTACAGCGTTAGCGATGAAAAGTTACCCACCCCCCAAACCCCCCCCTTCCGTCCCGAACTTCAGCCAATCTCATCTGGTCACCCTAAGGTTAACTCTTTACGTTTCTAATGACACTGTTATTATGCTCCAGTAACAGTGGTACCCGATTTTAGAGCATAAAACCATAGCTACATTGCTTGTAGTTGAAGGCCACACAGAACAGGCGAAGATGTGTCGTATGCCTAGATTGTAAAAAAAAAAATGTATTACGTGCTCCAGACGTGCTCCAGTTGTTGTCAGGACACATTTACGCCCACTTGGCTGCTTTACTGGCTAACGATTCACGGTGACGGCACGAGTTTCCCAAACACAACTTTTTTGTCTATCTTAAAGGGTAAGAGAATATTTTTTGTAACTTTATACAAACGAACGGAGTCTTACAAAGGTCAAATGAATGTTTATAGCTCGTTTAAGAAAACATTTTTTGTGCATAAAACTCGAAGAGTTGAGCTCACCTTTTCAGTGATAGCCACTATAACATTACATAGCTACAATTTAAGCATGTTTTTCTGTCAATAAACGATTTCACTTTACATAGATTTTTTTTTCTCGACTGATGCACTGTAGTCTGCATTTTGCCCAAATGTACATGTTTGGTAAGCTAGCAGTCAGCTTCTTCACCGTGAGTCTCCTCCCTTCTTTACACCATTTCCATTCTCATACATGTGCCCGAATGTACGCAGATGTCTCTGAGTGACAAAAGTAATTCGGAGATAAGCGAGTTGCTCACACAGTATGGCATCAAACACGGACCCATAGTCGGTATGATCACCTAGCAAACAAAATCACTACTTTTACACGTCTTCACGATGCGGTGATAATAATATCTAATGTGATATTGTTGGCAGGTTCCACTAGAAAGTTGTACGAGAAGAAGCTTGAAATGGCATTGGAAGCAACCTCTGTGAAGACGACCTCTGATATGACCTACTATAGAGAGGAAGGTAGGCTGCTCTGGTTGAATGTCAACATAGGCAGGCAGTTCATGTCCTAGAGCAGTGGTTTCCAAACACTGGCTCAGGAACCAAAAGTGGGTCACCTGACCAGACCAGAAATTTCTTTCACTTTAAATGTTTGTGGTAGTTATTTCTTATGCCAAACAAACTCGTTGTTCTTTATAACTTTCCGAATTATCTATATAATGTCTTTAAAGCATCCACTAAATACTGGAATGTTTTGTCCCTTAACTAAAGACTGAGGCAAAAATGTTAATTAAACGGTGCTGGTGTCTAGGTTAAACTGTGTTGCTATCTCAGATGGTGTTCTTTAAGAAGGCTGCCAAATGTTTGGAAAATACTGTAAACTTATAAAGTTGTGTATTTTCAGGAGCTTCATTGTCCCAAGCTATAATGTTTTTGTTTTGATAGGGGGTGCTGTTGCGCCCTGCTCCCCCTTTGTAGTAACACATGTCACGCCCCCATATATTATATAGAGCAGGGGTGCTAAACCGGTCAATCTCAAGGTAGTATTGGTAGATCGCATGACATAAAAAAAAATAGACGTCAGCCAATCATCCAGGCTTAGGTCACTGCGCATGCGCAAACAATGGCGCTAAGTGCAGCAAAACTAACAAGCTTCAGCGACTTACCTCCAATTTTTAAACCTCGTTTTTTTTCTCTTAAACTTAAGAAGGGGTATAAAGACGAGTGGGGGGGCTGGACCAAGTAAGAAGACAAAAACTTATTGCTTTCATACAGAAACAATGACGTTTTCAAAGTACGTTTGCTGCCTCATTTGTCAGCAGCTACTGTCCGGACTATGCATTCCTGGCTGATTCAATTCAGTGCAAGTCATCAGAGTAAACTTTGGTAATGACAGAAAATTGTACATAGTTAATTATGTTGTGCAGTATTATTGTTTGCAAGGTACATCAACATACATTGTACATATAAAGAATCCTCAATATATTTGTAAATTTATGTTTTGCATTTTTGTTGTGGGTAGATTATTTTGACTTGGTCATTTTATAAGTAGCTCGCGTGCTGAAAAAGTGTGAGCACCCCTGATATAGAGACCTTTTTGTATTTTGGTCATCACCACAGCAACACCCTTGAAATTTGGCCATGGGTACGAGAGGATTTTTTGATCGACCAATTGTTTTTTCAATTCAAATGTGTTTAAGCTTTTTACAAATTTGACAAATTATAACAATTTAGGGGTTACCTTTGATGCACCTCTATCTACTAAAAATTTTGATAACTTTTGATGCCCCACTTCTCTAGATTATGTTGACCGATTTTTATCTCCCCAGGAAGAGGCAGAAAAAATACAATGTAAAGAAAATATGATATAAATATGTCAGCATTTTAAAAATTTTAATCCAAGATGGCTGACTTCTTGTTTTTTGAGCAATGTTGCCGCAAAAATATTTTGTTTTTCCATGACAAATATGTGTTCCAAATTTTGTGACTATGACAAAAAAGTGTTTGCCCAGCTCCCTAAGGCACAACCGCGGTGAAGTTAGATTGACGTTGGACGTTGGATATTCGGCTCCGCACTTTCAGCGGGAGGCTTAGTTGTCTATGTCCGACTAGTGTGTCATGGTTGCGGGGAACTCACTCTCGAAAGACCGCCCTTAGCACGGAGCAATGAGTCACAGGAACAAAGTAAATTAAAGCCGCAAGCGGCGATAAAGGCCCTCGCCTCCATTGAGACCGCGGGGACACATGCACTCGGAGGAGTGCATTTCGTGCTTTAAAGCGTAAACTTCACGGTAAAAGGATTCTGAGGAGTTTTCTAAGACTCTAGCCGTGGCTCTGGAGGGGCCTCCTCTAAAGGAAGGATCCTGGCAATTGGGAAATGGCATTTATTTCCCAAAGGTTGCCTCTTCACAGACTCATTACGACCACAGCCACAAATGTATCAAAAAACAAATTGATAACTTTTTTTTGCACACGTATCTAGATGATACTCACCAAATTTGGAGCTGTTTAGATGAAAAGCCTTTAGACACAAGGGGTGCAATTTAGGTGGTCACGCATTCCACCCAACGTAGAAGATTTTCTGTTGAGTTTACGGTATGGCTGTAATAAACTTTTCTGTTTGCCCTGAGGTGTCCTATGGATGTACCAAGTTTTGTATTTCTACGTTGGAAAAATTTACTTTCATTTTCCATAGAACCAATGTATTTTGACTTTTCTAGGGTCGCCACTGAGTCATTTTTCATATTTTTTTTTCGGGGCCTTCAAATACATAAATTTTTGCCGGGCTTGAAGTCTGGGACCAATAAAAATGACTTTTAGTTGCACGCTTAATGGGTCAAATTGAAAATCATTTTTCAGAAAAATTATAATAAAAAAATATACCAAATTATAATAAAAAATATAACTCAAGCAAAACGACAAGAAAAACGCCTGTCTATTTTACACACATGTGTTTAGCTCATTTTGCCCAAGTTTGGTGTCTGTGGAATGAAGCAGCTATTTTCTGTTGTTTTTAAAAGAGAGATTGTATTCTAAGTCGGTTCACATCTTCAATTTAAAATGGCTGCCTTCCCGTGTGTGATAAGGTGTGGTCCCCTTTGGCTTTTTGTTCATAAGCCCATGCTGGATGTGTGTACCAAGTTTCATTTGCCTACGACAAACTAAAATTTTCACTTCCCATTGACTTTTTCCAAAAATTTGGGACGTTGCTATGGCAACACATTTATAGATAGGGGGTGGTTGTCATTGGCTTTTATGCTCGTCATGGCATAAGAGATGTGTGTACCAAATTTCATGTCTCTATGACAAACTAAATTCTTGGGTCCCATTATAAGTTTGTAGGGGGCGCTGGAGAGCCATTTCTAAAGATAACCCTTTTATTTACATATTTTTGTGTTCAGGTCATAAATGTGCACAAACGCCTTTTTGGGTCCGACTCGATCCGAGAAGGCGTTTGAGAGTTAAGAGACGTTTTATTTTCACAAAAATGGCCACCTCGTTACAGGCTTACCACACCCATACCCGATAAGATATCAACAACAAAGTCACAACTTTGGTTGGCACACGTGTCTAGATGATACTCACCAAATTTGGGGCCATTTAGATTAAAACACAATGATTTGCATCTTGTTGCGCAAGGGGTGCGATTTTAGTGCCCATGCTTTCACCCCACATGGCGGACTTCCTGTTGAGTTTAGGGTGTGGCTGTCATTGACTTTTCTGTTTGCCCTGAGGTGTCCTATGGATGTACCAAGTTTCATTTTTCTACGTTGGAAAAAGTTACTTTCACTTTCCATAGGCCCAATGTATTTTGACTTTTCTAGGGTCGCCACTGAGTCATTTTTCGTTTTTTTTTCCGGGACTTCAAATACATAAATTTTTCGCGGGCTTGAAGTCTGGGACCAATAAAAATGACTTTTACTTGTTGGTTTACTGGGTCAAATTGAGGATCATTTTGCAGAAAAATTATAATAAAAAATATATACGAATTATAATAAAAAAATATAACTCGAGCAAAAAGTCTAGAAAAACACTTGTCTATTTTACATACATGTGTTTAGCTCATTTTGCCCAAGTTTGGTGTCTGTGGAATGAAGCAGCTATTTTTGTTGTTTTATAAAAAGAGGTGTATTCTAAGTCGGACCAAATTTTCAATTCAAAATGGCCGCCTTCCCGTGTGTGATAGGGTGTGGTCCCCATTGGCTTTTTGTTCATAAGCCCATGGTGGATCTGTGTACCAAGTTTCATTTGCCTACGACAAACTAAAATTTTCACTTCCCATTGACTTTTTCCAAATATTTGGAGCTATGGCAACACATTTATAGATAGGGGTGGTTGTCATTGGCTTTTATGCTCGTCATGACATAAGAGATGTGTGTACCAAATTTCATGTCTCTATGACAAACTAAATTCTTGGGTCCCATTATAAGTTTGTAGGGGCGCTGGAGAGCCATTTCTAAAGATAACCCTTTTATTTACATATTTTTGTGTTCAGGTCATGAATGTGCACAAACGCTTTTTGGGTCCAACTCGATCCGAGAAGGCGTTTGAGAGAGACGCTTTATTTTCACAAAATGGCCACCTCGTTACAGGCTTGCCACACCCATACCCGATAAGATATCAACAACAAAGTCACAACTTTGGTTGGCACACGTGTCTAGATGATACTCACCAAATTTGGGGCCATTTAGATTAAAACACAATGATTTGCATCTTTCTGCAAGGTGCGATTTTAGTGGCCGCACGTTTCACCCCACATGGCGGACTTCCTGTTAAGTTTAGGGTGTGACTGTCATTGACTTTTCTGTTTGTTCTGAGGTGTCCTATGGATGTACCAAGTTTCATTTTTCTACGTTGGAAAAAGTTACTTTCACTTTCCATAGGCCCAATGTAGTTTGATTTTGTAGGGGTCGCCACTGAGTCATTTTTCGTATTTTTTTTTCGGCGACTTCAAATACATAAATTTTTCGCCGGGCTTGAAGGCTGGGACCAATAAAAATGACTTTTCGTTCATGTTCACTGGGTCAAATTTAGGATCATAGGTGGAAAAGAAAAATAAAAAATAATAAAATAAAAAAAAAAAAAAAAAAAAATCCGAGCAAAAACAATAGGCCCTCCCGGTCATCACCGGCTCGGGCCTAATAAATAAATTCAATAGCTTCAAGAACAAATTTATTTTCACCAAACTACTTTAAAATAATAGATCTAATCTAGTGGCACCATGCACACCTCTTTTTTTTTCACTTTTATGTTTTTTTGGATTTTATATGAATTTTATATTAGATTAGATTAGATTCAGATTATAGATTTAGATTCATATACATACAAATATGGATTTTTTTCAATAGCTTTCAGGTCATGTGACCTAGTTTCTTCAATCCACTTCATATTCATAGTACTTGCCTAGTATTATCATGCACACCACTTATTTTCCAATTTTCTCTTTTTTTGAATTTTATATAAATTTTTATATACAAAATCAAGGATTTTTTTCAATAGCTTTCAGGTCATGTGACCTAGTTTCTTCAATCCAATTCATAGTACTAGCCTAGTAGTACCATGCACACCACTTTTTTTTCAATTTTCTCTTTTTTTGAATTTTATATTAATTTTTATATACAAAATCAAGGATTTTTTTCAATAGCTTTCAGGTCATGTGACCTAGTTTCTTCAATCCACTTCAAATTCATAGTACTAGCCTAGTAGTACAATGCACACCACTTTTTTTTCCAATTTTATCCTTTTTTTGAATTTTATATGAATTTTTATGTACAAAATCAAGGATTTTTTTTCAATAGCTTTCAGGTCATGCGACCTAGTTTCTTCAATCCACTTCCAATTCATAGTACTAGCCTAGTAGTACCATGCACACCACTTTTTTTTCAATTTTCTCTTTTTTTGAATTTTATATTAATTTTTATGTACAAAATCAAGGATTTTTTTCAATAGCTTTCAGGTCATGTGACCTAGTTTCTTCAATCCAATTCATAGTACTAGCCTAGTAGTACCATGCACACCACTTTTTTTTTAATTTTCTCTTTTTTTGAATTTTATATTAATTTTTATATACAAAATCAAGGATTTTTTTCAATAGCGTTCAGGTCATGTGACCTAGTTTCTTCAATCCACTTCAAATTCATAGTACTAGCCTAGTAATATGCACACCACTTTTTTTCAATTTTCTCTTTTTTTGAATTTTATATTAATTTTTATATACAAAATCAAGGATTTTTTTCAATAGCTTTCAGGTCATGTGACCTAGTTTCTTCAATCCACTTCAAATTCATAGTACTAGCCTAGTAGTACCATGCACACCACTTTTGTTTCAATTTTCTCTTTTTTTGAATTTTATATGAATTTTTGTATATACAAAATCAAGGATTTTTTTCAATAGCTTTCAGGTCATGTGACCTAGTTTCTTCAATCCACTTCAAATTCATAGTACTAGCCTAGTAGTACAATGCACACCACTTTCTTTCCAATTTTATCTTTTTTTGAATTTTATATGATTTCATATAAAAAAGAGTTAAAAAAAAAGAGAAAAATGGAAAAAAAAGTGGTGTGCATGGTACCACTAGGCTAGTGCTATGAATATGAAGTGGATTGAAGTGACTAGGTCACATGACCTGAAAGCTATTGAAAAAATTCCTTGATTTTTTTCATAAAAAATTCCTTTAAAATTCAAAAAAAGAGAAAATTGGAAAATAAGTGGTGTGCATAATAATACTCGGCTATTACTATGAATATGAAGTGGATTGAAGTGACTAGGTCACATGACCTGAAAGCTATTGAAAGAAATCCTTGATTTTGTTCATAAAAAATTCATATAAATTTCAAAAAAAGATAAAATTGGAAAAAAAAGTGGTGTGCATGGTACTACTAGGCTAGTGCTTTGAATATAAAGTGGACTGAAGTGACTAGGTCACATGACCTGAAAGCTATTGAAAAAAATCCATAATTGTTACATAAAACAATTCATATAAAATTCAAAAAAAGAGAAAATTGGGGAAAAAAAAGTGGTGTGCATGGTACTACTAGGCTAGTACTATGAATTTGAAGTGGATTGAAGAAACTAGGTCACATGACCTGAAAGCTATTGAAAAAAATCCATAATTGTTACATAAAAGAATTCATATAAAATTCAAAAAAAGAGAAAATTGGAAAGAAAAGTGGTGTGCATGGTACTACTATGCTATTTCTATGAATATGAAGTGGATTGAAGTGACTAGGTCACATGACCTGAAAGCTATTGAAAAAAATACTTGATTTTGTTCATAAAAAATTCATATAAAATTCAAAAAAAGAGAAAAATGGAAAGAAAGTGGTGTGCATGGTACCACTAGGCTAGTGCTATGAATATGAAGTGGATTGAAGTGACTAGGTCACATGACCTGAAAGCTATTGAAAAAAATCCATAATTGTTACATAAAAGAATTCATATAAAATTCAAAAAAAGAGAAAATTGGAAAGAAAAGTGGTGTGCATGGTACTACTATGCTATTTCTATGAATATGAAGTGGATTGAAGTGACTAGGTCACATGACCTGAAAGCTATTGAAAAAAATACTTGATTTTGTTCATAAAAAATTCATATAAAATTCAAAAAAAGAGAAAAATGGAAAGAAAGTGGTGTGCATGGTACCACTAGGCTAGTGCTATGAATATGAAGTGGATTGAAGTGACTAGGTCACATGACCTGAAAGCTATTGAAAAAAATCCATAATTGTTACATAAAAGAATTCATTTAAAATTCTAAAAAATAGAAAATTGGAAAAAAAGTGGTGTGCATGATAATACTAGACTAGTACTATGAATATGAAGTGACTAGGTCACATGACCTGAAAGCTATTGAAAAAAAATCCTTGATTTTGTATATAAAAAATTCATATAAAATTCAAAAAAAGAGAAAATTGGGAAAGAAAAGTTGTGTGCATGGTACTACTAGGCTAGTGCTATGAATATGAAGTGGATTGAAGTGACTAGGTCACATGACCTGAAAGCTATTGAAAAAAATCCTTGATTTTGTACATAGGAAATTTATATAATATTCAAAAAAAGAGAAAATTGGAAAATAAGTGGTGTGCATGATAATACTAGGCAAGTACTATGAATATGAAGTGGATTGAAGAAACTAGGTCACATGACCTGAAAGCTATTGAAAAAAATCCATATTTGTATATATATAAAATTCATATAAAATCCAAAAAAACATAAAAGTGAAAAAAAAGAGGTGTGCATGGTGCCACTAGATTATATCTATTATTTTAAAGTAGTTTGGTGAAAATAAATTTGTTTATCTTGAAGCTATTGAATTAATTTATTTACTTTGTTCCCGTGATCGTCATTTATTGACGGTCCCTAAGTCTCATTGCTCCGTGCTAAGGGCGGTGCTTCGAGAGTGAGTTCCCCGCAACCATGACACACTAGTCGGACATAGACAACTAAAGGCGCTTTTCCACTACACAGTACCAGCTCGACTCGACTCGCTCGACTCGGCTCGGCTCGCTTTTCGCTCCGTTTTCCATTGCAGATAGTACCTCCACAATAGTACCTAGTCGTCATCATAGCGACGCCGCAAGAACCTGTCGTGACGTAATCTTCTACGCGACACACATCCGCTACTCACACACATAAACAATGGAGGAAATCGAGTCTATGTTTTTTTTTATCCTCGGGATGTGGCTGTTTCTCACAGCAAGACGGCAAACGTTGTTTCAGGAGAGGCTGAGGGCAGCAAAAAGAAAAACTGCTGATAACAACAGGAGAGTTTGGGAATTACTACAGAGTTCAGACTAGATTAGATTAGATTAGATTCAACTTTATTGTCATTACACAAGTACAGGTACAAGGCAACGAAATGCAGTTTAGGTCTAACCAGAAGTGCAATAGCAGTAAAGTGCAGGATATATACAATGGTTGCGTACGTGCAGGATATGGAGATGTACAGGATTTACAGGTAATATGTACAATGAATATAAATATACAGATGGTTATTCCTATAAAAAGGTGAGTGTGTGCCATAAATATAATTACAGGTGTCTCTTTTCTATAAACAGCATTTACAGGTGGATATGTACTCTAAATGTAATGTGATACACACGCATCGCGCCGCACACATACACACACTCACTCACATACACACACACATACACACACAACCATACACACATACACTCACAACCATACACACATACACGCAGGGGAATTAAACCGGGAGAGCTGTACACACAGACATTCCCATACTCACATACACACACAACCATACACACATACACACACTGACATACACACATACACCCAGGGGAATTAGACCGGGAGAGCTATACACACACACATACACACACACACACACATACACCCACTCACATACACACACCACCATACACACATACTCACAGAATTAAACCGGGAGAGCTATACACACAGACACTCACACACACACATACACACACACACTCACTCACATACACATACGCTCGCATACTCACACACACACAAGCACACACACACACACATACACATACATACTCACACACACACACACACTCACATACACACACTCACTCACATGCACACGTACACATACATACACTCACACAACACACATACACACACACACACACACACACACACACATACACACATACACACACACACACACACACACACACACACACACACACACACGATATACAGATGTCTCTAACTATGAACAGAATTTTACAGGTAGGTGTAAACAATTGTATGTTAGCTTAAGGTAAGCAGTAGATTTAAGGTAGTGCAAACAGTGGAATGTAAACAGTTGGTAGCAAAGGTGCAGTAGTGCAGGGGATGGTGGGATGGTGGGGGATGAGACGAGAGTCTGTGAGGGGAGTGGGATGGTGGTGGGGGGGTAGAAGAGTCTATGAGGGTAGTGGGATGGTGGGGGTGAGAGGAGAGTCTGTGAGGGGAGTGGCATGGTGGGGGGTGAGAGAGGAGTCTGTGAGAGGTGTGGGGTCAGCAAGGGTTAGAGTTCAGTAAAGACACAGCTCTGGGGAAGAAACTGTTCTTTAGTCTGCTGGTTCTAGTCCGGAGGCTCCTGAAACGCCTGCCGGAGGGGAGGAGGGAGAACAGTCTGTGGGCTGGGTGGGAGGAGTCCTTAAGGATGCTGCGAGCTCGGCGCAGACAGCGTTTCCTCTGGATGTTTTCGATGGCAGGAAGTGGAGTCCCTGTGATGCGTTGGGCAGTTTTCACCACCCGCTGCAATGCCTTGCGCTCGACAGAGCAGCACCCATACCACACTGTGACACAGTTCGTCAGGATGCTTTCTATCGCGCAGCGGTAGAAGTTCACCAGGATGGCCGAGGAGAGCTGGTTCTTCCTCAGTGTCCTCAGGAAGAAGAGGCGCTGGTGAGCCTTCTTGACCAGGCTGGAGGTGTTGGTTGTCCAGGTCATGTCAGCCGAGATGTGGGTCCCCAGGAACTTGAAGCTGGAGACACGCTCGACGTCCATTCCATTGATGTGAATGGTGTCGTGTGTGCCTCTAGACTCTTTCCTGAAGTCCACGATGAGCTCCTTCGTTTTGGTGGTGTTGAGGAGCAGGTTATTTTCGTTGCACCATGTGGACAGGTGCTGGATCTCTTCCCTGTAGGCAGTCTCATCGTTGTTGCTGATGAGACCAATCACTGTAGTGTCGTCTGCAAACTTGACGATGGCGTTGGATCCAAACACAGGCTTGCAGTCAGAGGTGAAGAGGAGTAGAGAAATGGGCTTAGCACACAGCCCTGTGGTACACCAGTGTTAAGTGTGATGGATGTGGAGCAGGTGGATCCAGATCGGACATTCTGGGGTCTGTTGGTCAGGAAGTCCAGAATCCAGTTGCAGAGTGAGGTATTGATGCCCAAGTCTTCAAGTTTGGCTATTAACTTGGTCGGGATGATAGTGTTGAATGCTGAGCTGAAGTCAACAAACAGCATACGTGCATAAGAGTTCTTATTGTCCAGGTGGGTGAGCACAGAGTGCAGTGCCATAGCAACTGCATCCTCTGTGCTCCTATTGCTGCGGTAAGCAAACTGATGCGGGTCCAATGTGGGTGGTATGGAGTCTTTTAGGTGTTCCAGGATCAGCCGCTCAAAGCACTTCATGATGATGGGTGTGAGTGCTACAGGGCGGTAGTCGTTGGGGCACCTTGGACTAGAGTGTTTTGGCACTGGCACAATGGAAGTGCATTTGAAGCATGTTGGTACAGCTGCTTGGGCAAGAGACAGGTTGAAAATGTCTGTAAAAACCCCAGCGAGCTGCTCCGCACATGCCCTGAGAACACGACCGGGATGTTGTCTGGTCCAGCAGCCTTGTGTGTGCTGATCTGGCTCAGTGCCTTGCAGACATCAGTGGATGAGAGTGTGAATGGGGGTGGTCAACTGAGGGTTTGAGCTTGGTTGCAGTTTCTCTGTTGTCTCTTTCAAAGCGAGCATAAAAGTCATTTAGCTCATTCAGGAAGTTGACATCGGTGGCTGCAGGGGTGGAGTGGGTGGGTTTGTAGTCACTGATGGCCTGGATGCCCTGCCACATGCGTCGAGGGTCAGAGTTGGAGAAGTGTCCCTCTATCTTCAGCTTGTAGCAGTGCTTGGCCTTTTTGATGCCCCTCTTCAGGTTTGCTCTGGATGTGCTGTAGGCTTGTGCGTCTCCTGATCTGAAGGCAGTATTGCGTGTCTTCAACAGGAGTCGCACTTCCTGATTCATCCATGGCTTCTGGTTTGGGTATGTGGTGATCTGTTTCTGGGTTGTAACACTGTCAATGGTGGTATTAATATAATCCAATACAGAGGAGGTGTAGCAGTCAATGTCTGTGTGAGCACCACTGGTGGCTTGGGAAGCAAACATACTCCAGTCTGTGTGTAGAAACTTTTCCTGGAGTGTGAAATCTACCCCCGCAGGCCACACCTTGATGGTCTTCACTGATGGCTTCACACGGTTGATGAGGGGTGAATATTTGGGAGTGAGGAACAAAGAGATGTGGTCTGATTGTCCCAGGTGGGGAGGGTGTCGCCACGTAAGCTCCAGCCATGTTTGTGTAGACATGGTCTAGGGTTTTGTTCCCTCTGGTGTGACAGGAAACATTCTGATGAAATTTGGGTAGCACAGTTTTTAGGTTAGAGTGATTAAAATCACCCGCAACAATGAACGCTGCTTCCGGGTGAATAGTCTGTTGTTTACTGATGGCTGCATAAAGTTCTTTCATAGCAAGCTTGGCATCAGCGTCCGGGGGAATATAAGCTGCAGTTATAATGGTGGAGGTGAACTCCGCGGCAAATAGAACGGTCTACATTTAACCATGAGAAACTCTAGGTTAGCTGAACAATGGCTCCCAACAACAGCGGAGTTTGTGCACCAAGCTTTGTTAATATAAATACACAATCCGCCTCCTTGTCTTACCGGATCCATCTGTTGTTCTGTCCGCGCGGAGCATATGATGTCCCGTGAGCTCAATAGCAGAGTCTGGTATTCCACTATTTAACCACGTCTCCGTGAAGATAAGGACGTTACAGTTCAGAAGTCTTTTGCTGTGTGTCATATTGAGTCGAATCTCATCCATTTTGTTCACTAGCGATCGTACATTGGCGAGGAAGATACTGGGTAAAGAGAGCCGGTGAGGTGTTAGCTTTAGCCTAGCTCTAAGTCCTCCCCGTGTACCCCTTCTCTGTTTACGTTCTCGACGCCGCCTGCGAGCACTTCCGCCCGGCCGGGAAGAATGAGCTGCCACCGGTGTCCTAGTGATTTCAGGAGGGAGTCGAAGGATGTCCATAAAACCGTCGGAAAATTGCAAACCAATATCCAAAAGCTCACTCCGGGTGTACGATGTAAAGGCACAACTGTTCTGCACAAACAGACCCGAGATAAGCAAGAGTAATACTGCAAAATTGCAGAAACTGGAGAGAACCCGAGCCTCGCGATGTACTCGCGCCGCCATCTTGGATCTATCGAGAGGAATCTGTGTTTTCAACGCCGACGCAAGAGGGTAAGTTATTATGCTAACGTTTACATATGTGTAAATACTATAAGTTACTACTTACAAAGTATTTGAACAACTTTATAGCTACCAGTATTACGTACTAAAATGTGTATGGTTTATGTATTTCAGATCTGTTTCGCCTTGCAAAGTCGTCGCCGCAGACCGTGTGTTTGGGCTTTCAACCGAGCTACCGAGTGGTGGGATGTTATTGTTCCCGGTTTCACAAACGCGCAGTGGGTTCAGAACTTCAGAATGTCCGAAGAAACATTTATTTACTTGTACAACAAAGTGCGTCCAGTGATGGAGAGACAGGACACAAGCTTCCGCAAGTGTGTTGCCCTAAAGAAGAGAGTTGTCTCATGAAAAGAAATGACTGTGATGTTACAATGGTGAAATCTATGATTCTTACTTGCTGTGCTTTGCATAACCTTTGTGAGAGTCATGGAGAGGACTATGACAATGACTGGGATGCACCTGCAGCAGCAGAGCCTGTGGTGGCAGTGGCACAGGGTGTAGAGGAGGAAGGCAGTGATGTACGAGAGGGTCTGATGCGTTACTTTAATTGCTAAAAAAATAAATACATTAACGTTAAAAATGTTGTCTCTGCTGTTTTAAGGTTATCAGAGTATAAAATCTGAAAATACATGGTCAAACCCTTGTACAAAAGCAAACCATCAAAAAAGACACTTATTTGTAATAAGTTTCAAAAAGTTTTATTTAACCACACACACAAATACAACAAACTCTAATAAAAATTCACACACAATTATATACATGTTACATGTAGTGCAAACAATACAGCAAAATGCTGTATTTAATTACTAATATGTATACATTTTCAGTCCATTTGTAAATGCCGCTCTCGCTGTGTCCGGTTCAACTCCATCTGCTCCACATCAGATGTCTGCATCTCCTCAGGACAGTCAGCTGCTCCTGCTCCTCTGTCGTTTCCTCCGTCCTGGACAAAAATTATTACAATGAATGAATTACAATAAAGATAAACGATTTCACGCTTTAATTCAAACGCTTGTTGTATGTCTGGAAAGTTATAAAAGTACTGAACAGGTTTATTAATGAATCTTGATTCCCATAACTGGGAATGCTTCCTGTTGCTATGCAAGTACATTGACGTTATATTAATAATAATATATGATATACTAATGGGTTATAAACACGATTAATATTAATTTAATTATATTAATAAGTGTATATAGATTCACAGACAACAGGCTAGAAGGTTTTACTTTTTCTCCTATTATACTGACCGGTTGCCGGTGTCGACGCTGCTGCGGGTCCCGTTCTCGACGCTGGTCTCGGCTGAACCACTATGGCCGTTGTGGTCCTTTACAGCTCTGTAGTCACTTTTCAGTTTTTTTAACTTTTCCCTACATTGCTGGAAAGTCCTGGTGTAGCCATGTGTGGACATCAGTTCGGAGACTTTTTTGTATACCCTTTCGTTCCTCGTTGCCCCATCAAGCTCTCGCTGGATCTTCTCTTCGGCAACCAAACAAAGAAAAGTCCGCACCTCCTCGTTTGACCACGGAGCATTTTTTCGAGTTGCCATAATACTTCTGGGACTGGGTAAATTATCACGCAATCTCTGGCCAAACTATTTAAAAATGGCGGGGTTATTGAGGACACTCCGTCTGGCTCTTGCAACGATGACGCGGTGAACAGTGACGATTCTCTCTGGCCAATCAGCAGTCTGTCGTGTGTTCACGTCACAATTTAGTATCGCCTCAGCCGGCTTAGAACCTCGCCGGAGGTGATACGAAAAAAAGGACCTGGAAGCAGGTACAGGTACAACTTTTACGCAGTGGAAAACCAAAAAAGGCCGAGCCCAGTCGAGGCGAGTCGTGCTGGAACTGTGTAGTGGAAAAGCGCCATATGCCTCCCGCTGAAAGTGCGGAGCCGAATATCCAACGTCCAACGTTAATCTAACTTCACCGCGGTTAAGGCACAATGTATTTCCATTCCTCCAAGGGGTGCTGGCGCACCATTTTTTAAAATAAAATTTAGAATTTTCAATATTAAAAAAAAATTTCACTGTACACATACTTTAATTTTGGGCAAATTTTGGTGAGTGTTTGAATACAAATTTGCAATTGTGCACTTTTCAATGAGTGTGTTACAATAGTCCCTTGCCATGCATGGCTGGCTCGGAAGTAATTACTAGAGAGACTGGAAACAGATTTTTGTTAAGTCAAATTATCCTAATTGGAACAAATATTGCTAAAGCTAATGTATTTATATGTAAATATCCTGCTCTTCTAGTCACTTCTTCTCCGCACGCTCTTAGAAGTTCAGTGAAGTTTACCATTAACTTTGTAGGTTTCTAGGCTGAATACATTTAGCCCCAATAGCTGGGGATTCAAGGGGCAACCCAGTCAATCACCAAACGAGAAAGATGATTGGTGCTTAAAGTCATTGTTGAACATTATATCGAAAATCCTACATGACAGGAGGGGCTTAAACCACTTAGATACAAGATACAAGCCAGCCCTGTGTGTAACTAAATACCTACTTATGCTTCACAAGCTTCGTCAACAATAACTTAACCTGTTATCTTTAAATTAATACAAAAAAATATAGCGTATGTAAATGTAACCGCTGCATCAGCCAGCAAACTTGTGCAAACATCGGCAAGTCTAACACAACATAGCTGATTTATATAATGTATTTCACAAGAGATTTTATCTTTGCGAACCACTGGCAACATGCCTGCAATCCACCAGTTAAGAATGTTGTGTTGAAATGATGTTTTATGTAGCCCTTATAGCCTTATAGCCCTTCCAAAAAACATGAAAGTGTTTTATTTTGCATACTATAATCTAAAAAAAAAAAAATACTTTGTCTTATGGCAGTCTGTGGAAGATTTTTCTGTTAAATCTGCTAGTTGAATCTGCTAGATGCTATTCCAACAATGTTTTTTATGTAGGTGTCCAGTATGAAATCATCTTTCTTAAAAAATAAATAAATGTAATTTCTGCCTATTAAAGCTGTTTGTGTTATTTTTTTGCAGAGGAAGAAGTTACTTACATCACATACCACAGTTCTGTGAGTGGCAATCGTTGGTCTTTGTTTGAGCTTGTTGGTGTTGTTTGACCTAATAAAATGTTGTGCTTATATTTCAGCAAACTGAATATCAAGGCTCTGAAGACATGTGAGTACAGGTTTAGCATACAGGAGCAACAGGACAGTTAATTGCATTAGTTACCTGCAGTAGTGTTGACTTAACAGAACAGAGGTTGTTTGTGTTTTTTTTTTTTTGCAGGTTGAAACACAGAGGAAACACTGAGCCAAATGAACAAAAAGATGGCAAATTGAAGGAATCTGACCGTAACACAGAGTGAGTGCCTTCAAATACATGTTTGTGTGTGTGTGTGGTTTTAAGGTCCTAAACTTGTGCTCCCACTTGTACTACAGGTCTCTAATCCTGAGCGCCAACAGGACAACCTATCACAGCGCAGTACAATCCAAAGGGCCAGTCAAAAAGACTGGAGGCAGCTACATGTGGAAAATAATTCGACTGCTACTGGTGTTAGCTTTGTTAGCAGCAATGTCCTACTACGTCTTCTGCTATGTGACGAGTAGTAAAGAAAATAATTGAATAATTGCTTTTATTTTTTGTATAAAAGTCACAGTATATAAACAAGCATAAACCCAACCATTTTACAAATATTATTCTACCGAGTAATGCCAAAGAACGTCCCGAAAATCGCTTAATCCTACTTTTTGTACTTTGTTTTATATTCAGTTTACTATTAACACTACATGTTAAGGAACTATTTGTTTACCTTGATGTAACAAAACAATCAATACCATGCATTGTTCATTCATTCATTTATTCATTCATGTGTTATGTGTTCTCTCTTTTTTTCTTTCATGGCAGGTTTAAAGACATGGGTGCCTTGTCTGTAAAGCCCCTTGAGGCTAAATTCCACCAGTTATGCATTTTTAGAGGACTTTTATTTTGTAATGCTACAATAAGATTGTTATGAAATTGCTCGTTTTGTGGTGTAATATTTTATATGTTATGTGTTTAAACATTGTAGACCCAGTTAGTTATTCATTTAAACATATTAATATAAAAGACAAAACCTAATGTCAGACACACACACAGGAAGGACCAGATAAAGACGTAGGTGTCTGTTATCAGAGGAGACGGAGCCGAGGAGGAGTAGCCTCCAAGGCCAGACAGAAATGACATCAGGGAGTTAATGAGGAGAATCCCAGAGCCTTGCACAATGATATCAGAAAGAGTTATTACTTTACTGATATTAAAACTGTATAAAAGCTTATGTCTACTGTTCAAACATTAGTAGAGCTGGGGGAAAGTCTACTCGGGTCGTTTATTGTGTGGTTGTGAACAATAAAGACTCTATGGCATGGACTCTGGTGTTGCGTTCATAACTTATTCCATACAATAGTGGCAAAGACTGAGGGGTCAGTTTTGACACTACAGTTTAAATACTCTTTTGAAATTTGTCTCAATGTATAAGGGTTAGAAGTAACAAAATCATTGTTGCAACATTGTAACAAAGTTAACATTTCAAAATTGAAATACAGTCTGAATTGATTTTGTAATTAGAAATATTAAAACTGAATATTAACTGATAAAATTGCATCAACAGACGCAGTCATTGAGAGATGAAAATGTATCAAAACTGACATTAGTTTACGAGGAGCACAAGGCTGGCTGGACTGGTGTTTTGCGAAAGGGGGATGGCTTGACCGTAGTAAGGTCGCTCTGTTGTTCATTCGTTTGTGCTTCACATTTCCTTATATCATTGAGGTCATTCTTTACTGATGTACCCAAACCACAAACATAAAATAATCAGATGTGAGACAAAAGACAAAATTACAAACATGTAGGGGAGCGTGGGGTAAATTGAGCAATTTTTTGCTCAAGTGGTCTTTGTGCCAAGCCAATAGAAAGCAGATGTACAATGAAAATATATATTTAAGGATGTGTCCTATAAGATGAAACTATTAAAATTTATCTCTGACATAGATTTTGAAAATATGGACTCTCAAAAATAAGTGGTCATGTGGTTCAAATTGCCCCAAGTATGGGGCTGAGTCTCACCACCAGGGAGTAAGCTGGCCATCACCAATTAAAACCCCTGAGTATAGCATTTAAATTTACTAGACATCTCTGTGATTTATAAATAAATATTTTCAAATGTTTAAAGGAATATTTAATTTTCAAATGTAAATGCCAATACAAGCAATACAATATTTACTTTTGACCCGTGGCCCACTGTGATGTTTTAATCTTTAGTTGCCAAAGGAAAATAAGTTTCCCTGATCCCTAATTTAGTTGTGAATTGTAAATGACTTTGGAAGAAAATGTGTAAAGAAGCAATTGCATTACGTTTGTCATTACTTCTGTCCACTTTCATGCAGACATCTTTAGCCCATAATGTCAAACAATAATGTCTCCTGGTTATAATGAGGGGTGTGACGCAGCTGGCCGTTAGCGGTTGGAGTAGTGAGGAGATAAATGTCAGACAGAGGCAAAATGGCGTGGTCCACAAATTTTTCTTTTCAATTTTCCATTTCTGCAAAATAAAGGGCAGTAGCCAATCGCAGCGATCGCTCCATGGTTTCTCCAGCAGCAAAACAATCAGACACAGAAGAACCCCCCAATGATTGAACAAGGCGCCTTAAATACCTTCTTTGCTAACTGGATCATACCACTAAAACCCACATGGAATAACCTATTAACATTAGCCTTCATAAAACTAAGTTAAATCCTCCATCCACCTAAACCATAACCCTAGACTATAAACAACCCAAATATGTATTTAAAACCTTACACAATACACCCATGTAAGCTAAAACCAATAAAACACTTAACCCTGTTACCCCTACACCTTCCCTTGACTTGGTCCAGGGTGTGTGTGTTACTGTTTCACACACCTGAAACAGTAAAAATACCTTCACACACCCACATAACACATATTGCACCTAAATAGTTTTGGTTCTAATGTCTCTCTTTTTTTTCCAGGGCTGAGCATAAACCAATCAAAGGACTCCATATCAACTGGATCCTCAACAGAAAGACAACTCAATAAATACATTTTTAAAACCAAATTGTGTGCAATCCTTTCCTTACTGGCATGTGCAAAGTACTGTTGTTTAAAGTGTGTGCTTTTACAGTGTATAAAATTATAAAGTGCAAGAGTGCCATGTTAGTGTTTTTTTCCAGGTAACAAACTGGCTGTTTGTTACAGGGGGAAATTTAATGAAGTTGCTGATATTCAATTGAGGACACTAAAACAACCATGTGATGAACTGGAAAGTGACATACTCTATGCACAACATAATTTAGCTTCAGTTCCTCATGGTTTCTTGGCTTGGACAACTTACTCCAATACATGTGGCTCACTTTACCTCACCGCCTCCATTTTAGATAAAACAAACTAGCTTACTTATTCAGGATAATTAGCTAAAATATTTTCATGGCTTGACACAGGAGGGCAGCATTGTACAGCCTGCCGGAAGTCATTAGAAGAAGGCAATTCCGGTTATGTCAGAGACGCAACATGGCGGCCTTTCTCAGCGTTAAGTCTGATATGCTCCGAAGGACTCTCCAAACAGCGTTCAGGGTTCACCAGCGGACGCCACTCTCCCCTTTAACCACGGTCGGACTTCGGCTTGTATCTGCTGCTGTTCCAGGAGACAAAAAGCAAGTGATATCGGAGTCTACAGAGGAATACAAGTTTGTAGAGCGGCTAATTCCACCAACACGGGTCCCAACCCCGCCTCACCACGCCGCCCCAACACCGTCAGGCTGGATTCCTCCAGCTACTACACCGCCTGCTCTCCCCTACATGATCCGCCGCTCCCGTATGCACAACATCCCGGTTTACTCAGACCTGACCCACGGAAACCGCAAAATGACCCTTGTGCGGAAAGTGGAAGGTGACATTTGGGCTCTTGAGAAGGACGTAAAGCAGTATCTGAAAGAAGTTACAGGGAAAGAGCTGCCAACACAGGTGAATGAAGTCACCATGACAATAAAGATCAAAGGACATTTTGACAAAGAGCTGAAGGAATGGATGGCGAAAAAAGGCTTTTAGCTTATCTGCTTCAGATGACTGTCAGACTCCTATAAAGACTGCATTTTTTATATTGCGACAACACACAGTTGGAAGAATTGTCCTGAGCCAACGGGGAGACTTAAAACGCATGTTCCTGGATTGATATTTAAAAAGTAACAAATAATGGCTTGTGACGTATTTGTATATGAATACATTAAAATAAATATACTTAGCCTGTCTGATGAACTGAGATTAAGCCTCTGTATGCTGTCATTTTATATCCACCTGCTGCTTTATAGACATTTGACTGGTCAGAATATTTTGAACCACATTTCCCATTAAAAATGTGTCTGTTCACATAAAAGAAGCAAGTTTACTGTACTGAGGGCAATGTAAGTAAATGTGAGCAGTGCAATTAAAAGGTTAATACAATTACAACACAAGCTCAAATGGAGAGATTAATGTCTTAACATTTATTTAAGTATTTAATTTGAATAAAGTATCAAGTGTCAGCACAACACTATATAAAACATTTTAAGAATTCAGCTAAAGCAATAGTACATAATTTTCCAGATTTGCACACTTTGGAGGTCTAATGCAACTTATCTATAGAAGATGTGTGGAGACTGGGATGGGATTGTGAAATATATGGTGATTTGGGCACACTGTTTTTCCATGTTGAGAAATAACCATAATGTGGTTAAACTGGTAAAAATACATTACAATGGTTATATTTTTAGGGTATTGGTGATGTATAAAACAAAAACAATGATGTCATGTGATTCAATTCTTAGGGGTGAAGCAGGTAAAGAAAATTTCTGTAGCGTCTCGTAAGCTCCTTCAACAGTTCAGCTGGGAGAAAGAAAGCAATAAGACACATTACAACCACCATTTAATTTTTGTGGTATATTTTCACTATGTCCATGAGAAAGTCCAAATTTACTTACGCAATGTGTGCTTTTCACCTCTACTCCAGTAACGAGGCTGTGTTTGCAGTTGACCTACTTCCTCAGTCATGGACACAGATGCTTCTGAGAGTTCTTTTATCATCTCCAGCTCCTAAAAAACAAACATGAAAATAACTTATATTTCACAAGTTTTTTTTTACAAATTTTATTTCTACATGTTGCTTGAAATTAGATTACCGTATTGCAGGCCAACAGCAATTGGTATACTCGCTGAAAAATACCCGTCCCTGTGCTGAAGTTGGGGGGATCTCTGTTGCAATATGTTTTTAAGTCTGTTTGATAAATATGACTGAAAGTAGCCATTAACTGTTGAAGGTCACCAGATGCCACACGTAACGCACTTGACGAGAAAACGCCAGGACTCTGCTCCTCTTTCAAAAATTCACACTAGAAAGAATTAAAATAAACATTAGATTTTTGACTAGAACTAAGTAAAGCTATTTAATACAGTGATTAAATTAAGTCATACAAGCATCCTACCTCTCTCTGCAACTGCTCTAAAGCGGTCTGTGTTAATTGAAGAAGAGCAGTGATATCAGTAGCATCTTCCTTGTCTGATTTTTGAGAGGATGATTTTGTTCCCTTATGCAAAGCCCTGGAACATAAAAAGCAGAAATGTTGCATTATAAAGTTTCAGTGATCTAATAAACAAGCCCTGTATGAAAAAATAACAATTATGAAGATTAAACAAAACATGTTTGCCAGAGAGCATACATACTTTATGTGTGCTGGCCATGGGTCAAGTGTGGGTTTTAGCATTTGTGTGAGATTGACCAGATTCTCTGGAGCATAGAGTTCATTGAGTAGCATCTCTTTATCTGTTTTGTATTCATCTGAATTCCTGCAGGCTGGGACTACACTTAAAAGATCCTTCAGAAACTGTAACTGTCTGAGAGGACTCTGACCACCCTAAAAAAGAGTTGGTAAGTAAATAAAAAAAAAAAAATCAAACATTAATTTCTCAGACAAGAATTGCGTTTAAGTTCTTACCTGGATAAGATCCAAGTCATTGGCTTTGCATAACATTAGCTCTTGTCCAAGCAAAGCCATCTCTGGTTAAAAAAAAAACATTCAAATGAGAAAAAAAAAATTTTAAACATTAAACCAGAAGGTCTATGTGGCATTTATTTGTTTTGCCACATAGGTGAGGTTAATATAGTTACCTTTTGTCAAAATGTCAGGCTCTTTGGCTGAAATTGCCTTGGAATTGGCAAAGTTTGGGTTGACACTGTAAAGTGACAAGGAAAATATTGTATGTATACATTGGTAAATAAAGCCGTGTCATGTGCAGGATTTTTACCAGCTACAGATCCATGCCAATATGTCTGTGCGGTGCTGAGAAGGAGTGCACAGCAGCTGCAACATACTTTCTGCCTCTTGCAGGAAAAGACCTTCCACCAAAGGACAGGACGCGCTCTTAAAAATACAATCAATAAAAAGATAGACAATCAAATGCTGTACTGCAATAAAAAAAAAACGATTTGGCTACTGTCGTGTCTCTTAAAGATATACAAGGAGAAGATACGAAAAGTTTAAACTTCATTTAAAGCACGCCTCCGTGCTCAAAACGTTGGTTGTGTAAATTAACTAAAGTGGATTCACGTAGGTTATAGATATATGATTTAGACTTTTTATTTTACCTGTAATAAACTGTAGATATGATGTGCGAGTTGTTTTTCTTTCAATGCGCCCGCCATTTCTAAACAAATAACAGTCGGCGAGATATGACGTTTAAGCGTGAAGGCGCAGATAATTTAAGTCATTTCCTGGACACGCACGATACAGTCAGTATCTAAAAGAAAAACGTGAATATTTTTGGCCGCCCCACGAATAGACGTTTGACTGGACTTTAAAAGAAGAGTGTCGTAAAAAGAAGCGAGCTTTTGAAGCTTTTGTGTGAAGCTAAACAAGCTTTCATTGGGAGGTCGTCGTAAGCTTCCTCCAGTAGCCGTTTAAATGAAGAAAAAAAGCCAGGAGAAAAACCGCCATGTGGTGGCATGGATCAACAAAGCAGAGTGGGATCAAGTGTTGGAGTATCTTTACTCCAATGATACGTCCTTGCAGAAGTACGCTCTCCAGAGAATCTCAGCTTGGAAAAGTAGATATGCCAACAACACACCCATCGCAGTCGAGTGCACCGCGGATCTGGTGAGATGTCAAGTGCTGGACAAGTCAGGGCAGTTAGATGGACATGACATAGTCCTACTGTACGGGACTGCACTGGTAAGGTTTGTTAATCTGATCACTGAACGGAAGCAGGGGAGAGTGGCTCGACCACTTAGAAGACTGGCTGGAAATCTGAATATCCCAGAGTGGATTGTGGATCTAAGGCACGATTTTACTCATAGAAAGATACCTAACCTTAATTGGTGTCGAAAGGGGTGTAAAGTAGTTCTGGAGTGGCTCCAACAGGAGTACTGGTCCCGACAGCTAGGAGGAAACAACAATGGAGGCTGGGAATCACAGTCAGATGGTGAAGATGAGGATGCTGAGTTAAAAGGTCAAGATGATGGTCTTTTTGCAAGACAAAAAGAGATGGAGGCATACAAGAAAGCACGTGAACTTTTGATATCATACGAAAAGGAGCAGTACCAGGTCTTTGATGGGGTTAGTGAGAGTAAAGAAAAGAGCATGTGGCCGGCCCCTTTTGCAGAAATGAGCTGGATACTTGCAGAGATTAAGCAGTTTGCTTTAGAGTCAAGTGATTTATTGGTTGATGTGCTGTTGGAAGATGGTTTTCTTGTGCCTACTGCTGAACAGCTGGAAACATTAGGCTATAGAGCTTCTGCCAACACAAATCTCACATCCCCTCAAATCCCTCAACCATTCTTGCGTTTTTGGCTGCCTCTGTTAAAGATGCTCAACTCCCCAGCATTTATTCATTTGATTCTTGAGAAGCTCTTTGTTGAGCTAAAACTACTTTTTGCAGAGGACAAAGATCACAGAGCTTACTACATTTCTGCTTGGATCTCAGAAGTCATCCTATGTAACAGCAAAAAATGTGATTACCATTTTGAGACAAAGGGGCAAAGAAAGGCCCGAATGAAGGACAGGATTTTTGTGAACCGCATCGAGCTGAGGTGGCAGCAGCTGCTTACTGCATGCTTAGATGCTCCATGTGCTAGCACACCACACTTGCTTAAGTTAATCCTAGATGATATGGAGCATTGCCTTTCTGTGGACACTCAAGAGAAGCTGCTCATGCTCTGCTCCATCTACACACAGACCCCACACTTAGACACGTCTTCTGCAAAGAAAGAACAGCCAATTTACACGCTGGAGAGTTTGCATGAGAAGCTGCAGCACTCAAAACGTTGGCAAACCAAAGTGGATACTGAAAGAAGTGGCTCTTCTCGGGACAGCAAATTAGCAGACACTGACTCCGATAAAGCAAGATTGCTTAGAGGTTCTCCGTGGCAGGTGTGTACCGATAAAGTACTGTGGAAGAACTATCCTCTTGGTAAAGTGCCTGGACAGTCAGATGACCCATCGTGTCTCATGCTGGACAACTACTCGACAATGACAATCTTTGACCAACCAGTCGAGATGGAGGACACTCAACACAATGTCCCTAGAGCACCAGCATCAGTGAGATCAGCAGATGGCCTTGTTTGGAACCACAGTGATGTTAGCAAACTGAAGTCTGGCCTTAAACTTTTTTGAGACTTTTTTCAGTGCTGTATATGTGCATACTTATTATTAAGCTCTGTACTTCTGTATAGTTTTGACATTTCAACACCAACTGCTAGGCTTTAACTCTACTTAACTGGAAGTGTGACAGATTTTAGCACATTTAATTTGAAAATTGGCTTTCTTTTCTTTTTTTTTTGTGATTTGGTTAAAAATGACCACTGTTCATTGTATCTTGGAACATGTAATTGTATATTATTGTAAACAAAGTAAAAGACTTGTCCTGAAATGATAACCCTTGTATTTTTGTAAACATTTAACAGAGTTGTTTTAGTAATTCTGCAGGTCCTGTAAAGGAAGTGGTATTAGTATGAGCATAATTCAACTATATGGCGTCACTTTGCACTTTCTCCATTTCAGTATAAATCTGTTGATCCTTTAGTATAATTTCTTTATTTTTAGTGATATCATCTTACCAGTGTAAATATTAAAGTAAAGCTTAAGTAAAAAAGAAAGAATAAATCAATAAATAAGGGGTGACCAAAAGACCCACCCTTGGTATTAAACGTACAAAAACAAGCATCTACAATGACATAAAGAACTAGAAAATAAAAGCTAAGACAAAAATTTCAGTTAAATGTATAATCTAAAAAAAAAAAAAAAGTTATACGCACACAATGTCCTATCATGTCTTCTGCCCTTCTGCCACAGTAATGATGGTGGCAGTAGAGTGCACCCAAAGTTATTTTTTTTCCAACGGCCAGAAACAACAACAGAAGAAAAGGGTAGACACGGGAGCTAGTTGAACGTCGTTGTTTGTACTTAGACACAGCTACAAAGTTTGTACCTTTTTTTTTCTCTCTCTCTTTTTACCGTCTTACATCTGCACAGAAGATATTGGACAAATAAAGCATATAGATCAAGGGCTACGTTTTGCCCGGTCCTTGTTGAAGCTTCCTCTCGGTAAGTAAAATATGCTGCGTCACGCGGATGTTCCAGTTTGGCGCCTCGTGTCTTTTGTTTTTACCAGAAATACCACGGACAGGGTGTTTAGCTGATGAATTGATGAAATTTTACGATTTGTGCGTGTAAAATGTCTTTTAGTTTAGTCTGGTTACACACGGACTTTCTGCAAACACGGGAACGCGAATGAGCGGCAGTTAGGCCTTTGTTGGCTTTTTATGTCCTAAAAGATCAAATCTGGCTAACAGAAACTTCATGCAGTTCATGCACGTTTTTATTTAAATAAAACACTTCAAATAACTTTTCTTTATTACTACTACTACTACAGATATTGTCTATGCATATCTGTTGGCGAATGCTATTGGGCCTAGATTAAAGGCAGCAGCCTGAGACGTTTGACGTACGTTTTGCTAACACACAGCATTAGCAGGACGGAGCTCAAGACTGCAGCACCTTTCCATTTAAATTTTACCTTAGTTAGCGTAAATCAAGTCAATGTATTATAATTGGATGCCACGTAAATTAACATTTTAACAATTGCAATGTCACTAAACGCTAAACGTTTGTGTCTTCAGGTAGGACATTTCTAGTAAGAGGTGAACGCCTTTTCAAGAGAATCATCATGATCACAAGAAGAAGGGGCCGCATGACCAACAACTGTGAGGAGCTGCCTGTAGAGATGGAAGTTGTTAGTACCTGTGTGAATGACCTCCCCAGTCCATCAGAGCCTGACCCTGGTGAAGACATAGACACAGCATCATTAGAGCTAGATGAGCTATTTGGCATTGATGACTTTAAATGGACATTAGAAAGAGATTCAGCCTACCCTCTCTTTGATATGGAATTGGCTGAACTAGGCGTTTACACTAGCAAAGAGCAAGACTCCGGGATTGAAGCTTCGTCGGCCTCGTCTCCAGAGAGAAGATCGTCTGGTTTCAGGATAAGGAACCAACAGAGTCTCTCAGGCCATATCAATAAAAATGCCATTGCTGCCAGATTGAATCGGCTAAAGAAGAAGGAATATGTCAGCAGTCTGGAGAAGAAAGTCACTGGTCTATCATCAGAAAATAATGTTCTTAAACAGGAAAACTCGCAGCTGACCAAAAGAGTAGAGGAGCTTGAAGATGAAACCAGGTACCTGAGGGCTGTGCTGGCCAATGAGAGCATGTTAGCCCAGCTCCTGTCCAGATTGAGCGGTGTGAATGGGATGAAATTATCTTCCTCGCTTTTCCAGGGCCCCAACTCGAATGACCATGACTATGCTCTCCCGAGGAAACGGGTGAAAGTGGAGGAGAAAGAGACATCTGGCGGTGTGTGTCTACATGTGGACAAGAATCACGTCTCAGTGGAGTTCTGCACCAAGTGTGCAGATAGAGCAAGCACAGCACTTAAAATGTAGGGTCAAGTACTTACTGTATCTCTTTAAGATATTGAGACTGAACTTTATGACTCAGTAGACTGAGCTTTTTGAAGAACACTGTTGTAGTTAAGATATCAGAAAACATCTGAATGTGCATGTATTTCTGTGATGAGATTTAAGTACACGTTACTGCTAAATCTTGTTGACAGTTTCTTCTAGGTAATGGTTGATCTTCCAAGCGAGATGAGTGGCTTTCTGAACACCTTTTCCGGCCTGGCTCCATGGTAAGGATCGGAACAAGAAGACTTTTTTTTTTTTTCCAAAGGCCTAAGATGTTCATCAGTGAGCTTAGTACTTTTAATTGTATACAGCTATTGTTAATGGATTTTGATAAAAATTTGTTGAGTTTAAAACTATTTCATAGTTATTGAAATAAGAAATAGTCAGTGTGGTTTAAAATAGTACTCATATGATAATGGTGAAGGTCCACAAAGAGCAATATTTTAGATATATTTCAAATGGATTAAGTTGAAACAAATGTAACAAATTCAAAAGATACATTTATTTACATATATACTTTATTTTTTGTCAATGAGTCTCTTTGTGAACCAGCACCAGTTTAAAAAAGAATACTTTTCATTTAGCGCCACCTATTTTTCTTTATGCTAAAGTGGAAGCTGGTGGAAGTTGAAGAGGGCTGGACAAGCTGCCGGCAACGTGGCCTGGTATTTTGTTAAAGGTAGTATCGGTATCAAATGGTATTTGTGATCATATTTTTCTTTTACATAGCACATATGTCAGAGTTGACTACAGCTGCTCCGTTATTCAGAGCAACTATAATTTTTTGTATATATTAATTGGAATGTATTTGAATGTATTCATATACTTCCAAAATGACTTTGTGTAAGACAGTGAAATTTCCATTCTAATTGTATTATTATGTATATAATTTTGACTAATGTTTGAAACATGGTTGCTGGGAAATGTCAACAAATAAATATTTTGATTATGTTTCAGTAACAAATAGACTGTTCTTTGCTTTTGATATTAATGCTTCTCCTTTTCTCTTTCTGAACAGCAAGCTCTCTGCCGATAAAGATCTAACTTATCCTGAACAGTTGGGTCAAGTCTGGTAAAGATCACAGAAAGAGGGGCTGCTGGGATGAAATAATCAATCCAACTGTAACAATTTCAGTCCAGTCACCACACATTTTATCTATTTTTTTCAGAATATTTTTCATACATACATACTGTATAAAAGCAAAAGAACATCCCCAAATCTTCCACAAAGTATTAAAGGAACTGTTCAAAACAGCTTTGGAAATCTAATGCTTGCTGATAGTACAAGCAGGCTAAAACTCTCCTCCTCACACTTAAATATTTAAAGTAAAATCATACATTATACTATGGAAAGGGGTTAACATCTATTTTACTACAGTTGGCAATAAGCAGGAGCTTATTTAGCACTCACTTAACCTTTTTTAAAAATGAATTACAGTGAGTGATCTTGTATACTGTAGAATTAGCCTATAGCATAGGTTAGGTTTATTTTGACATGTCAGTCTAATTTACATGCTATTTCAGTTCAGGCTCATGATTCCAGTTTGATCACCATGCAAAATTGTGGAGAACATTTAGCCTAGTCCAGGGCACGCTTAAGATCAGGCTTAGCCCAAGATTTGTAATTTGGGGCTCTTTTATTGCAGTTAACTGGAAAATCCCGCATTTTACAAGCGCCAATTTAATGTTTAACTATTAATACCATAACTAAAATATTAACCCAGCTAAAGAATTACTAAATCAATTATGGTCTGCATGAGATGTACAAGAATGTTTGATTTTAAAATGTATAGTCTTAAATGTCTCATTTTACATTACATACTTTCCCACAGTGTTACTTGTTCTGCGGAAGCTGATTTATTGGAGGACAAAGTAAGGAATTTATTAGTGTATATTAAAAGGAAAAAAAAATTCTGCAGGTTATGTGCCTCATTGCACTTCGTGATGGTAAAGATGTACGTGGAGGTGGGTGTTTTCTCTCTGTGCGTTTAAGTCTGACTGGCATTAGCTCTTGGACTAGTGTTCTCTCAGATTGTCGACAAACTGCAGCAACTCTTTGCTTCAGAAGGGCAGGTGTATAAAATCAGTCTTTTTGCATAAAGCCTAAAATTAAAATGCAACATCATTAGTGGAGAATTACAGGCATGGATTGCATGAAATTACCAGAGAAATGTACTTTATTATTATTCACATCAAATGCACACAGCCACTTTCATTAGCCTCTGTCCTTGGTGAGTTAAATTACCTAAAAACTAAAGCATGAAGGGTTTATACAGTATCCTTAACAGTGGCTGCGTGAGATGGGTCCATTGAGTCATGAGAAATGTTGTCTTGTTTATCCCAGGTGAGGCACCAAAGTGGGATCATAATGGAAAATGGTGACAGATGAGGTGGCGATGATGTTGCCGACTCGGAGTCTGCGCTCTCAGGCCGCTTTGGTATTTTTATTGCGACACTGCCACCTGCTGCTGGGAATTTCGCACAGCACTCGTCCAGGTTCGCGTTAGACCACAAATTGTACATAACGGTGTCTGTAAATAAACGATGTACATTATTTTTTTTCTGCGTGGCAGCAAACAAAATACTGAAGGTAAAGAGATAAAATGACGACAGTTACTTGCACTACCAACTGAGAAATTTAAATACTACACTTCCATTCAATTGAACCTGTCAGTTTTTAATCAATACATGTATTCTTAAATGTGCGCTGGATTGTGATCTGATATTGAGCGCTTGAGTCAAACAACTCGATTAAGAACAGACCAAACCCAACATTCAACCGTTCTATACTTTGTTTAATGTGTATTCTTGCTGTTAATACTTGCCTGGTTAAGTCCTCCATTAAAACCATCATCATCATAATCAGTATATCATAATCAGTATATCATAGTACAACAAAAGTAGTACATGGTACAAGTCATCAATGAACAACCGGCTAAATAAAGGTAGGCTTATAGGTAGGGTGACTATTGGTCCCTATTTAACATGCTCTGCTCTGTCCCATGTCCCAACAAATATCTTTGAAAACACTGTGTCCCATGTTTGAACAGACCCTGTCCCCAGTGTCCCTATTTGAATAAATACCCATTACATTTAGCAGACGGTCTTGGTTCTTTGGGTCTTTTTAATTATTTAGTCACTTTTAAGCACCCTGCAATTCTTGTTTTGTGTTTGAAGTGTCCCAGTTTAGAAATGTGGTCACCCTACCTATAGGTAAAATAATCAAATTGCATTTACATGTCAGTAGTAATGGATCCCTTAATTGTGTTGCACGACGGATTTAGGCCAAACTTAATCTGAGCAGTGGCTCTGTGTTAGAGCGGTTGTCTCTCAACTGTGGTTGTGTCGTTGGGCAAGACATTTAACCTAGTGAATAGAAACTTAATGTAAGTCGCTTTGGATTAAAGCATCTGCTAAATGTAAACAATTCTTTGATGTTAAGGCTAGCTAATGCGCTGGCCTGGATGTGACTCATCGGTATCTCTTTTTATATAGGCTGGTCCATAGAGAGTCGGTTAAACTAGCCAAAATTGTTAGTTAGTTAAACAAAAAAATTAAAAACACAGCTTGACCGCTCACGATGTTATAAAATATCGTTACTTGCATACTAAATAAACTACTCGTAGGGTATATCGGTATACACCGAGTCTGCAGCTTCATGCTTCTCCGAAAAAGCCTGTTGCAAGGGAAGTCTGCCACCTAGCGGCTGATGTGGACACTGCATGGTAAATGCCGTATCAAGCTCCACAAATCTAAGCCAGATATTTATGACCAGTCTATTTTACAAGAATAACACATGTTCGTAATAATTGAGTAGGCAATCAAAGGTTGGATTTATATTACCCGCTTAATGTAATATATACATTGAACAAATAACACAAGACCACACATACTTTGTCAAAGTTATTATTGTAGAATACTTTGATGTATTGTTTTCTTTCATACAGACAAAAGGTGTTGGAGTTAATTCCCATTAAATTCTCTTAGATTTTCATACAGATTTAGTCTACAGTATACAGGTGTGTTCTTTCTCATATATAGATATTTATTCGCTTAAATAACAGGCAGATTACTCTTTAATATATTCAATAGTCTTTGTTTTCCTTTTTTTTTTTTTGGTCTTTTCATTTTAGCATTTAAGGCTGTATTTTCTGTCAATAGAACAGCACTGTTTTGTGCATTAAGGGGGACCATCCACACGCAATATTTACAACAGTATGTATAATGAATAATGTAAAATCATCTTGTCTTTCTACCACAATATGGCAGTAAAATACTACTTGGAGCAGATCTAAAAGAGCAGCCTAAACAGTGCATACTCCTGGATGCATTGCACTTCTGCAGTCTCTAGCTCTGCATCATTCGTTACGTCTTATTTCTTCCTGTGTCCCCATTTTGTTCAGCCTTTTAGACAGTAATGAGGTACATTAGTATCTCCAGTTCATATTTACATAGTGTCTCTGGTCTTAAGAGACTAAACATCTCCATACCTCTACACACTGCACAGGGGCTGTTCAATGGACAGAAAACACAGCCCTCAGAATATGCTCAGGAGAATGTGCAACTGTCTTTTTCCATCAGTGGGAGCTCTGGTGGAGAAAATCAATAATTATAATATACAAGCGCTTCCATTTTGTTGTTCCTCTCTTTACAAAAAGCAGGATTGAAATAAACAAACATAAAAAATAATGTAACAGGAACATAGTACCTGTAAATCAAAGATGCACATGTGCACATAAGGGCGGTCTGTACAGTAGTGGTGCTGTTGTATAATTTATAATTTTGATAAATATAGTATATTCTTTATTATCACATTGTGTTTGCCTTCTATGAATTTGTCTCATAACATTATGATGTAACATCGCTGGACAGATGGACACTGACAGCTGGACCTAGACAGTCAACTTTACACCGATTATCTGCCTGTTTGTATCCTCGTGTGTCTGTGTTAGTAGGTGCGCAAGCGTATTGTAGACTGCAGAAAGCATTGACAGTTGTGTGACAGGTGCTGAAATATAATAGGCTAGACTTGAACAGGAGTGTATGCAGGCTATGTGTGAGAGTAAGAGGGTACATATGAAAAGATTGCTTATAGCACAGAGCAGTGATAGTAGCCTAAATGATTTACCAACACATAAAAAATGACATTAATGATACCAAGTGCATGCTTCAAAACAGACAGACCAATACAATATCACTACTACGCTTACTCTGGTAAATCAGGTAAGGGTAGTGACGATGATGATGAGCATTCAAGAAGACAGTTCTGTACAGGTAAGGGTGTTCCCAGAAAGCCCTGCGCACATCCTGAAACAACTAGCAGGACAGACATGTTCTCATCATTTGCATGGGTTACAACCCTGTTATGCTTCAGTTCTCCTGTGCCTGGGTACAGGTGTCAACATGGCAGTCTGTTGCATAGTCTGCCTGTGACTTTCTCTGGTGTTGGGACCAGTTGATAACAGGGAAGTAAAAGGACAACTGAAGAAAGGGGTTAAGGGAAGAGATGAGGGGGAAAAAAGAGAGAGCTCCAGGTTTGCATTGCATTGCAGTCGTGCTCCGAGGCAACATGAAGTCAGCCGTTCACCCACACCAAGTGCAACATGGGATACAGGAGGGCACTCTCACACCCATGGAATGTGATGTTTGGAATGTATGTTCTATGGAATGTTAAGGTGGGACTCATGGTGACAGTGGAATGTGATGGGACATGATCACTGCAGATGTTTTCATGTGGATGGAAAAAGGGTTTCAGTGAGTTAGTCTATTTTAAATTATCCCTTTACTGACTTAAAAATATTAGTCAATGAAGTAGGCCTATATTGTAATGATGCAAATTACACATCTTTGACGAGGCCATTGGCCATTCCTAATAAAAGAGAACGTGATCTGCAAACTTCATAATAGTATATGTGATTGTGAAGTAGTTGGAGGCAGAAAAAAAAACTAATACAAAAATTATACATGTGTCCACTATATAAATGGCCATGAGTGGATGGATATTTGAGTGAGTGCATTTAAGTTTAAAGGGCCATCGCCTGTGCATTATGTGATTGATGGCATTTAAAGGGTTTAATGCTTCGCAAGCATCCAGCTTTTATACAAAAAAAGCTGACACACCCATTGACATAGGACCTTAGGAGACAGGACGTGCAAAGTGACATGAGAACTACAAAATGGACTGAGGAACAGCAAGAGAGAAGATGTTTTGGTAACAATGAAGAAACTAAACGTGGACTTAATCCTTGGGTTTGCCTGTGATGTAGTCCATTATTACAATCCCTACAGTAAAATATGTAAATAAAAAGGCTGCAGGGGAAGGAACATATACATCAGAAGTTGTCAAAACAATGGTAGACCCCACACACTGTATCATCTCAAAGCAGTGTTACAGGTTGCTTATGGTTGGCCTTCAAGAACAGGTGAACGGAAATAAAGAAATAACAGTGATGAACATGAATAGTTACTGTATGTTGTTGCTTCCTGAACATTCAAATATTCTTTACATATATATGTAATAGAATATATATGTATTCCCCTCGAATAGTCTTTGCAGTCATTATAATTACTATTGTTTAAATAAACCTTGTTTGCAATTTTTCTTTTTGTTACATTTTTTTCTGAAGAGACAAGACGATACACATATACACACTGAAAGATAGATTGAAGGGAAAAGAATCTTTTAAAAAGCTTAATGTAAAAACCACAAGCAGAGCGAAAGGGAAAATAAGTAAAACATGACAAAGAAATGAATGAGCACCATTATGTGAATAAATGAGTAGATGGAAAGTCTAGTTAAAGCTTTAACAAAGCATTACTTATATGTTGCAAGCAAAGTAGTGATTTTTAAGTGGCTGTGAATCATAGCTGGGTACATGACAGTGACAGTGAGTATGGTGTCATGACAGGTAGATAATGGGTGGGATATGACAACAACACTAGAAAAGGAACACTGATAGAAACAGAGTCAGCCCCAAAGCCACAAGGCCCTGTTCAGCTAAAGCAGGTGAGAAGAGTGACTTATGTTTTTTGGATCCTAACCATGTCCTTTGCCAACACCTCCCCGAACTCACTGTTGTTCAAGACAATGCAGCATGTGCGGACCAGTGCATGTGTGACAAGTGTGCATGGAGTCAGAGCGGTGGGTTTAAGGGTGGTATCATCTAGGGGAAGGAGAGAGGGGGGTCAGACTGAGAGGACCGGAACAAAGGGTAATGGGAGAGAAGTTGCATTTGTTTCACTGGGAGTTTGCCAGCTCTGGCCATCGTCCACTCCCTTGTGTCTGGTCCTCCCTCGTCCAGTGCTCCCACCTGTTCGACTTGAATGGGAGGTCTGATATGATGAAAATGTCTCATGTTTGTCCATGGGCCTCTCTTCTGCTCCCTATTTGTCCTCTCCCCAAGACTGCATTCCCCTTCTTCCTCTGACCCACTTTCAGCTCAGTTATAAGCAGGTCTCCACGCAGTAGAGGTGGGCCAAATGATGAGGGGCAGTGGGTCTCACTGGCCTGTCCCTGTCTTGATGGTTATTACAGTGTTGATAGTAGTGTTGGTGGTTCAGTAGGGTTATAGCACAGCGTGAACTAATGCTGCTACTGCTGTTGTTGTTATTGTTGTTTCTGTTGCAAGGGGTCACTGGAAGGCTGTACTGGCGGTAAGGGCGCGTTGGGCGGTTGCGGACTGGGGGCTGCTGTTGAGTGGGAGGGGGTGGCGGCTTGCGGAGGGCCGGGTGCAGGTGCTGGTATCTGCTGAGCTCTGATTCGTCGTCCACATCAGTGTCGTCGATCAGTGGGATGTTGTGCATGAGGTCGTTGATTAGAAACTCCGGGTGGGCCATGAAATTGTGGATGGAGTTGCGGGATTCTGGTTTCTCCCGGCCCTCGTACAGTGAACTACGGAATGCTTTCACCACTCGCATCTGCCACAGGAGGAAAAAAAAACAAGACCACAAAAAGGAACAAAGTCAGACATAGGAGAAGCAACAAGAGGTAAGGAAATCCCAGAGACTAATGGACTTGCGTCCTCCAGCAGACAGTCAGATGGACAGTGGCAGACAGACAGGCACTCAGGGCCAGGTGGTAACAATCATTTCAGGGGAAATTGTGGTAAGGCTCTTAGTACAAACCGACTATATGTGGATAAAGTTACTGTTTACAGGCAACTTTATAACATCTAACATCTCTAATGGATGGTTATAGATTATTGTCTCTCTGCTTTAAAACAGTTTCATATGTTTAAGTTAATTGATCCTTTCTCTATAGAAGTAGAATTATGTTCATTCATTTATCTTCTCCTGCCGTTTCCTGTGGAGGGTCACAAGCGTTGGAGCCTATCCCAGCTGCCTGAGGTGGGGTACCTGGATAATTGCCAGTGCTAACACTAAAAAGACATTTGTTTTTATAAAAGCGGATGTATATACAATATTGATTTACTTTACAAACTGTGATTTGAAAAAATTTTAATAAAACATCCCACCTGACCCTGTGTCCAGTGAAAAAAGGTGTTTCAAAATAAGTTGGCTCATGACCTTTTTGTCAGTTCTCTTTCACCAATCAGTCCTCAAAAGACAGAAGCATTCAGGAGCCACAACACAAGTAACACTGAAGCTGCAGCTTTTCACATCACACACAGAGTAAAATATACACTGTATATCTGTGTATATAATGTGCAAAGGCTGTGTGAATAGGATGTGCCAAATAATGCAGTATGTGCGGTGAAAAACACGCTGGATCACATGCAACTCACACAGAGAAAGATGGAGAAGCAGGAACACAGTGTGTTAGTTTAATATACACACATAACTGATAACCCCACACACATGCAAACAGCTGTAAGTGAATGAACTGTTGAGAAGGTTCCACATGTGTAGCTATAAGGCATGGCCTTCAGCATGCATATTTGTCAATCATAGGTGTCTGTTTAAAAGAGCAGATCCCTAACACATCAGCAACAAACAGAGAGTCATCTCTGTGCACTCTCAGACACACACGTGCCGTGTTACATGTGCAGTGGCCATGCAGCAGAGAGAGAAAAGAATGACGACTGAAATGATGCGAATGAAGTTGCTGCAGGATATAAAAAATAGTCTTGCAAAACAGAATGTTGACAACACAAAGAATCAGCAGGTTAGAAGAGTGTGCCATTGGTTAGAATACTGGAAACAGAAGGTGATTGGTTCAAAGGCCTGCACGAAGCACGGGCGTCAGCCCTGTCACACAGAAAGGCAGCCAGGTCATGCTGAATCAGATCGTTGTCACTTGCACTCTCTCTCACACACAGTGAAGTCTATGAGTGCACAAGGTGCTTTATGCAGTGTATGGTGTCTGCGTGCATAAACACATTCCTTTGCTATGGCAGTTGGTCCATGCACCCTTCCCCAAAACCCAAACAGAGGATAAAAGCAGCATGAGCTCAAATGAAACAGAGACAATTCAGTACAAATCTACTGATAGGCACAAGCAGCCAGAGCCGTACATAAAGACAGTTTGGCTGTAATGTGTAATGCCAACTGCAACACCGACTGGGGTGCAAACAGTGGTCATGAAAGGTGGATGTTCAGGCGGCTGAATGGCCTCAGTGCTGCAGTCAGCCAAACAAGTTGAAATCTCTATATATGACTCTGGTAAAATATGATAGACTGACAAACAAATATACAAGCATACAGACGAGCGGTCAAGCAGTAGGTTTAGTGCTTATCTGTTTTTCCAAAGAGCCTGTCAGACAGTAGAAAAACAACTCATGCAGACTGAGAAGGTTTCAGAATGTTACTTTCTCACTGTCAGTGCTTGGTTTGTTTTCATTTTGTCTCAATAGAAGTAAACTTTCGAGTATATAACGCCCACAATGTGACCAGAGATGCCTGGAGGTCAGGGCACTGCTGTGTTACATATTTCTCACTCCCACTCTTTCTCCCCCTCTCTCCCTGCTGGCTTTCAGCAGTGCTTGATGGAAAAACATGATGGTTAAAGTACGAGAGAAAATGGCTCTAAGGTAAAGGCTGCTGTGTGCAAAACAATTGCAGATGAGAAGAAACTGCAACAGAAATACAGAGAGAAGCTGTGAGGTAGATGATGGAGTGGCCCAAATTGTAATAACTGTGACTGAAGCTGTGAGATGGTAGTGAACTAACCTGTTTAATAAGATAATTTCATTAAATGTTTCCCTGTTTGCTAATTACAAAACCTTTGCACAACCAATAAACTGGGACTAGATTTGAGATTTATCTTCCTTTCCCTGTGTTCACTTCTCATTTGTTGGTCTGCATAAAATGACACCAGGCAGACCAGTATGAAATGAAAACAAACTGGATCCGTAGATCGGCTCAAATGGATCACTACAGTCCAGCATAGCTCAGGTGAATGAAAGCATGAAAAAGAAACATTTTAAATGATTTGTTTTCTCGACTAAATACTGTTGCTCACTCTCAATGATCATAGATTTGGTTGTGACCATGGTCAGGCAGGCCATGGTGTGGACGTCAGAACTACGCACATCATACTGCATTGGGGCACAAAGCCAATTCTAAGGGTTAGGTCTGCTTTGCATAATGTCCTGCGGAGTCGAGTAGTGACCCTGAAACTAACAGAGGACACACTGTCTAGATAAATCTATTTACACACAGTTTCATAAACTCTATTACTTATAAAGGTAAATTTACTGTAGCTGCAGCAATGCAGGATATGATAGAATTTGGCTGCCTGGTTAAACTTTGTTTCCCATATTACAGAAAGCCATGGTAAATTTGTGTTATTATACTATAAATGTCCAAAACCTGCCTGCATATAACAAGAAGTGATCAAGAAAATCAAACTGGGGTTACATAAACCTCATAGCTAATGCTTGCTCCTTCATATTCTTTGTTTCTTTTCAAGTATAGTAGTAGACATTTCAGAATATATTAATTAGAGAAACACGAAAAAGCAAGCACTGGAAGCGATTGGACCTCATTTTACTTTGACAATACTTCCCTCCTTCCACACTTTGTTCACTTTAGTCTTTTATTTCAGATGGACTACTTTCAGGTAGATTTTTTAAGTGTTCTTGCATCACATGAGATTTAGACTAAAAAGTGATGGAAAGAAGGATGTGTTTCCAAAGTAACTAGTGGCGTTAAATGCTCACAGTCAACAATGAGGTGATGTCTTGAGCCTCTCTAAATCTGCACCTACAGGTGATTGTGTGAGAAAGGCAACCTTGAATGAAGGACAGAGGAAGGGTGCAAGGAAGGTAAGGAGAAGCAACTGAGGAGGACCAGCAAGACTGACTGATGGGACAATCAAATGAAGAGACAGCTCAAGCTTACACAGGCAGGCACAGCCACAAGCAGTGCTACACACTTTTACAGACACACAAATGCATCGTCACAAACGCTCCGGAGTCAGACTGCAGAATATGTCAGCAAGTCCACATGCACGCACTCACAAATGCAGACACACGCAGAACTGACATACAATAAATAAAAAAATCATGAGGGGTCTAAAAAGGAGATGAATGGATGACAAAAAGGGATGAGGTCAAGGACAAAGATACAAAAACAGAAAAGAAAAATTATAATCTACAAAAGAAACCTTATCGGTACGCTACACAAGAGGCTGTATTTAGATTTGTTACAATCTAAATACCTTTAAGGTGTCTACAAATGAACAACTCTATTTATGAACAACAATTAGAACACATTTCACAGAATATCTCTGTTGACTTCAGTCACAGGAAACCTGCAATCGCTCATAAATACAAAAGAAAGAGGAGAAAGAGGAGAAAGGGATGACCCAATTTTAAAGAAAGGAAGGAAAATGCTCAACAGAGTGAAGAAGAGATTTTGGAGACACCAGGAGACGATTGCCAAACTTCACCAGAGCTGGAAATACTGTTACAGAAATAACCATTTAACAATTACACCACTGAACAAAAGTGATAGACCAGTAGAAACAGGAAAAGAAAGCAAGAACAATGAGGGAAAGGGCAGCTCTTAACTCCAGATAACAGTTGGATACAGCAGTGTGTCATGGGCCTTTTATACTCGAAGGTTTACAGTTTAGAGAATTACAGAAGCCTCATCAAATCTATTTAGTGAGAAATTATATCAGTGAAATGCAGTGTTTAAAAGGCTACTGTCAATGTTAAATAATAAAAGTATTTATACTGGAATAAATACACCTTTTAAATGTTCAACCACGCTTGACCTCATTCACAGACATGTAATAAGACCTAGTGCAAGAGGGGTGGCCATTGCTCTCTTATAAACAAATAAGTCCAGATGCTTTTGGTTTGTTGGCTCAATTTTTAACCATCAAGATGAATTATTTTTTATCATCTTAAGAGCAGACAATTGACATACAGAGAGAGAAACAGCAACCACCTCCTGCACCAACTAACACTCAACAAACAAAATCAACTCTGGGGTGCAACCAGGCTGAATGTGGACCAGACCAGAACAGGCCAGAACGGACTGTCTCACAGCCGGTCAGGGCTGGGTGCTGTTTAGAAGGGAGACTAGAGAAAAAATAGAGGAGACATTGCACACACACGAGCAGCGAGCGAGCCAGAGGGGACACAACCAGAGTAATACCGCAGTCCACGTGCCGTGCACCAGTGTCAATGAGTGTTAGTGTGACTCGACTGGCTGCAGGTGTTTATGAAGGTTTATATGTTCAGCGATATGTACTGTATGTGTGTACATGCTTTCGGCGGACTCACTCCCGGGAGCTGGGCTGGTATTGGCTGTTGCAGTGGAGAGAGCTACGTGAGAGGGGGTAGAGATAGTGTTTACGTCGTGGAGCTGACTGAGCACAGAGGAGCGCCTTCTCACCGCTCCCTGAAATGAACCACTTCGCTTGAACGTGCTCACTACCTCCATCTGTAGGACAGAGACAAAACAGCAGCACTCAGTGAGAGCAACAAAACGTCTATTTGGATGTGTCCTTGTGGTGTCATCCCATGTGCCAACAGTGTAAATCTGCATTGGTGTTTTTTTTTTTGTACTTTTTGATATTATTGATGATTTCTGAATTAGTGAGTATTTGCAAGTGTTGTCTGCATACTGAGAGCCAACCTGAGAACTTCCACTTAACGCAAAGACAGGCACTTAGTCTGGACTGCCCCTATAAGAGGCTGTTAGCAGTTGTTGTTGTTGCTCCTTTGCTGCCTTTACATCTATTCTTACATAAAGCCGCGTGAGAAAGAATAAATTAAAGTCATCGAGCACATACTACTGCGTGAGTATGAGTATGGCTAAACACAGACCCTCACTGCATCTATTTAGTCAAATGACATATCTGTAAATGAAGTATTGGTAATGCATTCCATAATGTTTGAGACAAATCTGTTAGGTTCTATGGAGAGAGAAAAAAACACATAAATTAATTAAAAATGTCAGTAAAAACAGCACAGATAGACAGGTAGAGTAGAAACAAACTATATGAAGTACATAATGTGTATGTCAATAGAGCTCATAATCAAAACAAAAACAGGCCAAAAGTAAGAACACAAGATTACTTTACAGATGATTACATTTTTTCCAAAAGTCAATCATTAAGTTGAATGAGTTTACAGGCCAAGATACTGGTAGTTTACTGAGGCAAGGTTACAAGAACCCTTGTTACATAAGGCCCCAAATAGTTTGGGGGGTTGTATTTTTCTTACTGTTTAGCAGTAACCATTTAAGTTAAAATGTGCAGAAATGTGGGATTTCTATATAACACCTTCGTTACATAAGGCCCCAAATAGTTTGGGGGGTTGTATTTTTCTTACTGTTTAGCAGTAACCATATAAGTTAAAATGTGCAGAAATGTGGGATTTCTATATAACACCTTTCTTGCCTTAGACAACCTACACCTCTATTGTGACCATGTGAGGCTTCTGATCAGCACAACTGTTAGAGGAGGTGTAATGAAGCCTGTATTATTTTGTCTTCTCAAAAAGAACTTATGATATTGTTTGTTGGGAAAGGGCCAGTCAAATGGTACCTGGGTCTGAATGCGGTTGAGACCTCTGAACCAGAGGATCTGTCCGCGGCGCAGCTCTCTCTCTGCACAGTCAATCTCCTCCTCATCTTCAGCCATCTCCTCCCCTTCCTCCTCTCCATGCTCAAGGCCCAGCCCAGCCTCCTTCAGGCATGGCAACCTCGCTGTTGGCACGGTGGCTATCACCTGCAAGCAACTTTTGGTTAAATCTGAAACACTGTTGGAAGATTAGAGCGACTACTCGAGCAGTAGACAATGCCACTCTTCCTCTTAAATACTCATTGTGAAAATATCAGGGGCAAAACTCTACACGTGCTGTGAGTAGTTTAACTCTGAAGGCTGAAGAGCTGCTTACCTGACCCCAGAGCAGCTCTCCAACACCCACGAACAGACACCAGAGCCACTGCTCCACATTTAGAGGGGCACAGCTGAAGGGCTTTCCTCCCCACTGCACGATCACAATCTGCAGAACAAACACAATTAAGGAAGGTTATTATAGAATAGTGAGAAATATACCAGGACAACAGGACCAGGACCTGTCTCTTCTGCATAAATGAGAGGCTGCACCTACACTACAAGGAAAACATGGATGTAGTGATAGTAATCTAAATGGCAACAAGGTCATTTACACACAGAGCAAGCTTCATCACAGAGACACTATCATCACTCCACTAAAATGCATAAATCTCACAGGACGTATGATAATGTAATAAGTTCAGTAAGAAAAGAGATACAGCATTCATCTTCTTTAATTATCTGACTACCTGTCTTTTAACACTCAGGCTGCGTCCTGTTTTCATCTGGCTTTTCCAAATCTTTTTGATCTTCCATGCTCACTGTGACACTCCAAATTACCCAGAGCTTATTCCCAAAGAAATATGTTTGCAATTTGACTTCTCTTCATAATTCACTCCAAGTATTATGTTTTCCCTGCTATTATCAAATTTTTTTTTACTTTACCTGAACAGCAAATGTCCCCAGAACAATCGAGCAGAAGATGGGGTTGCCAAAAATGCCGTCAAAAACATTTCTCTCTCCGTGGATCTTGCGGGCGTTGATCTCGTTGAAAAGTTGCATGAGGACAAATGTGTTGAAGATAATGGTGTAGTGCTCAGATGGGGGAGAATGGAGGGGAGCATTGCGGCCGCTGTCGATGTTAAAAATACGCTCACCTGGAAATTAAATAAAAGTGGTCAAATGTGCCTGGTGTGTTCACTAAGATGTGTGCTTGATATGCAGGGAAATCTTTTAACTGCTGTTTCCTATAGTTTCAGTCAAAGAAGAAATGTTAGGCTGGTTGCTACTGGATAATAATGTGGTGTGTTCACCTATAAACAGCAGAGTGAAGATGATGATCAGCTGGTACACTCCATGGCCCAGGATGTTCTTCATCATGGTCAGTGAGATTAGTGGGTTGTTGCGGCCGTAGGGTTTCCGTAGTAACAGGGCCTCAGTAGGGGGCTCAGTGGCCAGTGCCAGAGAGGCAAATGTGTCCATTATGAGGTTCACCCACAACATTTGCACTGCCTTCAGTGGAGAATCCTGCACAAAGACCAACCCAGAAAAGTGGAGGAAAATATTTGACTCACAGTTTTATATTTGGAAAACCAGACATTGCTTCTTAAGGCTAAGTGGCACATTTTCTTTGACAAAACTGCTTCTAATATTATTTCTACATGACAAAATGTCCTTGTATTATCTTGTATGTCACAGAAGATACTGAACATAGAATTGACTTATATGTCCATGAGTATGTACAGAAATGTACTTGTGTCAGTATGAGTTTGTATCTTGATGAATAAATATGTCTACCTGAGTGATGCAGGCCCCGGTGAAGGCCACAATGACAGCCACTACGTTGACTGTGAGCTGGAACTGCAGAAACTTAGAGATGCTATCATAGACATTTCTTCCCCACATCACCGCCTTGACAATACTGGAGAAGTTGTCATCAGTCAGGATGATGTCAGAGGCCTCTTTAGCCACGTCTGTCCCCGCAAGGCCCTGACAGAAATTGAGACAGAGTGAGAAAAGTATAGGAAGTCACAGTATGATTCATACAAGCATTCAAGCAAGCATTAAAATTATTCTAGACTGCAACAGTCTCATTGCCCTTTCTAGTGTCACCAGTCAGCTATGGCCAGATCATCATGTAAAGGCCCAGTAACCTCAAATCAAACAAGGCATTTAAAGTACATTTGTTGCCAGTCCATATAATTCTAAATATTTAATTAATAGATAACAATATCTGAAACAGGTTACCATAGCAAATCCCACATCCGCTTTCTTCAGTGCTGGTCCGTCATTGGTTCCATCTCCTGTTACTGCGACAACCTGCCTCTGCTCTAAAACGGTACTGTCGATGATGCCTGCACACCAACAGGAAGAGGCTGTAGGGGGTGTCTCCACTAATGAGTGTCTGTGTGTATTTGTTTGGTCTGACAAACTTGTGACTCACCTTTGACCAGTGTGTGTTTGTCGGTTGGTGAGGATCGCGCCAGCACTCGGAGTTTGGGCCAGATTTTGTCAATACGCTCCTGTTCAACCTTTTAATTACATGAAAAGTAAGGCAGTGCACAAAAGTGTTACTAGATGGGCAGGCTATTATTCACTAGATGTCACTGTTGACACATGATCATGGCAGAACCAATTGTAAGCAGGTGCTCTAGAGGGAAAAAAGATAAAAGACCCACAAAGAAAGTACTCCTTTTATGGCACTCTCTGGCAATTAGTTTAAGCAGACTTACTGATTACATAATGATCATTTAACATTGCATTTCCGAATGTAAATTTATACAGCAGCGTTAATCAACAGCTATCTATCTTATTGAAGATTAATATGATAATACAGTCTGGGTATGATGAAAGCTCTGCACTACAAATGCAATGTTTAATGCAGTGCACTAGCTAAACATGAGATAATTGCATCACAGGGAAGGGGTAAACGCAGAAAAGCAAAGCAGTCTGTCATTTGTAACAGCTTCAGTGAGAATAAAGACTTTATTTTAGCATTAATTTGAGGGTGTGGTGATTAGATAAATTTAATTGAATTTGAGTTTTAGGACTGAAACTCACCTCTCCCTTTTCATTCCTGATTCGTCTGTTGAAGTCTTTGCCCTCTAGACAGATAAAGTCATCCCCAGGGTGGATGATGCCACATTTAGCAGCAATAGCCCTGGCTGTGTTAATGTTATCACCAGTTACCATGCGTACTGTGATGCCTGCACGCTGGCACTTACGGATGGCATCTGGCACCTACGACACAAAAGAGATATTTCTTCAAACAAAAACATCACGTCAAGTAGTGACAAATTAGATGAGACTAATACAGACTAAAGATTAACTTTCATTCTTTCTCATATAAAGTACAGTACCTCAGGCCGCACAGGGTCCTCGATCCCAACCACAGCGAGGCAGGTCAACTCAGTAACAATTTCTCCCTCATTTTCCCAGTCTGGCTCTGGATCGGGGGGCAGGTCACGATATGCAATACAGATTGTCCGCAGCCCCTCACATGCCATTGGTTCAATCACCTAATAATAATCATTAGCACACCATAAGATTCACTAAACATCATATTTAATCCTATTACTGCTTTGTTGGAAATGTGATACATGTCCGATATACAGAATAAGCACGGTTTAAACTGCCTCAAGTTAAAGTCTTTTGTGGCAATGTCTTTTGACACAGCTGCAAGGATAGTACCCCAAGCTGAATGCAAACATCCTAGAGATGCATTCTGATATAAAGAGGAGATGGCATAAAGCCGCCACAGTGCAAACTGAAGAACTGGGCTAGAAATGTCTGTGGAACAAGTTATTTTACTTAAGGCACAAGTTACATTATGAAACAAATTAGAGCAGACAGTCAGCCCATCAGTTAATTAAATCTACAGTAAGGTCTGCCTGGTCTGTGGATTGGAACAGCACTATGCATATCTGTAATGTGTGAATGTTATTTCTGCCTCTGAATGTTTTAGGTATTGCAAAACTTAGTCAGCAAAGCAGATCTGTCACACACATTTTCAGCAGCTTTTCAAAACTGAGCAAGTCCAATAAAATTCTGCTCAAAAACAGCTGCAAACATTAGCAGTTGCAATGATTCCTCATGACAACAGAGTTGAAATTAATAGGTATTCCCTTTGAACAAACATTTTAAAAGTGTTCAATTATCTTACCTGTTTGACCATCTCATCTCTGTCTCGTGGGCGGAAGCTGCGAGACTCACCATTGGCATCCTGGATGTAGGAACACCTAGAGAGGAATAGAGAAGAAAACAAGAGTACCATATCCTTCATTTTCTACATTAAACTTTCACACTTTCATCTACATTCATTCACATATTTATAATATATATGACAACCATTCAATCCTTCACATGACTCACTTCTTCAGCAGAATCTCAGATGCTCCTTTACTGTAGAGACGGAAGGTACCATCGGAAAGCCTGATCACAGTAGTCATGGATTTACGTACTGAGTTGAATGTATACACCTTAAAGGAAAAACGTATTATAATAGATATAAAATATATTTGTAAAAGTGTAAGAACTAGCAAAGACAAGTGTGGTGCGTGTACCTTGTAGAGTTTTTCCTCGGGAACCTGCTCTCTGATAGGAGCGTAGTCCTGGCGCAGGTCTAATACAAATCCCAACAGACCACATTCTGTTTTGTTGCCCACCTGTTTATCCAGTCCCCCTTCCACATCAGGAGGCTGAAAGATTGAGGACAGGATAAAATGGTAATATTTGAAGAATCCTTCTAAATTCACTTCCACATTATGTTACATTCTAAAATCCTGTTGGAGTGTGCAATACAGAAAACAAGATTTTTTGTGAATTTTTGTGTTTTTATGACTCACCAAGATCTTGGAGGTGTAGGCGCAGTTGATAGAGATAGCATTGACTAATAGATCCAGTGTCCGGGGGTTGATCTGTCCACTGTCAGGGACTGCACGATGATGCACGTCACCTGAGAAACAGTATATACCACAATCATTGCAATCCTACTCAGCACCTACAGTCTACATACTGTACATTGTTTATCTGCTCTACAGTGAAATAAATAAATAACTTATTAGGGTTATATGTAAACATATGTAAGTAAATTTAGTTTGGATTGGTAAAAGATACATATAATATATATATGGGCATCATCACACACAGCTCAAGGCATACAAACACATTGGCATATTCATTTATACTTTGGGTTAAACTCACATATGAACGCCTGCACAACAGTCATACGGTTGGTGGTGAGAGTGCCTGTCTTGTCTGAACAGATGGCCGTGGCATTGCCCATAGTCTCACAAGCATCCAAGTGCCGCACAAGGTTGTTGTCCTTCATCATTTTCTGTTACAGTGAGCAGAGAGAGTGTATAAAGACATGATAGTGAGTTAGAAGGATGGGCAATAAAACTAATGGCTGGAAACTGCCAAGTTCAGTGTGAACGGTTACTCTGGGGTTCAGAGAAAAAGTTCATTTTTGCATTGCCCTTACACTAGTCAAGATCCCGAATATTGACTATGTCTGGAGATGGTCAAACAACTATGAAATATCTCATCTCTATTGCTTACTAGCTTGGATGGATGATTTTACCTTGACAGAATAAGCCAGAGAGATGGTGACAGCAAGCGGTAAGCCCTCTGGGACTGCCACCACCAACACAGTCACTCCGATGATGAAGAACTTGACAAAGTACTGGATATAGACTGGAGTACACTCCGTCATCCACACACGACCTGCAACGCACAACACACTTTAGACCGAGGCCCGACAAATAGTCTTCTTCAAGAGTGACTCATGCTCAACAGAGTGGTAAATGTTCAGCACAGTGGGAAAAGACACACGGAATTTGCCTAGAAGTGAGAACAATGCTTTTATTTGTCAGTGGTTATAAACCTGTACAAACCTTCAATAACAAACGTGTCGATGACAAAGTAAAGCACCAGAATGATGACTGTGATAGCTGACATCACCAAACCTGTGAGCAGAAACACAGACTTTTGTTACACCTTATGTTCACCGCCTCATGTTATTAGCATGTCCCGGCGCAATTCTGTACCTGCTTTGCCAATTTGAACTGCGAGTTTGGTGAGCTTGCCCTGCAACACACTCTTCTCTTTTTTTGGTACACTGGTCTTCTTCTTCTCTCTTTCCTCTACCTCGCCTCCTTCTGCACTCTTAAGAGGTTGCATCTCCATGGCAACACCCCCATCCGTCTTCTTGGCTGGAAACACAGAATACACAAGAAACTCTTGAATGAGATGAAAGCTCCTGTAACCACACTAAGCTTTATCTGAGTACACATGAGGCAACCTTTTTACCTTTGTTCTGATTGTTCTCCACAGCTCCATCAGGTTGTTTTCCTACAGGTGAGAGAAACAAAAAGCACCATGGGACATTACTACACATGGAGCATAGACAGTTATAATAAAACATACTGACAGATATACTAAAGGGAAGGTACACACATCTTCATACACTGGGTCAAGAGACTTAGGCTATACAAAGCCAAAGCTGCATCACTGTCACTGCACTGTTTACTAGGATCCATTCATTGGCTGAGGAAAGGGATGGGGTAGGGTATAGAACTTAATGCTCACATACCATTGGTGACTGTGCTGTAACTGGCCTCTGTAGAGATGAGGACCTGAATACTGTCCTCTGTTTCGAGGTTGTGTGACAAAGAGAGGTTTAAGGATACATGAAAAGAATTGGTCAAATGTGGAAAAAAGAGAGCAAAAGGGGAGAAATAAAAAAACTCAAGTGTTTGCACAGATGCTGTCAAATTTTAAGGGCCATGTAGAATCAAAAAAATTGAATATAACCCTAATATAACTGAAAGACACTTCAAAGGAAAACGTAAACGGCCACATAGCAAGCCGTTTTGCATGAGGAAAAACTAACAAGTTATGGCATTTGTAGAAGTCTTATGAATAATGTATTAGCTCCAGTAAATGGCTGAATGATCCAGCACACAGAGGATGCTGTCCAGTAGATTCCTGTACTCAGCTAGTATTTTAAAAACAGATCGAGGACAAAAGAGTATGTTCTCACTAAAAAAGAAACAGCAGCTTTTGTATTTGCGGTTGTGGATGTTATAGATAAATTTCTTCTTCTTTTCATGAATCCAATGCACTACATTCCAATGCAGGAGTGAGAACTGCAGTGGTGTAGGATAAACACACTAGTAATGAAATTAACCTTAAGTGCTTTTGAAAGTATTCACCTTTGTTGTCTGCAGCTCTGCCCTGACTGCAGGCCCTTCCAAAACAATTCGGAGCATAGACTAATGCTTCATGCTTTAACCAATCAACACACACCCCTGAATCTCACCAGTTCCCTCGCTCTCCACAGCTTTTTCAATAATTGATTCAATCTGCAGTCTCTCGCAGATTAAGGGAGGGAAGAATAGCATTGAATGACAGTGATAGGAAAGTGAAAGAGGCCACAGGAGTGGGGTAAACAAGAGATGACGAGAGAAAGATGGAGAGAGATAGAGAACTGAACGTGAGACGGAAAGAGGGAACGAGAGAGAAAGCGGGAGTAGAAAGAGGGATGGAGAGAATGTGGGCTAAATTATCTATGAGGTTAAACTGGTGTGTTTCCTGTTGAAGCTCTTATCTGAAATCCGTTAGGCAGCCAAATACCTCACGTGGGCTTGTGTGTTGTGTGAATTAAGGACATATTTTTTGACTCCTGAGCATTTTGAAGTTCTCGTCTTATTCATATTAGTATAAACGGCCCCATTCTTTGTTGTCCTACTGTTGAAATATATTTAAACCAAGAAAATAATTTGCCCTGATTTATTTTTAAATCTCTATTCCCTATACATCCTGCTACATAAGTACATTAAACACATTTCAAACTGTAATGAGTGACAATATATTTGATCCTTTTGTGTTTGAACCAACCTTTCTTCTCTTTTACATCTTCCTCCATCTCTCCAGCACCCAGCAGGGTGAAGATGATGCCCGTCTGAGAGTTGACACCTACAGCTGTTACAAGCATCCTTCCCGAGCCCTCCATTACATGGGTACCTTCATGATCCGAAAAAAAATAAAAATAAACAGCTCATTATTTTCCTAAACAATATGCCAAAAAGGTCAGAGTAAGCTAATACATATAGATATAAGATTTAACCCCATATTATTAATATTTACATTTGCTGTAGAATTGATACAAAGACATAATCGAACACACCTGAGAGCAACATAGGGTCTTGGTCCACAGACTTGCGTACGTGGTCAGACTCTCCAGTGAGAGAGCTCTCATCTATCTTCAGATCATTGCCTTGAACCAAGATCCCATCAGCGGGCAGCAGATCACCTAAACACACATATTGAATGATTCATGTTAAACTCAACACCAAGATAAATGATGGACCAGATAGTAATCTTTCAGCCAAAGGGCATTTTATGAAGAAGATGCCACAGATAAATTGTAATGCAGAAGTGATATGTGCATGACATTGAATGGGTATAGCATATTAGCATCCGATACTCTTAGAAACTATGACACAGCCTATCAAGAGATGAAACATTCACCTAATATGTACGTAAGTGCAAGTTGTTGTTGTTCATACATTACAGTTTGGTGATAGTCTCCTTACCATATTTGACCTGGGCCATGTCTCCCACCACCATGTCAGCCACAGGGATCTGGATGACATTTCCTTTCCGCACAACAGTGAACTTTTGCTCCTGCTCAATCCGACTCTGCAGACCTCGAAACTGCTTTTCTTTGGACCAGTCGTTAAACGCCGTCACCAGGACAACACACACAACAGATAACAGAATGGCAGCACCCTCAATCCAGCCAGCCTCAGCTTCACCTTCGTCCTCTCCTCCCGCTGACACGTTCCCACATGCTGGTAAAGGGAGATATTTCTTAACATGAGATAGTAACTGCTGAATCAGAGCACAGTGATCAGACAAAACAATCACTTCTGAAATTGAATAATAAGACACAGATATATATGATAGATCAAGGTCTCTATAATGGCTAATACCCTCTGTGTGTGTGGTTAGAGCAGCCTTTCTCAAAGTGGGTGCCGCGGCACACTGGGGTGCCCCCTGACTGTGTCAGGGGTGCCGCCAAAAAATTACGTAGGCTAAAAAAAAAAAAAAAAGAGCCAGAGACAGGCGCGCTCAGAGCTGTCATATATCACAACTTTTCTAAACTGCCCCTGCGGCGGCGATGGCGGCGCCCATCGTGCATACAACTCAACTAACGCGATCGTTATAAAGGTGTTTAAACAACAAAACACATCCACTTGTATATATTTGACAATCGGAATATCAGATATTTCTGGCCATATCTAACAAATTTGTGAATATTTTGAATAAAAAAGGAAAAATGACATAAAAGCAGATCATCATTCATTCAGCTCTGTTGTTGCTGCGTGTGTCGCGTGACAAGCAATGACGCGTCACCATGAAAACCATAAAGTGACACATTAATAACGGTCGCTTTGAAAAACTCACGCTGGGGGGTCAGCCAGAATGTTTAAAATTTACGTGTGAAAGGGTTAAACATATGAGCGGATTAATGAACTTGTAAATTAATTTTAGATAAATATATGTATAAAATTAACCATAAAAATCCGTCTCACATCAGTAACTGTCATGACGGCATTTGTGTCTCTGATTTTTTTGGAATTACTTTGCAAACCTGTGTTTTTAAAGTTGCTATAAAGTTGTTATTATTATTGTTATTTACAGTTCGTATTATGCTCTGTTCATTACTGTCCTGTCTAAATAAACAGGACATTTGCATTTTAAGTGTTTTTAAATTATATTTTAAACTGGGGTGCCTTGAAATTTTATGCATTTTTGAAAGGTGCCCTGACTGAAAAAAGTTTGAGAAAGGCTGGGTTAGAGTACTCTCTAGTGTCCTTAATCTGTATTCACCTGTCACTGTGGTCAACAGTGCAATAAAATGATTGGACACATATGCACTTTTTAGTGTTTATGTGTGTATTGTGTAATATATTTTAAGTAAAGTTCTAACACTTAATTTTTCTTCACCTTCAGTATCTTTTCCAGGGGGCTGATAGAAAGAAAGTCCAAGGGAGATGATGGCAGCAATCTCCAAAATGATAAGTGTGACATCCTGTAAGGCCTCCCACACAAGCTCCAGGAAAGTCTTAGGCTGCTTTGGCGGAATGAAGTTTTGACCAAAGGTCTGTCCCCGACGTTCCAGGTCTGCTGGGTCCCCACTAAGACCTGACAGTAGGGCACAGTCACAAAGCACATACTCATTTAGTACTCAGGAGATAAACGTAACTTTATAAATTTAATACATTTATATCATACATGAGTAGTATGTACTCTATCAAAAGTAATTACCTCAAGTCAATCAACCGATGAAAATACAAACCCTCAATGCTCTAGGGATTTTATTTATCTTTCAAGTAATTCTGTGTGATTTTATGTTCATCATTCAAACACAAACTCTGACAGTCACTCTGTTTACTTCCTCTGCAAAAAGCAAGTAAAATGGTGAATAAAGCTATTAAAGAACTATTAATAACCTTTGGGATGTTTTTCAATTGCATAACAGAACAGACTATTTTAATATAGCCTTATCAGCAGAAGATGATTTACACTAAACTAATGATAAAGAGCATAAAATCTTATATCATGATAAAAATCTACATTCACTTCTCATTGTTTGGACTCCACCTATCTTGACTTCAGCCTTACTGCAGAATCACCATCCTCAACCTCCTCCCCTTCAACCTCACCCCTAAGTGAATCAGTTTCCATGGTGACCAGGATATCAGGTCCAGTGCTTCCTGTCTGTTACAGGTTTTTGCCCAGCAACAGGTGATGTCATTCCTCCAGAAAGTTAGGTTTGGAGCAGAGATTTCTTTTATTGGCTATGGGGAAAGGGGACTGTCAGTTTGTATGCTGCGGTTGGTTGAGATCAGTGGCAATCTTTGAGTCTGTTTAACTGTGCGTTTTAGAGACATCCTGGTCCACTGCTGCAGGGAGTCATATGTAGCCAGTCGATCAAGAGTTAAGTAGCAATATGACGCTCAACAGGCCAAAGCAAGGTAGTGAAAGACAAAAGAGAGATGACCTTATGCTGAGTGGTTGTCCCAAGCTATATCCTCTTTTCATTTGACTATCCCTCTATCCCATTCCACTGTTCCTCCTCCTGCTCCTTTCTTTTGCTCCCTCTTTCAATCTCCCCTTGATGTGTCCTTGACAATGCGGCAAGCTGTTCTAGCTTTCCCTACTCACCCCTCACCCCCATTACCTCACGCGCACACGCACGCACGCACACACACGCACACACACACACACCTCTCTTCGTCTTCTTACTCCTTCATTCTCATCATTCCTTCTCTATGTTAATGTGTGTATAATGGTCTCATACTGCAGTGCTGGGGTATCCATATCGGAGTGTGTGTAATAGAGAGAGGCAGAGATCCTCTCTTGTATTAGTTTAACCCCCCACACTTTGCTCTGGGCATCATATTACAGATGATGTTCAGCACCAACTGCATTACAGTGTATAAATGCATGTTAGGTTTATTCCATTTCTATCTTGTACTAGATGCTATACTGTTGTCAAACATGCATTTATTTGGCTTGTGCCACTGGAGTATTTTTGAATCAATGTATTTTGATCTGACAATTCCTCTTTTGAGATCAGGGGTATTGTCATCTTTCAAAGCAGAGCCAGAGGCTTTTGTAATACTGTCAAGTGCTTGGAATCTAGAGGAGAAAATATCCTAAATTATGGGTTATAAATGATCACTCACAATTTTCCGCAGACAGAGTTTCAGACAATGACATTAGAATTCTACGAGGTAGAAAACATCTTTCTTCATCTACGTCTGTGGGTGGTTTATCATGCCAGATGACACCATATGTAATTTGTGAAAGTCAGCAATGTGCACAAGGATCTCAGCCAAGTGTGAGTGGAGCCGTGCACCTCTGCAGTTTGAGTCCACAGTTTGTCAGCTGTGCTAAGTAGGAACAACTGCAGGTACATGGTTGTTTGTAAGAGTGCTAGGTTTGTTGAAACCTGCTGCACTGATTCCTGACCAGCTCCCAGTATCAAATTAGCAACACAGACTTACTGTAACTGAACACCCTCCGACTCTTCCTCTTTATCAGTCTCTGCCTCACACAGCCAGTCACACTTCTCTCATAGGCCTTGCATCCACTCAAACACATAAACACTAGAGTCCTCCATTCACTCCACTTCTCCTCCTCACCAGCCCATCTCACAGTTCTCAGTCATCTTCTCTCCTGCTGACTTTCCCAGCCAACTTCTCTCTGCTGTTGTGTTGCTAGGTTACAAACTAGTTGAAGGAGTGGGTGTAGTGTGGTACCACACCCCTGTTCGAACAAGTGCAACTGTTTATACGCAAGCATACAGTAATGCACAGCAAACCACAAAGCTTTTGGTTCAAAAGGACAGGTAATGCTCTAGAAAATGCAAACATACAGCCTGGCCAGCAATCCTAATTCTTTTCCTATTCTATACAAAGAATTGGTCTAGGCCCTGTAGATTTGAGTTGTATTTTCTGGAGGCAGAGAAATATAGATGCAGTTTAAACTAGCCTGTAATACAAATGGATAGGAGTAGAACCAATCAGAAAACAGGGGTAATCTTAAACAAAAGCAGAATAAACTTCCTCTGCCAACACAATTTGAAAAACATCAGAGAAACTAAGCTTTGCATTAAAATCCTTCCCAGTTTAGATAAACTGTTATGATTGGTCGGTAGGATTGAGTTTGGTGGAAAAACAATCTAAACAAACAATCTATAACTATGGGGTAAGTTACAGTTTTAACAGTATAGTACAGGTTTTAATGGGAAGGGTTCCAGACCCACATCACTTCGCTAAGACGATGAATAGGACTAGCTGGCCATGCTTTTGGGATATACAGCATGTTCTTGCATAATATTGCTATCAGGGGGTGATGACAACAAAACATAAAATACTATCTTAAAGTACAATTCTTTTATGCTGCTGACTCAAATGAATTGCAGATGTGCAGCAGAAGAACACACTTAGCATACATTTTAAATTGACAGGCTACTTTATGTGCTTTATAAACTACTCAATATACAGTACATGCTCTATTTCACTCTCAGAAAAATGTGGTTGTGGAAGCACACAAATACACTTAGAGGATCTTAATTAATTATGTATGAAAACATTTTCCAAGGATTAATATTGCAGCAGTGTGCCATGTTAATTAGATGTGAGTGGGTTAAACACATGAACAAAGTCTGCAGAAATAGCACAAATTCAGCCATGTTCATGTTTTACTCCATCTGATCACAATGTCATCCAAAGTTCTGCCACTTTTGACTCCACTAATTTCTGCGCACAAATTGGAGTTATAAATCTACAAATCCATCCAGCAGAAAGTCTTTTCATCCATTCCTCCACTCAACAACAATGCCACCTTCTGTCAATTTGTACATAGATTGAACATCTACCTAAGCCTTTATTTTCTCCACAATTAATCCAACTATCAATCCATCCACACACACAGTTTTGTGGCTGTGAATGCTCACCATCAGTAGTGTTAGAGTGTAGTCTCTGGCAGAGTCCATCTGTGTCTCCATAACTGTCTTGGATCTTCTGCAGAGCGTCAGACCCTCGGATTTCCATCAGTTCCCTCAGCTCCTTTACCGTGACCCCAAAATCTCCCCCTGTGAGGCTGCCATCTGGCCTCCCTCCACCACCTCGAGTCCCTTTAGGATAAAACTCCACTGCGCTGTTTGCCATTTCACCCATTGTGGCTGTTGTTGACATGTCACAAAGGCTTCTCCGTTTTTGGCCCTCCTTTCTTTCTGTAGTCTGGCCTTAGCTCAGTTCCCCTTGTGTCTGGTTACTGAAAGGTTGTTCATGTGATCAACAGACAGACTATTTTCAAAATGTAATTTAGAATTTTTGTTTCTTTTCTTCAGAATATTTGCCTGGCTTCTTCAAACTCCTTTAATTCCCCATCACTGAGAAAGAGGAGGAGGATGGGGTGGGGGCGGGGGTGAAGGGGTACTTTGAAACTCCACGTCTGAATGAATCCAGGTTTCTTTTCCTTGGTCTGCTCTGCGACTCCACTCTTCCTCGTTTCGGTCCCCCTCCCTCCAGGGTCACGGCCAGTCCATGGGCAAATGGACAGGCCGACTGACGGATGGAGAGGGATGGAGGGATGATGGACAGGTGGAGAGAGGGGCGAGCGAGGTAAAGGCGGCTGATAAATCAGAGACAGGAAATGGATCCAGTTCAGAGGTGCCGCACCACCAAGGCCTATGGGACAAAACAAGGAAGAGAAGGTACAACATTAGCACTCTGTTCCATCAATCACACTCCAACAATCTTTATTATAGCAAACTTTCCCAGACTGAGATTGGATTGTATGAGCAAAAACTCAAATCAAAGCATACATGCTTAAAGAATAGCATTATTCTTCCAAACCTGGAGGTCAGGATCGCCCCAGATTAGCAGCTATGGAAGTCTTCAGGGTCACAAAGTTATAAATAGAAAATAAAAATCATTTATGCTACCATTCTCCCTTTGCTTTCAAAAGTCAGAGGAATCCAACACTTTGCAACACAAGCACAAATTACAATGACTTAGCTTAATACAAGTCTAATCAAACTTAACATAGTTATATAAATAATTTTACAATATTTGTAATTAATATCAAATTAGTGCAGGAACATGTCATTTAATGTCTGAAAACACATACACGCTTTTCAAGTGCAATTGTTGTCCTTAATTCAGCAAAGAAACAGCTTATGAGATCTAAAAAAAATAAGTGAACTTTGCTATAGGGAAGTCTTCCACAGATAGTGTTCACTGCCGCCCAGTCCACAATGGCCAACAAACTTGTTTTCTTGCAATGAAGCTTCATCCCACATGAGCAATTAGCGCCGGCTGTAGCTAAATATTCTCAGCATCATTCGACACAACATATTCTGATTTTCCTATCAGGGTATTTTGCATAAAGATGAGCAAAAAAAAAAAAAACACAACAGAAGCTCATTATTAATTCCTCCTCCCTTTTCTCCACTCTTCACTCTCCCTGAGCTCTGCCTCTTGCATCTTTCCTGCTTCCTCCTCTGTGTCCTGCCATGCCTCTACCCTGACTGAGAATGTTAGTTTATGACTGAGTCACCCTGCTCTGCTGCCTCTGAAGCTTCTTCACCCGCTCTTTATTCCATCAGTTTATTCTCATCTCTTTGTATCTATATAGTTTAGCATCTGTTATCCAATGACTTTTTCAGTTCTGTCTCATTGTTACAATTTTACCTTTTCTCTTTTTACCCTCTCCCAACTCATTTTGTCACACTCCCCGTCTATCTGTTTTCTGCTATTGCAATAATTTATTTACTCAGCCAGTGCACATTTCTTCCAATGACCAGCCATTTACTCACTCATTCTATCTGATTTTATAACATTCATGTAAAAAAAAGCTTCCCACCATCCTTTCACAACTAACTCCATCCGCGTCTTTCTGCTGGCCCCTGGTTGTCTCCATGCTTTGATGTGTGTAGTGCACATGTGTACCAGTGTATGCACGTGAGCCTGCATTACATAAATTGAAAAAGAACACTTTGTTACTTAATTTGTTACGCAGTCTTAACTCTCACACACACACTGCTATAGAAATACAGTCCACTGAAGCCACTGGATGCAAGCCTCACAGATTTACAGTAAAAGACATTAACACTCACAGGCCCTGAGACAAAACTTCTATGATCCTTATTATGACACACACACAAATGTGTCATACATCACAGTGCTTTCGAAATAAAAGAGAGGCAGTCAGAGAGAAAGGAAGAGTGGCCTGTCCTGGATGAAAATGTGTTTGAACATGAAAAGAGTCAGACAAAAGGTCACCACAATCCTCAGCGGCTTGCCCATTTGCCTGAATGTTAGCCCTGCTCCTCCACACCATCCCTTAGAGGGCTAGAGCAATTTGTTTTTTCCAAAACGCTTTTCCCACAGGTCTATCGTCTTTATCATGGCAGCCACAAGGTTATAGCAGATACAGTGTATGGAGAGGACACTGAGGGAAAATCCTTTCGGGATGCAATTCCAGGTCAGCTGTGTGGTGCATGAGTTGTGGCACTAATTTTGGCAACCCAAGCTACACACACCTGAGCATGTGACATGAAACAGTGTGAACACATGTGCTCCTGCCTGGACTTACATCTGCGGTCCTAATAAAAGGATTTTATCACTGCTCGATATGCCTAACTAGTTTTTTTAAAAGTCCAAATGCTGATGTCCAGATGTCCATCTATGGATGAACCTAGTGTCTTTGTTTAACTATGCATCAGGCCACCTATACACCTGAAGTTCTACTTTCCGACGGGCATATAAAAAGTCACCTCTGGTAAGGTCCTTGTATCTGGGCTGCTGTCTGTCAGGCTGGCTTGGTGCCAGTCACACACTTCTCTAATGCCCAATGGGGATAGCACACTTAGAATTCAACCCACTCAGTGGCTAAAACCATTAAAGGTGGAAGCAAACATCTGCATTACTGTAGCACACATTAAAAGCAGTCCAATGATGCTAGTGATGAGTCCTGTGTGTATGTGTGTGTTTGTGTGTGGGGCAGGGGGGAAGCGGAAGTGTGTTGCTTGGGATCACACACCTCTCAGATTCACACTGTTTTCATTGAGCATCTGAAGTCTCTCATTCTGAGCCACAATCACTGGCCCCACTGTGAACTATAACTCCATTCCTTGTTTATCACACACATACACAACGACCTTTCATGGTCACCTTCAGACGTGCCTGAGCTCACCCAAAGCTTATCGTTGTCCTAAACACATGTTGGATGACAAGTGTCTGTCCTGACTGACCCGGAAAATATATGCACAGAGCCTGACATTAAAATGTCAGGTACAATGGTGCATGCGCCACTGGTGCCTCTGTCCCTTGACAAGGTTACCGGCCAGGCCAAAGCACACCCACCTTGTGAAGGTCCCTGTGGCCAGAGATCATTACCAGATCAAACCCCAGAGCTCCGCGCTGCAGGCACGACATGCTATAACCGAAACAAACAACGCAATTGAAAGCCTAGTCCTGGAGCACATCCTACTAGCACCCGGGGGAGGCAAAAGCGACCGGGAGAATAGCGCATGCTGCTGGGTGAAAATGTTGGACTGCAGCGCTTCACGCTGGACACAGAGTGATGGATGAGGGATGGATGTAGCCTGTTATTAGCTCTGCGCATATACACACATTCACGCGCACACACAGACGTACTGACAGAGTGGCTGTTAATGTCATAGCGCTGTTTGAGGGTATTATGGTATGCCCTACTGTAAGGGCTATTATTCAGCAGTGGGAGGCCTGGTCTGAGAGATGCCACATTAGGCCCGTTTTATTCTGGACGTCCTGCAAAAGCACATCCACTGGAACCGGGGCACCGGGAGCATCTTTCTCTTAAATAACAGCCACGCACGCGGGCACGCACTGACTCACCGTGCAGGCCGAGCTCAAGGACATCAGCATCAGCGCGCGGGCGGGGAGGCACAATCCCGTTAATCTGCGTGTGCGTGGAGCGGATGATGTCCCAGACCGGAGCAGAGGACACGGGGGACCGGACTGCGGCAGTCCTAGCGAGTGCAGCGGTGACACACGACGGCGGCTCGGCGCGGTCACCTGACGGGAGCTCGCAGAGTTCTGCCGCGGTGAGGAGAGAGAGACAGAGAGAGAGAGGATGCGCCGGTGGAAGCTGTGAACACCTCCGTGGTGGGGAGGGGGAGCGCTGCTGGGACCGGAGGCGGCTAACTGCGGAGGGTGCCGGGAGAGACGGAGCAGACAAGAAAGAATAAACGGCGCGCAAAAGGGAGCTCGTGCGACATCTTTGAGGAGGAGGGTCGAGCCGCTCACAGCCCGCGCGCACAGGAGCTCGGTCGCAACATCCGCGAGACAAACCGAGCGAAAAAGAGGAGGGGGGCGCTCTTTGCGTCACCCCCACCGTCCCTGGGACGTAATGACGACAACACACGCCAGACGCTTTTTGTGGGCTTTTATCAGTCTCCTCCAAAAGCGCTTAGGAACCTATTGATGGGAACCTGTCAAATAATAGGCTTGCTAAGCTACATTTTTACAAAGACCAGAGCAATTGCAACATTTCACATTTTCTTTCCTTTCCTTCTCTGGTTCAGGTGAGTCATAACCCATTTAGGCCTACATAAATAGACTAATAAAGCCTATTTTATAAATTTATTTATATATAAACAAATGTCATGTAGCCTATACCGTTTGCTAGGCTACAGTTTGCTTCAGTGGGCAACAGAAAATTAGTCTTCAACAAACTAGTATTTATGCCTATACATTACTTTAATTTAGGCTAACCAGATTTAAACTTCAGACTGAGTAACTGCCTTCTAAAATAGAACTTTCCTACCTCAAAGTATGAGCTAAGTTGGAGTAGGTCTGCCACGTATTTTCTAAACCTGTCTTTCAACAATGTGTTTCCCGCTTGTTTCAGAGACCCTTTCTGAGCATGAGGTTTGACTAAGCCTAAACACCTAATCAAGCTTGAAATTCCAGGTGTCAATAGTTTATCTTTTTAATCGAGCAAGAACATTGGCATTTATAGCAATTCAGATTTGATATATCTTTTTTGCACTGGGATGCCAGACAAACAATACAAATCAAGGGCTTAAATGACCTAATCCAGGCTATAGATTCGGTCATTTAAGGCCTAGGCTATAGAGGCCATATGAATATTTTAAATATTCAGAAGAAGGTTTGGCCTAATTGCGATTAATTATTAATTACAGTGAAAGCTTCTTAAAAGCAAAATTATGGACCTCACCACTATTAACAGATTACAGCCTAATTCCATTACAATATAGAGAAATATCAGATGCAGAAAAGCTTTTGAATTGCAGTAGCGATTGCTTTAAGGTCTTATGTTGGCTTTAAACTAACAAGTATAACAGTATAAGGCTACAGTGCCATGCGAAAGTATTCGGCCCCCTTGAACTTTGCGACCTTTTGCCACATTTCAGGCTTCAAACATAAAGATATGAAACTGTAATTTTTTTGTGAAGAATCAACAACAAGTGGGACACAATCATGAAGTAGATCAAAATGTATTGGATATTTCAAACTTTTTTAACAAATAAAAAACTGAAAAATTGGGCGTGCAAAATTATTCAGCCCCCTTAACTTAATACTTTGTAGCGCCACCTTTTGCTGCGGTTACAACTGTAAGTCGTTTGGGGTAGGTCTCTATCAGTTTTGTAAAACAGCTCGAGCTCAGTGAGGTTGGATGGAGAGCATTTGTGAACAGCAGTTTTCAGTTCTTTCCACAGACTCGATTGGATTCAGGTCTGGACTTTGACTTGGCCATTCTAACACCTGGATATGTTTATTTGTGAACCATTCCATTGTAGAGTTTGCTTTATGTTTTGGATCATTGTCTTGTTGGAAGACAAATCTCTGTCCCAGTCTCAGGTCTTTTGCAGACTCCATCAGGTTTTCTTCCAGAATGGTCCTGTATTTGGCTCCATCCATCTTCCCATCAATTTGAACCATCTTCCCTGTCCCTGCTGAAGAAAAGCAGGCCCAAACCATGATGCTGCCACCACCATGTTTGACAGTGGGAATGGTGTGTTCAGGGTGATGAGCTGTGTTGCTTTTACGCCAAACATAACGTTTTGCATTGTTGCTAAAAAGTTCGATTTTGGTTTCATCTGACCAGAGCACCTTCTTCCACATGTTTGGTGGCTCGTGGCAAACTTTAAACAACACTTTTTATGGATATCTTTAAGAAATGGCTTTCTTCTTGCCACTCTTCCATAAAGGCCAGATTTGTGCAGTATACGACTGTTGTCCTATGGACAGAGTCTCTCACCTCAGCTGTAGATCTCTGCAGTTCATCCAGAGTGATCATGGGCTTCTTGGCTGCATCTCTGATCAGTCTTCTCCTTGTATGAGCTGAAAGTTTAGTGGGACGCTTTAAACAGCCTTCTGAGACTATCACAGTGCAGGTGCGTTTATACGTAGACTTGATTACACACAGGTGGATTCCATTTATCATCATTAGTCATTTAGGTCAACATTGGATCATTCAGAGATCCTCACTAAACTTCTGGAGAGAGTTTGCTGCACTGAAAGTAAAAGGGCTGAATAATTTTGCACGCCCAATTTTTAGGTAAAAAAGTTTGAAATATCCAATAAATTTCGTTCCACTTCATGATTGTGTCCCACTTGTTGTTGATTCTTCACAAAAAAATACAGTTTCATATCTTTATTTTTGAAGCCTGAAATGTGGCAAAAGGTTGCAAAGTTTAAGGGGGCCGAATACGTTCGTAAAGGCACTGTATACAAAATGTAGAGCACATTCTCAAGAAGACGTACAGGACTTGATGGGACTGTCCCAATTTAAAGGAACAGTGAAACCACTACTTTGTAAAAACACTTAGTTAGAATATAACTCTGAGATTTGTATTAAAGTGAATCTTGACCAATGTTTTCAGAAGCTGCAGACCCTTCCTCCTTTCTGTGACCAAATAAAGCAGGGTGCCTGAGACGCTGTCCGCTGTGCTGAAAGCTAGCACACCCTAGTGCTGAAGAACAAAGAGTTATTTTTGATTTAATGCAGCCAACATACAAAGAATGCACTCCCCTCATCACATGTATGGCTATACCTAACTGGCATACTGTCAAAGCCTGTTATAAGGAAACCAGTGTGAGGAGAAAGAGGAGAAATGTATTTATAGATGAATCAGACAAACTTATTAATAGATATCCTCTACACTGCAGGGAGATGGACCAAAGACTTGCGTGCGAACACACACACTCACTAAAATCCTTGTTGCTGATTATATCTGCCACCTCTCTTATCTTCATTTCTAAGGTGCATGCAAAATATTACCAGTTGAGTTTTATGTAAATTTATACTAAATGTTCTGTGAAATTATCGTCATAATAATTGTACATTATATATTATGCTCTCACTCCTGCTCCAGTTTTTTATGCTTATCCACATCCAAGTATGACTTAATGTCTTTAGCTGTATTTCCCAATTGGCGCCAAACAAGACAAAGACATCACTTTGCACTACATCTAATCACTGTTCAGGAACACTCTGTCCTGTACAGTTAGTGGCATATATACGTAAGGTTATTCACATCTATGACTGACACGTCAGCTTATTAAACGTCAATCCACATCCCTGGAGCAGGGCATAATGTACACCTATAAAAACTTCATGTGTTGTTGTTATTCACATGTACATTATAACAGCATGCTGTTTTGTTATGACTGGTTTACTAAACTTGTTTACAGTTCAGTGAACCAGAGAGCGGCTGTCTGTTGGAGGAGAATGATCCCATTACACAATAATTACTTGAGACCAGGACTTGTTAATGTAAGTTTTTGAATTACAAAACTAAGTATGATAAATCCACAGCTGTATTAATAATTAACTGTGAATTGCTTGTACCCAAATATATGCAGATATATGCAGACACACACACACCTTTATCTTCAAATATAAATAAGATAAATTCATTTAAATACTGTTGAAATTAAATGGAAATAATCTAAAAGTCAAAAAAATGAGGAAGAAAGCAGGAAAGCATTTTTTCTGGTGCTGGTCCCATTGGCAACACACATATTACTATTAATATTACTATGAATACTGCATTTTTTTTCAATTTGCATTGTCAGTAATGTAGTAGCACATCTGTAAAGTATGAGGATTCTGACTAATGGTACGATGGCCTGGTCTATCCTCTTGGAGATATATTTTCTTTGCTCCACCTCTTGGTAAGTGCACACATAAGTTGATCTCAAAAATCAATTGACTATGCATTAGGCTGCAGAACATTTAAGGGTGCTTACTTGAACAATGCTTAATAGATGTGAGGCTGAGGGATGCAAGGCTTTTATCACTTCAAGGGCACCATGCTCTGACACTGTGGGCCTCATATAGCATTAACGTCCCAAACCTATCATTTCAAAGTAAAAACACACGCAGTTGGTTGTGTGTGACCTTCTGACTTCCCCTCAAGCCTTGGGTTAAAACTGAAGTGTTGTGTAAGCAGACTGAGCGTATACAGCAGATATTGTAAAAAGCAATCAGACGTCTACTACGGTAAACCCCTCCCCTAGATTTTCTTTTTCTTCACTCCTACCATCTCTTAACCTGCTTTTTTTTTTCCAACTCCACTGTAACTCCTCTCCTTGCTTCTTTTTCCAATCTGATGGTTAATTTATGGAGTCTGGCTAAACACGCACCTCTCCCATTATTAATATAACATTAGGGAGACAGAGGGGGGAGGAGACAGAGATGTGAGAAATAAAGCATTTAGAGTGAATAGAGACAGGGGGGAAAAAGCTAGACAGATGAGGAAGACACAGTTGGAGAAGAGTGACAGATGAACACGTACAGAATGTGTCAGGAAGAGAAATATTGGATGACACGTGACATTTATCAAGATGCACGCTATGTCTCCAGACCTGTAGAGAGGGAATGCATGGATAGAGGAGGGAAAAGAAGGAAAAGGGGACTCGGAGACTTGCAGTCTTGATCATGTGACTTTCTCTTGGACCTGCAAATGTGCTTAAAAGATGTTCTTAAATAAATTAAGGTAAGAAGGCAACCATAGTCTTTTCTAGCAAGACTGAGAAATATAGTAAAAATGGAATAAAAAACTTTTGAAATGTCAAACAGAATGTTTATGAAAGGCTAATAGTACTTTTCAGTGGATCCAGTGACCATGTTATTATTTTTATTCAAAAGTGAGATGTAATGAAATAGACAGGCAATCCTGAAATAGTTTTCACGCTGTTTTAAACTCCAACTGGGCCAACTGTACTGAAGCCAATATTTTAGACAGATGGCCTAACTTTGATTTTATCCTTGCGTTAGCTTCTCGGTGTAATTGAGTAGAACGATTTGTACGCTTTCCAGAGGAACATTTATATTTACACTACAAAGTCCAAATAAACACAAAGGTATTTTAAACAATTGACAGTTGAATCTTGCAGCTTTTTGCATTCCTAAAAAATGAATCATGGGAATGGGAAGAATGTAAAAATGTTTATTACACATAACTGAACTTAAGCGGAGATGATGAAAACTTTGATTATTTTAACCATTGGAATGTACATTGTGTAAAGAAAAGTACAATTGGAAGTATAATTATGCAAAGGCAACCGTAACAATCTATATTAGCTCACAATATTAGAATAATTTGGTTGCTTGTGCTTCTATCAAAATCATTAGGTGGCTTTTTTTAACAGCTGCCTGTAGATGATAATATAAATTTTATTCTGTAAGGAGTCTAAAAAGGTATGAGTTGGTGGTGCTGATGGTGCTGGGCTAAAGAAATCAGAGACTAAAAAGCAAGAAATGTCTCTCCCGGGTGGCAGAAATTGGTAGTGCAGCTCTTGTTTTTGTCACATCTCAAAGACTAACTGGGCCAACACAAAGTGTTCCTTGCTAACTCACACATGCACATGTACTGTATACTTGTATGAAACTGTGTCTGAGCCCAATACTATTATATGCCACCCACACAGATGTAATATCCACCCAAAAGAAAAGACTGTTGTGTTTTGTGAGCATATATCCTTTAGATACACTTGGCCTCCATGTCGTAGAGCTGGAGAAGATCTGAGATCACAGCGTCTATGTCTGCTCTTGTCACATCCTCACATAGCACCTGTGCACAAGGAAAACAATTAGCTCAATTGAGAGTCATAACTAAATTCTTATGTTTGCAATTAAAAATAACAAAAACCTCACATGCACCATGTCTGATATGAGCACAGAAGAGCATACCTGAAGTTTTAGACTTTACTTACTTTAATTAGTGTACAAATGTTGCTGTTTTGAAAGTTACTTATTTTTATTTTAGCTAATATGTTACAAAGCAGTTTTTATTTGAAATGGCATCATGCACAACTAAATAATTGACTATCTGCCTACAAAAATCCTCTTAAGCAACTACTAACATTTTGATATGTTAAAATGGAAATATGTATTGAAAACTATGTTATGCCTTAAGAACTAAGACATCATTGCTCTTGAGGTCATGTTGTAAATGTAGTTCTATTAGATATTTTTAAATAGCCAATTTATTCCCTATAGTGTTCCTTTAAGGACACTGCCAGTTTGGGGAAATAGGCCAGAGCAATGACACAGACACTAAGCTATATACACCACTTAAAAAGGGGCCAGAGAATTTTTGATTTTAAACACTTCCGATCTAAAACACTGAACTACTTTGAGATCCATTTAAATGAAAATTGCTCAGAGGTTGTATAAATGAGGAGAAATGTAAAATAAATTGATAAAAATAATGTAAAAACCTTCTCATAGACCCTGATAACAAAATACAGGACAATATCTTTAATCTTCATTTTTTTCTGTTGAGGCTGACGTAGTAAACTTATAAAGACTTCTTGGACATAAACAGTTTGTAGGATTCAATTCAAGATATCAGAATTATTATATTATTTTTGGCTATCATATTTTGGTGATATTAATCTGACAAATCTTGCTTCAATGAACCCACCATTTTTTTATTTTATTAAATCCCTATATCTGACCATGTTGATAGAAACACAAACCTGCCACCACTCTTTTTCTCCAACAGGCAGCTCTACACCATAGCTGTTAAGAGCCAGGTACAGCGTTGCTATGGCAATGTGTTGGGGTGTGTGTCGAATACACATAGAGCCGTGGTAACAGTCTCTCAGCAATGCCCAGGAAGTCTCAGCAACAGGGGTTCGAGACCAAGCATGGCGATTTACGAGTGACTTCACAGACAGAAGGTAGTGGAGTAGGTACTGTGGAGAAAGAAATTACATACTTTGGGTGAAAAAAAAAATAATTTGCACCATCACAGTATTTCCCATGCATTAAACAACAACATGGAAGCCAAGCTGTTTGTTATTATGTTATAGGAACAGGCCCTGTGACTCTTGAAAAAGTGTATGCATACACACACCTTATGAGGGTGTTCAAAGGAGACATGGAATGTGAGTTGTCGGAGGACAAGGAGCTCACACTGCACTATGCTATCCTTTAGGTCCCAGAAGTCCTTGTTACATTCTAGAGGAGCACTGCCACTATTAAAATACCTGTAAGGAAGGAAAAGAGACAGGGAGGGGTGCAACATGTTAGTCAATTATCAAATAGAGACTTCAAGATTGAATAACATGTCCTGTATCTGTACATCCTTTATATAATTAATTAAGCCTCGCCCATATACCAACAGAATGAGAATATTCTTAGCTGTAGCCATATAAATTACTACTCCTTACTAGTTACCTGTGGCTTACGTTGATGATATCTCTGGTTCTTATGTGCTGCTCCTCCACCTTGCCAGCCAGGTACACACAGCTCATAGCCACCAGGTAGGGTTCATAGGCACTTACACTCACACGCTGGCAGAAACGGTGGAACAACACACATGCTGTTGCCACAGGAACTGAACGCATGCCAAGCTTCACCCCTGGTCAGTGCAAGCACAATAACAAACTGTCATCTGGCTATTTACACAATTTATTGTAATATCAAAGACTGCATAATACAGATAATCTTTCTATTTATCACTTTCCATTTCATTTGAATAAATGTTACACTTCATGTACAAATTGGACCATTCTTGGTTGGCTGTATCATCATCATTGACTCATGCCATTTAAAAACACTTCTGATGATGAGGAGCAGGTGATAACTCTAATGGATGGGCAGAGCCCATAGGCAATTTAGTATGTGGTTTGTCAACATCTATTAATGTGGCATATAAAAGCGCATCTGCTGATGTCACGTTTACTCTGAGGAAGTAAATAAATGTGCGCTACCTGTTTCCATAATGAAACGACACACGCGAAAGTGTGTTTTGATGTCCCGGGAGGGATCACAGGAATCCTTTTCTATTTCAGTGTGAATGGCAGATAAACGGGAAGCTGTACCAGCCATGTTTTAAGATCAGGTATGAAAGTTTCCTGCAAAGGATTCCACTGGTTAACAAATGCATTGATGAAGTGCTAACAGTAGCCGTACGTAGCATAACAGCTTCTGCTCATTCAAAACTCACCACGGACGCTGGTCTTTACTGAACACCACTCACAAGAAATTTGAAAAGAGATCCCCAGGACAACATTTTGGAAGAATACTTCTTAACCCTATTTTTGGCAATTCTATGACAAACACATTTCCACTTTGTGGGGTTGCTAACCGGAATAAAGACTAAGACACTTCCGGTTAAAAAATAAAACGATAAACACATGATGCAGCCTTAACTGAATCTCAAACAAATTCGACCAAAAGGTAAGAAAACAAGAGTAAAACATAATTGAATAGTAAAAAAATAATAATGACAAGATTGTAAGTGAAACTAAAACTAGATTTGTATTAACTCATTGACACTGATTAAAACCTAATCGGACTTGTGTTGCTATGCAACAAGTAAACAAAATACAGCGGATGCTTGCAGACAGATTTTAACAAACATGTCGTCCGGCTACTCAGCAAACCAGGTAAATTTGCAATCTCAAATTTATTGCTTTCAAAGTTTCCATTATGTTTTACATGTGCTTTTATAATGTCTGTTATCATAGTATGAAAATGCCTTCAAGTCGCAGAGGTTGCAGAACTGGTGTGAGCCAAAGGCATTTAAAGAGGTAACCTAGGTTAACCTAGGCCTTTCAGTCAAACAATTTGTCATCAATTTAGCTTTCATCTGAAATTCTGAATTAATCTAGTATGCCTGTGGATGTGAGTCTTCCCATTATACTTTTGTGTGTTTTTGCAGAGACCAACTGCAAAAGTGGGTCATACAACTGTCATTGTAAATGACAGAGGGCATTTGCTCCCAAGGTTAAAGGTAAACTACCTAAATGTAATTTGTACTCTGTTGTGAAATATATAATCCAACGTTTAGTTAGGACTTACCTTGTTTGTTTTTATACAGCAGAAAGGCAGTGCATGGCCAGACTTTAAGGGTACATGGGATCTACCTGCTCGGATTCCAGTTCATCGTATCTGTCCCACAGCCCGCTCAGTGGAGGGGCTCAACAGACTGAAGTCATGGGGCTTTATTGAACAACATCCAGCCAAGTCTCAGCCACACAGGGGCAGCAAACACGCAGACGTCAAAGAAAATGTTGGTGAGCAGGTAAGGTCCACGCACTCTTATCTTTACTCAACACACATTATCACCCATATCAAAGTCTCAACATAGCTGCTTCACGGGGCCTCAACTGTTTCAAGGGTGTGAAAAAACAATACGTGACACCCATAACAAGTTAAAAATTAAACTAAAAGAATGTGTGACACTTGCGACCTTTGGGTGCAGCTTTGCTGTTCAAACATGCATTTTGACAGCTGCATCCAATATCATTTATTTATTTGACCAATTCTCAAATCCTAACCCTGCTGTGACCAACTTTACAGTAATGTCAGTCACTTATGTGTTTGTGTTCTTCTCAGATCCAAGGGGCTGTGCAGGTGGATAATGCCGCCCAATCTTTCACACCACCTGCTGAAGCTCAGTCAGCATCTCAGGACAGGCCCATCACTGGAGACAATAGAAGAGTGACTCAAAATCAGAATCTGTCAGATATACCAGGATCTGTTGATCAATTTACTGAAAACATACAACCGACTAAGGCTGCTTATGAAACCAGCTTTATGTCAATAAAGAAGAGACAAGTAGCAGACTCGACAATAGCAAGAGAGAACAATAAGTCAGAGGAAGGGACTACCGACTGTTATTTAGAGGAATATGCCTCATTCTGCAAGAACAGCCGAAAGTAAACTGGTAAAAGTATCATTAGTGAGTCATGAGTAATGTTTTTTTTGCAAGAATATGGTAAACACAATCATCAGTATGTCATAATTTAAGCATATTTTAAATTCTTTATTGGATTTTACTTTCTTAATTAACTCTGAGTTAATGATGTCCCATAACATTACTTCACATCATTGCAGGCCAGATTTTTTTATTTACAAAATACTATTAAGGTAGCATCACCTGATTGTCATTAGTGGTCTGGAAATTCGTATACAGTATAACATTTGTATATATTTGTATAACATTGTATAACTATGTACAACAGTACATAATTGTACAAGTTGAACCAACTCAGAATTTAAAACTTAACTTAGACTAGCCCAACCCCGAGTTTCCCGTTTCAGAAGTCTGGTTTAGAGTTAGATTAGGCAACTTGACTCTGAGTTTAGCTGAGGAAAAAAGTAACAATATATATAGTGTCAATGAAGCCAAGAAAAGAGTATTAACCATTGAATTGGTGATCAAATGGAGGCTACCATGTTAGAGGAGAATAAAGTCATGTGACTATATTCAAGTTTTAAATTTTTGCGTATATTAGTGGCTACACAGGCTTGAAAGATAATTGATACAAAGCATTAAATATTAAACTTAACATTAAACTATTATATCAAAAATTGCCTACATTTATAAGAATGCAACTGTGCACTGCCTTAATCTTGCATTTTTAGGAAAATCTCAGTAAATTGAATATTTCAGTAACAGTTTTCTGCTCAATTTTTGATAACCTGACATTAACTAAAAGGTGTTAAAGTTCTGCAATAAGAGAACTAAATCATGTTTTATAGAATGATTGTTATCTATTAATGCAAGGATCAGGATTATTAAATGTTATGAAGTGAATTTCTTAATGGAGACAAATATATAAAAGTAATAAAAGTGAAATAATTCACTGTTGGCCTCCTGTCAAAGCATTTATAGTGTATGGCTGAATCTGAACCCCTACGTGAGGGGGTCAATAGTAAGATGTTATGAGGTTCCTCATTGATTAGGGAAAGGAGCTTAAAAGTGACTGTCCAACTGCACTAACCTCTCACAGGTAAACATGGGGGGAAGTTACATTGAGCTTTATAAAAACTACACATCCTGAAAATGGACTACAACAAGCACACCTTATCCTCCACCGGAAACAGGACAATTTAAAGAAATAATCAGAGCAACTACACACCAGTAATTTTGTCAATTTTGAATTAAGAACTCTTGGAGAGCGGTAACATGAGGAAAACACAAAAGTAGGCTACACTAAACTCCTGCAAAACGAACAGCACCAGAGACTGAATGAATAGCACATAGTCATTAGCTCTTTGAGAGTAGGCCTAACAACCAACAGATATATGGACATATGGAGTCTGTTTTAAATGATGCATTAAAGCAACACTATGTAACTTTTAGCCACTTGGGGCGCAGGCCCCGGATAAGCGGGAAAAAAATGGATAGAGCGCAATGTCATTCAGTTTTTTAACCTGTTATTGTCAACCTGCAAACCTGGAGAGCAGGGTAGCAGTATTGTATAAGTTACCATGGCAATGATTACGTGCTCCAAACCATACCACTTTCTGAAGACGGTAAACTCTTGAGTTTTCTCAAACTAAACTTAAACTTATCTGGATCTAAACCTAAACAAGCCTCACTTTGCAATACTGAAAACCCAGCGTTAACCTCCTAATCCAGCTTCTTAGTACAGAGTAAGAGAACAGCATTTAAAACAATGCATTTAACCAATTAAAAATACAAAGTTAAAATATTTATTTCGCAGACATTGACAAAAACAGGTTACAATGTACAGAGGTCATAAAGATTTTGGTGTCAAAGTAGACTCAGCTTTTGTTGTAATCCTTATTTTCTTAATAATTACCCAGTCCTGTTGTTTAGCTGTAACCTGAATCCTCAAACATGACGAGGCAGAGTCATGCCTTTTGTCCAGCTCATTTACTTTAAACACACCTTCCTCTATTTTACCTACAGGCAAGAATATTTGACAACTTTTTTCTTCATTCCCAATGGTAACTACATCATGGCCTATCGCCACCTGTGCTGAGTACAGGAGGTCTTTGCCCTCTGATCCTGTTTCTATAGTTATCCCTGTCAACACTTTAGGCTGTCTCAGCACAACAGTGAGGTGATCACCTTTCTCTGGTGAGCGTCCCCAGAAATATTCATCCCCGGCAGCCCAAGCAAGGTGAGGAAGGTGTTTCTGGTAAATGGACATATTAGTGTATACATCAGCCTCAGGGTTGAAATATAGGTTCTCAAAATACTTGTCCTTTAGTTTGTTGTATGTTCCTTGGAAGGAAGAGAAGGTGCCCATATGTTGGAAAAGTGAAGGTTTAAAATTAATTGCCTCCTTCTGTGTCAGCAAGTCACGGAACCGCGCCATCAACCAATCACAGGGCATTTCTTGGTAAAAGAGAAAGAAAAATCGGGCCAGGAGAGGAAGATCAACCGATTTGTACAGTTTGCCGATGTAACCAAGGGTTGAAAACTCCAAGGTGGCCCAGGTGACCTTTTTTGCTTGTTGCTGTTCTATATAACCCCTTATGCTACTAAGGAAATTTTTAGCAGAGAAAACATCATCTTCTAGCTGGAGGTAGTACTGGCCAAGTCCAGCACTGTAGTGTGTGAGGAATGAATAGTCCATATTTTGTTTGGACCGGAAAGATACCCTGTCTGAGGCATCATTGTAATTCCTTTTTAGCCCTGAAAGAAATGAAAAAAAATAATAAAATAGTGAAACACAACTTGATAATCAAAAGACACATTAACTCTTGATGTAGTGTAAAAAGAAACATTGTACCTGTAAGTGAAGGGTAATACTCCTGGGGAACATGAATGGCCACCAGCTGTCCTTGTTCTAGCTGCGAAGGAAATGCTTTCTTGATTTCCTGTACTATACTGACCCTCCAGCTATGGTCGAAATCTGCAATCAGCACAACCACCACCATGGAGGCGCATTCCTCAGGGGAAGACTGGGAAAAAATGGATTGTAGCGTCTCAATGAGATAGTTTCCCTTCTTCCTCTGAACTGAGCACATTCCAATAGTAAGAAACCCTGAAAGAAACGTTTAAAAAAATGTGTGTGATGTCAAAATAATTTATGACAACTTTTGTAAAGTTAAAAAAGGGGAAAAAAAATACTTACTTTGCTGAGTAAATAGAGATCCCGCGAGAAGTTGGTAGGATACATTTAAAGGCAGATAATCTCCCTGTTCAACCCAGGATTGTTTGCTAATTAGCCTTTCTGCCTGCCATATCAGTTCATTTGAAAATGGTTCTTGTGACTTTGTTAGGCCCTATAATGAGAAGCCAGACAAGTTGCATTACATTTTGGAAGATTTCCTATAAACATGTCAGGGAATGATTTAGAATTTGTTATCAATATAGACTAATATTTACATAAATAAAACAGCAATGGGTAACCTATAGAGATAAATACAACTCTATCAAACTCCTTTTTATCTTCATTTGAGTCTGTAATTCAATGCCCATTGAAATGAATGGCAAGATAGAACATTACTGCAACAGTATTGTTGCTTCATTCTGCCATTTTAGCTATTATTAGCTTTTATTAGCTTCCTCTTTATGCCAGTTATCTATGATAAATACAGTGTGCGTGCATGTCTTTACTTCCTTCCTCATGTAGACTCACAATGTGACATTCCATCTTTGTTTTTTTTTGTCATGTACACTTGGTGATAAGATACAAACACTTGAGAATTTAACTGAAAAAGCTCATGGTACAACTATATTGTCATTTATATTGTCACAAGTTACTCCTATTTTAACGACTGTAATCATGAATTTTATGTTTTATACAGCATCACCATAGTGCTAGTTGAAACCTTATTTGTTTGTAAAACCAAAGTCCATAAAATGTCACTTCACTGAGGCCAAACAATCTTTATGTATATGATGTATATCAAAATCAGAACGTCAGACTGTAACCCACTGCTTAAAACACGTGTTTGCGAAGACTTTCTAGTACTCACGGCAAGAAAAAAGTGTGTGTGGGCAGCCAAATACATGCATCCAGAAAGAACCAATCCTGCCAAAGCAAGAGTTTTCCTCTTTGAAAGACGTCGCATTTCCTGTAATTCAGCCAAAAACAAACAACAAAAGAGAGACCTACATTATCTTGGTGTGTTATCCACTCAGCAACAGTTAACAGTTTCAAGGGCCAGCTAACCACAAATGGAAAAGCCCTCTTTACATAATTAATAATTAATTTATAACATATTTCTGCCATAACTACAATGTTTCAACCTTCACATTTTTTAAGTTTTAACCAGACTGCAAATGGTAACACAAATAAAAGTGGCAAGCACTTAATTCTTTTCTATGCAAGGTAAACATCTGGCATAGGGCCAATTTGATGTAATGGCTGTTACAATAAAGCTATACAATAAATTATAATACAAAAAACATGGAGCTAAATATTTACCTAAAGAAGAAAGTTGGCTGTCTTAAGGGATTGCAATAATTGTTTTGAAGGAATGCTGAGAGCTAAAACAACATTTGATAATGTCCCTTTTACCTAGAACTTAAAAGTATTTGAAGGGGTGACCACAACACCGATATAAAGTCTATATAATATTTTCCCACAAGGTCATAATACCATCAGAATCTTGTCGGCCTATTGTCCCACGCCTAACCTAGCTTCTTTGGTTAGTTACATGCTGTTTAACCCGGGGGCCCAACATTTCATTTGGTTTTACTCTTACCACTCACTGACCTGGATCAACTCATTTAAACTTTGAGAAAATTGAGCTACAGACACTTTAACTGAGCCCATCTTAAATTAAATCCTGCACTTTTTTTTTTACCTTTGCTTCCATGTAACCACTTATTTATGCACTTGAGTTATTCCTCTTATCTACAGCGTAAACCTCCACCTGCACCTTGCTTTCACTAGAGTTCAAACAATCTGCTGAAATCATAGTAAATGGAGCTTGCCTGTTTATCAGCATGTCTATCGCCACCACAAACAAGAAGGTGCTCAGAGACAATCCTTGAGTCCCACCTTCACTGTGAACATACTTCTCTGTCACAAATTATATACTTATACAATACCACAGATTCTTTCTTGTCACCGTGTCATATACTTACTATACTAGTTTATCAAGATCACCAAAGACACAGTGCTAATCTGTTTGTTCTGCATCTTTTCAGTTCTTCTTCCTGGTGTAAAACCATAAAGCTGCAAGTGATGCAACATGTGACACTTTTTTATGTAAAGAACTAAAGACATTTCTAATATGGTAAAAATTGGTTTTCTTTTGTTTAAATAGTGGTTTCTGAGGATATCATAAAGCCTTGTTCCAGTAGAAAAATGTAAAATTTACTTTTTTTTAATAGGGTTAAATTCTAATCATTTAAACTGATAGGAAACATTCTTTTTAGGCTATTTCTTCATTTTGCCCAGTCCCCAAGATACACCAATGAATAATAATTTAAAAAATGTCTCAAGTTACCCCACTGTCTCCTATATGCTAGAATATTCGTTTTTTTCAGTCATTTAACATCTTTATGTTCAAGGGGAATAAGACTCATTGTTTTGTGTCAACATTAAGTCTGCTTTCACATTTCTAGCTCAAACCCAGGTACTATTAATAGTAGCTTACAAGGGAAATTAAGAAAGGCTATTTACAATTGAGTACCGACGAGTCCATCCAGTTTTTTGGGCGATATATAGATATATAACTTAGATATATTTCGGAAGACGTAGCCTTTGGCAAACTTGACCGACTGCACAGGTGTCTGCATACTATATTTACAAGGCTTTGGGGGGGATTAACGTTAGCTCAAAGTCCAACTTTCAAGTCAAGAATGCAATAAAGAAGATCACTCTTAACACTATTCTAAAAATAAAACATTACATGTTGTAGGCTAGTCATTCCAAAGCCAAGACTGCAGCAGCTGTAGTTACTTTAAACGGTACGTCGCTTAACTTTAATGTTAGCATTGGATGGATTAGGAAACTCAAATGTCAAACTAATATCTATCGTTTTTGACCAACGATGGAACTGTTACCACAAGCCACATAAACAAAATTAGCTTATATTACGTCGTCATTTGGTAAACATTTTTTTTTAACTATTTAAACTCCCCCACTCACCTTTCTTTCCACCGTCACAGCGCGCTGCTGTCATCGACTGACACAGTCTGCATTACTCGTGCTTAATGTAGCCACATACAAGGAATGGAAAATCAAAGGAGGCGTGTGCGTGTAACAAAGCACTGACACAGGCACATAACACTGTAGCGGACTACTGAGACCATCCGTGTACGAAGCCTGGCTGACATGGCGCTCAGTTTCTTGCGAAGGGCACAAGGCTTTAGAGGTTGACGTCTGAACACGTTGTGTTGATGTTACTCATGATAACATGTTGCTACAGACAATTAGACAAGTCATTGTGAGACAGGACGTCACACCGCCAAGAGGAGGACACAGCTGGAGCCTTAGATTAGCAGTGTTATACAAGTGACAGTGTGAGGTACGGTGAAGTTTAAATTATTAGGTTTCAATGAGAAAACCTCAAATCTAGAACTCCAGCTTGTAAAGTGTGGCTCTGCCAGGCAATTTTGTGTGTTCACAATTATATTTGTAGGCTATTCATCCTGGAACTCTACTGGAGCCTACTAAAACTTAAGCCTTTGGGTAAATAAACTTTGGGTAAATAAACTTTACAATAACAAATACAATTTGTTATTGTACATATTATAGACCTTGTAGATTCTGTACTTACTGCTTATTGCACTTCTGGTTAGATGCTAACTGCATTTCGTTGCCTTGTACCTGTACTTGTGTAATGACAATAAAGTTGAATCTAATCTAATCTAAATAAACACATCTTAACAATAAGCCTAATCTAATAGTGACCAATAAAACCCAAACAACAGCCAAAAAGCTTTATTGTGCCAATTAAAACTCAACTCCCAACACAAATGTTAAAAACCATTTTACACATGTAGCTCCAGTGTAGGTTTTATTATAGATTCTAAATTCCCCAATACTGTGCATTACAGTGGAGCATATTTAAACTTCTGACGACAGTGTGTTCAATACTGTAGTGAGAACTGAGAGAAACATTCTCAGAGCTTTTTTATCCCCAGGTTTCTGCTTTAGAGTAATTTTAACAAGCTCTTTTCCTTTCCCATGTAAAGCCTCCTCATTAAGCTCTTTACTGTCTTGCAACACTGTTTTATCAAAGCTTTGCGTCTCTTTGGAGTATAGCAGCTCCCCCAGAATAAGAGTGCTGTGGGCTGTGTCCGTCGAACATGCTTGTTGGGTGTGTGTGTACAGATAGACCTTCCAGGGAAGTGTGTGTGCTGGTGTAAAAGCCATTGTTTGGATATTGACCAGCTGCAATGCTACCTGAAGGCTTTGTGACGAGCAGTCAGGTATAATAGGACATTGTATGTGTTCCTCAATGCAAACAAAACCCTCCTCTTCCCCTTTCTCCGTACCTATTTGAAAAAAAAGATGAGTTACTAGCAGGTTCCATGTAAACAGAGGTTAAAGTATTAATTTGTGATCTTCTAAAATCAACGTTTTATTCATTATTTGTTATATTTGACTTTGACAAACACATGGTGCATGGGCCAAAATAATAAATAGTACATTATGATTCAAAACTAACCAAAGGCAGAGGCAATGAACAGTTTTGGGTTGTGATGCAGATGTGTTTTTGGATGAATATCTATGATGTAAATGTCTTTTATAATGTAAAATTTGACATTTTTTTCAACGTAAATGCAATTTACTCAGTTTTTTTTACCTTGCTCAAAATGCAAAGTCTGTAACTGAAGCCAGAGGTTCTCAAATTTCTCTGGGCTGAGAACTGGGGAGAGAGACAAACTAAGAGACCTGATAGTGGAGGGTTCGAGGCCACCACTGAAGGATTCTGTGCACATCTTTGTGCTGTCTGAAATAGATAATAAGAAAGGACATAGTAAGATTAAAATGGCACCAACATGGAAAACAAAAAAAGAAAGAAGTCAACATCAAAGAGGAAGAGACAATCTCTTGTACTTGTACAGAGGCCAGGTGGTTTGAGAGGGGTGGGAAAGAAGCCATTTTTGTTCAAATGGAAAAGCCTTCTCAAAATAAAGGAGGCCTCAGTATTTACAACAATGTATTGAAACTAACGACTCTCTGAGTCTGAGTCACACTCCCCTTTCATGGTAACGACTATGAGACCAGAACAGCCTGGTCCAATCAGAGTTAGTTTTAGGTCAAACCCCTTCCTCTAGAAAAAAAGGTTTAGATAAAAGCATCTGGGCATCAATTCTGAGATCAACTGGTAGGAGAGCTGAGCTTACATCTCTAGATGGAGGAGTTTCCCCTGAAACCAAACCTGAGGGACCAGGCTGTTCTGCTCTTACAGTCGTTGGCTCTGAAAGGGAAGTGTGACTCCTGATGTGGGAGTCGTTAAGGCTCAGGAGAGTCATTAGTGACACTGCTCTAACAAAAACTCCTCCCTCTAGAGATATAAGCCCAGCTCTCTTACCAGTTGATCTCAGAATTGATAAAGTCTCTTGGAATTAAAGACAAAACATCTTCACTTTAAAAACTCAATGCAGATGCTTTTACTTAAACCTTTTTTTCAAGATGACCTTCACAGCTTCAAAGCTCAGCTCTCTTACCAGTTGAGCTCAATATTAAAGAAGTCTCTTTGAATTAAGAGACACAATTAAGCAAAACTAGGACAGATCAAGAGATGTATATGCATTTGTGTCATAACTGAAGATAATAAGGTTTGTCTTGACCTCAAACATGACTTGAAGTCGAAGTAAGTGAAAATTATTTTATTTATTTGTCAGGGACAATGCAGTCAAACATAGTTTCAAAAACTGCAACTAATGTGCAGCTCTTGTCCCTGGTTGGGCTTTTCTACATCACAATACAAAGGATGTCATTGCAACATTAATGCATTTCATCATCAAACATGTAGAAAACCCTAACGCTTATTCTAGAGTCCTATTTGTTGACTTTTCGTCAGCATTTAACACAGTACTACCTCTGCTACTGGTCCAGATTTGCATGTGAACTCTTTTATCATCAAGTGGTTTTATTCTTTTTTAACAGGCAGATAAAAACAAGTTAGAGTAAATGGTGTCCTCTGTCCGATCAAATACTCTAACACAGGTGTTCCTCAGGGTTGTGTGAGTTCTTTCTTATTTACACTGTACACAAATGGATGCAGAAGCCGTGCAACAATCACGTCATCAAGTTCTCAGACGATACAGTAATTTTAAGCCTACTGTACAAAGATGACTGCCCTTCTGTGTACATGCAAGAGATCGACCATTTTAAGAACTGGTGTGACCAACACAATCTTGTTTTTAATGTAAAAAAGACTAAAGAGATGACATTTGACCCAAGAACAAATGTTCGGCCCAAAGACTGCACTTCCTCCATCGGCTCAGGCTGTTCGGTGAGCAGGGCAGTCATGTGGGTCTTTTACTCTGCAGTTCTAGAAAGCATTATCCGATATGGAATGACTGCATGGTTTGGTCCTATCTCAGTCCAGCAAAAATCCAAACTTCAAAACATCATAAAAACAGTGATGAAAGTGATAGGCCAAAAAGATGTGCCTTCTCTGCAGTCCATCTACGAAGACACTGTGTCCAGAATCACAAAATCCTTAACGATCCCTCTCACATTTTATTTACAGAGTATGAGCTTCTTCCTCAGGCAGACGGTACAGAGCTTACAGATGGAAAACTAACCATCCATTACTCGCTTAATAAGGAGGCTCGCTGATTTACTTGTCTTTATATTCTGGCACATTCTGATCTGTTCTCAGGGTCGGCCTTTTATTATTACTTATTTATTTTTATCATATGTATTACTGTAGATTAGTTTTAGCTGATTCCAGGTTTTATTTTTGGAATGTCTTTTGCTTTGAGCCAGTGTTCTCAAAAGCTGTAATTTCACCTCCACAATGTCCACAAGGGACAGCTGTGCATGAAGGGACTCATGCAGTTTAGAGAGGAGAGTGTAACCCAGGGTTATTTTGTTGTAAAAAATACCATTTTATTTAAATTGCTGTAAATGTGATGTTTTCTTTTGATAATTTCTGTTTTCAAATGCTCCGTGAACGCATCATTGTGGATGACGTTTTTTTACCTGTTAGAGCAGAGATGATTTTTTAACGCTCTCCACAAGTCCGAGGAGGACAACGGCTCTGAAAAGCATAGCCTGGAGTACTTTAAGTTGTTAGCAAAGTATATTCTGAGGTATATTAAGCCCAGCAGAGTGAAATATTTTTTCGAAGAAATATTCTGGCTGGTTTTTTTGACTATAGATTTGTCTAAGGACTACCAAGTGGTGCCATTCGAGACTGGATACTACCTGGGATGTTTCAGAAGTACTTTCCGGATCTGGAGGCCGCCCAATTTCCAGGAGGGTGGTAGGACAACTAAGGATTTACAGTTTTTTTGGAGGATTTGTTTTTTTGAGATCTCAAACAATACTTTATTTTCGGGTCAGGCCTGACACCACAAAAGGGACTAATTGAACTATTCTAAAAGGGATACAGAGAGTGAATACAGACAAAAGGACATTATTGAACCGAAACTGATTGTACTGATTTAAACTTTTCTATTTTCTTGTTCATTTTTATGGGTCAAGTTATTAAATGACACCATTCTTTTATTTAAGTTTCCTTGCCTGTGTCTCTTAGTGTGGTTGAAGTTTTTGTTTTCTCTATGCAGAGTTGCACTGCCAATCTCCTTACGAATCTAAAGCTAAAGAACCCTAAATTGTGTATATTTAGAACATTTTGATAGGTTTTTCTGAAAAACTCAGATCGATACAAAAAGATCAATACTTTTCCTGATATTCAGTGTCAAAAGGGTAACTACACTTGATTGTAAAGTGAACCAATGTGTTCTGTTGCAGAGGCAGCTGCTTGTGTCCATAATATCATAGAGTATAAAATATGTGAAAAGACCATAGCATGCATGTACTGCCTACCTGTCTAATCCAAAATAAATTGTATTATAAATAAAGTAAAAAAGGTCTTACCTGTATGGACATTGTCAACCTGACATGCGTTCAGATCGTCTGTGAGTTCAGTGTGAGGCTTAGGATTAAAGGGCACATGTTCAGGGCTCCCGCTGTTGGGCAAATCAGCAACAAGACTTAGAGGCTCCAGTGTGTTAAAGCTGTGCACCCAGTTGTTTATGGGCTCCATAGGGCGACCAATCAAAACACCAAGGGATGGATCTGACTTCCGACCCTGGAGAACTCTTTGTATTTCTTCAATCCCACAGTGCAACAGGCGATAGTAGAGTAGTGCCTGGTCACGGACACACATGTCTGTTTCTTCATCTGGAAGAAACAAAATTTGTTATTAATAATAAATATTTGCTTTAAGAGACTGAACCAAACGCACCTATACAGTAATGTAACAGTCTTCCCAGCATGTCCTGTGTCTCAGCAGGACGGCACAAGAACACCCGCAGCGTGGCAGTCAGCAGCTCCATTTTGACCCCAAGAGAGGCCTCACTGCGTATTCCATCAATGAAGACTTCTAATACATAGGGAGCACCGGAGACTCGCTTTCCATAGACACCCAGCAGCCACAGCAAGGCTTGTCTTCCCTAATAGAAAAAAAAAGATGATATTGAAAAAAGTAAAATGAATGTTTTGAAACATTTAACATAGGTATAATATAGAAAACAATATACAAAATACAATATAAATACTGTACAATTTAATTTTCTGTTCCTTAGCACAACTGACACTACCCCAACCAATATTTGTTAATGTTTTGAATAAACAAATTGATGCAAGTTATGTGCATTGGTTTGTGTTACTGGATAATTCTAAAGGTTTTAACTAGACTTTCTCTTTTGTTTAAAACTAGAGTAGGGAAGTACTAGTAAACACCAACTCCAGAGCTGGCTACTTACTACTGATATTAATTTGGTTAAGAGTTGGTTATTTCCAAAATTTGCATATCCAAACTAGATGTTAAATAAAAGTCACCAGTTTATGCCACTTTTTCCTCCTTAGTAACAAAAGCCTGTATAACATCACAGTAGAACTGAAGATTTTGTTAGAAGCAGAACTCATTAGTGCCTTACCTGATTATCCTGCAGACTTTCCTCACAGCCTTCGAGGGCCAAACACACAGTGTCACTACATTGAGGACACACCCAGACCAGATCTCGCATGGTTTGCACAACAGCTATAAAGTGAGTTGCAGCAAGGAAGATAAAAATACTACAGTAGTATTGTCAAATGGCATGGCACTTACTACTTCCATGGCCAGAGAACAGGGCGATGGTTATAAATTACAGATGTTTGCAACAGGAATTGTACCTGATGTTATATGCTCCTGTTTGAGCCCGAGAAGTCCAGTCAGAATCTCCAAACATTTGTCAGTGTAACTCCGACCAATAAAACCTGCACATAACCCGGTCAAAATATGGCCTCAAAAAGCAAAAATAACTCGGCAGTGCTTGATCAGTACAATTTTGTTTAGCCACATGTGCATACCTATTGCGGAGATTGCTGCCTGTGCGGTGTCAGTATTAACATCTGTGCAGTATCCTTTTAGTTCGTCTAGTACCATTGATACATTTTCATCATTCACCAGTTCCACCAGCACCTGTGACATGGCATAACTGTGTCATCTCACCATTTTCTTGTCTACTTCCTTATCACTACAATCCATCTAAACATATGCAAGGCAGACTTTACCTGCATCTTCTTTTGTTTAATGTAGGCGGGTTCAGCGTAGCCACAAAAGAATCGTTTGTAGTGTTCCCCCATAAGGCCTGGCACAGAACGCAACAGCAACTGGCGAAAGACAAATTTATTGTGTGTGTGCTTACATTTTACCTGTAAAATCAAGTAGTATTTTCTTTGAACACAGACAAAATTACACAAATATTCAATATTCAATCAAACACTGTAATGGAATTTTTTTAACATTTACACTGTTGTTTACACAAATAAGTACTGTTTGTATATTTTGCTATTTGTAAGGACAAGAACAGTGTTAATTTCATTCTCTTTTTAGGACAGAACAGTGTCTATTTCCCTAACTGCTGACATCTTCTACTTCTTAGTTTAATTTATTATTTATTTGTCAGGAAGAGAAGAGATGCTTTGCACCAGATTTGGCTACAAACCACTTTCCTTATAAGTCACAGTAAAACTATCTCTCTGGGAACTCAGTCACAGCTGGACTGACACTGTAACGTTTTCCTTCTACTTGCAAGAAGGGTAAACCTCACAACTTGACTAGATTTCTTTCTTACACAAGTTCTCTAAATCCAATTTCAGACTAAAAGATACAGTGATGTTTTACCCTGGAATAATGTATCAAAAACAAATTATTAAAATATTGTCTTAGTTACTATCAATGTTACTGCAATTTAGAAAAAAAAAAGTAATTCTCAAAAGAATTAGATGCCATGTTGTAAACATGTTGTTACCTCAGCACTAACCTGTATGTGGCAGAGAGCAGCAAATCTCATTTCCCTACTTGTGCTTCCACAGGCTGCCAAGAGGGGAGCCCGTACTCTTTCCAGGGCCGACAGACAGACGGCAGGAAGGCCAGAGCAGAGGCTGAGGAAGAGACTTAGTGTCGCCGCCATAATGGGTGGGTGCGGACTGACCAGGGAGACGTCCAACAGAGAAAGAATGTCAAAAAGCTCATTCTCCGACTGAGGTCGGTAGCGCTGAAGGATCCTCAGAACATCACACTGACCCCAAACATCACACTCTTTTAACCTGCAGGACCACAAAAAGCGAAGATTGTAAATAGAATCCAACCATCTATTTTCTAAACCACACATTTTGCCTAGAGAACACTAGAAAGTTGTTTCTTTCTGCCAACATCTTTTGATTTTAAACCACTTTTTTAAAAATTGAAAAAAAAAAAAAAACAAAAAAACAACAACAAAAGGCTTGGTACAGGAATTGGCACAGTGGTTTATGTTCCTACGGTTGATTTAACCATCTAAGCTGTGAACTAACTAAATACCAAGTAATACATAGCATACATAGCTTAGCATCCAGTCACCTTTGTTAACCTAACCTGTTTAAAAGATGGTGGGTGATAGCTTTGTTTATTGCAACTCCTCCTTCTTCTTTCAGTATTTCCTCTAAAGCTCTGAGACAGTTTACCATGACCACCGGGTCTGGGTCCCTCAGCAGGCTGTACAACTCATTCACAACGGCAGCATCTGGTCAATTTAGAAACAAGAATTTTCTAACTTACATAAATGTGAGCTGATAGGCAAGACACCAAACAACTAATATATTTTCAATATAAATATGTTACCTATCTCTGAGTTTGGTTGAAGATTGTGTAGTTTTGCCCAGCCAAGCACAGCTACTCTCCGTACACAAGCAGCTCTGTCCCTTAAGCTTACCATTAGAGGCTGCTCAACATATTCCACTAGACTGGGCAACCTGTCAAGCACAATCCGACTCTTTTGTTATCTGAATATACAAGGTTTCTTCCAAAGTCAAAGCAGAGCCCTCCTCACCTGAGGTTGGTCATGTTCCTCAGGGCTAGGCTGCGAACCATAGGATTTGGATCCTGACAGTCTTTCCTTAGCGTGTTGATGACCAGCAGAGATAGCTCTGGGTTTAGAGAGGCATAAGAGCACAGGAAAACATAGACCAATTTTTTCTGAACTATGTCCACTGTGGCACATGCTTTGACAATTTCACTGAAGAGACCTGAGACATCCACACCCTGTGACATTGCTCTAAGTAAGAGAAGAAAAAAAATGCTGGTTAAAAAAGAAAGAGTGAACCAACCCCACTACACTACGTTATTACTTCTACTAATGATAGGCTACTACCTTATGACCTTTAGTATGGTGTTTCTGTACCGCAGCTGGTCAGATTGGACATGGGGGTTGGACAGAGCCCTCCTCAGCTCTTTTACTGTGTCCTCGTTGCTCAGATAGGGCATTGTTACTGCACACTGAAAACATGAAAACATTACAATGAGCGCGATTGACTTAACGTTGTAAATGAACTATAGGCCTATATCGTTTACAAACTGCACCAGAGCACATCGTTTTATATTTTTAAATGTTTATTCTTACCGGTACAATTTGCAAGTGTGACTTGTTTACACTTGCAAATACACTTCCGCTTGTCTAGTTCTACTGTGTATATTGTGTTTAAACTCATGATGCTACCCTCTAGTGGCCGAAAAAGATATCAATCTATAAACACTTGTATAAAATAAACTGGGGCTAGAAATGCAGAATAAATAATTATCAAACAACGATATGTGTTATGTATAGTACAAAATGGAACAATCAGTTAAAACTATATTTCCTCTACTGTATGACATCAAAAGAACATTTGTTGGGTTTGTTTATCTTGGAAAAGTAGACATTTAACATTTACTATTTCCTGCGAGTTGCCAAAGTTGACAAACTGAGCACTGCTGAAGGATAAGCTCACTCTCACTTGCATGAATGTTTATTTGTAATCTGCACCTTCAGTTTTATCACCATACATATGTTGCCAGTATTTAAATAAGTTAGTTATTTTGTCTTCATTTGTATTCATCTGGTATCATTTGAGTTTATTTCTTTGTTATATTAGTGACTCATATATAATGAGTCTCTTGTTTGGGTAATAGTTCATGCTTTACATTGGAAATGCTGGCCAGATATAGCATAGTTTAAATGTTGGTTACAGAAAGTCTACAGGCTTTTCTCTAAATCTCCAAAGGTTTGCATTACATTCACGTTATTTACCTGTGTAGGAAAATGGTTCTCGACGATGCCAAAGTGGCCATTTCATTTGATCTTGGTTTGGACAAATAGCCTCTACAAAAGGCCAGACACTTTACAGAACATATTTTTAGGTAATCTAAAAAAAATGTATTCAAGTACAATGTGGACTACATTTAAAAAGATGAACAGAAAACCTAGTAGAAATGAGCCATTATAAAAGTACAGTAAAGTCAACATAAATCAACAAAAATAAATGCTAATATGTGATTGTCATACACAATCACAAAAAAAAAAATAAAAAATCTGGATCAAATTTGATGTCTTTATTGATTGTAAAAAGCAGGAAGGCTACAAAATCAGACAGCTTGAGACCTCCAGCAGACAAAGTCCAACACCTATCCAGAACAAATCATCCACTCTAGCTCCACCCGTTAACTGGGGTTTCAAAAGCAGAGCTTCATAAAAAAGGAGTTGGTACGGACTCTGGACTGAACATCTAATCAGGTAAAAAATTTGGCATTAGCACACCACCTCACAGGTCCAGAGAAAGCTGCTCAATCCTTTCTCTGTGTTGTGTAGACAGAGGCAGATGCCATAAACAAGAACCATTTCTCTTCCTCAAGTATTCACTGACGTAAAACATTAACATCACCCAGTTTCCAAACGCAGACAAACTGGATGAACCTCTGCTCCATATCTTAAGCGATTGTATTATTATTATTATTGAATTTGGCAAGGATCCATCTGGAATGTTTTCCTTTTAATTTGCTCAAGGGGTATGAAAAAGCAATCTTTATGAAAATACATGTATTGGTTAAGTACTTGTGACCACCCAGAGTGTAGTTATTTAGACATTTGAAGCAGACTCCTTCCAAAAATACATAAATAATGTGCATGATATCAATTTCCGCTACCAATGAAGATGATTACTTTTGGTCTGTGTGCTCTTAAACTTGCTACCAGCAATATTATTTAGCACAAAACATAACATGCTCGCATACACAGATAATTTGGTCAATGGGACAGCAGTGTCTATGACAAATTGGGGCTCGGTGCAGGGCTGTTATCCTGATTTGCTGCTTGGCTTCCTCTGGGTGGAACTTCAATGATACGAGGCTTGTCAATAATGCGAGCACCACGATCTCCTTTTTCTACAATTCCAATTATCCATGCTCCTCCCATTGCCCCTTGACCTCCAGGACCCACACTCTGGCTCTTCATTTCTGAACAAAACTTGGCTGCCTGCTCCCTGGGAAGACACACTAGCAGCCCACCTGGAAGAAACAGAGGTGCCAGGAGGTTGATAAAGTACATTTGTTTGATTAGTTTGATTGCGTTACAATATTGTGTTCCTACCGGAAGTTTCAGCTGATGTGCCCTGAACCAGGTTGAACAGGTTTCCAGGCTTTACTGATGGCAGCCATTTTAGCAATAATTGGTAAGTTATGGATGACAAAGGCCACCTCATTCCTTTGCTGTGCTGCCAGATTGTTGGCGTGCCCCAACAATCCGAAGCCCTGTAACATCGGTTGCAGCATGGGCCTGGAACTTGTGCATTAGACCTGCCGCTAAATTAATAAATAGAGGGAAGGGACATTTAGTTTGTCTAAAAATAGTCATGGAAGAATAATACACCAGTTTAATTGAAAACATCAATTTGTAATATCTCTAAAAAAATTACACTGTGTATAGATGTAACACAACATTGTACCTGTGCGGTTCAGTGTTGCCATAGAGAACATGGCTTCTTGATAGGCCTCTTTAACTTCCTCTTTGGTGACAACTAGCTTGATCTTGTTCCATCTTTCGTGCTGATGCAACAGAGAAACAAGAATAAAAGTTGCAAAATAGGAAGTTTCAATCACTTACAGCTTATAAAAAATATGCAGCTGTCTTACCTGATCCAGCCACTGGTGAGCATTAACAGCCACCTGTGTCCCGAGCGGTTTAGTGAGTACTAAAACGTCGCCTGGTACAGCACCATCTGGCCTGAAGTGCACAAATATTATAGGCCCATATTATTTGTCATGTAAGTGTTCTCAAAATACTTTATAGACTTCTGATTGTCTCATATTGCCTCAATTTGCTAAGTTTTGAGTGGCGCTTTGAGTGCCACTCAAAGCGCCACTCAAAACTAGAAAAGTGCTATATAAAATCCATGCTATTTACCATATTACATTCAATATACAGGTAAGATTAGAAGGCTAAAGATGTCTACATTTATCAATCCAGAATATGTTTTCTTCATCGTAAAAAAACATCACTAACACACCATGCAAAACTACTTCTGGTTAAAAAGTCTATCCTCCCATATTTGTTTATGGAGACATTACAGGTCTGCCACAAAGTACTACATAAACCTGACGTCATATACCGTGTTGCGATCAGTTTTGTGACCAGGGCTCCATTTTGGCACACACCACTGTGGCCTGTAGACTATGATCTTCACATCTTGCAGACAGACTCACTGGTTTCTGTTTATTTACAAACCAAAATTTGGTAAAAAAAATTAAAAATAAAAAAATTTAAAATGTTATTCATTAACCTAGGGGCGCAGTGGCTCAGTGGTAGAGTCCTATAACCAGAAGACTGGCAGTTCATACTGTCGTTGTGTCCTTGGGCAAGACATTAAACTCACTTTGACTCCAGTGGTGTTCCAGCTGTAACACTGGTGAATGGAAGCTTACTGTAAGTCGCTTTGGATAAAAACGTCTGCTAAACGTAATGAAAAATATAAAAGTAACCTGCTGCTGCCCTAAGCCCGTACCATTTTGTCCAGTTTGCACTAATGCTCAGCTCATTCATTTCACCATCCTCATTTAAACATTCATTATAAATATTTGATCTTGCATTTAACTAATTTCATTTTTTTATGTATAGGTCACTTATTTATTGTACACATTGCACTTTAATCAATGTATTTGCTGTACAGATTGCAGTCTGCTCTTAATGTTACGATTATTATTATATTGTATGAAAGTGTTTTCCTTGCCATTAATACATCTCCTCCTGTACCTCTTCTGTCTAACATCTAACTGTTTTTGTGTTACCTCTTGGCCAGGTCGTCACTGTAAATAATTCTCAATTGACTTACCTGGTTAAATATAAGGTTAAACACAAATAAAAAATGAAACATGAAGTTTTTAAATATAGTGCGAGTAAGATAGAAATAAGATTAAAATGAACTGACTTACATAATAAATTCATTTGGCTGACAGACAACGGATGCTACCCCTCCTATAATGATCCAGGGGTTGATCACTGTCTGGCCACCGGTCACCGAAGTACCTCCTTCCTCCGCAGCATCACGAAACCCTTGAATCATCAGAGGCATCACACGCTCACGATCCTGGGTTTGGAAATAAGAAAATATTATAATTATTTTATAAGGCAAATAATTAATGTAATCACAAAAAAGATCTATATACAGTGTCTAGAAAAAGTCTGTTATTAATTCTGAGAGTTCACTTTAAATGTTGAATGAGTGTATTCAATAAAGGCATGAAAGATCAAAAAAAAAATTGTGATTATTTTTAGACACATTATGTTTGTCAATACCCTTGACTTAGATGAAGATCAGATCACATTTTAAGACAGATTTATTCAGAAAACCATGAAATTCCAAAATGTTTTTCTTGCCACTGTAATTGACCAAAAACATCAGTACATTTTAACTTCCAGCTATTCACTTTCCATTGCTAACACATGTAACACTTACCTTCTCATTCATTTTTTGGCTGACACTCAGCAGCATCAACATATTGTCACACTCTGTAATGCCCATGGCATAGAGATCACTAAGGACATTAGCGCAGGCTATCCTTCCCTGGAAGAACAATCAAGAGCAAGAAAATGCTTAGAACATGGTACAAAGAATTCAAAAGACTTTTACAAATGACTATTCAGTCATGTATTTTTACTCAGCAGTAAAATAACACACAACCCAAAATTATGACAAAAAAAAAAAAAAAAGCCTTCGGCTACTACACAGTCTATAAAAATAGCTCTTTGCCTGGCCGATGATTATAAAGCACATCACAGTTTACAGTAACTTATTCCAGGTATGACTTTTAAGAGCTGTTATTTACTTACCATCATGTAGGGATCCTCCACTAGAGGGTAGAAAAAGTCTGTAGTCTGGACCAGAGAGAGCCCTCCATGCCTAAGAGGAATCACACAACAGTCCATGCCAACACCTGCAATGCAAACCAGAGAGGAAAACATTACAAAGCGTGCCTGTGTGTATTCTACACAGCATTATGATCTGAAATAAGTTGTGAAACTATTTACTTTATGCTTTATTTACTTAGTTATTAATATTACTTTGTGATATTGTTTTAATGTTGGAGAGGTTAATTCCTGTATTTTTCCTTTTTACTGTCGACACATTCCACTAAAAAAATGTTGGACTGCGAATATGAACTTTGTACCCAAGCATTAACTTGCTGGATCATGATCTCAGTGGAAACTTCAAGTCATGTACTCTCCCAGATGGCCTTTATTTACTTACTCATATGTAGTAATGTGAATATTTGTGTATCATGTGAAGATCACAAGTCAGATCCCGAATACCATGAGTTGTGAGATCTGTCAAATATACAGGAGTAGCTAGCTGCGTGGTTAGCTAACTGCACGCTAGCTAACTGCTCTGTCGTCAGATGCATGGGTTTGCACAATCACGCAATCAAGGCTAAACCCATCTCCTTACCGAGTCTGGGACCGGTCTGGACTTCAAACTCCTGATCCCCGGCTTTTCCCATCCCGTCCCCGGCTCCGTGTGGCTCCAGTCCCGCGAGGAGTTTGAGCAGAGCCTCCTGCGGGACTTTGCAACCTCATCCTTTCAGGTCCGAAAAAGCCGTGAGACGGAATCCGCGGTCTAGGCCATGTTCTTCGGGTTTGAAAGGCTTGTATCCGGGGGGATAGCAACCCTCTGGACCAACAATCTCTCCTGAGGCAGGCGGGGAGGTTGAGCCTGACATGCCTGGCTGAAGAGCACTACAGCACCTACAACAGTAAATAAGGGACTCTGTGGATGAATGAGTCTAGTGTACCGTTTACGCTGAGTGCTGTCTAAAAGTAGACTTCCGTGTTCGCCAAAGTAAAATTGACCACGCTTCCTGTTATCACTTAATTACATTGCACTAAATCCAAACTACAAATGCGTACGGTATGACTTGTTTCCAGAAAGAGAGACGTCGAGTTTACGTTTAATTTGAACCACCACAACGTCTGTCATATTGAAATTATATTAAGGGATAATTTGTTTTGAAAGTCGAATGATCACTTCCGGCGTCATTTACTGCAATAGAAATGTACAGTAACATCTGTGGACGAGTAGGTTCATCCGCCCGGTAGATGCTTCAATTCATTTGACTTATTTTGTATATGAACTAAGGACATTCATAGTCAACCATTATGTTATTAAAAACAGTGTTAGAATAAGGCATCTGTACACAATTTTTGAAAGTCGTGAACATAGACGTTTCATCAGTTTCAGTTTTGGACCTCCTAGCCTCCTAGGCTTTTAAAAGTATTAAAGGGTCTAACTATCTTACATTTGTCTACTCTGCTAATGTAAACATAAGCATGCATGCTCTTGGTATAATTGAAGTGAACCCAAAAAAGAAAAAAAAAATACTAATCTAACGAATAACCAGTTTATTACATAATTCTTTGACAGTTTGAAACAATTTAATTTGCACCAAGTGATCTATTGTTACAGACAATATTCATAGACTGGGAAGGAACCTTTGTGGGTTTACATTCAGATAAATAGCAAAGTGCCGCCAAGATAGACAAAAGGAGCACAAAAAGGCATTGGGTAAGGGTCAGCTCTAGCATTAAAGATAAAGCAGTGATGCATTAAAATGTGTACGCAGGCACAAAACACAGAGACTGGCTACTTTTTTCAACAAGAGTAAATCCATCTCTAATACATAGCATAGACATGTTATGAGGTAATGTAGACAAGCAACATTTATAACACAAATTATTCTGTTTTATATTTCGATGAAAAGATTACCTGGATGATTGAGAAACTTCACAGACATGGTTTCTTTTTTTTTGTCTAATGTTTATGGGTCTGTTATAAATGATGCTGTCAAAGAATACCTTTACTAGACATACGTAGATAGTTCTTCATTTTCCCCAAACTCCAGCAGTAAAGTGACACATGACTGAGACAAGAAATAAGAGATGATGTACAAATACTGACTGAAATACATTATTGCATTATTATATGGGTTGTGGAAAAAATATCGTGGTAGTGGCAGAAGGAGGAAACACCCAACTGCATTAACTGTGAATCCATTGAATTTCTTTTGTTCTTGTATATGCACATAGTTTCATGGACGCGAGAAGGGGATGGGAATGCTGGGGGTGCTGCACCTGGTGAGAGTTGTAACTGCAACTTAAAAAGTTTAATAAAATATTCTGTATATTTTAAATGTGTCTTTCGGTGTGTGAGTATTTGGTACTATTGCTTGAAAGACACTGTATTTTTATTTTATTTCATTATATGCACTGTGATGTCAATCATTTGGGCGTAAAAGTTTGCAGTTGACTACTAACGGCTGGCCAGTGGTCAGTAAATTGTCCAAAAATGTCTACAAAAAGAATAACATTTTTCTTTGGTACCCGTAGAGTTAAAATACCAAAAATCAATAAATCAAATTTGTCTGTCGGGCCCAGAGGACACCCAGAGCTGTCAATCAAGCACCGCATAGAAGAGGAACGGTAATATTTTGACTTGTTGCAGTTCTATTTGTGTGTAAATCATAACACAGTTATGCGTCTATGCTTGATGTTAATTGTGTATAAAATAAAAATATGACGATAAATAACAAAAAATAGGAATACAGCTATTGAATACAATGTTATTGTATTAAACAACCCCCGAAACCCCAATTGTAATTGACTTCTCACGTCCCGGCATACTTTGATGCCAGATATATTAAGGTGCTATGCCAAACATGAAACAAGATTTGATATATATAAAGCACATGTTGTTTTTGCTTTTATTCTTTACTGTATACAGTCCATAACATGGATCTGGAGTGTGTCCATATCTGGAGCTTGATACTTGCACTTAGGACAACATAATTCTGGTAGTTCCTCAGAACCAGTTGCACCTTGATCACCGACTGTTGCCAATCCCTGATTGCGGAACGATGTGGGTGGCGGTGCAGTATTAAAAGGGAACACGCCTAAAATGAAGTACCAAGAAAAATAAAATAAAATTAATTTCATAGCTTACAAAAACACAATAACTAATCTACACACATATGTTAAAGTATAAGTACAAGTATTGCATTGAATGTTACCTGGTTGTTGGGAAATGTGTGAAGGACGTGCTGAAAAATCCTCCAGGTGTCGTAGTTTCATTTGCTCTATACGTGCACTAAAACAAAAGGTGAACAACAGGTCACTTTTAGAGATCTACAAACATTTTATTAAAGATTTCACAGATATAGACTGTACTGTATAAGATATTAATCTTCACAATGTGCCAGGATTTACCGTGATGTAGCGTCCTGTTTGAGTCTGTCAATCTCAGCACGAGCCTGATTTAGTTGATCATGCAACTCCTCCTTCTTTTGGTTTAGCTTTTCTCTTGCTTCTCTTTCTGCTAGGAAATCTGCTTTGTAGATCTCAGCCTATAAAATCATAATGTTTAGATGCTAATAGTAAGGGAGACATAGTACATATCATACAATTACATAGTAATGTATAATTTTACCTGTGCTGTGAGAACAGGGATGGTTTCTAGTAAGCTTTTCTGTTGCTCTACCTCCTCCTTGAGTTTATCAATAAGATCCTGCTTCAGGGCTAGGGCTTTCTCAGCCTCCTCTAGACGACTGGACAGATCTTCACCCTAAGACAAAGCACACAAAAAATACATACAATTGAAAACATACTTTAAATCAAAGAAATGTATTGCTTAAAGAAATGTTTTACCTCACTCTTCAGTTTTGAATCATAGTCTCTAAAAAGACATGTGTAAGCATGTTGCAGCTGTGTCAGTTTTTTTCTGAAAAACAAAAAGCATACATTTCTGAGTACTTTATGCCTTACATACCAGTAGCAACTATAAAGTTGTAACATGTACTAAAAGCTATATATCCAAGGCACAAAAACTCAAGTAGAAGTGACTAAGCCATCATGGCTAATTTTCAGTTTTTGCAATGCACTGAGGAGAGGTGGCAAATTCACCTTAATCACGTTGTCCAATAAAGTCAAACCACTGACAAGAAATCTTACCTACTGCGCTAACATTCAGTATGGCTACTGTTTAGTCAATCTAAATTAACTAGCTAACAATATATGTTTATATGTGCTAGTGAACGCACTTTTCTTCTGTGACAACATGTCGCTCTGTCTTGAGAGCCTGTTCCAAGCTCTGAGTCTGCAGCAGCAACTTGTCCACAGCCACATTGTGCTGCTTCCTCTGTTGCTCTAAATCTCGCTCTGCCACCTGCAGGGCCTTCATCTTACTGCACAGCCTTTACACACAAGCAGAAACAGTCACTTGCAGGCTCAAATAGAAAAAGTATTAACAAAACACATGGAAACTAGTTATAATAAGCAAACAACTTACTTTTCCTCCAATATTTTTCGCTCGTGTTCACTTTTATCAAGGCAGCTTTGTCTCTCATTTAGTTCACCTAATAAAGATGTTGCTTGAGCTTTCAAAGCTTCACAGTCTTTGGCGAGCTGAAAAATACACATTTGCAAGTTTAGGATTCAATTTTGTGGAATTATAGCTTAAGCATCTGGACTATTTATATTGTTGTAGGTGTAGTATGCCTTAAATTACTCCTACCTGAGCATAGTCTTTGTCCTTTTGTTTGAGAAGAATCTCGATTTTGTCCCGCTGAGCTGAACTTTTCTGCAAATAATCAAGCTTCTCCTCTAACTCCCGATACCTACAAAAGTATTAAAAAAACTAAAAATATCTTGCGTCTATAATATATGATTGGAATATAGTTTACACAAAGTTACACTTAGGCAGATAGAAAGATACAGGTACAGAGTTAAAGGGATTAAAGGGTTAAAGACAGATAAATAGAAAACTGACATGCATGGAGTATAAACAGTTCCAGAGAGAGCCATAGGCTCACCTTCCCTGTGTTGCCTGAAGCTGCTCTGTAAGTTTAGCCAGACTAGAGCTGCAAAGAGAAACAGAAAGAGAGCCAAGACAACTGTTTTTAGTTAGGCAAATATTACAGGAGTTAAAAAGCTTAAAGTTGTGAGTAGACAACAGACTAAGTTAGCAATAAAGACGTTTAGTATGACAGCATTAATCAGAGAGATTATTTGGAAAGTTACAAGTCAGATGAGTGCTGTGCTTCTGAGCGATGTTGTAGTGTCTCCTCAGAAATGTTGTTTGTCTGCTAAAAACATTAGGAAACTTCGGTCAGACATAACACAAATGTGTTTTGAAGATATATCTCTTTACATACTTCTGTCATATCTGTATTGTGGTACAGATTTATATACATATTTATATATGCTGGAGATCAGGTTACCTGTGTTAGAGACAGTTTTGCTCTTAGCTGGTCAATAAAGCGACACATTCTTTCTTTTTCCTTGTCTCCCTCTTCCCTCTCCCTTTCCAGCTCTTCATTCTTTCTCCTCAGCTCTTTCATTCCTTCCTCCAGTTTTTCTTTGTGGCTTTTTAGGAACTGAAGGACATCGTTTGTACCCTCTACAGGCTGCAGTAGTAGGAAAAGTAGAAATTTAGGTAATGTTTTTACTGTTTATATATTCAACACACATAATGTTACTTAATTGATATATGCATGTTTTTGTTTACAATTGTATGTAAATAAAATAGGAAAGATCCTACAGACTAAAAAATCTAGATTAATAACCAAAAACCAAAGATTAGGTGTAGTGTCCAATCACATCTGAGGTGAGGCAGCATAGACATGTGGGGTCCTTATAAATACGTTTTAAGCATCTTATGGCACCAGGCTCACCTGGCTAGTTTCCCTGACTAATACTAATACTACAAGTACCATTCCAAATATATATGCACTTTCATCAGCCGTGATACACAAACATGATTTTTATATTTAAAATGTATTAAATAATAAACACAAAATTCAGGTGAAGACTTGGATGATTCAGCAAGGATTAAGGATGCACTCACAAGCGGGTCAGTTTGTCCGAGCTGAGCTGAAGCACCCAGCCCCTACTTGCTTACATTTGTATCACCCCAAAACAATTCTGGGCCTAAGCATGGTTGCCTCTTGCAACCTACATGGCTGTATGTTGTTGTGAAGTGTTCTTTAGTTCATCAATGTTGGTCAGCAGTTTTCCATAACAATTAGAAGTGTAAAATGCATCTATACAATAGAGACCACAACAGCACACCAAATAGGACACTCACATTGACAGTGTCAAACACACAAGGCTTACCAGGCTGCGAGGTGGTGTTGTTTGTGTATGTTGATCCATTTCCTCAATTCTCTTCCTCTCTCGTTGATCTAAGGTCTAATCAAAACAAAGATCATACCCCATTCATGTGTGACTAAATTACAGGAAACATTTCTGCTGGATTTCTGCTGACTGACCTGTGGGGGATCCAGAGGTCCATTCCTTGATGGGCGACCTTGTTGATCTTCATTCTGACTGGAGCTGCAGCAGCTGCTAGAGGGGGAACCCGGCCCATTCACAAGACTTTGCAAAGAATGATTTTCCTGAGCCAGCCTCTCCACCAGCGCCCTGGCCTCCTGAAAACGACAACTGAGAAACTCTCTTTCCTCTTTTGTCTTTCGTTGCCAGCCCTCCATCTCCTCACACCGCTGTCGCAAGGCCAGGTTGCTGCGGCGCAGTGCCTCTGGAGAACGCACAGATAATAAAAAGGTCAGAAATACACGATTCAATTCTTTGAGGTTCTGTATGGGATCACTTAATGGCAATAACCTCTTAGTTGCTGATTGTCACACAACAACCTCGTCACTACTTCATTGGCAGCCAGCTCTGGTGGGACCCTCAGGGCCCCTCCACTGTCCTCTCCTGACATGTCCCACTGCATAGGTCCATCAGGCTGTGGCTGCACCATTGCTACAAGGAAAAAAAAAACAACGTAAAAATGACCCAATAATTCTATATACCTTAATACCTCTATAACAATGGCGCACTATTTGTCAAAATGAGAGTATCGAGGGACTTTCATTTTCATTTTGAGCAATTACCAAATTCCCGGTACATTTGTTCAAAGGCCACCTCAGTTTTGTTTAAATATAATGTCAAGAGATTACTAGGCTTCTATCTATGTCGCTGACAGGTAACAGTGAGTGAGCGAAAAACATTACGTCATCCCCTTACGCTATTAGTCAGAAAAAAAACCTCATGTGAAGACGAACAATTAACTACAATAATATAACCATACTATTAATAATTGTAACACGTGTAAAAGATCTAGATCCGTGAAAAGGGGCTGTTAATATTTGTACTACTATTTGTATTACTGTCTGTCTTTAACAGAAGCTGACATTCCAACGTTGTTGTTTCTCCGATCCGGTGACCCCAAACCATTCCAATCGTTATTTTGTTATTAACACAAACATTATTTGGTAATTACAATATTTGAAAAATGTACCTTACCCCTTCTTCTTTTTCAGCTTTACCTCCCGAAAGCCTCCACTTACATATAATATGCGTGTTACTACACCCAAACAATGTTAGCAAGATGGCTAAAGCTGAATAGCTCCGACATTAGCTAAGTTACGACAAGCAAGCCGGTTGCTAGAAAAGTAAGGCGCCTGGGGATAGACCCCTATCTACATTAAATGTTTGGTTATTGTCTGTAAAGCATATAGCTTGAACGAGAAGTAGTGTAAAAACAACACAATTGAATTGTCTAATCTGTCAAACCTTCATCTGTCTTTAGCTAAGGAAACAGCAATTTGGCCCCACATTTAGTCTGTCAGGCTATGGCTTTCCCATGCTGGCTCTACAGGTTCACTGCAAAGTAGAAATTATACATGCTCTATAGTTTTGTCCTGGGCCTCATCGCGTATGTCAGCCGGTCTAATTATCTTAAAAGTCAATGGCGCCAGCAAAGGTCCGTCCAACGCCTGAAAGGGAAAACACGGGGTTTTACAGTGCATTAAAACCAGGAAATCCCCTTCCGTCTTCCGGGGCTGACTTGACGTCACAAACTGCAGCCGTTAGTTGGTGGTTGGTTCTCTTGCTTTATGTGGGCAGAGTGAAAGGAGCAAGATGATGCCCCGTGTAGTTGTATCGTTAGTTGTTTTTATATGGGCCTGTATATACCAAACGTATAGTCTCTATTTCCACATAGGCGAAACAGAGAAAAAATGCTTCATTGAAGAAATTCCAGACGAGACCATGGTCATTGGTACGCTGTTGTTTGTTCTTTAGCTAACTAGCTTACACATTGCCAACTGTTTCCAGTAACGAGACCGTCAAAACAGTACAAAGGCAGTGATGTTTTTTTCTTGAATGTTATGCGTTGTGCTCTGTAAAGGATTTTGGAATCACTTTTGACATGCAATTTCTTACCTGTTTAGTTAACGTGGATATTCTCCACTGCTACACAAATAGAAGGTAGAAATATAATAACTGATCATGCATAAATGACCAAAAAACAAACTCAAACTAACATTATTTACATTATCAGTTAGGTGGAGTATTTTAACATTTTAGATAACTTTCTTAATGGTCCTCTCCACAATTTAACCCCTGTGACAGTCTGGCCATCCTTTGAATACATATTGGACAATCTGATGACAGTAGCGTTGGTTGCGTAACCTGTTTGACAGGTAAATACAGGACTCAGCTGTGGGACAAGCAGACCAGTTCCTTCCTCCCTTCCACACCTGGTCTTGGGATGCATGTTGAGATCAAGGATCCAGATACAAAGGTAATGACTAAGGAATAATCTTTGAAAGTGAAATGTGAAATAAACTAATTACCCACATACACTGTGTATAGAGTGAACAATGTATAAAGTGTTTTTGTCACTTCCACAGATAATCCTTTCCCGTCAGTATGGTTCAGATGGTCGTTTCACCTTTACATCTCACACTCCTGGAGAGCATCAGATATGCCTGCACTCCAACTCCACCAAGATGGCTCTCTTTGCTGGAGGAAAATTAGTATGCACTTGCATTAAGATATATAGTGTTCACTGTTTTCGTTTTACAATCTTCTTTTAAATGTATAATGTGGTTTACCTTTTGCAGAGAGTGCATTTAGATATTCAGGTCGGAGAGCACACCAACAACTACCCTGAGATAGCTGCCAAGGACAAACTTACTGAACTGCAGCTACGTGTCCGTCAGCTCCTAGACCAAGTTGAACAGATCCAGAAGGAGCAAAACTACCAGAGGGTCAGTTTAAAAATGCACCTACAAGTGTGGTAACAGATAAATGTGGCTGTTGTTGACTTTGGAATTCTTTGCCGTTTAGTATCGTGAGGAGCGATTTCGCATGACCAGCGAGAGCACTAACCAGCGGGTTCTTTGGTGGTCCATTGCTCAGACACTGATCCTCATCGTCACTGGCATTTGGCAGATGAAACACCTCAAAAGTTTTTTTGAGGCTAAGAAACTTGTGTAGTTTTAAGGAACAACAGAAAAACATTTAAAAAGACATACATGTTTTATATATTGGCAGTGGTACAGGCAGAAACAATTGTTTTTTTTCCCCTTCTTATAAACATTCAGGCTTTTATTTTGCCATTGCTTGAGTAGTTTGCCATTTCATATATATTTTAGTATTAAAAACCCTGGATTTTTTTTTGTTTGAAATTTGAAATTAAATTGTCTTTTGGGATCATGTCAAAGAATGTTTAAGCTGTTACAGGTTAAATACAATTAGTATAGTTAATTTTATGTTGTTAGTTTTGCACAAGTTTTCGCTGCAAGGCCTATTTTTAATGTTGGGTTTTCTTTTGTATTAGATACAAACAATCCACTTCCAACAATTGCTATATTTCTAGATTTCTTCTGCTTTTCTGTACAATAGACCAACTATGCCTCTAGTTACAGTTTGTGATACTTTCATGTAAACTGGCAAAACACATACTGACCTGTTCAATTCCTCGTTTTTTCCTCATATTTAATACATTTCAGTGTTAAATTATTGTATTTCAACTGTGACTTTGTGTTTCAACATTGTGATGTAACATAATTATTGAGCTAGTATTACTGCACAGCTATCCGTTTTATTTTTAACGTCGAGAAAAATTTGTCTTTATGTCCGTTAGGATCACAAATAACAAAATAACTTATATAATTCTTGAGTCAGCATTTATAGGACACCCAATTTTAACAAGGCATGGGATATTAGGTCCTAAACTATTTATGACGTTAAATAAGGCATTCAATTTGTTTTACTAATTTTGCTGTATTCTCCATGTTTCTTAAGTAACCCCAATAAATACACTTTTGCTAATATTCTCTATTCCACTCTGGTAAGAAAACAAAAGTTATTTTTCACAGAAAAATTTATTGCTTGGCTTTGGCTTCTCTCAGAGCCATACTCTTAACCAAACAATGCTATAATGCTTTGTATAGACAGCAACCACATCTAACCACAAATTATCAATCTTATCATTAAATCACGGACAATAAAAAAATAAAAAAAAAATCACTGTTCTTGGAGACACAAAAACAGACTACCTTCTGACACTGGAGATTTGAAGAAACCAATGCGACAGTCATAGTGACCATTAGTATACCACTTTGCATAGGTTTAGCTCTCTGATTTTCAACAATGTACAGAGACACAGCCACGCCATAGCACTTACATTAAAACAAAGCACTGGTGTTAATTTGTATTTAATATCAAGAATAAAGATGTGACCACTTAACATACGAAAAACAATATTATTTTTCACAATACTATGCATCATAAAAAGGGATCAGTAATTGTTATGACTTTTTTTGCACAAAAAAAAATGTTATGGAGCGGAATGAAGCTCCTGAAACTACAGATAATCACATTTCAGAACTTGCATGTTGGATTGAAGTATGTAAGGTTTATAATCTCATGTTGCAATGTTTTTCACCACTTGAGATTAAGTGATACCCATTTCTATAAATATAAGCTACAATGTTTAAATTAATATTCTATTAATCAAGTCACTTTGTTGGCCTTTGATAAATATAGTAGACAGTTTCCATGAGTTAGAAGTCCTAAAGGGTAGGGCAAATTATTTAAAAAAAGGGATTACTAGTTCTGTACAAATCCTTAAAAGAGCACTCAAAGTGATCAGATTGAGGCAAATACACTTTAAAAAGAATTTGGTAATTTGGACTCCACAGGGCTCCATATCTCTAGTCAGTTAGTGTTTTTATTTTTTTCATTTTCTAAAGGTAATCCCTGGAGGTGTTCTCAGTGTTCAGAAACAGTAAGATGTTGCATCTTCTTGGCAGCCTCGTCTGACACCACCTTAGATGTTTTCTCAGGACTTGGTGTGGGAGTGTTTGCTGCACTGTTGGGGTACCTGCTGCCAAAAATAATACTACCCACTCGCACGTTGGTCGCACCCACCTCTATCTTTAAAATGAAATGGACATAGGTTAAAAATAGTCTAAAAACTAGTAAAAGAGACTGTTTATTATACATTAGACTGGCAACACTCAACATAATCAGTAATTTCAATCTTGTAATATTAGCTGATGACAGACCACAACCAAACCAAATGACACATTTAAGAAACACATAACTCTTCAGCTATTATAAAATGGTTGAAAAGTTATGATAAATAACATTAATAATCAAAATATAGAGTCAAATTGCATGGTAGTAATTCAGTATAATCATTAAATCTGTGTCAGCAAGTCATAGCTGGAGACCCAGGAAAAGACCAAAGCATAGTGCAACCAAACAGGAGGACATAAACCTCTATGAAGGTGTCATAACTTTCAGGGACAATTGGGATGACCGATTGTGAGTATACAGATGGGGGTTGTAGTCATCATTGATGATATTGACAAAGGGGAGCTTTTGTTGTGTAATACTATATGTTGTGGATATATGTTACTATCTGATGTGCCAGTCTAACGTATATTAATGATTTAATTTACACACAAAGCATATACTTACTGCATGTTCAAAGTCTGTGGACATACCCATACTGAGCTCTACTTCTTGCAAAGGCAGCTTCAGACTGTCACACACTTCCTGTCTTTGAATAATAAGCATCTACGAAAAGGATACAAATGTAATATTCAGTTCATTATTATTCAACATAGATTGAATACAGTACAAACGAGCACAGATTAAAAAAATAAAAATAAAAAATTTAAATGTATATTTATTTTGCACCTGGAAGTCAGGATTGGGGCCCAGAGCGAGATCGTAGTCATAGCGCCCAATGGTCATGAGTCCTGAGAAGTGGAGAGCAGTGCACTGGTTCACAATGTGTTTTACTGTGTCAACCGTTTCCGCTGGTGGCAGGCCATGTTTACCTGCAAAAACATCCACACTGGGGTGAGCTCACAAACTCGGCAAGAGTGCCGGTTTAAGGCATAGGCAACCTAGTGCGCAAAATTGGCAGAAGGGTCCAGGAGATGGAAAAAAAAATTGAAAGCAAAAAATACCTTCCCAAAGATGCGTGGTGCTTAATGCCAATTACTAGACAAATTGACGTACTGTGATTTTTAGTGGCGTTTAATTTAAACCACATCGTGTCTGGATCCAAAATGCACTGGGAGTGTGCACTTTTCTGTGTGAACTCTGTGTGTGCGCACTGAACCTCAATAATTGATAAATGAGTTCACATGCATCTTCTGAGCTTCTCATGAAAAATAATTGGATTTTCCAACCGATATGCATAATTTTCCTATTTTTAATGTTTCTCTTGTGCCTCACGTTTTGATAATGTCCACTTAAAAAATTATCTCAGACAAAACCAAACAGCTTCGACCGCTCCAGCCCTGGTGAGTTATAGGTGAAGGCTCCCACCGCTCTGTGTTATTTATGCATGGATATAGCTGTTATAGTGAGAATATCCTTCACAGACACTAACAAATGTAAATTCCACTAGTATGGGTCTCTTAAAAGCCAAAATCAACGGCATGATGCTGTGTGTATGTGCACGCTGTAAAATGCACAGCACCGCACTTTAATATTTACTATTTACTTTTGAGCAAAAAGACCACAAGTCAATTACTTATTACCGTATTTTTCGGACCATAAGACGCACCTGGTTTTTAGAGGAGAAAAATAGGAAAAAATATATTCTGAACCAAATAGTGTAATAAAATATTTAATAAAGTATAACAGAATAATATTTGAATTATATGACTGGAGTGAAGGGCATGCGCACTGCTGTGTACTGTAACACCGCCTACTACATGCTATCCTCCAATAGCATACGGTGGTGACACAGTACAGCAGCATCGGCTTCCGTAAGGAAGGTGAGGGAGGACCCGCTGCCGCTCTGCCAGTATCTCAGTGGACTACTGAGAAGCCTGGACACGGGGCGGGGGAGGGATGATGCAGTTTCCAGGGACACAGAAGGTCCCGGGGGACCCGCTGCCGCTCTGCAACTTGGACCATGAGACGAGTTGCAGAGCGGGCGGTCCTCCTCACCCGCTGCCGCTCTGCAACTCGTCTAATGTTGCAGACGAGTTGCAACATAAGATCCGCATGGTCCGCAGGAAAAGTGCCTGCGGACCATAAGACGCAGTCACTTTTCCTCCCACTATTTGGTGAAGAAAAAGTGCGTCTTATGGTCTGAAAAATATGGTAATTGTTAAAACAACAAATCATTGGATAAATGGGCAATGTGCTGTATTTATTGGTTACATAATATTCATTTTTGCAGAACATTAACACCTGAGCAGCTCAGTAACACCTGAAGAATCTTACTATTATTCAGCACCTTGGGCACTGCTTTTGGAAAGAATATTTAACTTGGATAATATTAAAATTTGAGGAGTTCAAGATGCCTACATAAAGATTAATCTAAAAATATTAAAAGATTAATATACATTAATCTAAATTAAACCATAGGTAACCTACTTGAACTTTCAAAGATTGTTAAAAGAATGTTACATCCTTTGTCCTTTTAAGGCAAGGGACACAAATTTATAATTTCGCCTAGGGCAGCAAACATTATGCAAACTTTCACAACACAAGAAAAAAAATACTTACTGTGTTCTCCGCTGGTGTTGATCTGCACCATGACCTTTAACTTTTGTGTGCTTGCTCCTCTAATACGTTCCCATGAGCTGTTAACCCGGTCAGCTAATTTGACTGAGTCCACTGTCTCTACAATGAATAGATTTGGCACACCTGGGTACACAACACAACACAATTAAATGTAACATAGCATAAGGTAAGACTTATTATGAGATTAAATATTAACTCACTTAATAGTTTGTTGATGTTATTTTTCTGAAGATGACCAATAAAGTGCCATTTGATCTCTGGACAGGACTCTAATATCTGCAGAAGATTGGTAAAAGAAAGAGGCACTCTGAAATATCAAACAAAGGCCATACAGTGAGTTGTAATTCTTCAAACATGCAAACCTACCAGAGGATCTGAAGCTTTGTCCACAAGTTCATTAACCTAGAATAGAAACAGACATACAGAAATGCTCTTTGTTCAAGGAAGGTCTGTTAAATTGCACAGCAGTGCCCTTTACTCACATAATTTTCTCCAAAGTAGCGCTGTCCATGTTTGTAGGCTTCCACAACCATCTCAGGAGGTTTAGTCTTGCTGACAGCTACCAGGCGGGGCGACACAGCTGGTAGTGTCTGAGAAAGGACAGAGAGAATCTGAATTTTTCATCTTTATCGATGAATGCATCATAGGTGAGCGAGTGGAAGCTCTGTGGTAGCGAGTAACTGTCTTTTGAAGGTAATAAGAGGAATACAACTGAGCAAGTATGCAATGTGTTAATAGACAGCTGCGATGGCTATATTCTACATACTTACCACTATTACAAGTAAAAATAAATAAATAAATAAATAAATAAATAAATAAATAAAAGCATGTGCATTAGAAAGTCCATTTTTATTTGGACTTTCTGGGTATTCTAATTAAACAAGCTCTGACGTCAAGTGAAGTTTAAAGCAAGGAATTAAAACTCGTGCAACAAGAAGGCCCACGTTATGTAAGTGATGGTCCCACACAAATTCTATCACTGGTGAACCATCCATTACGTTATGGAAGTGCTGCCACAAGCTGTGCAGCCTTTCATAACGTCATGGATGTTTTTTAGTGTTTGATAGTCTTGCATAACGAGTCGTGCAGCTGAACTCCGCCGGCGGAAGAACAGCAGCAGCGGCGCTTGAAGCGGAGCTGCCGGGGCTAGTTACCTTTGGCCGCCGGGCCGCCGCCTGCTTCACCCGCTCCACGACAGCCTGAAGTGCCTTTCCAACCTCCTCCGACATTGCTACTTTCCACATACCGTCAAACGTCAACCTTCTACGACATTCGTGAAGAAACGCGTGGTCAGATGACGAAAATGCGCCTTCAAAATAAAAGCCCACATGGTGGAGCGACAGCGACCTCTACAGCCAAAATCTGCATAACTCACTTAGCTTTATAGTTTCTACAGCAGGGGTCTTCAACTAAAATCAGAGGTCCACTTAACCGTGAGGGGTCCGGAAAATTTAAATTAAAAGGATGTGTTTAAATATAATTATTTTAAAGTAAAGTCATTTATTCCACACCTACAGCCAAACAATATGGAGATGAATGTAGGTAATCCACTGCTTTCTGTATTTTTTCTTTGTTTACATAAGGAGGATGTTTGAGTGTTTAGCGTTCACCAACACAGCTCACACACAAAAGGAAAATACTACAAAATTAAAAGAGGCTAAAGCTAAGGCTCAAGACCTGGTTGTTTATCAACAACAGCCTGGAATCCTGCATATTATGCTTTATACTCTTTAAATGTGCGAAAAAATGTTAAATACAATCACCATCAATTAAAGCCAAAACATATTCGTAAACAACAATGACAAAGATGCAATCATAAGTCATCTCTTTCTATTGTCATTCCTCTGAAAACAGAAGCAAGAAAACATGCACTGAACATTTCTTTAGTATTAGTTGTTGCCAATAACTAAACTGTTACCGTTTAATTTGCAGGTTCATCTTAAAACATGTTTAAAATCAGAATACAAATATTTATTGACCATGTTTTCCCCGTGTGGGGTAACATTTGAATTAAAATGCTTATTAGTTTCTTTTTTTTTCCATTCATAAACGATTGAATGAAATGAATAGTTCTGTAACAGCATTTAGGATTCACACAGAAACTGACAACTTAAGACTTACCTGTGCCACTTATCTCCAAACTCTCCTTTCACACCTTTTGTTTTCAGTCACCCAAATGAACATAATTAGGTTCAAATGAACGCGAATAGCGTGAGATAATTGCTCACATGGTTTGTAAAAGAGGTCAAATATGCGACATGTTGAATTTGCCGTTGCACTGTCCGTAACCATAATAACCTGAGGACCCGCGCGTGTAGACATAGCTGTCCTAGACACGTCGGTTCAAAAATATATTTTACACAATACCTATATGTAAGTATGTCTTGCGGTCTAGATCAAAGCCTCTCGACCGCGGTCCTCCTGTTGGAGACCCGTCTACAGCATCCTTGTTTTTTCAATGTTAGACCAATAAGCTTTATTTCTGCTTATATGTAATTTTGCAATGACTTTTTCATTGTACAGGGAAACATGCTTTCTGTCTGTACACATGACAATAAACACTTTGAATCTTATATATGGGCAGGTGAAAATAAACGTTTCCTCCAAAAGTAATTTAAGTGACTAGCTTGACATAGAAGTACCCAGAATTATATAAATGTAGAAAAAAAAATTAATTTCTAAAGGTATATCTGAAAAATAAATCAAAGATAAGAAGAAACATTTATTCACAAGATTACACAATTCAAAACTTATACTGGTCAATGCAATTCACCCAGACATCAAGTTAAAGACGTACAACAGATATCATTAACTAACATGAATATTAATGAAGTAAATCCTTTTCTTCGGTCACTGGTGTCCCTTCATACTCTCTCCAAAGCTTCCAACATGATGATGCTGTTACCTCTGATGACCTGTGAAATCAGACGAGAAGGCACATGTAACATTTATACATGTACTAGCTCTAAATTATGACTTTTGAAGATCACAGACTAGTAGAATATCTGAGTTCAGAATGTACTAACCACCATGCCAATAGTGTTTTGTTGTCCTCCTGGGCCCATTTCTAGGCTGTCATCCACTACTAGATTCATGAAGGGGTCAAATCCTCGCAGGACTCCTTGAACATGTCTGCCTCCATTCAACTTTACTACAAAATAAAGAAAACGTAAACGTGAGCCTAGTAAAGCCTTGTTGATTTAAGCAAGTAATATTTTTCTGTATTCATTTAAAAAGGTGAGATAAAAATAAAATAAAATAAAAAATACGCTATATATTCATCAAAATTATTCACCAGAAATAAATAGTGTAGATATGGTCCTTCAAACAGAAAAGTAAATGTATCTGAAGCAAGTGGAAAACAAATATTGCACTAAAGAACGGGTATACAAGAAAGTGTTGGTGTTTTAAATTACTATAACGTGTTAACCGAAGATGTTTTTTGAGCCAGATTTAAAAAAAAAATGTCTGTAAAGGTTCTCAGTCATCCGGTACGTTTAAAATGTGTTTAGGACAAGCAGCTTTGCGGCAGCAGAAAAGAAGAATGTTCAAACAAAAACAAAAAATATGTTCGTGCCCATGCACACTTCAAGAGGATTAGTTGTACTTACATGAAAGCTTCTTGTCCATAAACCTAAAGACATTAACACAATGTATGAGACAATCAGGCTAACGCTAACATTAGCTTATTTAACTTAGAAACAACACAGATGAGATAAAACTCAAAGACTAATTTATAAAAAAAAACATTTTAAACAAAGATTTAATGGTTAAAATGATTACTTACTTCTTGAGCTCTGGGGGATGTGCTTTACTCATTATGTCTTAATATATCGACAAAAGCGTTAGAATTTCGTTTCACAAAATCGCGGAAGGAAAACGTGCGTCAGGAAACCGGAAATTATGGAGGTTAAATGTCACGTGTTACATCTAACGCCCCCATTAGGCAGGGAGTATAATTGTCAGGAGTTACTGAAGTGAGTAGAAATGCGAGAGCATTTGCGAGGTGCCTTTCATAACTTGCAACTTATTGTCCATATAAGTTCAAACATTTTTTGAAGTAAGGTTAGACTTTGTACTGTGCTGATGTGCGCTGTATTTTAAAAGAACATACACAACAATTGCAACAAAGCAGTAATGTTTTAATTATGTTAATGAAGGAAAAGAAAATAAAGCTTGAAAAAGTGGAAGCTTTAAGACATTATAATTTTCCCAATGGAATGTTATAACCGAGGTCTAAATTAAATTTAAAAAATAAAAACAAATAGTTTATTTAAAAGCACTCAAAAATATTTAAAAGGGTCATCTGTTTCTGATGGTCCCATCTTCAGAGAGCTCTGTAAGTTTGACGCTTACTACTGTCAACAGTGCATAACATTATGATTTGATATAGTGACTGCAAGAAATTTGCAATTATTTTAAAATTCTAACCAAAGTTTAAAGCAAATACCCATTTGATAAGAAAATACACACATCTAAACAGCATTTCAAAATTTGTTAATTTAGCAATTTAGGAGGCAATAGAACTAAGTGACAACACAACTGTAACTCTGTGCAAAGTATTATTTCCATTCACATAGATCTGAACTGGTTTAAAAAATCTAATAAAAAGAAATATTAATATCAAAATATGGATGGGCACAAAGTTTGTTGTTTTTAACAGCTTAGCCCCAATACCCTTTTCCAACAATCACCTCATTTTTTGTCTGAATTTAATTTACTTGATGGTGCTCGGTACAATAATAGACAAAGAGATATCTAATAAAAAGCTAGATCAAAATGATACAAAACTCATCTTTAGAGACATAAACAAAATACAGCATTCTTACCAAGTACAGTGTGTTTCAAAGAAAAGGTAGCTTAATACAACAAACTATTTTTGTGCTTAAGCACATCATTATGATGTAAAAACACAGATGTGACCCGATAGCTACAGTAATGAACATAGAATCAACAAGAACAAGAGTGAGTACATTGTATTTCACAATAAACCTTCAATGCAAAAATGGCTAGTTACACTCAAAATAAATCCCTCAAGCTTTGCTGATCTGGTGTGTTGCGCCTTCTGAAATGCTGTCTTCCTCAACCTTGATTCTCAGGTGGTTCTGACAGTGTAATAAGAAAGAGTCCAGTGATGAAAACCCCTGCTCGCAGGGCACACAGTGGTATAGCCTTTGTCTCTTTGAACCTGGCCCTTTACACGTGTCTATCTCATTTGTGCACACACTGCACTGGCTTCTTCTTACAGCAGACTGATGAAGCTCTACATGCTTTTTCAACTGTGAATGCAGAGAAAAAACTTCTGGACAGGATGGACATGGAAATTCTAGCTCCTCCTCCTCCTCCACATCAGGCACTTTTTTGTATTTAGCTGATTCACAATGGCTCTCCTCTGCAGGCATGTTCCTTGGGCAGGGACCTCCCTGGATTGGTCTTTTATTGGCAGCCAATTTTCTTGTTGTATTAGGTTTTTCAATTGACTTACAGTCTTTGGTGGAGCATTTTGGAGGCATACCTTTACTTTTATTCACAGTAAAGGTTGAAGCTGGATGCTTTCTGGTGTGGGCCCAAAGTGACAAATGATGAAAAAAGACTTTGCTGCATATTTGACATATATATGCGCTCCCTTTCCTATGCTTGCCCTGTGCTGGCCTTGTTTCTGTCCTTATCTTTGTCTCTCTACTGTGTTTCTCTTTTCGGTGAATAAACAACGTAGCAGTGTTTCTAAACACCATTTCGCAGGAGCGGCAACTAAAATACTTTTTGGACTTGCCATTTGCTCCTTTCTTTGCTTCTTTACTAGCACTTTCTCTTTTGCCATAAAGACTAGCTGGGTCTGTCTGCCTCTCAACTATATGGCTTGTCTGCGTATGTCGTTGGAACGCAGCCTCAGTGCGAAAAGTTCTTGAGCAAAATGCACAAACATTTTCAGTTTTACTGCTGAGGCTTGCCATATCCAAAGAGTTTGAAGGAGTTGAAACATGTAGTGAATCACCCTGAGGGCTACTGACATTAGAAGTGCATGGTGGGGACACAGGTTTACCACAACCAGCCTGCTGATGGTGCAGCAGGGCCTGTTTCTGGTTGAAGCCTTTCCCACATGGTGCACAAGCATAAGGACTAGTGTCCAGCATGTGAGGCTCGCAATGAGGCGAACTGTCTTTAGTCCTATCAGCATCAGCAGCTTCATTCAAGCATGTGACATAGGCAGATCCATTGCATGTTTCTTCAAGACCGAGTTGACGAGGGGAGGAATCTTCACATTTATGTAGCTGTAAGGAGGACCTCAAAGAAAACTCTGTCCCACAACTTGGACACCGGTGAGGTTTGGGTAATGTATGCTGTACTTCCTGGTGCTGCAACAATTCAGTTGCATATGGGAAGCTCTTACCACACTCCTGACAAGCAAAAAGTAAGGGCTGTTGCTTGTGGCTTCTTAGGCTCGGCTTTGACTCGGCCCGAGCAATGAAGCTGGCCAGGCGGTTAAGGGTGTCCGCTGCCGTCTTTTGGCGTTTGAATGCCTCTGGGTCCCGTGAAGTGCTCCAGCTCACTCCATCCATCATATGCCACAGTATGTCCTACAGTTGATCTGAACACACAAAAGCGGTTTCTCTAAATTATCTGTCAGGTCTTTACGTTCATCAAGTAAAGCTAAAATGCCTAACTATGGCAAAACAACTTAAAACATTTCAATGACTTCAATCATTATCTCAAGGCGAACTATTATAACACTAGAGAGCGGGGTCGGTTCATTTAAGGACGCTCTTAGTAACCTACCTAAATACTACTACTTTACCACAGTTCTACAAGAGACTGCCTTTATGTTTGCTGATATTAGCTCGAGCTAGCTATGCTAACATGCAGAAATTTTACGTTAAATCTATTTATACTTAAATGTACATTACCTTGGCGCTCAAAACCCAAAGCAACTGCTATAATGCCTATTACTAAATTCAGGCAGTTGTGTCATTAAACCTGGATTGTTTCACAAAAGCCTACGGTGTAGCTGCAAAAGTGAAACTGAAGTTTGAGGTGGCTCCATGCTGTTAAGACCACTTCCGCTGCGTCACTTCTCCTTCAAAGTTTTACGACTTTGTAAGTTATTAACGGGCTTGGTTTGAATAAATAACCTCTGGTCTAAAATTAATTTACCCAAAAGTAAAAAATAAAAAGCTGAGACAAAAACAAATAAAAGTATTTTATTAAAAAAATACAGCTGAGGAAAAAACGTGTTCATTGTATGGAAATGTATTTACAGAATGCATTAGCTTGCCCTCCTGGGATTTGGCTAGAAAAATGCGAACATATACACATAATTTGTAGCTTGGACGGTAAGCATTAGTTACAGACTTACAAATTAAAGTGAGCAAAAAGCAAAACAACTTATTTAAAAAAAAACACTATTGACAACTCCAAACATTGAAAACGTCAACGGTTTTATGGTCAGTGGCTTTTGAACAGCAAAAGAGACAGCAAACAAAGAAAACAAAATTTATCAGAAGGGAAACATTAAAGTTAAATCGAAATATTGATACTGACTTTATAATGTATGTTGTAAGCCTACAATTTCTTCAATAGTATTGAATACTTTAATGATGCTATGTTTCCTAGGATCTTGCAGGAAAGAAAGCATAGTCCATTTATTACAAAACCCGATCTTAAGCACATATCTGTACTTTAACATTTGGAAAAAAAAAAAAACACATAGCTTAAACATACAGTTGTTAAGCTTGTCTGATACTGATGATTGTCATTTCTTTTAAATATAGATTTTTTGTTATTTTGGAATAATTATCATTGGTAGCAAGATTCACATTAAAAAACAAAAACCCTTGGACTTCAAGTCAAATATACAACCATGACCAAGGTAAATGGGAATCGTGATTAAATATTTTACAATATGAAACATAAAAATAATACATTACAGATGTCTGTAACAAAGGCATCGAAACATAATTTGAGCTGCACTGTGTCCATAGGACTGTCAAGTAGAATTGTGTGACGCAGTTCTACAGTACCAAAAGCATCACTTTGACTACTTTTCTGGCTTTATCCCTCATAGACAAAAACTAAAGCTATTCAATAAAGTTTATATATTTAATATAAAGAAATTATGCATATGCCATATGCATATTGAATGTGTGTGGTACATATAAAATTTTACCAGTGTATATGCCACAAATTGAAGTGTAAATTATGTTAAAATTATAAAACTAGAAGTCGCAACCTCTTGATGAAATGGGTCCTTAGATGCTACATTATCAGGTCATGTCACAATAAAAATGTTCACTTCCTAAAAGTTGTGCTCTTGGAAATTTTTTTTTTTTTTTACAATTCTGCTAATTTAAGCACTTTTAAAACAGTGTTTAATTGTATTGACAGCACTGACACACACTTAAGCCATGTGATAAGGTCCAAATCAGTAACTGATTGGACGAGTCAGATTTAAAACACTGACACACTAAAAAAACTATAGTCTTCATTTTCAATGAGAGTTGGATGACTTTATACATCGTTCCAGTGACAGACTAATAGTGTTGTGCCATCATCTTTAAAATTGTCAATAAATAAAAACAAAACAAAACTTTAAATTTGGATGAGGCTAGTAACATTAAATACCACTATACTGTGTATATTCATTCAATCATTAATTTTCTACTGCTTAGTCCCGTTAGTGGTCACAGATACACCCTGGACAATGGCCAGGGAGAGGACATACAGACTCCAGAAAGACCGGATTCAACCGAGGATGTTTGAGTCGGCCAGGTTTTGAACTCACAACCTTCTTTCCGTGAGGCAGGAGCGCTAACCACTCAGCCACGTGTATTTTGTGTAAATGTTCTTTTTAAAACAAACAGACATATAATTACCAACATACAATCTTCGTCAAATGGAGAATAATTGTAAACTAAGATCATTGATACTGTGCAGTTTGATGGCTGCATTGTAGTCCCAAAATTTCTGCTGAGGCCCAGGAACTCAACTGAAAGAATGTTGTTTTTGTTCTTTTTAAAAGTACTATGATATGCTGTATATAGATTCTCAATGTGCAGGTAATTCATGTCAGTCTCTTTCATGTTCCTGCAGAGTCATAAAATTTTAAATGCTGTGACTGTACTTGCATTGTGTCGTGAAATAAAAGCTCCAGGCCTATCTCTTGTAGTGGCTGGGTGCATCAGCAAACATGTATTTTAGTCTATAAGCTTCAGCCAAGAGAAGACCTACTTCTTCATTGCCCCAATGGATTGTAGGAAGGTTCTGGAGTAGCATGAGAAGGCCCTTTAAAGCAAACAATGAAATGGTTCAAATATAAAATGTGTACATTACACTGTTACATTCATATTAGCTCTAAAAACAATAAATTGTGCAAGTGGTTGTTTTATTTTAATAGAGTACAAGGTACAAGTACAAGTACCTGAAAGTCAGCCATTGAGAGAATTTCTTTGCGCCACTCGAGTAGGAAAGCAGCACAAACATACAAGTGGAAGTGGGAAAACCCCTCCGATTCAGCCTGCAAACAATTCCATATTCAAGACAATGTCCATACATCATATTGCAAGCATTTGATTAGACACTGCATAGATAAAATGGTTAACTCTCTGTCGTTTTACTTGACTTAGTATGTATAGCATGTAACTTTTTTTTTCTTATAATTTTTCGCTTATATTACCTAATAGTTATGAAAATGATCAGTGAAAAAACAAGACCTTAAGACATATTTAGGCTTTAAAATCAAGAATCATAATAGATGAGAATGTCCAGGTTGTGTCAAGCTTTGGCCAATCAAATGCTTGCATACATTGGGGTCTGCTTCCTCATTTGGCAGATTGATCTACACAGCTAGTAAACATCAACATGAATCAAAGAAGGTCATACAAAGACAAGTAAACAAAATCTGTTACTCTGGTTTACCAGTAGAGTGGGGAAATGGGTAATGTGGAATTTTTCATATTAGTATTTCATTCACACAATGTTTAATGAGGTAGAGATAATTATGGGATTGCATCGGATTAATGCTGAACTCAGAACTAGAAGGTCAAGGTACAGTGAGGGAAAAAAATATTTGATCCCTGCTTATTTTGTACATTTTTCCACTGACAAAGAAATTATTGGACAGAACAAAAAAAATCCTAAAAAATTGAAATTAAAAAAAGTTATGAATTGATTTGCATTTAAATGTAATAATTTATGTATTTTAAAAGTATTTGACCCCTTAGTACTTGGTGGCAAAACCTTTGTTGGCAATCATGATTTGGTGGTACATGACCCCGTCCATGGTCCTTTAATGCGGTGCAGTTGTCCTGTCACCTTAGCAGAAAAACACCCCCAAAGCATAATGTTTCCACCTCCCTGTTTGACGGTGGGGGTATTCTTGGGGTCAAAGGCAGCATTCCTCTTCCTCCAAACAAGGTGAGCTGAGTTGATGCCAAACAGCTCGATTTTGGTCTCATCTGACCACAACACTTTCACCCAGTTCTCCTCTGGGCCTGTACATGTGCTTTGTTGAGCAGGGGGACCTTGCGTGCACTGCAAGATTTCAGTCCTTCACAATGTAGTGTGTTACCTACCGTAGTTCTGAGCTGATTCCTCACTGTTCTTGAAACTCTACAAGGCAAGATCTTGCGCGGAGTCCAAGACCAAGGGAGACTGACAGTTATTTTATGTTTCTTCCATTTGCAAATAATTGCACCAACTGTTGTCACCTTCTCAATAAGCTGCTTGGCAATGGTCTTGTAGCTCATTCCAGCCTTGTATAGGTTTACATTCTTGTCCCAAACATCTTTAGACAGCTCTTTGGTCTTGGCCATGATGGAGAGTTTGGAATCTGATTGATTGGTTCTGCGGACAGGTGTCTTTTATACAGGTAATGAGCTGAGACTCTCTAAAGGGAGTCTTCCTAATCACAGCTCCTTACCTGTGTAAAATACACCAGGGAGCCAGAAGTATTGTTGATTGATAGGAGATCAAATTCTTATTTCACTCATTGAAATGCAAATCAATTTATAACTTTTTTATAGTGAAACGTTTTTTTGGATTTCTTTAGTTGTTATTCCGTCTCTCACTGTTAAAATACACCTACCATTAAAATTATAGACTGATCGTTTCTTTGTCAGTGGACAAACGTATAAAATCAGCAGGAGATCAAATACTTTTTTCCCTCACTGTAAGCCCTTAATCTCTGATACAATGTATTATTATTTGTTGTAGTTTAACTTTAATAAAATAGAATAGCAGACAGGTCACTATGTTGTTGTGGGTGTTGGGAGTGTGGGGGAAGGAGTTTTTGGGTAACGCAGCTTTAATAATACTTGACCTTGTCCACTAGATGGCACAGATCCCTCTACAGGTTGTTTGTTTTCCATCCAAAACTGGCAAGTTTGGAAGAAAAAACATTTCTTCTGAAACGATAGGGTTACTTTAGTGCATTCTGCAAATTAAACTCTGCTAGGGTCCAGTGTATCAGCCTATTTCTGCTCCTTCGTTTGAGAGCTGAGCGTGTCACTCAGGAGAGGTCTTCTTATCCAGTGGCATGGAATTATAGTATCTCATTTATATTGGAGTTTTCTGTTCAGCTGAGGGTACTGTGTCAGTGAAATAGTTATGATTCTACTAATCGCGTATCCAAGAACCCTTAAATCAATACAACAATGTATATTTTTGTACTTTAAAGTAACTAGCTAAAAGTTACACAGGGATACTAAAATTAAATTTATTTATAGTGTTTTTGTATACCTGGTATGTGTCCCAAAGACGGATAGTACACCGAAGAGGTAGTTCCCTCATCAGCAGATTGTTCATCCAGCGAAAAGCAAACTGCAGATACTCCACTTCATATCTTTTGAAATGATTGTGAATGTTCTCTGAAAATAGAGAAACATACAGTACATCAAGGAGGCTTAAAATAAATGGGGATAAACATAATAGGAAATGCTCATATGTACAGTACACACCATCAATTCTGCTGATAAGCTCTTCCAAAGCTTTTACTTTATTCTGTATTCCTGGCTGAGCAAAAGTGTAGTTATCCTGAAAGGACATTTAAAGCACTAAACTCAAAATATGTATTTTTTTTGGTAAGATTGTATTGTTATGCTTTATCTATGAAAATACCTGGATTCCATCCAACAACTTGCTCATACACCAGAAGCTGTCTGCTTCTATGTTCCTTTGGGTTTCCAGAGGGAGGGCGGCCACATCAAAGTTCTCCATATCATCCGCTGGAATAGTAAAAAAACATTACATATTGTACAGTAAATTGACATATTAATGTAAATAAATAATACTTTGAGAAGCCAAAGTGGGTTATTAACTATTTAAAAATATATATTATGATTTATATTAATGAGTATACAGTATATATTAGTAACTTACCAACAAATTCGGACAAGAAGACAACAAAAAAGGGTGTGACCAGATCATTAATTCCTTGAACATAACCACTGGCAGGATGGCGAATTGCCCAAATAAAGAGGATTCGTTCAAACACCTCAGGAGAGACAATAATATTATTTGTGTGTATATTTACAAATAATTATAACAGAAATCATTTGACAATTGTATACAACTTGGTACAAACAAATCCTCAGCAAAGTCTTTTTACTTTAAAGTTATGGATAGTTAGAAATATAACCTTGTAACTTGTATTACTGTTAAGTCTGCAGAGAATCAGATCCATATTTTTACATATTTTAAATGATTGTCTTGTCATGGTACTGCATTGTTGATGCACAAATAACAATCACACTACAGGTATTTTAGTAACTTAATGATACTGCGTTTGGTGCTAATGTTGGCCTTTTAAAGTATACACACGTATCCTCACAAATCTGTTCATGCTGACAAACAAACGTGATATGACCTGCTTGACTTTGAGGGCAATGTGGAAATATAATAATCAGACAAATTTAATGACCCACAACACTAACCACTTTGAGGAAGTATTTTCAGAGAGGTTCCTCTTGACAGAGTAGTAATCACAGCCCCTTCCTCTCTGAACAAACAATACTTCCTAAGGAATCTAATGAAGCTTTTACACAATAGGCCACAGCAGAGAAGTGTCAAAAATACTGAAGCATGACATGTATGATCAAATTTTCGATAATGTTAATATTTTCTGTTACAAAATCCTCACATTAAAAGATGTACAACCACTATAAAGAAAAATGTTGGAATGGCAGACTGAGACCAGCCCTAAGAATATGAACCCAAATGCCTGATGTTGTTTACCTCTTGCACTGCCGGCTGCTGAAAAAGGGGAATTAGAGGGTTGGTCCTTGGAATGTCTATGTGGATCTAACAGGAAAAAAGATGATCAAATTGTTAATTAATTAAACGCAAAACAATGAGTAATAAATTAAATCATATTTTTATGTACAGATATTTTCTAATGTACATCTCCAGTATTTTATTGCACTACCTGTCTGTATGTGTCTTTGTATTGCTCATCTGTTCTGGAGTCATAATATTGTTCTATGAAGCCAAAGTATTCTTCACGCTTTCGTTGTAATACCAGATCTCTGCGTTCTTTATTGGCTGGCAGGTAGCCCTGTCGGAGAGGGAGGGAAACAGGAAAAATACAGAATAAAGAGTGAAGGGAAATTTTACTTGATAACACGACAGCTTCAGAGAAACAGAGCAAGCCAGCATTGTGAGATAAGAGAAAAAAAAAAAGCAGATAAGGTTGCCTGTAAGCATCGGTTGATATTATGCAAATGTATTCTTGTAAGAAATGCAACTTACATAGACACTAAAAACATTATAATTCTGTATAAAAAAAACTCACAGAGAGAAGTCTCCATGTAATTGGCCGAACTTCTCTTGGTATCCCTGACCAGCTATGCTTTCTTAGTTCCTCTGTAAATTCAACAGAAAAAATAGAGATAACAATTTAAAACCAAAAATAAACCTTTTTTTTTATTTTTTATTGCAGCAATGTTTGCCCTTCATACCGAGGTCAGTGTTGGGACTAGCTAGAAGATGTTTAAATTTGTCTTGCCGGCTCTTCTCCCGGATAGTCATAGGAGGTGCCCCAGATGCATTCTGGTCTGAAATGCGGGCTACTAGTGGGATAATGGGACGGACAGGAAGAGACTGCTGCTTTTGCAGTGAGATGCGAACTGTAAGAGAGCAAACATAAAATACACTGTTATTACTGTATACTGTACAGAAGTACTGTTATGAAACAAACAGACAAAATGGGCAATTTGCCCCACAGCAAATCAACCCATGAGCTGCTCTAAAGTTATTAAAGTTGCTGCTGTGCATAATCCACTTACCTGAGGACACGCTGAGGTCAGCCTCACTGCTTGACTTGACAAACTTGCCATTGACAAGCTCAAAGTCATTGTCTTCTTTGTGTATATCTTGAAGTGGTTGAACTTTTGTCCATGAAAGTGCCAGCGCTCTGTCTGTGTCACTGGCTTGATTATCTAGCTGGTGCTGTTCAGTGTGCTAAAGGCCAAATAGAGAATTCTTTATTGTAAATGTTCAATATCATCATTATTATAATCAATACTAATATTAAATAATAGTTGAAAAAGTAGACATAGACTGGTTGCTTTAACGCTTGAAAGTAGCAGACCTGGTTAGAAGGGCAAGTCGAGTGCATTCCTGTTGGGAGTGGTAAAGATGGGGAAGGTGTCCCAAGAAAATCCTCATCATCTTCATCATCGATGTCCCAAGCATCATTTGTACTACGTGCAAATTCATGGAAACTGGATGCCTTTTTGGTCTTGATATTGTTGAAATTAGACTTGGTTTCTTTAAGATACCTACAGACAGACACATTAAAAAAAGACATACACAGAGAATGTCACTAAGTAGTCATCAACCCACAGTTTCTAAAAGATGCAAAAGATTAGCTTTAAGGGATGTGAACTTAGAGAAATGTGAATACAAGACATTTGGTCTTCGTAGTTAACCACAGGACCTTTCAAAAGAAACATGATGCTATCAGTAATACATGCAAGCCAGAAATTTCACACATAGTGCAATAAGCTGCTGAACAAACCAATGTAAAATGTGAGCAAAGTAAATAGATCCATGATGTGGATGATACAGCGCCATGCTGCACAGTTCTGCTAACCACTTACGTGCGTCGTAATTGTGGATCAAGAGGTGGGTGCTGGGCTCCATATACTGGTTGTACACTGTGACATAAACGTGACACAAAGAGCTGTTACCTCTGTGTAGAAGATGCATGCAGCCTCTTGATATCTGACCAAAATTCATTACTGAATCATGCATGCTTACTTTTTAACGCTCAGGCTTTTTTCCATGTCTTTGATAACTTAAACCTACCAAAGTCAATAGTCATGGGTAGAGAGCTATTAACCCTACATTGGCACATCCTGTCAAAAACAGTAGTTGCCTTTATTCCTGTAGCCCCTGTTCAAGATAAACTTTATTACCTCAGAGTGGCTATTGGTTTTATAGAAAGCAATACTCACACAACATAAGAGCAGACAAACAACACCAGACATACTAAAAAAGAACACACTTTTAGGACAGAGAAGCTTTTATGGAAAGATAACAAGACTGTATGCTGCCAATGTTTTTAAATGTTTACAGCCTTGGGAAGTCTAGATATCAGTCAAGTCAAAGCCATTTGCATGGAAAAATTGACAGTGAGTCTAGTGACTGAGAACTGGGCCAACTGATTCACAGGCAGTGCAGGGTCAAAGTCACTGGTGTGCTGGCCTCAGACTTGTTTTATCAGGAGTAGCTCAAGGACTGGCAGTAAGTCGTAAAGCTTGCTTTCCTATTCCAACCTATGTTTGTGTTGTGTTTCCAACGATCCACCCACAACAGTTTAAAAGAGATCAGTGTGTGCACGACAAAGGTACAACGCCCTCTCTTTAGACATCCTCTCTTCTCAAATTACATTTGTTCCCCCCCTTACCAAGACAGGAGACTCTATTGTTAATGTTTGTTATGATGCAATTATACATGGATATACAAAAGCATAAACCAGCAAAACAGATGAATATTAATGTTTTTTCTAATACAAGACACTTTGGCCAATCCTTAAATGTAAACACATGTCAAGTTCAATGTCTTGATTTGAAATGAAAATGTAAGCAAACCTATTGACACTCTTCAAACTAAACTTGATTCATCTGAGAAAAAGTTAGATTTGTAATTTGAGTTTCACTGTAAAAAGAGCTGAGCAAACTGCCTTAGTATGTAATATAAAAAGATACATTTTTAGTTGTACTTCCATGAATCACTTGAATGAAAGGGGGAAAGATTTGACACGACTAATGCATTCATCTTTATCACTGCAGTGGCAAATTATGTCTTTTCCCCACACAGTCTACATTTCTAAGCACAGGCTGAGAAAGCATATGGTGGGCGATGCAGCCTCTGACAACTGATACATCAACTTGATAGATACCTTTAGGAAACAAAAGGAATGTCACTCATCGTGGGAACTCATCATAATGAATACGTGCAAAGACTTCCACGTTCTTATAAGCAACAACCGTCAAATGGCGTTGAGTGGACTAGTTAAGTGTTTTCACAGGCTGATTGAAGTATATAAAGTAAAGCTAGTTAAAGTGGCAAGTAAAAATGAATTCACAGTGACACCCAATCTTATACATGTAAAATGTCTAGAAGCATATATCGTTGTAAATGCGAGAGTGCCGGTCAACCCACCTTCCGGGAACTCTTATGTTTCTCCTCCAAAAATTGATTCTGTTCTCGGTGGCCATACTCAGATCTCAACCCACTTCAGATCGACACCAAGTCCGTCTCCTCGAACCAAGAAACCATTGAGACACGGTTTGTGTGTTTCACTGACGACACTTGTGGCCTCGCGATTCCCTTGTATCTTTATTCATACGTTTACACCACCGGTATACAGTGTTATTTAGCCTTCTCGTACGATGATATGTGATATGAAACTATGTGAGCCGCCATCTTGGAGCACACCGACAGAAGAGTATGATTGGCTGCCGGGACGAACAGGTGCAATGAAAATAGCCAATCACAGACGACTCCGAGAGATGCTGACTGATAAACACTCACAACAAGAAAAGTCAGTTTTTACGCTCACTGCTAGCAGGACAAATTGTTTGTACAGTAAGGTAAAGTTCGTTGTTGTCAAAGTTATTTTAAGTTATTAATAACGTAACACTTCTGAGCATATTGCAGATTTAATGTTGTATGACTGGTGTAACCATAGATCTTACTATGGGCTACATCCATAGTTGTAGCCTATATTAGCAACCCAATATGCTTCTGCAAAAAAGACCACCACTATGTAGCTATATCAAATTAAAAAAAGCGTCTTCCTTTAGCCTAATAAAAACTTTTCGATTGGTTGTTTCCTTCTCAGTGTAATGTATAGCCCGTTAATCTAATACCATTATTACTGTGAATAATAAATTATTTTCGAGACTTGGTAGGAGTAGTTCAGTAGTATCAGGCAATTGTCAGCACACTCCCTGTTTGTTGAAGCAATTAATAAGGCTTCTACAACAGTAAAAACTATTACTGCAAAAAAAAAGTGAAATGTAATAGAGCCACTTTTACAAAATGTAGAACAAACCACGAGTCACGTTTTGTTCTTTACCCAGTTCTCCTTTTTTTTTTTTACAACTTTCAACAACTCAATTATTAGAAGAAGTATCTCCAGATTCTGCATTTATGTGTAGCCACAAGAGGGCAGGCCTTCTCTGCTCCAGTAACAAAAAGAAACTGGTTCAGCCACCTTCTGTTTACTGTAAATGTTTGATAAAAGGGGAAACTCTTTATTTATGTTATTACTTTACTATATTATGAACAAAAAACACGCGACCCAAGTTTGAAAATTAACATGATTTTCCTGCATTAGTTCTTTGTAACTTTGTACAACTTTGTAAGTTCCTGAGCAGCATTTTGCACATTTTGAATCCTATTCAAATAAAGGCAAATAGAGGTTTGGTGAACATGACTCATTCCAGGTGCTCCTATTGTCTGTTTGTTTAGGGAAATCACGGCTGCTACCCAGCTGTACTCAGCTCCTCTAATGCCCAACGAACTTCAACTGAAAACCCTCAGGTGAGTGTTCGTTTTAGTTTGAGGTTCAGATGTAGGTTATTGTTTGACACAAGCTGAGAAAAATCATTAAATATCACCCTCAGCAGAATTTTGCCTCCAGCAGGTCTTGTGACTTTGTGCCCCTGCTTTTTTTTGATGTTGCCAGTCCACTGAAGAAAACAGTAATGTGAAAATATTTGAGCTGAGCTGAGATACTAGCGCTGTCACAAGACTAGACAATGGGCTAATTGTTGAGAGTTTCCTAGGGAAAAAATGTTTTCTTAAAAAATCTATGAACTCTTCCAAGACTAAACCACAGTGACAATCTATTGAAATTATAAAAAAAAAATATGATGACATCTCTTGGTAAATGCATAGCTATTTTTCAGTTTAAAGCACTAGAAATTCTGCGAGTTCATAGTGGGTTAATAGTTTGATCAGTTTGAACACACAGTGGAAAGCCTGATTTTCTACATAAATGTGTTGTATGCGTTTCCTTTGCATATGCTCTATGGATTTTTGCCTCCAGCTTTATTTTGGTTTGTGTTTAATCTCTCTCTCTGTCTCTCTCTCTTTCTGTCTCTCTCTCACCCCTGAAAGGATAGCATTGTGAGTTTTCCACTTCCTGAATCTCTAAGTGCAACAAAACCACTTGTAGCATTCTTTCAGAAAAGAGGAACTTTGTGTTGGACGTTAAATTGGAAAGTCTGTATAAAACTTTAAGGAACTAAATAGAGGAGTTCTAACCAGACTACTAAAAATAACCTTTATTTTACCTTTAAAGAGGAAGTTACTCTTAAAGGTAAGTTCTTTCTGTTAATGAAAATCAAGTTTACAAAAAGTTTTTTTTGTTGCATAATTTGGTACATCATTTTGTACTTTTACCCACAGCGGACAAGAATATGGAACATACTAAAACAAAACGTATCTTCTCATTGTCATTCAGGTGATGTATAGCCAGATTCTTTATCATCTCAAAGTCAGTGGGTTATCAGAAGCTATATGTGCCTGCTCCGTCTGTGACCTGACCATGAGGAATAGTTTATTCTCTGAGAAAGGTAAGACATGTGCCCTCATCATGACAGTCGTTTCAAGAATTCAAGATGTTTAAAAACCCCAGTGAATGTACCAATTAGAGATTATGCTGGAGCTGTGTTGAATCCTTTATTAATTAATGGCTGAAGAAATACATGAAGGCAGAAAAAACATGTCAGAATGTCAGAAACATAGTGATCAACGATCTGTTTGCATACGTGATATTCAGGTTTTCTAAAGCTACATAAATGGATTTTAATCAAGCTGTCGCGAGTGGTTTGACTCAACACAGGTGTTGCAGAATGACCTTCTGGGTGTGGAGCTGCTGACCCAAGATTAGATTGAGGCTGGTGGTATTTTACACATCAGTGCTTGCTTATGACACATTAATTCACACACAGAATTCTCTAACACAGTATAGTATTATAAAAATGCTGAGATGAAAGCTGACCCATGCTCTCCTTTAAAACCTTCTGTACTTGAATTTTAATTTTAATTTGTTAAGAAATATATATATTTTTAAAATCTTTGTTAAAGCATCATTGTAGAGAAAAAGGGAAAGAATTGACAAAAAAAAAATTGCATGTAAAATATGAAGTCTTTTGCGTGTAAAGAAAAGAGACCAAACACATTTTATATGAATAGTGCATTTGCCTCAATCTATTTATTCTTGAATGTTAGGAAAAGAAAGGCAAGAGGGTGCATATACATGTGTGTTCTGGTACGCACTTACCATAAAACTACCCAGACAGTGTGACAGTGTTTACTGCAGCTGTGCTTTTAGTGAAAAAGTCTTTACCTCAATGTCATTATCACCTTACTTATTACAGATTCACAAACAACACACATAAAGCCAAGCGGTCCTCGCGCTCATTCCAATTGACACAGTCGGTTTAGCTTCGCAAGAGATATGCGGATGTGCACGTGCGTATCACTAAGTGTGTCTGTGTTCGAGCCTTTTTTGTGTGTTAGTCTGCACATGCCCAGCAGACTTAAGTTATGAGCGTGAATGGAGTGAATGGTATTTGACCATGTGCATTGTGTTTTATGAGATGAGCAGGCTTTAATGATTCTGTCACCAGTAAATGGGCTCTGATTTGTAGCACAGCTGTCGCTCCACACTCTGATCAACTCTTGCCTTCTGGAAATACACACATAATCAAACACGCGCATGCAAACGCTCCGATTTTTCAGATTTTCTTTTTCAGCACATGCACCTCACCTAAACAGAGGCTCTTGCAGTCTTGTACTAAGTAGATTGGGATTCTGACACTTTCATTAATGTGTGTTGTCAATACAAAAAGTAATTGCAATCTAGTCCTTATCAAAGTGAAATTACATCTGTTCTGATGCAGGCAAACATTAGATCTCAGATCGAATCAATGCATCTATTCCTTAGAGGTATCCTGGCTGGGGTTATGTGGCTTTGCTCCCATTCTCCTGGCTACAGTGCAGATGGAGCAATGATATTCATTAACAGTGCAGATGCAGCACAGAAAATGTTCTCTAACAGAAAAAATAATATTAAGCCATATTAGTTTTTCGGACACTTAAAGAATGCCACTATAAAGATCAATATTTTTTACTGCAGCAAAATTGTGTTGCATTTTTCTAAATACATTTGTCCTAGGTTTAATTTCTCAATTGAGATACAGAGCATATCATATAGTTTGAATAGTTTAAAAGTATTTTTAGTTTTCTTTTGTCAATCTTTTGTAATTCAGCATTTCTACATTTTAATGGCCCTCTTGGAAATTGTTTTGTTGTTTAAAAGTTAGAAGTTATTAAAATGTTCTGTTTAAACTGATGTCTGTATTGCTAGCCTCCACCAGAAGATGTCACTGTTGCAAAATATTTACTGAACTGTTCAGGCTTGGGCTTCAGAGTTACATTCAGTACTAGTCAAACCTCTGTCTACTTTCAGCATCAACTTACAGACTTTTGAACTGCTCTTATTTACTCAGGAGACTCTGAGCCTATTGACTAAACTGTGACTTACTAACGGGTTTAACCTGTGTAAAGTAAAACCAATGTCAAGACTGTGATAGAACCTGGAGCACGGAGGTCTAAAATCCAAGCACAAAATAGAGTTTTTTATTTTGTGAACTAATTGTATGATGTAGACTGTCTCGCTATTTGTGTAGCAGCGAGCAGCAGCCGCTCTTCCACTCATGTATGCTGCCTCTTGTTGACTTTAGTCTCATTAAAAGGCCAAATGAATATGACGAGTTGTGACATTAGGCTGCAGCTGGAACAAATGTGCCAGCCGCTCACTATTCAGCCTGGCCAATTTCTAGTGATTTTTTTCCTCCATCTTTTTTTCCACACACACACACACGCACACACAAACATGTGGCCACTTATTTTCAGGGAAGGGCTCGGTGGTGGGGTTGATGGGTTTGCAACAATTTTGAAAATGTAGATGGGCCGGTGTTTTGAATTGGATTGCACGCTTTGATGCAGAGACAGATTGTAAACTGTGATTTTATTAAATCCTTCATTAGGATTCATCAGTAAGATTGGATCAGAAAAAGGTCACTGTGCAGATGCGCCCTCACCTCCGTTTTCTTTCCTTTTTACATATGCCCTCCTCCCCCTCTGTGGTCCACCCCTGGCTGCCCCCCCTGCCTCCACTCTACAATGCATAAGTGTGCTGTTACCCACATATTTCCCTCATGCTCTCTCTCTTCCCTCAGTAGCCCTTGCCCGAAACAAATTTGCTATGAAAATGGGGAAAAATGATCATCATGGGCCTGCTAGAGAAACACAAGGTGAAAGTGACATTATCCCCCCACTCTGAACCCCCTCCTTCTCCGCACAGCCATCTAGGCTGGCGCCAGTGGGACGCCTGTGCCACAAATCATTTGTATACTCTCATTTCTGCAAGCGGGCCGCAATGTTGCTTACTGCTTAGTGAGCAGATGACTTTCAGAAAGAAGAGTGAATTGGGAAGAAGGGAGGGAGAAAGAGATGGGAGATGAGAAGCAGGAGGGGTGTGTGGCAATTTGCCGGCATGCGAGGACGTCTGTGGGAGTTGGATCTGAAATTGAGAGGGAAATTGTGTGGACCATATGTCAAGTTCTGTAAAGAAGGTTTTGATTGTGCACCTATATGGTGTGTGTCTGTAGATATGTGTGCTTCTCAATAGAGCATCTGTGTTGTTTATTGAATCACCTTCACCATTGTCTGCATTCGCTGCTATTATCACTGTAAGAGCTGCAACCCCCTCCCCTTTACAACATGGAAATGGAAAATGTGGCGCACATATTGTCTGTAGCTAGTGTTTGGTCATCTTGTCTCTCTCACATGTACACACATGCATACACACACCCTTCCCCCACCTCTGCCCAGTATGAGACATCATGATTCTTCTGGTACACTGAATACATTCATCAAGCAGCTTGAGCATTGGTCCATGCAGGCAAACATGTGACACCAGGAGGAACGTAGCATTATTATACCTCCACTAAAGACACACATGCCCAAAAGCACAACCATAAAACAGTTCTGCAAGTAAATGTGTGCATACAAACACTCGAACACACATTTATGGCAGGTGGTAAATAAATACGCACACACATCACCTTCCTCTGTCCAAACATAGATGTTCTTTCATTGTCTCCCTCATCACACCCACACATTCACCCACTCCCTCCCACACACACACAGCCATGTTCAAGCAAGAGTAAATATAGAGCGGAGACACTGTGGCACAGTGACCTGCAGAGGAACCCGTACACTTTGCCTGCCAGTTCCACAGGGCCCAGTGCTTTCAGGAACACCATGCAGTATTCATGGCTCAGTCACAGGGATCTACCAGGCAGGATGGTAGAAACCACAAACACACTGGGTGTGCACTGCAAGCCAGAGGTCCTGTAAATGCTACACAATATGCACCATGGATCTACTTTGTGTACCAGCTGCCTGATCTATGAAGTGGAACAGCTTTCTTTCCCAAAGAGTAAACCTTTTTTGATGGATTTGAGGAATCTAATTGTGTTTCTCTCCTTTTCAAATGGAACTGTCTTCGTACACATGTGTTAGGATAGGCGCCTTCTTACACATGTGCGGTTGGTTGTTCGTGTTTCGTGTGTTTGTATGCCTCCTCTTTACGCTCTGCTGGACGCTTTGAGAAATGGGTCCATTCCTCATTATTACCCCAAAGGCTGTCTGACTGTGGACTCTCAGACACACACATGCTCACTTACACACAGACTGGGAGCTCCCTGTGACCTACATTCATCAGATCCAGCCCCATGGGGCCACTAGGGAACTCCATGGGAGTCACACCCCCAGCATGGTGCTCTGAGGCCTGGTCTTGCCTGAGAGATGCACATCAACTATGGATCTTACCTCCGTAACCAGGGAGACAGACCTCATAGTGCACAAAATGACTCTTATTGATTTGTAATCAGGGTTAGTCTTAGTAACAGTATCACCATTGTCTGGCCTAAACTTTTGACAGTGACCAACACATGCTTCACTTTCTGACTGAAAAACAACTGTCAACAACAGTCTTTTAGTTTTTTGATAACAAGATATGTTAATAACCCCAAATTTCTCATATCCTAACTAACCAAGTGTATTAATTAATAACTTCTATTAGCCTTTACTATGCCCTGCTATACCTCAAAATCACCAATAGGAGCAGCATAGGCCCTGTTCAGGCCTTGCATTAAAATGTGTAAAATGTCCCTTAAGGGTGGAATCATGACTGCCTGGTTCAGTAGTAGTCCTTAAAGGACACTTTTGAAGAACCCTGCAGGAGTATAACACCATGCAAATGCTTGTCTCAGATGAAAGTATCACTCATATAGCTTCTACATTTAGAAACAGACTCTGTTTTAAATTTATTATCACAGTAAAGCAGATTTTGTCTTGTCTATTCCCTGCCACAAAGTTCTACAAATGCAATTAAGGTCTGAACAGGGGAACATGGTATAACAATTAAATGTGTGAATGTCCATGGTAAAGAGAATCATTATTACCTCTGTTGCTGGGAGTAGTGAATGGTTGAGGATGAGGAGTCATTTTGATTTGCACAAAAAAACAAACAAACAAACCTATTTTCCGAACATTTGAGCAACAAAAAAGCCTTCACTTCTGACCCACTGAGACCGATAACTTTAAAAGTACTGTAAGGAAATCACAAAATTTGTTCTTTGACTTAAATAAACCACTGAAGAACAATCAGAACAGTTAACAGTCATTAAAAGGCAGTTTTACAATAAAGAGATTCACACTTGGCTTTTATAAACGAGCAAGAATGGTGCTTTTGTATTTGAGAGTCTCATCTTACTTTTATGAACTGGGGGAAAGTATTGTTGGTGGAGCTACATTGAGTTAAAAGTGAATCCAGTCAAAGTTTGTTTTCTTTCCTCGTTACGGATGTGAAACGCATCACCCACCAGCGTAGCCTCTATATATGCGTGAGCTCAGGTGTCACACAAAGTTGTCTTGTTTGTGCAACAGTGCCCCGCTTGTGACAGGCTGCAAACTATTTTTTTTTCACCCAAGTTAAAGAATAAGCACTTTGATACTTTAATCTCCAGTTTGCCACTTTCAGTTCTCCGACCAGGTGGGCGCCATTGAGAGGGAAATGTCTTCCCGGAGGGTGTAAGTTTGGGGGTTGTAACTCACAAATGGGACTACTTTGAAAAAACACAGGCTGCTGAGTGAGTGAGTTTAGTAGACACTGAGCTCTTTTGCGGGGTTTTTTTTTTTTTTTCGTCTTTCTTTCAGCCCTCATGAATAATTCGCCAGTGCTGCTTGTCACTGTCGTAGTTGTTGTTGTTGTTGTCGGGCTGCGGTGTCACTCCTGTCTGAGAGCGACGAAGGAGACAGAGGACTCTTTACACTTGACTCTCCTCTGCACTTCCTCTTTCATTCAGAGGCGGAGGAAGCTGCAGGGCTGTGTGTGGTGAGTTAGTGAAAGGGAGTCAGAGGAGGGGAGAAATAGAAGGAGAAGAAGAAAAATCATGTCTGCCTGTCTGAACTCTGGCATAATGGCCTTTTTGTGCCCTAGTAATGGCAGAGTGGGAGGAGAGGCAGGGACATAAAAGTAAATAGAAACAGGTCCTAAGTGAAGAAAACAGTCAATATTTTTCCTGTTTGTAGTTAAATATCAACTTCTAAAAGTTGAACAAATCAAAACATGAAAGTATGTTTTATGTTTTCGGTTTTAGAAAACATTGTGTGTGCATTTTTTTTTAAATTGAGTATAAAATAAATTATACAATTATAAAAAATTTAAATAAAATAATGTGTTGAGAACAAATCTGCTAATTCACCTTTGTCATGCAGTTATATTTCAAGAAAAAAAGAAAGACAATACCAAAAACTCCTAGTAAGGCTGTGATTGTTGTAGTTACACCAGCCACCCCATTTATTATTTTACATACATAGTTAGTTATTTTGTTCAGTTAACAATACAAAATCAAGATCACAATAAATGTTACAGTTAGTTAAGCTTTTGGCAGCATCCGCTGGAAAAAGTGCAGAGTGTAATTATACACCTCACACTCTTTCTGCACCTTATGTTTCTCTGCAGGGACATGTTGGTGCCTAAGGAAAATAGATTAGATACAGTATATTCAATCTAACAATGTAGAAACAAATGTATTACATAAATGCCCTAAGACTATATGAAAAATGTTGTGTTTGGTATAAAACATGACTCTCCTCCATCAGAGTGCCATGGAGCCACGTTTCAGTTGAGTCATATTTTTTATATGTTATGTTTATGTTGTTTTATTTTCATTTTCCATTTCATTCATTTATTTATTATGTCTTAATTTACATTTATGTGTTTTATAACTTTTTATGTTTTTATTACTAAGCAATAAGAAGTACAATGCAATGACGTCAGAGCACAAACACTCAATACATAGGCTAATAGCGTAGCTAATAAAGAACAGGTACATATTGACCAATAATACACATGCAGCTAAGGCCTAGTTAAGATACACAGACAAGAAGATGCACGCACACGAAGGCAGATACACATAAGCAGGTACAGAGGGTTTATAGGACTTTAAGGAAAAGTAATGCAGGACAGTTAATTATGTCAAAATGTCATGTACCAAACTATATAACCTGAGTACGAGCTGGGGAAGGTCGTAAGCTGTCACTTTTTGCCATCTAATAAGACTCTAAGACTCTTAACTGCATTGATCTACCGCTGCTCTAGAGTTTTTTGTTTTTGTTGTCTCGAAGATTAAAAAGTTAGTTTTTAGACACAACATTTCCCAGCCATGAGTTAATTAACAGGTTTGATATTGAAGACTGGTTTGACACACCTTTTATGAAACTGATGAATGGTGTTGTTTCCAGGTAGAGGTTAGAGTGGGAAAAAAATGATAGAATGATGTAAAAAGACAGCTGTTTCACACATGATTCCAAATGAATGCTGAGATGTCTATATTTCATGGACTGTAGTGTTGTAGAAGAAATGAGCACCTGTGTATGAATCATTTATATTTTGTACATCTGTAGCCCTCTGCCTCCCTCCTCCTCTGCCTCCTGACTATAAAAGATCAACCACTGTAAGTGTTGGACATAAGAAACACACCACTTCTGATATGTGTAACCTTGGGGTATTGGCTGGTATTTTATTTGTTCCTCACCAGCAGCAGCACTTGTGGCAGTCTACTATCTACTGTTTACACAATTTGTTCAACTTTGGCACCCTGCTCAATTACTCACAAAAGTACAGCTCAAGGATTCCAAAAAACACTCATCGACTCTGTTGAATGGTTTTCAGAGAGTAGTGTAACTGTAGTTTTGGTCCATTTTCATTATAGTTTCTGCAATATTATTTAGACATTTCAGTTGTGTCTTTTCCTAAAGCAGTAGTGGTGGATTTTGAACAGTTTAGCACTTACCTGTGTTGTGAATGGTGCCTTAAAAACTAGCGTGGGAAGCTGGCTTTTGATGAACGTTTTTGTGTTGAGAACCTTTTTCTCGGCTGTTTGGATGGGTAAATGAAGTCAAAGAAGATAAACAAGATACGGGTAAAATTTCTCTATAAACCTCTGTTGGTTGCCTGGCAACAGAAATTTACTACTCCCTCTATTGTTTAACAAAAAAAAAATCTGTGTTAATCAATTAGTTTTAGAAGCCAGGACAACTCTTTTCTGCTTCCAGCCTCTGTTTTACAAACTAAACTAAGCCTCTCTTAGCTGCGTCAAAACAGATTCACTACTTGTTTTTTTATTTTATTAATTTTATATAGTATTGATATTCATTTACTATTGTGTAAATAGCAATTTTAAAAAAGTCAGGAGGTTTCTTTAGCTCACCCTGTCTTTCTCAAACACACAAAGGTGATGTAAATATAATTATGCACATGTTACAGCCTTGCGTGTAATCTGTAAGTGGTCAGTGCAGTGTCTACAAAGAGGTGCACTCCTTAATACACTCACCTCACACACACTGTGAGTACATGCTGTTAATAAAGTATATACAATGCACGACCAAATGAATGAGTTTCTGGGGATGATGGAAGGTGTGTGTGTAAGTGTGTGTGGTTTGGGGGTAACCATTTGCATGTAAATAACCAAATGCTCCACTCCTGTGTAGCGGGAATGACAAAGAGCATTCTGGGATTGCCTGGGCTTGTTTGTCATCCATCAGTGAGGTAGAGAGGAGGATAGTGGTCAGCACTGTGAAAAGAAACAAACAGAGAAATCAGAGATGGAGAATGGAAAGAGAGGGAAGAGTGTGAAGGTGTAGGAGTGTGTCGCTGTCGGCAATAGGTTTACTATCTGAAACAACACAACAAAGATCAAGGATACTTAGAACTGTTTATACCCTCACTGTGTTTGTGTTTCTGGTTATGTATGTCTTTATTCACATTAATGTTTTCCTTGACCTTTTGCCCTTCTTTACCTGTTTTCATTTTTCTCTTTACTACTATTTATTAATTTAAATCACTCACTGCCCTTTTCTAAGGCTTTGCTTACACTGGACAACTACACAACACAGACACACTCAGCCTGCCAGGCCAGTAGAGGTGTTGTAGAACCCAACACTGCTAATTCTACAAACACACAATATAAAGCAGTAGCAGAGGTCCTCTCCAAACAGTTGTGGACCTGCACCAGTGATAGTGTATTTTACTCACTTGTAATACTAATAATATATTCTGAGAAGCACAGTAAAACACAGTATTTTGCCATTGTTGCTCTAATTGTGTGTCATCACAAAATATGCTTTATTCACACTTGCAGAGAATGAAACAAAAAAATACTTCCATCACCAAATGAAAAGTTTGTGCTTTTGTGGACTAGTAGGAACACTTATTCTTATTGTTTTGAGCAACTTTTCAGTAACTTTAGCGTTTGTAACAGACTCAACAGTGCTTTTATGTACAAACATGAAATTAAAACACCCAACTACTGCGAATAAGTTTTACCCACTCACTGACTATAACAAACAATGTACTATTTAAAGTATCTGGTCCCTTATTCAAGCAGTAATCATAAAGCAGACATAACAATCAGAACATTTCAGTAACAGCTAACTTTAACAGACAGAGAGAAATAAAAAAGTGCTACTACTACTACTAGTATTTTCAAAAAGACTCAAATTAGGTATGTTTAGCTAAGAATACCCACTCACTCACAATGACACCCAACACTGCACTATGGGAGAAAATTTATTTCTTTAGTAGCAATTGTATCCACAAACTCCACAAACACACTTGGGTTTTTATCCACCTTTGTCCTCAAAGTTAGAAAATCCATATCTCATTTGGTCTCTCATGTCATACTTGTGTCCGAATCCACTCCCTAGTACCTATAGAGGACTATACTGTATAGTGTACTGTAGTGTCAAAACTGACCCCTCAGTCTTTGCCACTATTTGTATGGAATAAGTTGTGAACGCAACACCAGATTTCCATGCCATAGAGTCTTTATTGTTTCACAGCCAACACAATAATGACCCGAGTAGACTACCCCAGCTCTACTAATGTTTGAACAGTAGACATAAGCTTTTATACAGTTTTGATATCAGAAAGGTAATAACTCTTTCTGATATCATTGTGCAAGGCTCTGGGACTGATGTCATTTTGTCTGGCCTTGAGCTACTCCTTGTCTGGCTCTGTCACTTTTGCTGACAGACACCTGCGTTTTTATCTGGCCCTTCCTGTGTGTGTGTCTGACATTAGGTTTTATCTTTTATATTAAATGTTTAAATGAATAACTAACTGGGTCTACATAGTTTAAAACACATAACATATAAAATATTACACCACAGTACTCAATTAGTGAACAGTTTTGGACACCACTAATAGAGTTCTGTCAAAAAGCTTTAGTGATCTAAGTATTATATCACTATCACGCTTGGTAGAGCGGTTGTCCTTCAACCGGAAGGTAGGTGATTCGATTCCCGCCCTCCCCATTTCATACTGTTTTTGTGTCCTTGGGCAAGGCACTTAACCCCCCCCTTGCCTCCAGTGGTGTTCCAGCTGTAACACTGGTGAATGGAATCTTAATGTAAGTCGCTTTGAATGAAAGCGTCAACTAAAAATGCAAAATGTAAATATAACACTGGTGAATGGAAGCTTCAAGTCCCTTTGGATAAAAGCGTTTGCCAAATGACTAAATGTAAATGTATTAATATACGTAACTCTTTTATGTCTCAAGAGGGAAGCTCTCAAATGTCCATCTGTATGATTTAAGTTAAGCTAACATTAGGGATTTTACATCGTAACGGTTTATTAATAACAATTTAGGACGGATTACTTTTTCACAGAAAGTCAAACATATCTCTAACTCATTCAAACCTGTTCTGTATGTTCTAAAGACGCGCTGCTCTCCTCTGATTGTATATAATTAGATCTCCTCCAACAATTCTCAAAGCATTATGGTCTATTTTGATGTTCTAGTGAGCATTGCTCGGGCTTGGATTGAGTCACTAGACATTCGGATACCAGTACAAAATGGCTTGATTACTATATACAGTGCACTATAGTGATTTGTGTGTTCATTCGGACATAGTCAAACATTGCGGGTCTTCAATGCTGTGAAATAGCGGCTGTCAATAAGCATTACAGGGCATTATTGCTACCTACTGTTGAGGAGTGTGAATGGTGAAATCAAAAATAAAAGCACAGAATTTTTTTTTTTTCCAGACAAAGGCCTGCAACTCACTCAAAACGGATCCGGGGTTGCGACCCACCAGTTGAGAACTACTAAACTAGAGTGTTAAAGAGTTTTCCCAAGAGCGATACCAGAACGTGCTACTCGCTGGTATCAGATCCACTTGTAATCATACTCTTTTTCCCACCTCTGATACTGGCACCAAAGTACTTTACTCATTGCAGTGTGATTGTCTGTTCTCTTGGTTTTTTGGATGAATTTTCCAATATTTAATGATGATATAAATGAGGCAAAATGTAAATAATGCTCTGTTAAAGAAAAGATTAAAGCAAAATTAACTGGACTTATTTTTTAAGGTGAAGATGTTTCCTCTCTTGTCCAAGGGACTTTGTCTTTAGAGGGAGGGGTTTGTATTAGTTGAACTCTGAATCGACAAAGTGTCCTTCAGAAGAGAAGATGAAACGTCTTCGCCTTGAAAACTAAGTCCAGATGCCTTTACTTTAACATTTTATTCAAGAAGACCTGGATGAATAAGGAACCTTCACAGACATGCTCTGTTAAAGTAAAAAAATTCTCAAAAACTCAAATACTTAAATACAATAATCTGTGTATGGCTCATAAATATTAAGTACTTATTCTGTTTGTTCTGGAAAAAGTAGGATCACAACTTCCCTTTTTGACCCTCTCTATAGTGTTCAGTGATTTCCTTTTAGACCAGTGATGTCAGTAATGTAAACTCTTAGAGGAAAAATCTGATCTAAAAGTCAGAAAACTTCACATACCCTAACTCACTTTGTCCACTCTACTTCTTCCCCGACCATTTTTCAGTTTACTTCCCATCCTTAGCTCTTTCCCATAACTCTGTTTTACCCCGCCCCCATTTCCCTTTTTTCTTTTTCTTCCTCTCTGTCTCTTCTTCGATTTCCCTGGCGGACTCTTACAGTAAACTGCCTGTGTAATTTAAATGCAATGCGTTTCTTTTCAAATGGCTGGTGTGGAGGACAGAAGGGGGATAGAAGTAAAAAGAGGAAAGGGAGGGGAAGCCATGAATCCCATTATCCCATACTGTGTATATCGGAAAAGCCTGAGAGCGCTTTCCTCATCCACAGAGACCACAATGAGACAGATTGACCAATGCCGTACGCGCGCATTTATAACTCCTTTACAAAGTTCTCATTTTTGTATGGAGCGGCGGCATGTGTTTGTTTAAATGCTAATCAGCGCTGGGTGTTCTGTCTTTTTTTTTGTGCAAGATCTGTCACCAGGCGTTATCCATTTCAATTTGAGCGTGTGCATCCAGGCCTGGAGCCTCCCTGGTGACAGTGATGTGTTACACCGGCCTTCTCTCTCCGACTGGATCCTGATATTTCAAGAGCCCTTATCCCCACACACACACACACGCACGCACACACACACACACACACACACACACACACACACACACACACAGCCAGTCATGTGAACAGAAGTGAATGTGTTTGCATAAGTTTGTGTGACAGTTGTCTGCGCCTGGCTCACGTTTGAACCGTCGAGTCAGGCTGTCAGCGCCACAGCACAGCATGATGTAGTGTTCCTGCTTTGAGCTTCGAAGACGTTATTAATGGCGCGATCAGTTTGTGTTTTTGTGTGTTTATTGCTCCATTATTGATCCTGATTCAATGTTTTTTTTTGTTGCTTTTTTTTTGCATCTGTTTGACCTACAATGCGTTTTTTTTATATGCTGTAAATAACTTTATAGTCTCTTTAACTACTGCTCAATGTTGCGTCAGATTTTTGATCTGTTCACTCTAGGTTCTTTTCCACTGTCTTATCACTGCATTGTATTAGAGAAAAATATTTTCAAAATGTGTTTTTCTCCCTTAAGGACTAATTAGCCTTGTTGCAACTGCAGGGCTAAACAGACATAGCCAGGGTTTACTCATTATTTATGCCACTAACTTTTCCGCTCAAAACAACGTTTCTGCCAGGCCATATCTCTTTTCTCTTTGCCAACGGAGGTGATTTATATGTTGGGCTGCAGGGTTTGCTCTAGTCCAGGTGTAAATACAATCAACAACAATTTCAACCTTGTGGGAAAAAAACATTCGCCAAGATATGTCCAAGGCTGTTTTACTGTAAAGGCTTTTGGAATGTGTAAACATACTTTCTTAAGAGGTCGGTGAATACTGACTCCTTACACAGGTACAAAATTAATTCATCTTTCAGACATCGCTTAGAAAAATGCTGTTTTGAAATGTATTTCTTAATTAAATGCATTGGCGGGTTTTGATTTCAATGAGAGTCACCTTGGGGGTTAAGCTCTTCTTGTGTGGTATAAATCGGCCTCAGTTCCTTTTGTGAGTTTGTTTACATATTAACTTCACCTCTAGTCATATGCTCCCAAGCTCCTCCAACAGGCCATATGGTCCGGGCCTAATCTAAGCCCCGTCCTGCTGATAGCACCAAGATGGCCTCCTGTAATTAGATCTGAGCTGGGACTACTGGTCACTCTGGGATAAACCAGCAGGCTTAAGGTGAAACTAAAATGCAGATTTATAATGGTAACGCCATAAAAAGCCAGAGAGCTTGTAATCACTACTAAGCATTAACTAAGCGGGGAGAATAGCAATGTTTAAATAATTCATAATAGTGTGTGTAAAATGTGAACTTTTATTTTCAAATGATGAAATCTGATGTACATTGTTTTTGTAAAATATAGTATGTGGGTATGTGTGTAGCTCATGTGAAACTTTTTTTTTTTCAAGTGGAATTTTAAAATGCCCTTTAGTTATGCATAAAAGTGATATTTCCTCCATGAATATCTTTTCTAAATGGCAGATATGTAAGGGCCTGTTGATGGATGAGCTTTAAAGCCCTTCTCTCAGATCCAATATTCTAATGCCCCAGTGCTGTAAAGTCATAAACCTTTTCCTCTCACATGTCATGACCGCAGAGTGATCTCCCATTGCCCTTAGCCATCTTTTCATTGTATCTCCAACTTGATTGTTCCTCCATCTTTACAACGTCTGCAGTGAATAGATAGGGTTATAGCTCGACTCTGGGGGATGCTCCTCTTCATTCTACTTCACTCTGCTTCAGTCCCACTCAGTGCGGCTATTCTTCCTCTTCGACTAACTCTTTCTGCCTGTGTGTGCCCCGTTTCTCCCTCTGCCCTGTTACTTTATGTCCCCCACTTTCTCCTGCACACTCTCTGCAGGATTACTTCCAGAAGGGAAGTGCCTTTCTAATTACTCCAAGCCTATTGTTGCAAACTTTAGCCATAGCCTCACCAAGGGGGGCCTGTTGTCCCTGGATGAAGTGGCTTTCAGGGACCGTAATGGCTTTTACCTCAGTGTGTGAGTGCCACAGATTGATCAGATAGCACTTGGCAGGGGCTGTTCTCGCAGCGCAGGCCAGGCATAGAGGGAATAAGGGAAAGCGGAGGGGTGGCTGAGCTGGTATAGAGTTGAATGAGCAGTAGAAAAGGAGCTACAGTGGGTCGTCAGCGCTTATCTCCCCAGCCTGCCTCTCGTTCTGTCCCCCAGGGCCGGGTGAGGAGGGTGAGAGTGACGCCCGATCTCTGTCTGTGTGCGTTCGGGGGTTTGACATGTTGCTGGCCAAGTCAAAAGTCACATCACCCTGGGGGGTTTCCTCACAGCAGCCTCCTGTGTCCTTCTGGAAGTTTTGTGTGTGCGGCGGTGCGTGTGTATTAGCTTTGTCTGAATCCAGCTCTTGGTTTCTCTCTCTGTGTTTGAGAGATAACGACCCCTGGGCTGTAAAACCACAGCAAGAAAATAAAAACCACCACTGCCACAAAAAACTTCTTATTTTAAGGGCTTGCCCCTACAAGAGCTGACCCATTGAGACTTGTGGGCTTTGCTGCATGTCTTTATTGTGTTTTAGGGTTGCACAAGCGTCCCTTGCTTAGTCTCTGGGGTTTTGTCCAGAAAGACATCAGTGATTCTCTAATACAATCAGCAGAACCGCAGCTGCACCATGGCGATGGCTAATTGCATCATGGAGTCAGTGATAAAGTCTGGTGTAGCCTGCTGTTCTTTTCTGGGAACATCACTTTTTGTGGCCTTTTAGTGTATTTTTTTTTTTTTAGTTTGGCGGGAAATCCATTAATGTGATGGCTGTCCTCTTGTTTTGAAATTTAGAGTCAAAACAGAGCTGGAGTGATAAAGATCTGTAGTACAAGAATTGGTTAGCTGCTTTCATTTTGGCTATATATATTATGTTTGTACAACCATCTAGTATGTTGGGCTATTTATCGGAAGAGCATTTTGTGAAGTGGTTCAAGCAAGTCTAAACCTTAAATACTTTTTTTTCTGCAAACCATATTAATTCACTGACTTAAAATAAAGCAATATTCTTATTAGGAACCCTAATAAGAATATTTTAAGGCCTAGGTTGTGATAGTAACATTTTTTTGATTTATTCATTTAAAAAGTGCATATTAATCAACATATCAATATAAATATGCCAAAATTACATCTGTAGTCCCTGGCAGGTAAGAAAGAACAACATGTAAGAAAAACGTTACACCGTCAAGTACAGAAAATTCACAACATAAAAAAGAATCCACAGTACAATAAGGATGCACAGGAAAAACAAACAACATTTAATATGGCACATATTGGCATAAAATGAATGATCACAGAGCTGGTTCCTCATAAACCCTCTTTAAAAGTGTGTTTTTAATGTATTTGTAGTACATTGTCTCATTGCAGTTAGAATTTCATTCCAAATCTCACTACCCTTGACTGATAACACCTGTTTACTGTATGTTGTGCATGAGGTTGCCTCCAGTAGAAGCTCTGGTTACTTTTCAAGTAAATCTCATTTATAGAAAAATATAGATAGTGATAAATACTGTATATAGATATACAGATATAGATACGTTGTTGGATATTGTGATAATTATAAGACAGCCTGAGTCCATTTTTCCTTATTAAAAATGTAATTTAATACACCTGCTTTCCCATTCACTGGTCTGTTTAGTAAATAGTTTAGCTTTTAACTAAACTGTTCAGATCACAATGTTGTGTTAATTTCAAATTAAAATTCAATTGTTAGGTCTTTCAAATAAATGAAAGAATTCAGGCTTTATCTGGCGTTCCGTCCTGTAGCTCACTGATCACAGACGTCCACTGGCTGCTCTCTGTTCAGAAAACCAATGCAGGGGATGATCCATGTTGTTCAGTATTCTGTTGTGTTGTGTTGGTCCACTACTTCAACCTGTGACTGGCCATTTGTTTTGACATACAAAGAAATAAACGTCATATGAAATTTCAAAAGTTACTAGCTACCAAGTGTTTTTACTAGCCACAAAAGCCTGTAATTGTTGTATATTATTAAAATGATGACCTATGCTAGTAAAATGCATTTGAAGAGTTAAAACAGATAAATGCCCTATTTAAAAATCAGTGACCTGAGGCTTGCAAATTATTCCTTACATAGCGCTGTTTTTAAAGCCAAAATCCATTTAGTGGTCCTAATTGGTCAAAGCCACTCAAGTTGATTGATATCACCTTTAGCAAATAATAAAAATGGGGGACAATTTATAAACATGGAGTTATCTGTTTTTATATTAATTTTCAAGCAGATTTAGGAAGAAGAAGGGGAAATAAAGAAAAAAAAATGACCTTCTTGCACCTGGTATATGTAAAGTTAAGTGCTAGCATCTGTTTGAACATACAGAACATTTAGTTATTTTTATTTATTTTTTCTAATCTTTTCTTATGATTTTTCTTCTCTCACTGTGCTCCAGAGGATAAAGCAAACCAGACAGAAGTGAAATGTGCTGAAATGTAGCCAACATCCTGATGATTTACAATAGCCTGGGTTTCTAATTATTATGCAGTTATTATATTTTGAATACTATATGCTCTGTAGCTTTAATGTTGTTATAAGAACAACAAGAGCAGGTTTACAGCAGCAGTCTGTGATACTCTCCTGATTAGACTTTACTGAGAGACAGAAGTTTGAGGCACACTGGAAACAGAGAAAAGGAAGTTTTAAAACCGCCAATAAAACAGCTAAATAAACGGCGTTACTTCCTCTACTTCAGTGTTGCATTTCCGTGTCCACTATGCACTGGAGTGAGCTCGCAGCTTCTTGTGAGTACTCAGCAACACACAAAAAAACGCAATTAACGCATATAGATAAATGTATAAAATCCCACCGGCCAAAGTGGTTAGTGGAAGTGACTGTGTTACCCACCACAGCTGATATTTACCCGCTTTTGGCACGTTGGAGGGTGTTAATGTCAAGCCCTGGTCATTATGCACATGCAGTTCTTTGTGATGTGGATATTGCAGTTGTTGTGCAATATTTGTGCAGTCCTACAGTATAGTGCAATGTGCTACAGTTTATGCAGAGCTTGGAGTTCATATTTATAACCGTGGTAGTTGAGGGTAATCTATATGGAAACCATATTAAAACCCTCTTCCTAGTAGGAACATGTTCTCACAAGTTGTAATGAAAGTTTAATGTAGGATTCTACAAAAGAAAATGAAATAGTAATAAGAATGGTATTGGTTGTCATAAGTAGTAAAGCTTTTGACCGAGGATAGCTAGTTAGGAGTGAGGTGGAGTGGTGTTGGAGATGGTGATATTCTATCCTGAGCTGATTTCCCTTCGAGCAACTGGCGGCTAAGAGGCAGGATGAAATCAGAAGATGTATTGATTTGGTCAGGGGGGACAGGATCGGGTCTCCCTCTAATCAGTGTGGAAGGAGAAGCTCTTTGGGCGATAGCATTTCTAATGGAGAGAAGGGCCAATCGAACAGGGCACTGCCTCATATGAAATTCATCTTTAATCTTTATGAATTATGAATTGAACTGTGGTTGGCAAAAAAAAAATCATGCATTTACATAACCCCTTTGACAGTGTTTCATGTTTTATGTGTGCTCTGTTTCTTCTTTGGCCTCTCTCTCCCTTTATCTGATTTTACAATAAAAATCATTTTTCAGGCATTCATTTACATGTGTGGACATTTAGTTTGTAGAGACATATGGGTATTCATATATTCAGAAATATATGCTTTATCCATATAGATGGCTATGTGGGGTAGTATAATATATGTCATTTATAATTTATGTGTGGTTTGTATACCCAGTGTATGTAAGCACATGTGTGTCCTATTCTGCTCGTGGCTGCTCTCTTAGGGCAGTATTTATGACAGCGCGTGTAAAGGTATTTTCTGACACAAAAAGGTGTTTTAAATTTCAAATGGGATTCTAGAGTGGGGTTGAAAAGTAGAAGAAGAAAATCTGTTGAGGGCTTTACTCCACTTTTGGCTCTTCTCTCCCCCTTCTCCATTCTCTCTCTTCTTCTCTATCATTCTTTTCCTCTCTCTTCCTAGCTTTCTCTCTGCCTCGTGTCAACCTTTTCAAAAAGCATCTATATTCTCACACTGGGCTTTAAGGGCATGTTGTCATGTTGCTATGCTACCTGAATGTCAAGCAGAATGGCAGAGTGATGGCTGAGTGTGAATGTACAATCAAAACAGAGTGCCTTCTGACCGCTGAACCTGCCAGAGCACTGATGGACTTTAGGCATTAGGCTTACAGTTCATAAGGGTCATTTGGGTAGTTTCTGTTGTCATTATGATTTAAAGAGAGTAAAAACATTTGTTTAACAATTAATTGCTTCACCCAACATCTAACTATAAATGAAAGAAAGGTTTTTATGTTATCATTCATATTCTCTGAAAACTGGCCAAACAATTACAAATTCTGCCATGGTATGTAAACTTATGAGCATAACTGTATGTCTACACCAAAATCTCATTGAATAATCAAGTAAGAAAATAGTTTAAAATGTGGATCAGTTAAAATAAAAAATAGCTTTTTAAAAAAGCCATATTTTAAGTAAACATGTGTGTTTGCAGTGCTATTAACTAGGATAATAAAAAACAAACACTATGCTTTCTAAATTTAATGCAGTGTAAAGCAAATGAAAATTGAATTTATACAGTGAGGGATGTTAGACACAAAAATAATCTGGAGACAGCTAATAAACACTGTCTTTGTCACAACAAAGAGCATTCAATATACTGTCCTTCATTTAAGAAGTGTCTTTTTTTCCTCATCTCATTTTCATTAATATAAGAATTCTTTATTTTCCATTCAACAGACTGATATTTAGCTTCATCTTATAGTTTCTATGACACACTGTTGGAACCAAAGGTTAATGGGTCACAAAGTTAGTGCAGTACAGTATGCTTATTAGGGACACATTAGGGTTGAATGGCAATTAACTGACCCATGCTGACCTGCTCTGGTAGTAGTTGTTCAGAGAAGTACAAGTTATGAGATCGTGCAGCTTATAGTAAAAGTGGAAACACTTACAATGGCACTTCTGAAGCTCTGCAATCTACCTTAACATTAAGACTTTTTAAATACAATATTTAAAAAGATCTTTTGGAATATACCCCCTTTAAACATGTTAAACTAGCTGACCTCACATCTTAACAGGAAAAAAAGCCTTAGACTGGAGGTAATTTGGCAGTGATGAGCATGGTGCTCATTACGTTGACATTAATGCCAATGATTATTGCCATTAGTGTTATTTATTCCTTTTATTCAATTTCCGTTAAGTCTAGTGATCCATCATAGATCCTTGTCACAAAGCTCCTATAAGAATACTAGCATTTAATTTGGATTAATTGAAAAATTACCATAACCCGTGGCCATTACAGTTATTACAGTTGGGTAAAATGGTCCTTAGAGAGGGTCGGGGGGTTGTATCCTCTTCTAATCCAGTGTCACATTCATCCACATAAACTCGCCTTGTTACTGCCCTCCTGCAGTATTTCCTAGATTGGTTGTAAAAGTCTGGAGATGTGCTAGACAAATGTAGTGCACAAACAAAAAGGGTTGAAAGGTTTAGCCCAAGAGATACAGGCTGATGTGGGTTGATGGATAGAAGGACTGACATGACTGAGCTGGAGATGGAGGAGATGTTGGTTAGAGTTTGGCTGTGGAGTAAGTGATAGAGTGGTAAGATGGATTTTTGTGGTGGAGAACTGCTGGTCACCAACATCATCGATGATCAGAAGAAGAAGAAATGACTGAGCTGTCAAAAGAAAAGGAGGAGTAAAATGAAACAAGTGGTAGATCATATGCCATGGGTGATTGTTCTAAGAAGCACATCCCTCATTGTTTACATTGAGAATAGTGGAGGCAACACATCTGCACCAAGTAAAGACCACCAACCAGACAGAAGTTTCCACAGTCCACAGTTTAAATGCTAAAATCATTATAACAGAGGCTATTAATCAGTGGATCTCGAAGTAATAGGCTGCAGACAGAGACATTCATTATAAACAGAAACCTTTACTGCTTCATGTCACTACTTAAAAGGATATCACGTGACAAACCCATTTGTTTTAAGTTCAATGAAATAAGAGACTGTTTACACACCAATGCATTTAGCCCAAAAGGCAGAGGCAATTTTTTTTGTTTTTGTTTTTTTTTTACAAGAGAACAACCTCCTCACTGCATGAAAATGCAAACTTTTGGATTTGGATGAATTTCATCTTATTGTGGCACCTGCTCCATTGTTGTGTAAGCTGTAACAGCTCCATCCCAGAAAGCTATTTGATGCCGGCACAGCTAACACGTTACAAAATCACCAGTCAAAGTTAAATGCTTGTATTACTTTTGCTCCAATCAATAGCAGTTTCTATCCCAAACTTTTCAGCTGTTCAGCATATGTTTCTTTGTAGATCTGCTTTGAAAGAAAGTGAACCATCTTTGTGCTAACCACCTAATGCTAACCCCATATTTACCACTCTAACTCTTTAACGCAGCTTTATACACCAGGGTGCACTCTAAAATGATCAGGTTTAAAATGTAAATGTACTTTATTTATAGCATTTTACTACCACACACAGATGAATCAAAGAGGTCAAATGATTAAAAACACACCGGAAATCAAGTACATGAATAAAAGTAAGATAAAAGACAAAAACAATAAATAAAATGATAAACAAGTGAAAAACAATAAAATAAAATAAAAGTGTCACCTCACTACCGGGTACTAAAAGCCATTCTAAATAGGTTTTAAGCTTAATTTTGAAAAGACAGTGATGAGACGCATGTCAGTGGGGAGCTTATTCCAGAGCCTAGGTGCAGTGTTTCAACCTTGACCTGAATACTTCCAAGCAAAAGTTGGTGGGACGACCTCAATGCCCTCCCACACTCACTAACGGTTAGCATATCAGATAAATAAGATGGGGTGAGGCCATTAAGAGCTTTAAAAACAAACGTGAAACGTTTAAAATCAATTCTCAAATGGACTGGAAGCCAATGAAGTGAATAAAGGACAGGAGTGATTGGCTCTCTTCTCATAGTGCAAGTAAAAAAACAGGCAGCTGCATTCTGCACGAGTTGAAGGCGGCTAAGAGAAGACTGGGGGACACCAGCATACAGAGCATTGCAGTAATCCAGTCTCAAACTAATTAGAGCGTGGATAGCTTTCTCAAGGTCATGACGGCTCAAAAAAGACTTAACTTTGGCCAGAAGACATAGCTGAAAAAAGCTTATCTTGACAACATTGTCAATTTGTTTATCAAATTTTATGAAACTTTCAAAAATCACTTTTGTGCAATCTTACTGGGTAAGGAAAGGTGCCAAATTCAGTTGACATAGACCCCCCAAACACAATACAGTACATTCTGTTTTGTCCTCATTTCAGTGTAAAAGATTTTTTGGGCAAACCACTGCTTAGTATCAGCAATGCAATCAAATAAAGTGCTCTGTGCATTACAGTAGGCTTCAATGGCAGCTAGATTTGCAAGTCATCTGTGTAACAATAGAATGATAAGTTATGCCTAGCTATAATTGACCCAAGTGGTAGTCCGGTTATTTCTTTCATAACAGGCATTTTCACAATCTGCCAAATAAAAAGTCAGACACAGTGAGCAGGTTAAAGAACAGTTTTTTTTTAAGGTTATGTGCCACTGACCAACTTTCTAATTAAAATAAACTGCTATGACGAACTGACTGATGGCAACACATGACACTTTTGTGGTTTTAACAAAGCCCTCTTCTCCCTGAACTGAAGGAACTCATGAATTGGATGATGTACTATTCTTAAGAATAGCCTCAAATCCCCAAAGCAAAGTGTAGAAACTTGTAAAATGGATTCATAACACCATTTTTCACACCCATGCGTCCTGGAGTTACATAAGCATTTACAGTAGAGCCTGGCACTATAGGCTCCTGCAGTTGCATTAAATTGGTCGGGTGAAGGAATGGACTGAAAAGTGATTCTGCTTTACAGGCCGTATCTCCCTCTCATCCCCGGCTAATTATCAACTCTTGTTTCACTTCATGGACAAAATTAGAAATTTGTTTTTCTATCTTGTCTCGGCCAATGCGATGTTGCTTTTTTAGGAAGGGGGGGTGGGGGTGTTTTTCTGTTACATCAAGGATCTCAATCTCATTTTCTGCTCTGAATTACAATCTAATGAATGTAAGGTTTTGGATTCGGAGACAGGCAGACTAGCTAATGGGTTTGTTAGTTTGTTGAGTAGCATGCCACACTCATTATTGCTTTCAATGCTGTGATTAACTTGATTTGTGGGGCAAATCCATCAGAGAGAAGATGATGTGCTCACATATATATAAATGCATGCACACTCGTAATGCAATTATCCGATTTAATAAGTTATTAATATAGTTTGGGTCTCAGTTGGAAATAGAAAAGTGGATGGCTGAAAATGCTAAGGCGACTGATGATCATGTTGTGATTGATTTAATTTCATTTGCTAAGGGAACATGATGTTACAACAGTGACTAACAGGATATGAAAGTCACTAAGGGGCATCTTCAACAAAAAAATAAAATAAAATTACCTCTGTGATATTCATTATTGTGATTGTGTGCCATTTTAAAACAGCCTTCATTTGATTTCTCATTATTTTTAAGGAACTTCTGCTTTACGGCCTATGAAGACAGAAAGGACAATGATAAATAAAGAAAAAGGATTTGTGCAGGGTTTCTCGGCTCAAATGCCCCGTCAAGCTTCAAGGGCATCTCATATTGTATCATTATGCTAGGACATAACTTTTTTTATACTTGAAACTGAGAGCGCCACATAACAAAAGCCATCCAGAGACCTATGAAGTATGCCTTTAACAATAATTCTATACTGAATAATGCTTCATCTGTGAAGAGACACATCTTAAGTGAGTAAGGTATGAGTAAATGAGACATAAAGAAAGGCTCTTCTGAGAAAGTGATAGCCCTCTGTGTTGTTTCGATGGATAGAAATGCTTCTTTAACCAGCGCACTGTCAGTGACAAGGAAAAGCGACAGTCTCACAATGACAGTTAGAGTTGCCGAGATGAAACGATGATGTGGGTCTTCAGTCATCTCTTTCATCTTCAGATATATGTCTGAGGGAGGTCCCTAAATGCTGCCTTAATGGTGTCACCGTGGCGATTATACAGCGTCCCCGCTTCTTCGTCGAGCTCGGGGCTGTCACTAGAAATGTCAGATGTGTCCCGTGTTACTAGTCATCAAGACAGTTACGGCAGAGAGGACAGCTGCGGAGTGCTCTCTTTAAGGTTAGCCATCTGGACACGGACCAAAGCGTTTTTCGCACAAATGTGTGTGCGAGGAAGCTTAACACAGAAACTCTGACATAGGCAACAATCATTTGTATTTATGTGGAGCTTAGGACTTCCTGTTTTGAAAGAAAGCTAAATAACCCCTGTAAAGATACATCCATAGAAATGTTTTTGATTTTGGAGTATCAAAGTCAGTTCAGTGGTGTTTTAGCTTTTGTACATTGAAGTGTACTAATGAGGCAAAAAACTTTATAAACTTTATGAACTGAGTAGTCTACAGTTTTCCTCTTCAGCAATGAATAACAGTCAACCAAGCAGTGAACACAATTACCTGGTCTTTCCACACTTCAGCACAATCCAATTTTGATTCAATTGAAGAATTTATTTAAATTTATTTAAGATGAAAGTTGCCACTGGAGCCATGTTTGTTTTGCTGTGCATCCCTTGATTTGAGTTTAAACATGCACAGTTTACAGGCAGCTGTTAGATACTCAGATACAGCGTATACATGCCCCACTAGCTTCTTTCGGAGTTTTTTTGGATGTTGCCATGCACAAAGACAGAAATGGGATACTCAAGAGCATTTAAACAAACTCACTGAGAAGCATTATGGGTATGTCAAACTATTTCTTAAAACCTGATCTAAATGTACTGTGAGAATTTTGGGAGTTATTACTGGCAGTAAATATTCACTTACAAGGCGTGGACGTGCTGATTAATAAGCCAGCAGTGTCTCCAGTTGACCCTTTTATTCAGCCCCTACAGCCTTAACACCTGCCTGCCATGAAGTACATGAAGGTCACAGGGAGGGTACGGTGTGTGTGTGTGTGCATAGCATGTACCAATTTGGTTATGATTCAGAAGCACATGCTGGCACACATACACACACACACACACACCCTAAAATGTAAGTTTAATGGCTAAAGTCTGGAGCGTCTCTTCTCACCTGTCACCTCTCATTAGACTGCGGCAAAGCGACTGACCTTGCTCGTCTTTCCTAGGGCCGCTGTGCTGGGAGGTGTGTGCGTGTGTGTTCATTGAGGAGCCGGGGCCGCCTCACCCTAATGATGTGGCTGTGAAATCAGGCCGGAGCCCAGTGCCGTCTCTCATTACGCCCCTCCAAATTCATTTGCTACGTTGGTTCTGCCTGCTCGTGCATGCGCCGCACGCCAGTCTGCCCATGTGGCTTTACTTGTACCTGCTGTTAGTCTACATCTAATACACGAGCCAGACCAGTTAGTCCGACACACAAATAACACGTGCTCATCACTGTACGATCGTATCTAGCTTGTTCTATTCAGAAGGTTTTGTTTGTATTGATTTATCTAGGCCTGCCTTTTGATTTTAAAAGCTATAGGCCGTGTCCAACATTAATGCAATTGACACGTCCTTTGGGCATAAATGGGCTGTAGATCAAGCTACCTACAACCTTAAATGATAAATGTGTAAAAATTGTAGGAATGTCCTTGTCTTGTTGGGGGATGGGTTTGACATACATCAAGCCATCTCCCCTCATGACCTTGATAAGCCTGTTGTTTTAGCATCATACTCATAGCATAGTCCTGTACAGCAAAGGAAACTCAATTTATTCTGTCCTCTGACCAAGAGACAGCAGGAGCCTGGACAAGTCCTCTTCTCGGATCTCCAATACCAAACTGCCTGCCGCGTCTCAACAATCACCTTTACTCTTTACAGGAAGGCTACATTAAACATACGGCAGGAGTCTTGATTGGCGCAAGGCTGATGTACAGTGCATTGTGCAAATGTCATAGGTTTCATCTCTTGACATGTTATCTGATCCGCTGCTTTCTGTTTCTTCATGGGCATGTGTGTGTGTGCATGTTGCCATTGCAGCAAACAGATGGTATCATAATGACATCATTGCACACTGGGGTTATGTTCTGCGAGGCTCAGAGCAGTAGGAAGAAATTAGAGGGAGGCATCACACGAGTGTTTGTCAATTAATCTAAAAGACACAAAGAAATAAAAAACCCAGAGAGCCTTTCAAAACACTTAGCTGCAGTTTGGCCCACTAAACGCCAGCCTGCATTTCACCTTGCTTGCTGGGCTGTTACAAATGTCAGTGCTCCCAGTTAACTGGACTTGAAATGATCTGCCCCCCTTCACCCAGCCCCTCTCTGTCATGTTCTCCTTCATTTGTTAAGGGTGCCCTGAGCACCTGAGTTTCCCTCTAAGAGCATCTCTTTTCCCTCCTTTTTGCTTCCTCTGTTCTCAAGCTCTCTCATCTGTCCAAGCAGGGAGAAACCTGTCACCACACAGCATTAGTATGCTCTTTTCATATCTGTGCCTCTCTTCTTTTTTCCCTTTTTTGCTCCTCTTCCCCCTCCCCCCGTGCCTTTTCCTGCAAACATAAAAATAGTTTATGCTTCTGACAAGAAAATGCCTCTAATCCTGAGGTTTGTTGGAGAGCAAACAGACGCAATTGGCCACTTATTATTCTGTGTAGAATTTTCTATGTGGGGTGTTTGTGGTATCCATGGCAACAAAGTAGGGTGCACATATCCCCCCTGTCACTGAGCAGAATGGGAGGAGAAAGGATGAAAAGAGGCGATAAAATAACACACTTACTGAAATGCACGGGGCAAGCTATAACCTGTTAGTTCAGCGGCTGGTGTGTGTGCATGCCGGACTGTGTTTCTGCGTGTTTGTGTTTGATGGTATTTGCACACCAGCATATAGCTGTTAAGTCACACACAATCAGATTTACATTTTTCTGATTGCATACTTGTTTGTGTGTAACATAGGGAGGAAAGGCATTTGAGAAATGAGATAAGATAGGAGTCTTAATGTATGGAAGTACACTTGTGGATTCAGGTGCCATTATAGTTGCTTTCCAGCTGGGTCAGATGGCCTCTGTATGTGTCACGCGGAGATAATCTTTGCCATAAAGAGTCTTTCATATGTGCTCTTCTATTCATTGGCCCACACAGGCCCTGCTGCTCCATCCAGCACCATGAAAATCAATGAGAGCCGGGCAAAAAATAAATAAATAAATAAAGATTGCGCTACGGTCAAGACACTTAGCATGCTGAAAACTAAAGTGTGCAGGAGGGGCGCGAGGAAAGGAAATTGTTGTGTTGCTGGGGAGGATTTGCATTGTGATTTCATGTATGTGAATAGATTGAACGATAGAGGTGCCACTTTTCTCTGTGTGTGAGTGTGTGGATGTGTACACATTCTGATTTAACTCACTCGTTTCCAATTTCCTGCCTCCAGATTGCTCTTTTTTTCATTCTCACATCTTTGGTTAGTTCTCTTCCTACTGTTGCATCGTTTTACTTAAATCCGCTTTGTCCACATTGATACACCTTAAATAGAGGAAATTCTCAGGTTAAATCTATACTATTCTGCCATTTTAGAAATAACATTATTACTTGCAATTGAGCAATGTGGATTTTTTAGTGCTGATGCCGATACTGATTTTTTGTTTATTACCCTTAGCCGATGATTGATACGGGCTGCCGATTTTCCTGAGCCGGTTTTCTTAAGCCGACAATGATTTTGCGCCCTTAATTTAGATCATAAAAATAACACAATGATCATGATGATAACAAATTTTATGATTTCTTATTGCTGAGGTTTTTCATTTGGACCCACAGACTTACTTAGCTATAGTTCATACCTGCAAACTCAGATGGGCTGAAAAAGGGGACTACTACTATTTTGGTGCAAATAACATTTTTATTAAATGAAACATTATGTAACTCGTTACGATTTATCTACTGACTGTAGTACAACATTGCATTTCTATTAAATGTAGCTTTTTTCCACAAATAAATGTGATTTTATTTACAGGGACACATATTCATCACCTTTTTAGGCATATTTTTATTTTAACTGATTGAACATTATTAGTACCTGAGCTACAGGTTTGGCTTTGCGGCTGAAAGGACTCTAGTGACTCCTGTGCTGGGGTCGTGTCTCTGTCTCTCCTCTGTTCGTCTTTTGTGCAGCTCGTTGTTTTCTTTGGTGCAATATTCTATGAGTTTATCATGTTACCACAGAAGCAGATATGCAATTTGTTTGTTAATATAGAAACTTATAATGGTATAATTGTTTTTTACCTTGGATATGATAGAAGCCAAAAATCTGTATACAATTCCAAATCACGTGACTGACATTACCTTTAAACACTAATGTATATGGAGATTTGCGATATGGTTTTTGCAGCTGCTGATATTGCAGTAACAATATATTTGTGACATATAGTGCAGCCATACAATACTATAAAATAAAATGAAATAAAATGGACATAGGCAAAGAGTTCTTGTCACTTGTCGTAACATTTTATTCTATTTTATTTCCATTAATATGTATTTTTGGCACGTGCTTGATCAATAATGACTATTGAAGGGTGAAATGTCAAAGGTCATGGCATGGCAGTACTGAATGGCCAGGCCCTGACCTCATCCTGCTGGACGTATCTTAATTTAAGGCCTTCACAAAGGAATCGGGAGTGTCATAATTATGTTAAATAATGGAACTCAAATTTCAGTTCTAATATGATAAGGGCGACAGTGGTAACATATTCTCTTATCATGCTTGTATTCCTAATACATTAGGCCAAATGGGAATTGTCTAAACTCGAGGACAGCAAAATAGTGAAGGTCTGTGTGGTGTGTCACTTCTGATGAAAAGGAATGATAGAGGTTCTACTGGTCTCTTGTGGCTTTATTTGTACATGTTTTGTTAATAGACTAACCTAATCTGTTTATTTGAAACTGGCATTCACAAATCCAATATAAGAAAATATCATCATATCAAGATTTGGGTCCTTTCTCATCTCAGTGCCACGATTAGAGCGAACATCACACAGACTTTAAATCTGGAGCAAAAAAAAAAAAGGAAATGATGTGCCGGTGTCATGTCGATGTTCCCAGGTGAGTTCCCCACAGCTGTGTCTCTTATCCAGGAGCTGCACAGCATGTTCCTCTCTGTTTTCTACACAGCTTTTTTCTGTCATCTTCTCTGCATTGTAATTGAAGATTAATAGACGCACGAGCCCAGCACTGAGTGAATAGTAAATAGCTTACATTATTCAGCGCTGACTTGTATCTCTGGTTTTTGTCTCACTTTTCTGTCCGTGTCAAGGGACTGTGGCCTGCGCCTGAGATGAATGCATAAAACCTTTTCACTCATCTGGAAATGTAGTTACGTCATCTCCACTGACCTTTTTCTGTATGTAAGTCAAAGCTAAGATTATGCGCAGGAAGCAAAGGGCACATCTTGACCTATCACCTAACTTTTGATTGCCCTGCTTTCCCTGCATCCTTTACAAACACACAACATCTTCACCTCCTGACTCTGAGCTATACAATACAGCTGTTCCATTTGCATTATTAAACAGACTTGATTGTAGTCAGTTGAAAATTCATTGTGTCCCACCTGCAATCCCTGCATCTGGTGAGTCCCCTACCCTTATTTTCACCCTGTCCTTTGGCCAAATCCACTACTGATTAAAGCTGTGAAGTATCCTCCAACATAGGGCAGGGATCAATAAGTGAATTAGACTCCACTTTCAGCTTCCTCTCAGGCCAACTAACCCCTGCAGCCCCCAAAACCAGCTGGCCAGGATAATGGGCCTGGATGTGGGGGAGCGTGGCCAACAGAACTCAAGGCAGGAGACAAAAGAAGCTGTAAGGAAGTGTAATATATTGCTGCTGACATGTTATCAGTTTATTCCAGTTTACTTCACTGCACACCACTCAGAGTGCCACATAGCACCAAGGCCTTGGCATGTGCTACTTTGATAATGCCTGAACAACCTAAACAAGGCCTCAAAGTACAAGTAGTATATACACTTTACTGGACAATAATTTCTCAATGTGTAAAATTTGGTTTGGTAGTTCTGTTGTGTAACTTTTGCTCTCCAAAAAGAAAATACACTTTTATCTCAACAAAATAAATAGACAAGAATTAAATCTGAGGTCACTTTTTAAGTCAAATTATTTAGTCATTTATCACTTCTCCTCATTGAAAACTCAATATGGTGTATACAATACCCAGTTGTAGTATGTTTAAACATATTATAGATGATTACTAGATTAGTATGTTACTTTTAATTCAATTCAGTTTTAAACCAGTGTTAAGGCTGGAAGAGTGGGAACAAAAAGACAGCTGGAACATACAGAGGTCATGACCCCAGTGTTGCCAGAGCATGTTATGGACTTTGACACAAGCACTTCATTTATACCAGATTCTTCAGAAATGGCTCTACTAACAGCGCTTTTGCCTTTTTCTGTGGAAGATCGTATTATTTGCTGAACCTCTTCAGGATTCTTCTTCAGCAGTGTCTATATTTCAATTCATGGTGGTTACAAAAAACTAAATTAATTTTAGCATGTGGATAAATTAGTCCAAGTCTCTTTGTGCTTAATCGCACAGGTTTACATATTTAAATTGAAAAGAAGTGACACATGTTAAAATCAGGAAATTAAATGTTTGTACAAACAATGACTGGTCTCGAAAGAGAGATTCTGAATCTGCTTGTTCTGGGCTCGGTGACATGGCCAGGAAAACTCATTACTCATGACTTTGTGTTTGTGTTAGCGCCATGTCTCTCCCTCCGTTTGGCAGCATAGTGGTTGTGTTTGTGCCACGCTCTTAGCAGGGGTGTGATGTCATATCACAGTGCCACGTTCTGCCACCAATACGGCGCATCTGTCGTTGATCTTAGTTTAACTGAGAAACGCCACGCCATGTCAGGCCTGAATTAATGGGATCATTGCCGACCATAATGAGAGTTGTATAATTGAGCATCACTGTTGTCAGGTAGAATTCTCAAGTCTCCTGCATAGTTGAAATGATAAGGGGTATATTGTTTTTGAGTTTATTAGCTCTATTCAAACAGCCATTACTGTCTGTATGTAACATCTAACTCCCAGTCTCTCCATTTTTCAACAAAGAGAGAATATCTTTTAATGGTATGCTTCCCTCTCATTAGCCAATCAAAAAGCAAGAGCAAAACAGGAGTCCCGTTTCCACTGGGATGGTATGGTGTGGATCAGGTTGGTTCTGGGGCGTTTCACCAAAAAGTACAAAAACTGTATTGTACGGTATGCTTTGGGTAGGGTGGAGTTAACCACTGCAGTCAGCTGATTGGATGGTAAACAATCCTCACTCGAGAACATTACACATAAAAAATGTTGTTTTTCTAAACAACAACGCTAACTAGCATTAACAGCAGCTGGTTTCGGTTTTAAAACGGTCAGCGCTGTACGGCTCTCACTTCATGAATTTAAACTGTGCATTTATTTTTCTTGTCTAAAATGCAATAAACACAAACAAAACCTGTGGGCTTAAATTGTAAGTCCCTAAATTATAGGAAATTGGCTTAGCGCTATCAATTTAATGTTCTGAATGCTGGGGATCAACCGTAAACAGTTTAATATTTACTGCAGCAAAATGCAAGCTGTATCTTCCAGTCTTGCACAGCTACAAACCAAGATTTTCTATCTTATTTATATTCTATATATACGTATATATATTTATTCATATCGACAACGTATCCAAGTTTCAAAATGTCTGCTAGCAAATGTCCCTCCACAGGAACAAGCAGTGTACCAGAGTGGAAACGTGTGTCTTTTCAGGGGATACTCTTACCCAACTGTCCCGTACTGACCCGACCCATTCAAAACCCACAATGTAAAAGAGGCTAAAAGTGCCTTTTTTTCCCTCGTCTTCTGTCCATACATTCACAGTTGTCAAACAATGGTGGATAAGGTGATAATGAAATGCAGGTAAGCTGTATTTAACTCTGCAGTTGCCAAATGGACCCTTGTTAGCTCTTTATTATGGGTTTAGTTTATAACAAAATGCATGAAAAAAGTGACAGAAACATGAAAGTCGCTTACATCTACTTTAAGTACAACAACTGTTGGTCTTTGAATCTTTTATCTGGCTAATAACTGTAGCATTTTCTTAAGTACAGAGGAGCACCTAAATACAAGACGTCACTTTAAATGTCACACAGTTTTATATAAAAGCAAAAAGGCTTCTATGCAATTAGTAGTGGAATTGCGGTGTACATTTGATGTTTCTTTTCCTGAGAGTAAACATCAGCCCTTCATTCTTCATATGTTTCCCGTGTTGCTCAAGGCTGTGCTCCGACACGGCGATTGGGGTCCTATACTTTGGTTTGCAAGCACCGCAGACAGCAGGCAGCAGAGAACGCACGGCACCGCTTACTTGTGTTGTCTTTCATCCCGTCAGTCAGTTCATTCGAGTCAATTTTTTCCCGTTCAATTCTGACTTCACAGTGATGTAATATAAAAGAGCTGAGCGTGGCTGACATTTGGCAACATCCAATCTGCCGACGATATTCTTGTGATCTCCTGAGCAACAAATGCAAAAAGTAGAGACGATTGTGTTAACAAATGTCAATCAGCCTGCAGCTAGTGAACAGGTTAGTGCGCTGGTTAATGTCGAGCGCCACTTCACTCCTCAAAGCCTGATGTTTTTGAATGTTTGAATTATATATGAAGCCGAGTGAAATTCTTGAAGGTGAACGCTGCGTGAGGAGCAAACTCAGATCTCGCACCTCTAGCACCTATCAGATTCCACAGCAACTTCCTTTCACTATATCATCCATAAATATGGCTGTCATTAATACTGTAAAGAGGCAGTGAAAAAAGAACCTAGAGATGTAGATGTTTAGATGGGTTTAACTTGCAGTAACACTACATTGGCATAGGATTTTGGGCTGAAACAAACCCTTTTAAAAAGTTATGTGTCTGTGTTCTAGTGTGGATGGGCCAGAATACACTATACAGTGAGGTTTATTTCCAGTAGAGTAATACAGTAAGGGTTAGGTGAGTACAAAACACTTAAAGAGTCATTCTCATTGTCAAAAGGTAATGTTCCAGTCACCAGCTTCAACGTCTACATTTCATCAACACTTATCACATTCCTAAAATGTCTGGGGCAGCTCTCTGAATTTAAAGTTTATAAAGCAAAAAAACTAACAAATAACGTCTGCATTGTCTTGCACCACAAGAATTCACTCAAAATAGCAGTATAATAGGAAATCAGAAATACTACTATAATAGGAAAATATAATAGGAAATATACTTTGTTTCCACAGAGTGCAACATTAGGGGTAAGGTGGGTATGGCACAGTTTGGTACAGTAAACCTTGCTACTTTTGGAGCAACACCATGCAAGTGTCACACAATTGTTATTTCACTCATTCATACATTTAAAGTAAATGAAGTCACCGTTCTCTCTGAAAACGATAAATTCAAAGGCGCAACACGCACGTGCAACCAACAATGCATTCAACTATATATACAAACATTTGTAGTGACGCAGAAGTAGCAAAAAGAAAACCCACCCCCTACTGGTCTGGTCAATGTACTACATTGCTGTGAGTGGCTCCATGTGTACGCAAACCTGTACCTGTTGTAATGTTGTTGTGTCATTGCAAATTGGAAAATGCATGACTGTTGCGTTTTTCTGACAAGCTTATGCAGCACAATAAGGAGTTTCTCCATCGACCACAATGTAAAAACAAGTGCCTTGTATTCAGCATTGACAGTGCACCTGCAACACCCAAAAATAACTTACACTTAATAACTTATTTTTTATGATAACAAAGCCCTATCTCGCCTTAGCATTTGTTGAACGGATCACGTGGAAGGTGGCGGCGGGTAAAACACAAGACTGCCTGTGTGCTGAGTGCTGTAGTGCGCCTGCTCTATGTGCCACATAACACGGAAATAAATTCAGAAGCCAAAAAACGTTTTGGCCGTTCTGCACCAATGAAAAATGTCCTTTGAAAATCATTGTCATGTGTTGTTTTTAACTCATTCAGTATCCTGTTATAATAATACATCTATGGGTATGGTTGCAATAAACAATAGAAGAAGAGAATGTTTTTCTGGTGTAGATTCAAAAAGCTGCAAGCTGGTGCTCTGGTTTAATGCAACTGCGAATGTAATGTTTTTAATTCACAAAGTGAGGAGTCACTCTATTTAAAACCCCAAACTGCCGTTGCTCATAACTGCTAGCTTTGTCTTCATTTTTAGAAGATTCTATATTGTCCAATCAACTGACAACATTGTTTAGCTTTTGCACTTTGGAAAGTGGACCACACTAATTTAACCAAAAGCTGATGGGTTTCCAATGTAAAATCGTTTTTGGAAGCTGACCCATAGAGATTGTTTATTCTTCATTTTAAAATGAAACCCCATTAGTGCTGTCATAGCCACAAATACACCCCTAATTCTTTGAACTATTTTCTCTTCAAACACATTTCCTTCCAATTCTACAGATCACTCTGTTGTACCGTGTGCCGATATGCAAATATTGGCACGTGTCTAACTTTATTTGTGTTTTGTGCTTGCTATTGATGTGTGCACACACAAGATTGTGGAAACATGTCAGCTTAGTGTGTTGATGGTATGCAGCTCCTCAGTAATTCTCTCACATATCTGTGTTTGTGCATGTTGGCATTGTGTGTACATCTGTGTCTACTTTGTGCGTGGAAAGCTGTTTCCCTTAACAAGCGTTCTGAGTGTAATATTGTTTATTTGTCACTGTACGTCCCTGGGGTGTGTCTGCAGTGTGTACATCTGTGCATCCCTAATGTGTTAGAAAAGGCTTTTTGTAAGTGTTACTGTGTTTATGACTCTCATTTGTAATTTGTTGAGATGCTTTCTGGAGAATCCATCTAACACTCTGCCATGTTCATCATCATTTGTGCAAGCGTCCTTTCTTTGTCTTTACATCAAACTAGTTGCATGTTGTGCAGGCATTGTGAGCATGCATAGATCCTTATCTAGATTCCATGTGCTTTTTTTATCTTCCCAGCCTTGTTGATGGAGCAGGATCCAGTGCTTCTGGCTGTTTTCCCTGTCAGTCCTTCCACACACAGCCGCCACCCCTATTAACACTTCCATTAATACTAGATCACAGATGGAAATCATCCTCTCAGCCTGCAGATGCCTTTAGAGTTTGATGAGGGTTTTTATTCAACTCCCAGCAAGAGAGCAGCGGCAGAACAACTAGTTTTATTGATGGCAGTGAAAAAAACATCCCACAGCTTTCGGGTCCTTGCGTTTTCAAGCTTCTTTATACCACATCCTCTGTAACAAGTCAGATTCTTGAAATTTTCATTGCTTATTCCAAGGGTGTAATAAGTAGCATTACTTTAAAGTGACATTGCGTAACTTTACTAGACACACAACAGCACTCAAACTGCACTCAAACACACAGCAAACAAACATCAGCCACCTGTAAAGAGCTTGTGGTTACTTGTCCAGCCATTGTTTGCAAAGTTTATATGTGCCCATGGTAACTTTTTGTGGCCCAAAACAGTAGCTCACTTTATAATTCACTCAAGGCCGGAAGAAAAGTAAGATGACATTTTATTCCCACAGTGGTTAGGATCAGTTAAAGTATGCTTTTACTCAGGAGTGTTGCACATTTTCTATAATAATTACCACATTTGTGTAAATGCATTTGCCAATATTTATCAGTTTTCCACTTCCCAAGTAGTATTTTTTACCACTGTTGATTCAATGTTGACCAGCTTTGTAGACCAACCAGCCACTGGGAGTGTCCCTTATTCAAACGAGGAAGTAGACACAATGTATGGGAGCATCTTGGCCAAAATTTAACATTCTCATCTAAATCTTTGGTATGGTGGTGTTTTTTGTGTTTTTCCCTAAATAATAATAATAATCTTAATCTTTACTTAAAGTTGTAGATCATTACAACCTTACATTTCTGTAAGTTTTACTTATGTAATGTCATAACACAACGTGTTAATATGGTTGTATTTGTTGTGTGTTTATACGTAGTTGACTTTCTTGTTACATAGTTACACATTTGATGGATGGGCTTGACTTCAAAACCTGCTCAGGAGGAATATAAAGTGTGAAAGGAAAAAGGAGGAAGAGAAAATAGAAAAAAAAATTGTATGAAAAGTGGCCATGAAGAAAAAGCTAAGGGGGTTTGGAAGGGAAAATCAAGTATATTAGTCTCATTTGCATGCAGGCCTTTCAGCTCTTCAAACTTTCAATCTCTCGAGTTGTGATCCCTGTGCGCTCACTTGACAGACAAGAGACAAGCCGCGTGGAATACCAAGTGGCTCCGCATGTTCATATTAACACGCAACATATAGACATATATATGCATGCACACACACTGCAGCACACACGCGGACTTCGGATTCAGCCACAAGCGCCCAACACTTAGGCCGCCGCGCATACCTCCTGATGCTATTAGCCGACGCCTTGTCACTCACAAACACACACATTAACATTCATGCTCACACACACACCTCCCCTCTCAGATAATTGCTTGCACAAACATACATGCATTTACACATAAACAGATGCAAATTCCCCTTCAATCTCACAAAGGCATACGCATGTCACAAACATAAACTATTCAAACATGAGGCAAAATGAAACAAAATGAGGCATTCTTATAGATACAGAAAAAATGCACATATTTAAGAACATACTTACAGCAGCGGACACACACACCGCCGCTGACGTAGATGATGTTTAAACACATCGACACAAAGCCCACATTGTGCTAAATGATTTGTTTCCTCCTCCTCTCTGATGCTCATGAATAATACAGGAATCTCAGGGGAACTTTTTGCTTCACATAAATAAGAATTTAGATAGAAAATTGCATTATTAATCTGTGGCTTCTGGCTTGGCTTTTCCTGTAAAGAATTCATACAGTTTCACAAGTTTGCAGCCTGGCAGATATGAAGGCCTCAAGGGCCAGCAAGTTATGAGCTGGTGGGCTTCAGAAGCTGATGGAAGGTTACAGTTGTTCATCTGCAGAATTGCTTTTAAACAAGTTCTTAGTTCACTTGGCAATTTACATAATAGTATTTGTTGCATCTTGTGGTATTTAAATTTTTTTAGCATCAGTTTGACTGTATTAGCATGTTAATACTTCCTACATCACATAACCATACTTTTCTAAACTTTTCATTTACATGGTGTAGTTTAAATGTGACTAAAATGCAGTATTCTATTGCAGATACATATCATATAAGAATAAAGTTTCCTCACCTTGCCACATGGGCCTTGTACTGTTATGTACCTGGAAGAAATAATTTGTATGAGGGTTTGTGTGAAAACTTACAACTGAGGTGTGAAGAATCATAGTTTTAATGTCAATGTTCTCCTTTTTTGAAACAATCTGCAAATGCGACACTTATGAAGACAGCACATAGGCACATCCTTAGTCTATTGTCTCCAAAATCACAACCTTGATTAGTTTGGATGATTTGAGATGAGGAAAGCCTTGAAATGCTCATCCTTCTCCATCCCATGTTTGGTGGCCTTGGCCCTTGAGGGCTGCTATAAAGAACAGATCAGAGAAAAAGACCATCTCCATTTATATGTCTCATGTGAGTGCTGCCACACTTTTACGACTGACAGTACCATTCAACCATAAAACTATACTGCCTTCATAGCTGTGGAAACGCACACATAGGCTACTCAGCCTTTTTGAAATCTATGTGCGCAGAAAGCCGCTTATTGGCCTCCAACATGTGACCCAGTGTGGCTGAATCTGACAAATAGGGAGAGTCGTAAAGTTCACCATGGCATGAACAGGACAAAGGAAAACGCTTTCTTTGTCTTTATGTTTTGTAATCTCATAGACTTATAGCCTCTGAGAATAATTGTTATTATTTTACATCAACATAGTTAACCAAAAGTAACATTTACATCTCAAACTCAGTATGGTGTACATTCAAAAACACATGATAACCTCTTCACGAGGGAGGTTTGTGAGCTAGTCCTTGATAGACAGAAGGTAGGTTGAGGTGGTGGATGGATATATAAAACTCAGAACTCCAAAGTTTGTGTTTTATTATTGTTTTATTTATTTTTTGTTGTTTTATATTACGTGACACCCATCTGTTTTTAATCTACTAAATTTCATTTTGTCATAAAGTAAACAACTAAACATAAGACATAAATATAAACAGTCTGTTGTGTAAGTAAGACAGGGTTCCATGTGTTTTAACATGTTATGAATAATGTTTGGAACGTAACTTCACCGTAGAGAAGTAAAGTATTTAGTTCAAATGAAACCATTTGTGTTTAAGCATTAATTGTGTGTGTCCACAGATACATATCTCAGAGTGTGGTCAGGAGGGGGTTGTGCGCCTGTATAGACAGTACAGTGCCTTATTAAGACACACAAAGGCCTCGGCAGGTGCTCCCTCCCATGCTTTGTCTCTCTTGGTCTCTGCTGTTTATTTGTTCAACTCGTAGAGAAGTCCCCTCTCTTTTAGCCCTCGGGGAAAACAAAAGAGCTGACACACAAAGACGGGACTGCCCCTTACATCCTGGCAGCAACAAAACCAGCTACACATGCCGCAGCGATGGCATGGCGAGGAATAGCAGGTGTTCCATGGACGAGAAAACTCTGAGCCAACTTTTCTTCTCCCACTTTTTTCTCTTTTTCTTAATGTTGACAGACAGAGCCAGAGGTGTAACCATTAGCTAGCTCACAGCTGCTGACAGGAAAGGAAATGTGCAATTACATACAGCTGCATACATAAAGCTGACTAATGTATCACATTTGGCAAAACTGCTAAAAAGCATTAGCGTAAGTGGCTCTATATTAAATTATATATAGACAAATATGACTTGTAAACTTCTGTGAATATATTCAAAGTTTACTTTGTCTTCTTTTTTTGCTTTCTGACTAATACGCCTCTACTAATTAGTGAGTTTGACCACTTGTAAGTCCACACGTGGACCAGAATAATATTCCTGGCATTAGCGCCTTGTCAATATGGACCGATAGACCTAGGATCAATACTTAGTCAATATTTGTTTTCCTTGCTCTGCGCTAGTGTGTGTGTGTGGACGTGTGGACGTGTGTGTGGCAAGAGGGCTGCTTGCCAGCTGTGCAATCTGTTCAGTAATCTCAGGTCTGGTTTGTATACACACTCCACAATCTGCTCCGATAAAACTGGCCTCACCCTCCGCCTGCTCTCAAACACAGGCACATACTGTAAATCCTTATGAAGACCTGCCATTGACCAGATTCATTGTAGAAATCATCTCTGGAAACTAACCTCGTCCAACCAATTTAGTAAGAACTAGAGGATTTTAACATTATGCTTACATGTTTTGTTATCTTTAAATATGTTTTATCTCTTTATTCAAACCATCCTTACATCCTTTTGACTTTTTGACTACTGTTGCCTGGGTATAATAGAAGTAATTGTAATAACTATCCTTATTTTGGCTGAATTCATGACTTGCCTCTCGCTGCTCAGTTTAAACCTTTTATGTTATATTCCTTTTACATAATTGAGAGTCACAATTGTCTCCCTTGATGCCTCATTCAAACTGAACTCCAGCCAAAAAACACAGCAGTCACTCTTTTTTTTTGTTAAAAAACATATACAAATATGTAGTTCATAAAAGTCCACTCAAACACACGTGTTTGAGTGGACTTTTATGAACTACATATTTGTATATCTTTTTTTTTTTGTTAACTTTGTGCTAAACAGTAAGAAAACATTCCTGCAACTTATATTCTTTTTGTGTTTGTTGAAACGGTAAAAAGTTAACAGACACCGAAACAGTGCAGTCAGTGAGGGAAACCAAGAACAGCATTCACTTACAGTAGAGCCAACTGTAAAAAGACAACCACTGAGATTTTAGTCACCTCTTTGACCTTTTTATTTATACTAACTTTTCATACACAAGCTAAAAAAACATTTCTTAGTGACATGAAAAGTTGTGATATCAAAACACTCAGTTTTGACTTTTCATGAATTTCTTTCTCTTCTGTTACTTTACTTTATTTTCTGGCATTCAGCATGCCTTATTCTAAACCTCCATCCTTTCAACTATTCTTTCTGTTAATTAATCAAAACACAACCAACCTGCTTTTTGTTTGCTTTTTCAAATTTCATATAGTTACATGACCGTTGTGAGTGCTGTCATATTCAACAATATTCCTTGACAATATTAAAATCACTGCTCACCACGCACTGCTACTTCCCAGCAGCTAACACACTCTCTTCGTGATTCACAATAACCCTTATCAGCCCAATTTCCCTTCTCTCTTGCCTTGCCCATTTTAACACGACGCCCTGTTTGTTGTTTAAATGGAAGGGAGAGAAAATTGGCCACTTTTGCCTGTTCAGAAACTCCCGCAGCTGTCGGTAATCACTGTGTGTGTATGTGTGCGTACGCGTGTGTGCGCCAGTGGTAATGTGCAGTTACCACAGTAGGGGTGTGTGGCGTGGGGGCGTGGAGAGAGGGGTCATGGCGTGTGGCGGAGAAAGCGCTATTAGGAGAAAATGATAGGCCTGTCCCTGAAACTCCATTACACACCAAACACTTAAAAGACTGGACCGGCTTCATTACAGGGCAACGTGAATCATGTAGCACTCACACAAGCTCTGCCCTCTTCCTCTCAGTGCACACTGCTCTCTTCCCACCAGAGCCTTCTGTTTAAACTGGACAACCGCCAGGAAACAGGCAGCGGGAAGGGCACAGTAAAGAGGAGCAGAAGAGGCCTGAGTGATGCCTAGAGCCAAGCCCGTTCGCCTCAGGTCTGACAAATGAGAGGAGAAGGGTGAAAGACAGAAGAGGAATGGGAGGAGGCAACAATCTGGGGTAGAGTCAGTCCCTCAGAATCAAAGATGGCCATAGTTTTTTGTCAAGTTAGTGCTTTTGGCTTTATTTCAGTGTTCTGCATCATAAAGAGCATGCTCAGTATGTCCTTTGTGCATGCAAAGTTTAACCTTCTGACCTATAGTCTAATATGGATGTCATGTACTTTCAATGGACACATTGACATATTAAAAGTTGGTCATTTTTGAGTTCTTATAATAGGTCTATTGCCCTGTACAATTAGAACCAACAATGGCCCTTCATACTAAATTATGCTAATGTGAATAACTTTTTTAAGAGAATAAAAAAACAGAACAAGTTTGTGTGTTTGCATTTATTTATTTATCCACTGAGGTTAATTTGGGCCATAGGTAGAGGATAACCAGACAAGAAACTAGCTGGGACAGGCAATTGCTAGAAAGGACATGAAGTGTGACAACTAGATGTTTGTTGTGTTTGAAGAGCATCTGCACTTCTGTAAAGAAAGCCTGTTATTTGTGTAAGGCACATTGCATTGTGTCTCCATACGTGCTCCTGCGTAGGGACCATGTGTTTTTATTGTATGTGTCTTTGTGTGTGTGTAAAGCAAATTCTTTTTTCTTCTGATAAATGTGTGTGTTTGTGCACTCCAGAGCATGTCCCAGCATGCTGCCAGAGGGCCGGGGCAGTGAGCCAGACCCGGAGCACAGCATGACACTCTGTCCCGATCTGTGTTGTGACTGCCTCAATTACCCATCAGCCCGACAGAGGGAGAGGGAGTATATCACTGTAGACACAAGCAGATGATTCCTTATTTCATCGAGTTTATCTCTGTCAAACTGATGCCTCCCAAATCTGCTCTCATCTTTTGAGTGTTCTCATCGTCTGCCATTTCACAAGCACTTTAAAGCCAAGCTACACTTCACTCAGTAATTTTTACAACTTCAATAACTGACTAACTTCAGTACTCTCCGTGAACCCATAGATGTCAACAGGCTTAGTAGAGTTTGTTGAGTCAAGTGATGATTGTCAAAATTGGACATACGGTTTTGGAAAGTGCGAAGCATGACAGGAACAAAGTTAGACACATAGAGCTAGTGATGGTACCAAAAATACTACCAAACCCCATAAATTTGTAAAACATTTGTAATCTACAATTAGACTTGGAAAAATGTATATGTATTTTATGTTTGTCTTTGTTTTTAGCATGGAAATCAGTGGGAGCCAGCCTTCTTGGAGCCACTGCTTTATCCCATGGTCCACTTTTCTATGAACACTGTAAAATAAAATGATGTGGATTCTTTTTAACTGAAATCGAATTGTGTAAAATTATATCATATCAATCTTTATTTATGTGAGATACAACATACATTTAATTTAACGTGGAATAAAGATATGTTAATGTAGTGCATATTAGGATGGTGTACATCACAAATCAGGAGAGCATTTGTACCCTGGGAAATGTAGTTCTGATGCGTCTGATGGCAGTAAAGATAAATATAGCTGTATGTGGTTAATTGTTCTCTTTATGAAATAACTGTAAACAGCACATTGATGTTTGTGAAGTCCCTAATGGCCAATTTTGCCCGCAGATCATCGATCCACATAATAGTTATGGCAATAATCATCATAATGGTAATGGCAGTTATCACTTCATGGGCAGAGATTACAGCAATATTCTGTTACCTCCCTGGTTGATATGCTCCAATGTTTACGTTTTAAAAGAGAAATATGGAAAATAGACCTTGATGTAATTAAAACTACTCCTCTGATGGCCGAGTTGTTCAGTTTTATTGGGAGACATTAAATGGAAAATGGAAATTTGTGACAGATTTTGTCTATACACATTGCTAAGTCTTAGAGGGGCATGTATTTGCAGAATTCTTAATCCAGTTTTTGTGTCTTTTCCCAAATCCTCAGCGAGAGGCATCCAATCGTGGTGTGTAAAGTTATCCAGGCTTAGAGTGGCCTTCTTCCATGGCAACTCTTCAAGCTCACAACCAAACACTTTGCACATTTACTAAGGGTTATAGTATGTTGATTTATTTGTAGGTTATTACAGTTTTCCATTTAAGACCAGCCATGTTAAAAACCTAGCTTTAAAAGACCACTCTGTATTGTTTAAGGCCTCAGTCTCTTTGTTCACTCACAAGAGCATTTGTGCCTTTTTCTTTGCTTCATTTTACATTCCATTCTACCGTTTTTCTTGTTGTCACCATGGCACGTACAAGTCTGCCATTAGAGCCAGATAGTTTGACACCGAAGTGCTCACTACATTCCACGCGGTCACTCACAAATAGCTGAGGAAACGGCCTTACATGCTGTCTTTCAGCCACCCAGGTTTGCACTACATTTTTCGCATACAGCCGACTCAATAGGTGCTGCGCTCTTCACAACACCTGGGATTATTACATTTTTTATCTCGCCATGGAACTGGAGCATCTGAAAGAAGGATTTGATATTTTATTCAGCAGTCAATGCTGTATTATCAGTGTCAAGAGATGATGAAACAGTGTTGATTGAGCTTGGCAAAGATACACACATCAAGTAAAACAAGTTGGGTGTATGAGGATGGAGGAAAAGATAAAAGATGACAGCTTCAGTGAGCCATCTCTGAAGCTGGGTTAGTTGGTTACTATGGATACCATACATATATGCACCAGCTCTTGACATACACACTTCTTTAGACCCCGACCTTCTTCAGTCCCTCCTTCACTAGCATAACATCAGTCCCAGCCGGCCCACTCCGAGCCCCCTCCCCTTCAACATAATGACATTTGCATACAGATGTCTCACTCCCGCTGATAATGTGAGCAGTGTGCGAGTGTGTAAAAGGCCGCAATGACTGCAATCAGCTGACATCTGAGTACAGGTTAGGACTTGTATGGAAAGCGCCATGGGAAACCTTATGAAAGAAATCCTCATTACGAGCATTATCACAAGTACTGCAACAACTTCTGCGTTCGCCAATTCAGAGAAATAAGCAGCAATGTGAGTGTGAGCGCACTGAAAAGTGAGAGGTCGGGGGAGGAAAAGAAGATGGAGTGAATTAATGGGAAAAAAGACTTTGCTGGGACAACTGTACCTGGCAGACACAACTAAAAAGGGGATTGAGTTGGACTCTTGAGGGCCTCGTTCCAAATCTGTGGCCCTGCCCCCACCCACCCTCTTTCACTTCTTCTTCTTGTAGCGTTTTCTTCTCTTGCTTCATGAAACAAGCCACCTACACTTTAGGACATCTGCTAAGCTGATTTTCTGGAGCTTAGCAGCACCACAGTGGTATCAAAGAGATTAGGTGAAACAACATCCAACTCTGGCTTTGTGCTATGTTTCAGTAATGCAGCGCTCGGCGGCTGCGTGCATGCGCCTTGTGTCTGTTTAGCTCTGCGCGCAAACTTGTTGTGTATGTGCGTGGGTGCGTGCATTATGCTCTGTGTTACAGCGCCATAAGTCATAGAGCTGGTGTAATGCAGTTGGATCTGGAGTGTGAGTGCTTCTTTACCAACACAGATTCGTAAAGCGTAACGGAGAGCTGCTTCAGAGGATCTTTTTTAGTCTTTGTTTTCGAGCCAAACCTATTATCACTGGAGAAAAATCATTTCCAGAAAATAAACTGTCTTTTGGCGCTGCTGGAAATCCACTAAGTGTTTGGGCTCTTTGCAGACATCCTCCTCATATATTTGTTCTTTTTGTTGCTTTAGCAGTGTGCCATATTACATTGTGATATCACATTTTGATCATATTGAAGTCAATAATGTTTTTTAAGCTTTTTATTATTTTATATTGAGGGGTATATTTAGTAACTTTAGGTAGTCCCACAGTCAATGGCAAAATATGTATGTACTACTGAACCCCTTCTCATTCCACTCATATAGGCCTTTAAAAACAATGTGCAGGGGGATTTAACTGCCCTTATATGTCACCATTTTCATCCCTGGGTGTGTAGCTCATTGCCAATCATAGCTCACAGAAGGAAAAGACAAAGTGTCAAGTGGCAAGTACAAGAAATGTAATGTTTAAAGAAGGGAATTGGCCATGGGACCATGTTTGTTTACAACATACCACTTAGAATGCTTCATAGTGTGCCTTTAAGGGCCTTTGTGACCCACATTTTTTTGTCCTAATTTAAAATGTTTGCTGGATTACCAATGACGCATCTAGATCAAACTTTTTACTTACATTTGCATGAAAAAACTGCAAGAAATGTAAACTTTGCTTACACTATTCTGTTATTGAGATGGAAATAGTGGCAAAGAATCACAAGGACAAAAAATGGAATGAAATGTTTTTTGGCATATTGACCAGCCTTAAGTGTAAATGTATTCATTTGTTTTTCTTCTGCAAAACAAATTCAGCAACGAAAGGGTGCTTTATGAAGCAAGTGACTATATCTTGCCGCATTATGCATGCATGATGGCTAACGCTTAGTAACTATCCACACACGTAATTAAGTAGTGAAATGTAATAATGTCATTTATCCCTCCGGGTTTTCGGGTTTGAATAATTGCTGCAAAGTCAGCCTACTGTGCATTATATTTGTGTGTGCGCGTGCATGTGTGACCATGAGTGCTTTATTTAACCACCCCCCACCCCACCCTCATGTGTGCGAGAGATCAAGAGTGGGATTTCTCATTTAGTTTTTTTTTTCTCTTTCTTCCCAACAGCTTTCACTTTTTTGTGCTCGCTAACTAGAGAGAAAAAGAGTGGAAAGAGAAGTGTGGAGGGAGGAGGGGGCCGAGAGAAGAAAAGGGAGCAAGCCAAAGAGCGTCGGGTGCTGTGTCAGTCTGATATTTTCCATAGTGACAGCTGGGCCCAGAAGCTCAGACCCTTTTCTTCTGGCACACAAAGCCCATTAAGTATGCCACTCGCTCAATGGCCCCCGCAGCCTCCAAATTGCTCCAAGCTCCTCCCTAAAGTGTGGCAGCCTTTGTCATTGTAATCAGGCCGTGTTTGTGAAGTGCTGCCTGTATTTACCACTGCTTAGGGTGCATATTTGCCCAGCCTGCTACTGCCGGGCGAGCGCAGGAGGTAGACGGAGAGGGAATGGAGGGAGAGAAAAATTTGGAAAAGATGGATTGCAGGACTCAAAAAAATAGTGAGCGCGAAGAGTGAGAGTGACAAGATAGAAGGGTCAAGTGTGGAGAGGTGATGCAGGGCGTCCAGACGGCAGTAGAGAAGTGGCCTCAAAGAATGTGACTCAGTGACTTTGGAGGGGTGACAGGGGGTCAGGACGTCGAGCGCGGCGGGGGACATGGACATGAGGGGGGAGCGAGTCTGGACCGCGGGGCAGAACGGGAGGGGCGAGTGTAGAAGGAGGGGTTAACTTTACAACTCTTCAGATGCTCAGTGCCTCAAGGTCATGGAGTGCAGATTTAGGCTACATCGGCACTAATGTGTTTTCATTTTTGAACATTGAACTTAGGCTGTGTTTTTAGATACTGTCAAGTTTTAGAGTGAGAATAAGATGTCATGAAAAAGCAAGGCTAGCAATAATAAGTTTAATATAGTTAAAACCTAACTTGACATGGCTAATTTGCACAAATCAATAATGTAATTAACAGGGCAAATTACCCATGCTATTTGTTCATTCATTCCTTTATAGCTACTCACTCACATACAGCTGCAATACGTCATGGCTTTTCTGCAAAACCAAGAGGGGCTTTTTATACATTGTCTCTTCTCTTTTACAAGCTTCCTTTGTGAAAATGTTATACCAAAACATATCTACCCATTCTGGATCTGTACACACAAGGTAAACTGTGAAAAAAATTTTTTGAAAGGCAATGAAATGAGAACTTTAGTTTTGTGTTGTGTGACAAGACTGACAAACTTTGGAAAACAATGATGTAGATTTTACTTTACCTTGGTTTTATCTAAATGCATTAGTGTGGACATAGCCAAAGAAATTCTATTCATGTTTGAGCAGGAAAAAAAAAAGAAAGCTCTGAGAACTGACAGGCGCTGACACCGAGGTACAGCGGACAGACAGAGCAGCAGATGACGCGTGGAGGAGTGCAGCGATGTGATGCCTTTTGGCAGAGCTGACCCCATTCCCTTCACACTCTCCCACCCTCAGTGGGGATGCCCAAGCTGTGGATCGGACGGGACAAACGGAGGGGGGTCTCTAGAGATGATGGTCATCCAAAGTGGCACCCAGACAAAACTTTGTCTGTCTCTGGACCTTCACTAACGCACTTCCTTTCACTTTGTTCTCCACTGTTTAATAATCTATCAATTCCACAAAAGTCAGAAAGTAGAAGTGGAGGTAATAAATGAAGAGCCAGAGGCAGCAGCAGACAGTATATTGTTACCCACCACTGGAGCTGGAGAAAGATTAGTATAATCTTTTCCTCTATCAATACAACTCAAAGTTTGTGGGTCTTTTTGGCTGCTATTAGTAAATTGGTTAACCACAACACACCATAGCCAAATTATACAAGACAATACATGTTGCTGTAGATACTTTTCTCTTAAAATGGTCTTACAATAATTAACACTACTGGCAGTGGTAAGCTACATTTGTAGCTACAGCTGCCATGGGGCAGACTGACATATAAAAAAATTTGGGTTTTACCAAAGAGGTGTTGTGTCAGTGGTGGCAAATAGTGCATTGACAAAATTCCATATGATGCAAAAATCATTTTCTTCATAAAGCACTGTAAAAGTCACATCTGACACATTCATATACTTGTAATAACTTCTGTGATCAGCAGATGTCTTGCCTGTGATTCCTTTGGTCAGTCTGTCACCGAGAATGGCTTTTGTGATCCTGCTTCATATCCCAAGACAAAGACATGAATCTAGAAAAGGTTTCAGCAAGAACCTTTCCACTGAACATCACAGCAGCCATGATTTTTGGTCTCCCCATTTCTTACAGGACAAAGTTAGATGGACACTTTGAATGAAAATGGGTACCGTAATTCATTTGAACTTTGAATAATATAAGAATGTTGTAAAAGCCCAGGTTTGAAACCATAAATGAAGCCAAAGCCGGATAGTTATACTAGTACTGTAAATGAGTAAGTGAAGCGCTACACTGTGTCTAATGGGAGCTGACAGATATGGGTATGATCAGGCTGCATGGATGTTAAGGAGAAAGACTGCGCGAGGTCGGGGGTGCAGAAAGTGAACGGGAGGGAGTGACGGAGAGAGAGAGGCCAATAAAGCCATCGTGTTATGAACCCGATTGTTATCATAAGACCGGGAGCAGGACTCTGATGTCAAATGTCCATCTGTGCGCGAGGAGAGCCCAGGGTGTGCTTTTGCGAGTTTGTGCATAAATCACACAAATATCCCTACATCAAAGTATTTCCCCAAATTACACACCACTTCCATTTTTATTACGGCTTCAAACACAAATCTGCACATTTATTAAAGCCAAAACTTTTCCCTTCCAGCAGAGCGGTGACCCTTCTGTCTCTCTAGCAAGTTGTTTTTATCCGAGATTGTGCATAATGATAATGAACGCGTAGGAGTGAACATTTAAGAAGACTTTTTTTTTTTGATGGAGTGAAATATCCATTAATTAACTAGCGCGGGTCATTTTCTCAACAGGGTCCTGTTTCCTGCTCTTCAGATTGTGTATTTGTTTAAACTTTATTGTCGCCATCGTCTTCAGGACAGCTGGAGGCTATGTCAGAGTTCAGCTGCTTGTTATGCAGAAAAGAAGAAGAAGAAGAAGAAGAAGAAGAAGAGGGAGGGAGGAACAGGGGGGTACGTGTGATTGTATTTTGGTGTATGCGTTCATTTCTGGGCCTTTGAATGAGCTATATGTAAGCGTGTGTGAGAGTGTTGGGTGCTATCTGGACAGGGGAACAGAAGGGTGGGGGGTGAAGAGTGAAGTTAATAGGCTAATGAGAGCACTGTGCTCAGGAAGAATACAAGAGGCTGTCTGGTATCCTCAGATAAAAAACTTGCCGTGGCATTAGCGCTGAGCCGTCGGTGCTCCTTAACGACGACACCTCTTTTGTCCACGTAAAAGCCAGAAGCCACTTTCATGAGCACTGATTTGATTATGGTCTGTGTCCTTTTCACTTTTTGAAACAGGGACGGAGCTGACAACGGGACTGGTGTAACATCAAGAGGTTTTCATATTAAGTACATGAAGCAATATTACAAAAACAAATTTTGACCTCACTTCTCTTCTCTTGAAGAAAGTTGATGCAGTCAAAAGTTATATTGTATCTTTATGAAGAGATGTTATGTTGTGGAGTTCATTTTCAAATTGCAGGCAACTAGGAAAAATATTAACTTATAAAAGCCATGACATTGTAAAAAAAAAAAAATGTTTTACTCTTCCAAAGGAAAAAAAGGTTTCACTACATGTTGTCTGTTTAGTTTATCCTCTTCCATGATATCAACAGTGAAGTTTTCTCAGAATGCTCTTATATTTATTTATTTTTAATGGGTATGAGGCCCCGAGGCCCAATACTGGCCCTGAGCTAGGATTTATACTTTAATGAGTCCAGGTAATTGAAGATTTAATTAAGTTTTGGTGTTTTCTTTTTTTAAACAAATTTTATTTTTCTCAAATCTGTAAAATTGTCCTAGAGTCAACTAACAAGCACTAGTGTAAAATAGTACCAATAGTGTGTATCTTTGACATTAGTAGTATGATGTACATTTTTGGGTTAGGCTGTAGTATACCAACCAACTTCATAAACTCATTTTGTTGTTAAATGTACGTAAAACCTAAGTGAAGTGTCAGCAGCAGAATATGTTTAGGTTTAACTTTATCCGGTCCCAGGTCGGGAGCTGGAGATGGGGGTAATGGGTGCAAGCAATGGGAGAGCTCATTATCTGGCAGACCATCTGCTGCAGGGAGGGAGGACCTGTCTGTCCCAGACTCTGCTCCCTCAATAGGCCTCAGTTACACTCTCAATCTTCCCACAACTTCACCAAAGTAGCTCCAGATTTGAGCAATATATATATATATATATATATTTATACTAGTATACTATTATATATATATATATATATATATATATATATATATAGTGTATACTAGTATAAATTGTAGATTATGTTATATAAGGCTTTTTTTAAAGTACAGATACCAAAAGAATGTCAAGACATGAATAAAAAGTTTGACACATAACATAACACAGATGATGAAAACTTTATGAGCCACTCCTAAAAACAATGCCACAACCAACAGTTGAGAAACTGCTTATTATAGACTTTTATGCTCTTATAGTTTCATTTTCATAAACTTGTGTTTCCCAGAGTTTGTTTCAAAGCCTGTCAGAGAGTCAGGGATAAGTCCCAATAAGAGAGCACTGATGAATGACATGGCTGTGTGGATAAGTTTGAATGAGATGCCTGGAGGAGCGCACTGAGTGTGAGAAGTCGACCTAAGCAGCCGGCTGCAGCAGATGCTCTTTGTTGGCCTTCATTCTATTGTTGTTGAAAGCTGACACTGCTCGGCTGTGATTGGCCCGTGTCCCGGCAGCAGGACGTCACAGCGCTCTCCCATTCGCTGTCCCTTTGTGTCGGTCAGCCCCACGTCCTTCCCAGTGGCCCCCCTCCTCTCGGTCGGGGAAGTTGAAGTAAAGTTTGAGTAAGTTGTTTGGCAGAAGTAAACTTGTGTGCGGCTTAAAGCGGTCGCCGCGGAACGGAAGAGAGAAAAAGAGGAGACCGCAGACATGAAGCTGTGCCGCATATTTTTAGGTCTGTATCTCTCACTTACTAATATCACACTGCAGAAACTTGGTCTAATGTAACTTTGTGCTTTGGCATCTGCGTCTGTTCCGTTGACAGCTTGTTTTGCTTCTTAGCGCGTAACCTATTTCTCTCGCACTGACTTTATAGTTTCTAATCGAGTTACTGCTCTTATTTCTCAATTTGGACGATGTCTTCAAACAACTCTAGTCTAAAAGTTGTCTGTTTGTGGGAATTTTTGTCTGTCAAACTAAGCTTTGTGTAGGACGTCGCTACAGGATTAGAAGAGGCTTAACGCTCATCCGCCAGCTTTAACTTTAAAACTTAAGTGAACGCGCGTAAAACGTCTCCCACAACTATCTGGTGAACTTGCAGCCTCTAACTGAAGCTAAACTTAAGTCCCGTGAGGTAAAAGTGTCCAGACAAAGGACAGTTGGTCCCTTAGGGGACCGTGTGGCCCCGGTACCGTGGGGACAATGCCAAGCTGCGGCCTTATTAAAAAGTTTTTGTTGTGTTAGTCTGTCGGCTTGTTCCATCTGTCGAGGGACTAGCGGGGCCTCCCCCGGTCCCAACCTCTTGCGCTCAGTCAGCTGCTGCCCATGTAATATTTATACTGGCTCTACGGCACAAACTCCCACCATACAGACTGACGTGGCCATTCATTTGTGCAGCCGTCTGCATCTGCACAAGAAACAAAGATAAAAAGTTTTATCGTCTATAGAAGTAGATTTTTACCATGAAATAAAAAAAACTTCAATTTTAGAACGCAGAAATAAAAATTATGACAGATGTACAAAGACTTAAGCGGCTAATTAAATGTAAAATTAGCCTTATGTTTGTATTTATATTTCTGTGATGCAATAAACCGTAACCTCATGCCCCGCGTAATAAGGCAGATATAGAGAGAGCCCAGCGTGGGACGAAAGCCTTTGTGCACCAACAATGCGCTTACGTAAGGCATTGTGTGCAGCCTCAGCGGGCCAGGCCGAGAGCTGTCCTCGGTCCTGATCCCACTGCAGCACTTGCTCAGCACTTTAGAGCTGTCCAGAGTTCTGAACTCACTTCAAACAAGTTCCCTCCTGACAGTTTCAGGGCCCTCGCGCACCTGACGCACAGACTCTCCCCTCTGGATCATCGCCTGGCTTCCGCCATGTATTTTTCATATCCCCCTCTTTTGTTTATTTGATTGTCAATGGTGTTGTGTGAATCCTCTGCGCAGCCACGGACTGAAATCATCCTGATGCGCCGTGCACGGCCGGTGATTGATTTCAGCTCCAATGCATAACAATGGGATTGCACAAAAAGAGCCTGCTGCAAAGAGATAAGAATTTAATAGAATTTCTGAAAGCTGAAGGTTGGGCTTTTTGAATATTCCCTGCGTACGCGGCGTGGAGACAGCAGATAAAGGATGGCATTTGTGGGGACTATTCTCAAATGGCTTGTAATGAATGGTTGTCATTTCTACTAATGGTTTCAAAACAGCAAAGTAAAAAACACGGTGTGAGCAACATATGGGAGCGACTCCAAGTTGCACTATTAAGACTCCCTTTCTGCTGTTCGCTTTGACAGCTGACACTATAAGAGTTTCCAAACTTCATTTTTTTTTGACAGGGATCACTCTTAAAAACTCTAAAGACAAGCCCCATCTTGATTGTAACAAAACTTTTTATTTTTATAATTCAAACTAATACCACTACTGCTTTTATATCTGGTACTCTCCAGAACATTTATAATGTTGTGCGTATAGCGTCAAATCCCCTTTTCCAATATCCATATCCACTATTAGCGGCTGTCATATACACTCTGCATACTATACTCAATCCACAGTCTTGGAAAGGAAAGAAAATGTCCCTTGAATGAATTATTGGACGCTACCACTTTCCAATTTGTAAGGGGGTGACGCTTCACAGTGGATATACCCTCTATACGCTTTTGCGCAACGTCAAGAAGTTGTCAGCGGGTGAAATGTATAAAATATGAGCTTCCCAGAAGTGTAGATATACACCCCTCTGGTAGTGCTGTTATGATCTGTGTAGTGTTCAAAGGGGGTCATCTTAAAAAAACTTTGGGGGAAAAAACTGTTTTTGCGTATATATAGATCTATGATGTATGCACTGTAGAGAGAGGGAAAGGGGGGAGAAAGTCAGTGTGTGTACATATGCACAGTGAGTAGTAAAGAGGTGGGGGTAGGGTGAAGGGGGTGGGGGGTGGCTGAAGCCCTGCCCATCTGATACAGGAGGTTTTACTACAGCTCCCGTGATGTCATGGCAAAGGGCGGAGGGAAGGATGAAGAGGAGGAGGAGGGGGGTACAATGGCTCATGAGGGAAAGGTAAGTCAATATTACGTTTTTTTTTTTTCTCGCTGACAAAGGCAAATGAAGCCATGTTTTTGCTTACAAACAAGTAAGATCTGTAACGCCTCGGATCCGGGGGAAGCTGTGCGTTGTAGCAGCGGAGGAGAAGAAGAAAAAAGGAGCTCTGTTGTGCTTAGGCTGTGTACGAAAGGCCGATCGCTCTCATTCATCATCGCATCTGGACGTTTCGGATCGCTTATTAAAAAAAAGCCTTTACTCGGGATATCTTTGAGCAAAGTACTTTTTGACACAGAGCTGCAACTCCGCGAACGCCACAGGACGCAGCGCCAAAGCCTCAAAGGACAGATTGTTGGATACAGGTAAACTATAAAGTGATGCTATGATCAGATATGGATTTATAACTATTATTGATAAGATAATTTGCACTGTTTTTTCTTAACTTATTCTGTATGTGTCCTGCTATTGCGTTAAAACCCAATGTGGTTCTGGTTAGTCTTCTTTACAAATTAGGATTTTCGCTTTAAACTTCTTTATGCTGCACTTTGAGGTGACCTTGTTCTTATTTTAAAAAGTGGATGCACGTTTAGAAAGTGTATTTTTATCGTGCCCTTTAAACGATGTTGTGTAGCACTATATTTACTATAACTACAACTATGGCGCGTCCTCCCCAGCGCTGCGTGTTGTGTTTATACCCACTTCTTCACTTGACGTGGGCTTGAGAACGGTCTAGAAACGGAGCGCATTGGACTGCTGTTTAATTTTAATTTTTTTTTTTTTATTTTATTTTTTCCGAATTGAGCTACGTCCGTCCTCTAGTTTCACCTTCTGTTTCCAGGAATAAATTGTCCAGTTTACTGAACTCGTAACACATACGCTGCCTGCCACTGCGCGTATAGGCTACTGAGTCTTTCTTGTCTTCCCGGAACGCTGTAGTAAAGTGCGATCCATATCTGGAGTTCGGAATTGTGTTATTATGGTGTTAAGGTGGGCGTAGAGCAGGCAGGACGTTCACGGACAGATGGATGGAAAGATGGACTGTTTGAGGAGAAGAGGCAGCGAGAGAGGCAGGGGAGGAGGGAGGGGTTGGCCATTTGATCCTCTGCAGCAAAAAAAAAAAAAAAACAGAGATGCTCTCTTCAAATGTCAGCCGCCTTTAGTGGTGCGCCGATAGAAAAAGTGCTCGCAAATAAACACTACGAATCGAAGAGCTGGAATTTTTCCAAAGTGAGCATCTTGACGGATTCTTCTCCCCGGAACCAGAGCAGTGCGTGGCGCATAACGTGAGCCGTGCGTAGAGTGTTTTCTTTACTATGCCCTAGTCTTTGCTTTGCTTAGATGGCCACGTAATGTGTTACTGTGTGTGTGTGTCTCACGGTCTGTCAAAGCACCTGCGTCCTAAGATGGAGGAAAGAGATGAGGGATGAGGATACACATTGGGTTGTGTCAGAGGCACTTTAAGTTTCTCTTTGGAGGAAGTGGGCAATGTGGCAAAAAAAATGACTTAGCCACTAACTTTAGCTGGAAGTAAATGTTTAGGGGCGTATGAAAAAAGCATCGTGGGCTACTTAGTTTACTGTGCACTATATTTACAGATACTGGGAGTGGCTTCTTTCTGATGATTGTGTTTGTGTTGTTATGATTCTGAATTATCAACATAATTCGTAAAAAGTGGCTATTATTTGAAACCTATGGGACTCTTTGGCTTTAAATGGCTACTTAAAGGTGCAGTAGACCAATTGTAAACAAACAAACAAGACTTCAATCAAACACACATGTAGTGGAGGAAGTTCCAATGCTAAACTTGCTAAAATATATTTCTGGAGTTGTATTGTTTGAAGAGTGGCCATGTTGTTTATGTGATGCATTAGAGAAAATTAAGATTTATTAAATTTTTATGTGACTGTGCACAAAAATTGCCTACACCAGCTTTAAGTGAACCATATAAAAATAATATGACTGCGGAATAGGGATTGTATCCTAGCTACTATGAACTTATTGTATTTCTCCTTTTAGCCATCCTTGAGTCTTACACCAGAGTATATATTATACTGAGCTCAAAGTCTATTGTTGGCTCTAATGAGTGAATAGCTGCAGATTAATTTAGCATTGTCAGAAATGATCAAACACCTATTGTTTTTTCTTGTGCGGACTTCTCATGTGAAATGTAGCCTAGTTTCAGCGGATTACAGAATTAGGTTATTGGGGCCTTATGCTGTTGGCACTGCTGGCAATAACAGTATAGCGAGTATAGAAAGCCTGGGCGTTGATATGAAGTTGTCTTTTTCTGTAGTTACCGTGTTAGAAGCGCTCTCTATTTATGAAGGTTTGAATAGCCCGTGGTGAGGACAGCAGGTGCCGGAGGAGGGAGTGCAATAAACATGTTGGAGGAGCAGCTGGGGCCAAATTGCACCCTCGTCATTCAAAGCCTATCAGAAATCTAAGCAATACAAGCAAAGGTCAGGGTCGGCCAGGCTTTGAATGGAGACGAGCCATTTAAAAATGCACGGCTGGAAATAATGAATTTTATGCCCTACGCTCAAAGAGAAATAAATAAAGAAGTACAAATTAATTAAAAAGTAAGCACCCCAGTCCAGCCAAATGGGCACAATTCCGAATGTTTGGAACAGTGGTCTTCAGGTGCACACATTTTGGCAGCTTCAGTTTTGTAAGCATGTAGTGACTGTTGTTTCTGAGGTCACCGGGGCCCTCGGGGGAGCTCCTCCAAAAGCTGGTTACCATGGCGCTGCCTTCCACACCCTCAACCCCAAAAACTCTAACTGATCAGACAATCCATCTGCACATGTCTTCTTGATCATACAAAGCTTTCAGAGTTTGACATGATGGATTTAAAAGGAGTACCTGTGATTGTTTTATACAGAAATCCCATCGTTAAAAAGATAATCTGATCACTTTTTCCTCCAGTGTCACATTGAAAGTGAGTAACATGAGATGCACTGCCACTCAACTTTTGGTTTTGTAGGCTTGTTGTAATCACACTAAGTTGTCTCTAAATCCTGCTTAACGGGACCAGAGCAGACCAGGGGTGTACAGCTGGCCCTGGCCCTGTATGTACGCTAATACTGTTACAGACAGTTCACCATGGTATTTAATCTAACTATGGATTTAGTCCTCTTTGCTCTATTGTTCCACTATCATAAGCTGCCGGCCTATAATGGAATTACTTTTGACCAAACTTTTTTTTTTGTTTCAACAATTTTCTGTTTCTAATTTCTCTTTGATTCTTCCAGTAGTACTTTAAATGACATTTTTGCGTACAGGCAGAAAATAAAAATCACTTCTAAACTTTGCACCGTTGCTCCATCCTCGCCTTGGATACAAATGCAGAATCCTGGCAGCCAAATATATTTTTTTAATCCTTTCATTTTGTATTCATCCACCCCACACCCACTCACTCTCCTCTCCCTCCCCTTCAGCCCCCTTTTCTCCCCCTCTCCCCTGGCCCCCCTCACTCCTGATTAACCAAATCTCCCCTGTGAACACCTAATTGTCTCATACTCCTCCAATTTTCAGCGCAAAATAACGAGCTGTGAGTCTTTTAGGTGGGAATGAGCAGCATCTGATCAAAGAATGAGAGAGAACAAGGCCTCCTCTTAGATACAACTCAAATTAGCTTTGTTTTTTTTTTTATCTGCAGATGTTTCAGGTTTTGAAAGAGTAGATTGTGAGGTCAGTGGAGTTGCTTTCTTTGTATGTGAAAGCTTCCAAAGTGAGCAGGGGCGGTATAGCCCCAAGCAGAGCGTCCTAATAGAGCACTGCTATAGTGTATGTTTTAGGATTGTCTCTTAGCTCCATGGATTTTTCTGACCCCCAAACCAACAATATGGCACTGATGTTCACTTCACTTGACTTTAAAAGAAGGATGGCAAAATGAAAGAGTTAGAGTTGTGCGGAGACGAGGATAGCTGAGACAGAAAGAGACAGAGATGCCGACCAACAGTATTGCTGGAGTAATCACTTTTTGGCTGAGGGGGAGTGAAAGTTGATAAACAAGCATTTTGCAGAGTGCTGGCTGGGCTTTGGCGAAGTGCACGGGCCAGGCAAAGTAGGAGGGGTGGCGGGGATGAGAGTTTGATGGAGGATAAGAGGAGGAGGGGGTTGAAGGGGGTTGAAGAGGGGGACGAGGGTAGGGCCGGTCTGCTTTGGTACCCTCCTCGCATATACGGTTGTACTGCCTTTTGTTGTCTGTTTCGCTTTGAGATTGCTTTTGCGGTGCACTCTTCATGCACCGCACTTGGGTTCACGTACAGGACAGTGTGGCTCCTTTGTGCGAATTAACTTGTATCTTTGAAAGTGGCAAGGAAACGAGATGAAACTGTGCAGATAATAGCCCCGAGTAAATTAGATGGACAGACGTAGCTTGTACTCTATAAAGGCCAAGGATATGTTCACAGTGCACGCAAAACAGGTTTATGTTTTGACTGCCACCGCAGGATGTTTCAAAAGAACTGTATAAACTCAAGTCATTTCAATTTAAATTTAGACCTCAATGAATTTTTATCTTTGGTAATTATCATATTTTGCCTTGGTTTGCAAACCCACTGAGCATGAATGATTACAGTTCCAATAGTTCTCTGGCAATTTACATTTTCAATAGAGTGGATTGAAAGTGCGCTGACCCAAACCTCCGTGTATTTTGAGTGGGATTTCTTGAGAACAGACAGTTACCTGATACAGAGAAAGGAGTCAGTGAAAACTCAAGGGCACTTCCTCTTTCGTGCAATTCACACAGTCCCTATAAAGGTGATGCTAAAGGTTACTGATGTATATAGAGCTGAAAAAGAATCACATTTCAATGTACCAGCTCAGCAGGACATAAAAAGGCCAAGTGGAAAGAGATAGAGTCATGTGTGCGCTACAATCCAACAAGCCAAAATTTGAAAAGCGCCACTGCTGCAAAGTTGAGCCTTGGGCGTTTGCTGAAAAAACACTTGGCACTCTGTCTGAACCCTAAACTAAGAGAAGAAACTCCTCGATGATCAGAATGAGGACAACTTTACGTCTTATGTGTCCGAAAATACAAGCAAAAAGAGATGAGATGTTTCTCTTGGAAAATGAAGCAGAGCGCTATTACCTTGATGAAAATAAGCGAGAGAGGGTCTTGATTTATGGATGATTCATTATTTACTGACCATCCTTCACCCCCTGTGCTTTCATATGCTCCCCCATCACGCCCATCCCCCAAACACACTTATATATGCGCTCGGAAAAGCTTGATAAAAATGCGCAAATTTGATTGATTCTAATAGCAGACTGACAGGGACCCCAGCTGGGGCACTTAGCCGGGCCTTGTGTGTGTGAAGCACTGTTCCTGTAGTTAATAAAGCAGTGTGCGCAGCATGCTTGACTGGCCTGCCCGACCCCTTTATCCAAACCTTTCCAAAACCACTGCCCCATCCCTTGCTTCTGATGATTTAATATGACAATTCTTTTTTTTTCTCTGTTCTTACTCCCCTCCTCTTCTCTCCTTGTCCTTCATCTTTGGCTTCTGTCTTTTTTCCTGTTGTAGAAAATGAGTTTCGGGGCGAGCTGGTGAACCAGCGGTGGACACGAGGGGAGAGAACCAGCAGCCGCTGTCAGGCCTCCCAGAGACTGCAGAGCCGTCAACCAATCATGGTGAGTGACAAGACCCCCTCCCTACCCCATGCCCCCCTCAACCTGATTCTGCTTCCTGGGCATTTCCCTCAATCCCTAACTCAGCGGGGAAAGTAGAAAAAAAAAGAAAAAAAAAGGTGGAGGCAGCGAGAGATGGAGGGTAAAGCCACAGCGGAGTGAAAAAAACATGAATCAAACAGCGCATCTCATCTCATGCTTGGCCCTGCCCATCGTCCTTTACTTCTGAGCCATTCAGCTGCGTTCAGTTTAGTAAAGCTCAGCATGGCACAGCTCAGCGTTTTCCCACTGCTGACTACACTTCACAGGCTCTTCTTTTTTTTTTATTTAAACACAATAAAAAGTATGTCCTTGAGCATACTTTACTCCTCTCTATGATACTCAGAGTAAAAAAATTCCTGCTCTCTGTCCTTCACTTTTTCTTTTAGCAACACAGTTTCTTATTTTAGCTCTGTTATACTGTACTTGTATCTGATATGTTTGAGCTAAAGTGCTACCCTTTCAGTTTAGGTGCTGTGTCTCTTCTAAAACCGCAAACTTCTGTTGCTTTTCAGACAATTGGTTAGACCGTTTTGGGGATTTTACAATTTAGGCACCCAGAGTTTAGTCTTTTCAATAAACACCATCCAGACCGGTTCCAAGTAAAAACATTACCAAAAAAAATGACGTCCTAGCCCAGTTCATACATGGCTATAACATTTTAACAGAAAAACTCATATCGTTCAAAACCTTATTTATATATTTTTTGGGTTTGTAATCATTGACTGTTTGGCAATGGATTGTACAGTGCCATCTACTGGCCTGGCATGCATTCTACAGCATTTTGTTTTGGTGTAAACAGTCCCCCAGTGTCATTCTCCGAAATATCAGCTTCTTCTTTTTTCACAACTCAACAAAGAGACAGAGGGATTGAGTGTAGATTGAAAGAGAGCGTAGTGGTAAGGAGGTGGGGGCAGGGTGTAAGTGGGGTGGGGGTTGTTTTCCCTTGAGCCCAGTAAAAGTAGTTTTGCTTCCCCTGATGGCTCAGGTTCATCTGAAGAGATGACTTTTATTGATTTGGTTTGATTTCTGCTGCTAAGGGAGCTGAGGGAAGAGGCATCGGGTTTTGAGCACTACATCATCTGAAGCGGCCCCCGTCTGTTTGCCTTGGCACTTACGTTACACTGAGGCTTCTTATTATCTTTTTAGACTTCCACTGAGATGAATGGAACAGACAGCAGGCGTTATACGGGGGGAAAAAGTCGTTAAATGTTTTTAGCGATGAACGTAGGCCTGCTGGAATTGTATCAGAATGATTCATAAATGGCAAACCCCTGACAGCCGTTCACTCGTCCTGACCATTACGTGGTTACACATGCATCGTCATCCGCATAAGACCAACTCCCCTCCTCTCTCCTTACTACAGCACTCTGCCGTGTTTGAATTATTAAAGTGAAACTGTGGAAGGCCTAGCCATGTGGCGATCCAACATGGAGGCCTGTTGAGGGAGCTGGGCTGCAGCCTGTAATTGGCAAATGCTGTCCGTAGGTCGTTTGGGAGATGTCACTCTCTGTCAACAAATGGCTCTATCTCTCTCAGTTTCTCTACTACTTTAGAGCTAGGATAAGGAAATTGTTAATTGTCATTAATTACAAGGGAACAGAGCCTGACCAGACTGAAATCACCAATACACCGTTTTATTTTATTTCAGTTTGTTTATGAGTGTCAGGACTATTTTCAAATTTTGCCTCCTGCATGTTAACCCCTCCCCATCCTTTCTTGTAAACCTGAAAATGAATAAAAGAGCCCTTTACGTGCACCGGGGGACGTTGGGTGACCTTCTCTCTGAAGTCATTGCCCCCAGCCATCCATTTACATAGAGCTGTCAGAACTGGCCCTCCTGCACTGACCGCCGAACACAAAGAAGGACATAATTGATAATGTACTACACAGCCGAAGAAATCTTCTTCTTCTACTTCTTCTTCTTCTTCTTCTTCTTCTTCTTCTTCTTCTTCTTCTTCTTCTTCTTCTTCTTCTTCTTCTTCTTCTTCTTCTTCTTCTTCTTCTTTTTCTTCTTCTTCTTCTTCTTCTTCTTCTTCTTCTTCTTCTTCTTCTTCTTCTTCTTCTTCTTCTTCTTCTTCTTCTTCTTCATTCCCTGCTGCTACTCCAACCATATTTCACACCAGTTAAACTATGACACACACTAGCATTTGCCGCTATGCACATAAACAAAATTTACACATGCTTCCATGCAAATGTACAACCCATTCTCCTTCTTCCTTGATTCATCAGGCATTATCGTTGCATGTAGGTCTGCCCACATACATCATTCAGGGAAGACAACAAGGTAAAGGACAGGTTTTGAACATATATTAAAAAAAGAGGGGTCCCTTTGAAAAAGATTATGAAAATCAGTGCTTGCCTGGCTGCATCTGGATTCACTGCCTGTGTGACTTTGTGTTCATACAAATTTAATGAGCTGGAATTGAGAAAAAGGACAGGAAAAAGAGGAGAACTCAGATGTGCTTACCTATTTAAATGTGCGTAGCTATGGTTACGCAAACATGAAAGCAATAGGGGCCCTTTTCAGTCTGGGCTTTTGATTCATCTGATGACTATCAATGTAAGGAGGAGGCAAAGGAAGGATGATGAAAAGTACAGCCGTATTAGAATAGTATACAGGCTTTTCATGCCCTGTTGTTCACGTGCACACTTTTGTGTCTCTCTCATAAAAACATATATACTGCTTTCCTTCCCGCACAGGTTAGAGCTAGTCATACTAAGTGCTTTAACATCATTGTTGCAAGACATCTTTTACACTACTTCACTTTAAGAAGCATCCTGCATTAAAACTATAATTTAACTCTTTTTGAAAGGATTCCAAAACTTTCTCCTCAGACCATTTACTGGTTATTTTCCACATCAGCCTCTATTTTTTATAGACCACACTATCGCAATATTCTGCATCATTATGGCAGGGTATCCGAATATTGTGCGGCCCTTCTATAACCATTTCTATGTTCATTCATAAAATCTGTCTCTCTTCCAGTACTCTGCAAAACCTTGTTGCATTCTTAATCTTTAAAAATCTCCCCAGACACTCAAATGTGCCTTCTCTGTGATCATTGTTCAACTAACGCATCAGGTCTACATGTGAAAAAGCAAAGCTGTTTGACGGGACTAGTACACTAGCAAGGTAACTGAGGAATTCTAATGATCTTGGCAATTAGAAAGAATCTATCAGCACATATATGAAATTATGAGAAAATCCTCTGTGAGCTTTGACCCAGGCAGACGTGAACCTACCCAACCACTTCCCAGCGCACTCCTCCTCCCACACACTGAAGAAGAAGTCAACCTCTCCCTTCACTAGAGGGGTAGGGTACAAAGCTGCTGCTTGTTGTGCGACTTCTACATTAACGCCGACACGAGACTGGCTGGAGGGAGAGAGTGAGATATAGAAAGAGTTGAAGCACGGGGGCCAATGGCAATGGAGCTGCTCACAGGAAAAGGGAGGGGTCCTTCTGCTGCTGCACCTGTACCTCCGGTCCGCCACTATGGACGCTAATGAATGAAGTGGAAAGTAGAGAAAAGCCCTTAACAACAACCCACAACAGCGTGCTTCATCTTCGTCTCATCCCTCATTCCCTCCTTCTTTTCATAAGTAGTCTATTAGCAGGAAAGGGCCAATGCCAAATTGACAGGGGCGAGACAGGGACCCCGTGTTTGAATCCCACTGTGGCCGTGCCAACTTGACTATAGAGAAGTAACAAAGCAGCTAAGTGCCTGAGCAAAAGGAAGAGAGAGGAGGTGGCGGCAGTGGTGGTTGGGGGTTTATTAAGCAAGTTAAAGGAGGGGTTGTGTACAGGAGGGAGGAAGTGGGACGCAAAAAGAATGAATGAAAAAAAAAGGGGAGACCTGCGATTTAAAAAAAAAACCAGAGTCCAGTAATCAAAGCTAATGGCTCCATTGTGTCTAAAAAGCATCTGATAGCTTTAGAGTACAGCGGTGAGTGCGGCTAAAAGAGGTGTGTCTGGGGGTCAATATGTGCGTGTGTGTTGTTAATGTGTGTGTTTCAGGCAGCCGGGTTAACACCTGCTCCTTTGTGACTTAAAAGCCGGGCCTGGAGTAAGCAATGGGCATAAAGCACTGCATACACAATGTCATCTGCACGCACAAGTCTTTTCCTTAAAAGGGTTATTACAGTGGCTTTTTAGAAGCTGTTTTTTTTTTTTGCTTTATTATTATAGTTATGATTGTCAGTCTCTTTGCTCAGCGAGGCCTAGACCGCTGGTGTGAGGGCTGCCTGTTGCCTCTCTTTATAAACATTCAAACCAGTCAGGTGCAGGAAATTACAGGGAGCGCGCCGGCAAAGCAAGCTGTGTGGTAATGGTAAGAGCGAGGTAGCGCAAACAACAGCGTTTCTTTCTTTTTTTTTCACCCACCTCCTCTCACTCCATTTTAGTTCAGAACTTCTTTAGTACGTTTTTCTTGTTACCTGCGGTGAAGGCGAAGAATGAAAGGAGCACTCTTTTGTAACAGTTACAGATATGATCATGTCTCTGTGTCAGTGCTACCCTTGGTGTGTTTCAATGGGAATATTCTCACTGCGAGTTATTACAGCAGCTCGTTTGAAGCGGAGCTAGGAAAGGATGATAAACCCTGCATGTGTGGCAGAATACATTGAAAGAATTGAGAAATTACTACTCATAAAGCACAGTGTCTCTCTTCCCTGCCACACTGTCTTTACTGAACACTCTTTGACACTTGTTTTGTCTTCCTCCTTTGCAGATGAGTGTGGAGGGTGACGACAAGCGAACTCGCACACGGTCCAAAGGAATCAGAGGTGAGTGTTTGTCACTGCTTATTTCAAGGTCCAGTCTGCTTCTACAACTTTCATTCTCTACATTTTTACACAAAGACAGTTAGTATCCCCACACATAAACAGAAAAAGAAATGCCTTCCAGCTCCTTATGTTCAGAATTGTCAGCAGATTTTACACTGGACTTCTCTGACTGACTATGACCAGCCGACCTAAAGTCAGGCCATCAGTGTCTGTCATCCCTGCAATACAACTGCATGGCTTTTAACTGAATCTCATCCTTGGATCTTCATTTTTTTTACACCACTCACATTGGTGGGGCCATTAGAGGGTGCTGTGGGCTGCAACTCAGCAACCTAGTAACTCAGGAAGGTTAAAGGTCACATTCCATTAGAGCTGTGTGTGGTGAGGTATACAATTGTAGTGGTACAATTAGACCCCAGAAGAAGATTATTACCTTCCACAATAACAGTGGCACAAACAGCAAAACAAACAAAGCACTTTTCCATTAATTTAGTCCAAATGGCGTTTAAAACATTTATAACAGAGAGAAATGGAAGTGTAGAAAATTCAAACATAGTCATTATTGTTGCGCTATTTAACAGTATTGCATGTTTTCCTTTTATTGTGCAGCTTGTCTATTTTCTTTTCCTATTTTATTCCCTGTGGGGAAATCAATTTTTGTTAGCTGCCAACAGGGGGCGCCTAGGTACCCAGGTCATGTCCAATTCTAAACCATGGTGCCATTTTCTCAAAGCCCTACTGTAAAATATATTCCCCAACCCTGTATGTGTGCATAGAGTTTATACATGTGTGATGCGTATGTGCCATTCTGGGTGTGTTTGTATGAGTTTGTGCGTTTGATGTTTGGTAGCGAGACAGCAGAGCAACAGTTCACAGCGAGTTGAGCACGCAGGAAGGCGTCCAGTCATTCCAGCTGCATGATGAAAGATAAAGAAACTCAGATGCTGCATTGACATCAACACTCCCCTGAATAGGCCTGTTTCTCTATCTTAGAGAGTATGGTGATACCCGGGGTGCTGACATGTGATTAATGCATCAGCCCGTCCCAATGAAAAGAGAATATTTCTCGGGACTAGTTCTATTGCTCAATTTCTAATCGAAGCTTCTGCCAGCCCAGAGCTATGTATGTGTGCTCTGTTTGTTTGTGACTAGAGCTTGATTTATGTTTTGGAAGCAATTACTATAAGTTGTCCCCGGAAAAAAAGTGCTTTTTTTCTACTGATGAAGGCAGTTTTTCCTTTTAATTTCATTTTCCCAATTATGATAACTAAAGTGCAACAATTAATCATGTTTTATTGCTGAAGTATGCATATAATTGTCATTTTCCTCCGAACAGCCCTATGCAATTTGGCTGATTTAGGTTTTCTTCTCTGTTGTGTATGGTTGAGTTTGACTTGCTGTGTGTTTTTTTTTTTGTTTTTATAGCATGTGTTTGCGGAGGCCGGCACTAAAGCTCTGTTTGTTTAGCGTTTGCCTTTGTGAGTGTCTTCATGTGTGTTTGGTAAAGTGTAGGTGTGTGTTTTTTCCTCCTGATCATACAGTCAGCAGTGTGTAAGCTTCTGTAAGGACGTCTCTGGGGATTCGTATGCATTTGTGATTTATTGATCTGAGTTTCTTTTAGCAGCGCAGCTTTCTAAAGCAGTCGTTCACCTTTGTTCTTTCTTCCTGTATCTTTCTTCTCCACCACTACCTCCCTCCCTCCATCTACCTCTCTCTTTTCCAGTTCCTATCGAGCTCGTAGGACAAGAGCTGAGGTAAGGAAACACCTTCGTCTTTGTGCTAATCCTTTTCATAAACTTCTTTTATGTGCATTACAAAGCCCCCCCGGTACTTGTCGACTGACTATCAGCGCTTCTTTAGATAGCATTGTATATTATTTTTTTATTTCTTATCATCAGCACTTCTCAGCTCATGGTCAGTGCCTCCAACAGGCTGCTATTGATTTCTCACAGCCTTTTGCTATTTCCTGCTATGAACACATACAACCGAGGCAATGAAAGAGGCCTATGATCTCTTTGCGATCGAAGGATACAACTCGAGGAGGGAGGATGGTGAGATTTCTGTATTTGGGTCTCACCGGTCATCACACCCATTGTCCTCTCTCCACCCCCTCCCGCTCGGCCTCTTTCAAAATTACTTTCTCTATTTCTCTTTTGGTCACACTTCACCTCTGAGCGCTGACCGGTGCTCAGTACTCCAAAGAAGCCGTAATGTTTCTAGATTAAAGGAGGGAAAAAAGTGGCGAGGCCATTGAGCGTCTCATTTAAAATGCTAATGCTGCACTTTTTAATAAGTGAAATTAATAATAAGGATAATTGGAGTAATAAAGGGCAATTGCTGGGGGGATGTTAATGAGAATTGAAATAGACCGTCCTGAGGGGTCATAGCAACCTGAACGGGAGCGGAGAAAAGATAGAGAGAGTGACGGGGGGTGGATGAGGAGGGGGTTTGGGGGTTTCGGGAAGGGCGTTTATGATGATGACTAGTGAGGGGAGCAGAGCAGGGGAAATTACAGCAGGTCTGTGCTGATCCTTATCGCTCATAGTAACAGGATATAGGCCAGGGTTGATGTACGACACACAATATTATGTTCTCTCCAGTTTGATGCCACCTGCATTCATGCATTATATGTGTCTGCTCCAAGGGGGGGCTGACATATCAATGTGGCCAGTGTATGAAGCTTTGTGCATGTGCATTTGTGTGACATGTGTGCTCAGTTTGCATGCCCCAGCCCGGCTGTATTTCTGACATTGATTTATCTTTATTCACTTCTTTCTATTGCTTGTGGTTATCATTGCTTCTGTGTAGGGACTAAAATGCACCCTGTCTTAAACATATCTCTAACCTCCATCCATCCCATCCAGCTGCCCCACCCCTGGATGCAATGGCTCTGGCCATATCAGTGGGAGATACGCACGACACAGAAGGTAGGGCAGATTCAAAGCCGCCCTCTGTCTGTCCTTCTTCTCTGTCTGTCCTCCTTGTCCTTATGCACTTCTGCATAACCATCATAGCAACACATTTCCCTTATATATTTAATATATAGAGAGTGTGTATAATGTAAAATTCCTTTTTAGTAAGCAGGACAATGGATTTTCAAGAACTGTGTGCAGCACAAGTCACATTACAGTCAAATATGGCTTTTGCAATTAAAGTGACTCATCTTGACTATCCCCATTAGTACACAGAATAGGGCACATCGTAGGCCTGCCTCCTTGTTTTCCTTGAAATAAAAGCTCACTCTCAATATTTTCTTTTTTTACAAGGTTTTATAACATTTCTGTATAATTTATTTACTGCTTTTATTCTACCATTTATCGTCTATCTATAGTTTCATAACATTATTTTACATATATGTTTGCCTAAAGAATTAAACAAATTGACAGTCTGCAGTTCATTTCACTTTCAATCGAATCAGATCAATGGACCAAAAGGTTGTAGCTTTAAGTGCTCTTTGCAAAATTCAGATCCAATTTGAATATTGATATCTCTTATGTAAACATATAAACAACAAAAACATTAATCAGTTGCATGCCAATAAAGCTGTCTAGTTTTGTAGTTTTAGTTTTTTTATGCGGGTAATGAAACCGCTGCGCCTCCTGCCTCTCCTCATTCCCTTTTTCTGCCGCTTGTCCTGTGAGACCCTGCGAGACTCGGGGCAGCTCACTGGCTTGTGACTCCTCTTTTATTGAGGGGCAGATATTAGCTATCTGTTTACATGTGTATTCGTTCAGCGCCCAATTTCAGATGCACTTTGTTTATAGATCGCCCCTCAATCTCCTCGCGCCTCTCCCAGGTGAGAGTAAGAGGGGTTTATTGGATTTCATCCTCCACTGCCTCGCCCGCTGCCTCTCCATACAAGATGTTCATTAAACGTTCCAGTCAATTGGCTGAGATTGGTTGTGATGTGAGTGAGCAAGCATGGCGCCCCCTTTAGGCCATATGTGTTGACTCATATTCTGTGCTAAATGACCCGCTCCATTCCTCAATGCACATTTATTTTGTTGCTTTAACTAACACATAGAGCATGAAGGTTTATTAAAATTTGCAGATGAGATGTTTGACTATAACCCCGTACGTTTTCACACTATTCTGTTCTTCCCCTATACCAGCATTTTCGGATGCCCCATTGCAAGGAAGCGCCGTCTCGAGGAAACGGAAGCAGAACCAGAGGCAGAACAGGAAACAGAGCGGCCCGCCTCCAAAAGGAAGTCTCACCCTCTAAAACTGGCACTTGACGAGGGTTTTAGTGCAGACAGCGATGTCAGCAGTGAAACAGAGGGCGAAGGAGAGAAGGATGAAGAGAAAGAGGAGGAGACAAAAGAGCAGGAGGTGGCCATAGACCAGGAGGCGACAGAGCAAGTCAAGCAGAACAAACAGTCAGAAGGACAGGAAGAGGAAACACAGGACCAAGAGACAGAAGAGGAAGAGACATATCAGAAAGAAGAGAATGCATTTGGAGCAGATGAAGGTACGCAGATTCTGTCAAAGGGCCCTCATTATATTTTTACTTGGAGTACAACTTATGATTAATATCCACATTGCAAAAAAAAAAAAAGAAATTCTTATAGTCTTCCACTTCCACTATGTCAAAAGGGGCATTGACATCACAGGTCATATTGTTATTCCTATATTCAACATAGCAATCGCAAAGCACATATTTTCTAGGTATCGTCCAGACCCATTTTCAAATGTATATTTAGATATTGTCAAGTTTTTGACGGGACAATTAGTAGACAGGAATGACACAGAGTGAATCACATGGAGCAAATGTGCAAATGAGTATTTAAGGTTATCTTTTGACTATTCAAACACTGTAGCGTTGGGATCCATGTCAAGGCTTGCACTCCTAACAATTATTTTAAATGTTTTATTGTGCAAAATTGGAGGTTCGATGTGTGAATTTTAATATTTTTTTACAATCAATACCCCTGCCCTAAGTGTGAAGCATTTATTTTCTCAGTTTTACCGACACTGACAAAGCAGCATTATTTATTACACTTTATTACACTGACAGTAAAATGGCAATGACCGTATTGCTGACAACAGCCATTGCTCATTCAGTGACTCACGGTATGCTGTGTCACCACTCTGACCTTTCCTTTTATTTTTTTTACAGAGTGTTTGATCATTGATTCTGAATTCAGCGCAGCGCCCCCTGCAGTTGAGGAGTGTATGTCCCCCTCCCGCAGCGCTGAAGAGGTAGCCAACTCTCTCCTCCACCTCGGCCGAGTCTCTGACACCGAAAACAATGCACCGACGGTGGCTCTCCAGCAGCCTGTTGCTATGGAGACGGAGGAAGATGTCACAGTCGCAACGGAGCAGGGTGAAGAAGAGATGAGAGAGGAAGAGGATGAGGAAGGAGAAGAAGTCACACAGGAAGAAGAAGTGGAGTGTGAAGACAGAACAGAGCAGAACTATCACCATGAGCAAACCACAGAGGAAGACCAAGAGGAAGAGGAGCAGAGACGGACCCTAGATGAGGAGGAAGACAATGATGAGGAAGTCCATGAGGAGGTGAACCATGTCCTGCCTATTTCTGATGTGCCAACTGCCGTCCGCACCATCACCAGCACAGCCGCAGCTCAGGGAACACTCATTAGAACTGAAGACAACAGAGCCAGTCCATTGCAAGACTACAGCTCACCCAGGGCAAGTCCTTTAGAAGACTACAACACCAACAGTCCCCATCCAAACTACAAGACCAGCCCTTCTTTAAGCTACAGCTCCCACCGGGCCAGTCCACTTGAGGACTACTTCCCCAATCCACAGGTCGAGAACTACCAAATCCATCAAGCCTCGTCCTCGGCCTCCCCGGACATCATTGAGGTCCGTTCCGACAAGTCTGAAAATGGCGGCGACGGTGACGATGAGCGTGACGATGAAGATAGCCTTTCGCAGCGCTCCACCATGACGGAGGAGTCGGAGATGTTTGACATGACCCGAGGGAACCTGGGCCTGCTGGAGCAAGCCATTGCACTCAAAGCTGAGCAGGTGAAGCCAGCTGGGCCCAGGGAGCTGCTGCGCGCCCCAGATATTCACCACCAGCGATACTTTACCATTGATGACAGGCCCAAGCACCTGGACGTCATCCGCAAGAGCTACTTCAGCAAAGGTAGGGCCAGTAAGAAAACAAGGGCACAATGACAAGGCATGAAAAGGGCAATACATCACAGAGAAGACAGAGTCTACCCGGCTTGTTAAAGCTCCATAGTGGTGCTTTTAATTAATTGTTTGTCATTTCAAATAGAAACCAATAGCTGCATTCACTGAAAAAATACTTTCTAAAACACATTGTACACTTTGGAGATGACACTTTTACGACCTTTCGAGCGTACACTCGAGTTTAGAGAAAATTTGTACTAATCCGGTGTTGAACTAAATGTTGAGAGCAGAGTGCACAAATAAACATAGTGTACCAAATAAATAGAAGTGAGTCACAGAGCTCTGTTTAGATCCTCCCCTCTCCATTGTAATGGGGATGAAGTGGTTCCAGCTGAATAGACTTTCTATGAAGAGTGGAGAGGAAATGCTTGAGAAGAGAGCAACAAAAAAAAGGGACAACAGGGAGCGGCAGCACAAGAGAGATGACAACATATTAGAGGGAAAGAGAAAGAATAACACAGGGACGCGAGGGAGTGCAGGTTGTTTCACAGTCATTCATGAAGTGTTTGTTTACGTGTGCGTTCAGGTCCTGTGCACTGCGGTTGGCCCGCTGCCCACTCGCTCCTCACAGTATAGCTCTTGTGTGATTACATGCCTAGTAGTGCTGCCCTCTCCTTGGCCTCCGCTCCCTCCCGTGGTTACGTTCCCGTTCTGCTTCACACTAATTAGGAGATGCATGTCTCGTTAACATTCAATTTGAAGGCCAATAGAGCATCACGCCATGCTCTTGCTCCTTTCTCTTCTACTCAGTGCCACCGATCCAGCTTACCTCTACTAGCGTTTGAGACAAGAAGACACCTTTAGTTGTGTCTGAATCACGGAGGCACACTTTATTTCTATTTTTCCGGCTATGGTCAAAGAGACAAGAGTCTGCTCTTTGCTCAGGTTTAAGTCAGAATATATACATTTAATAGAAAACAAATTGAATTTAGATTATTGCAAGAAACACATTGAGAAATGCTATGGCACAGGGAGAAGATACAGTTGTCTGAAATGTGTCTAGATTTCATGCTCTGTCAAGCGGACCGTCTGATTGCATTACCCACTTGCTTTTGTCTCGTTTTTTATCCTACCTTCTTTCCCTTTATCCCTCCCATGTCTTTCTTCTCACTTCCACTTCTCCTTGCATCTTCCTCCAGAGAGCAGTAGGCCTGAGAAGAAGGAGGTCAAGTGTCCCACCCCAGGGTGTGATGGAACAGGTCATGTGACTGGTCTTTACCCCCACCACCGCAGCCTGTCAGGCTGTCCGCACAAGGACAGGATCCCCCCAGAGAGTGAGTTTTCCTTAGCTGCAAAAATGACATGAAAGAGGGAGTCTGACAGTGATAGAAAGCCACTGCCTTGTTTACTGTGGAGTTACACATTAGTACATATTCAGATATTCAACCAGTAGAAATACAGTTAAAAATTTTAATCTGACAGGTCAAAATATTTAATATGCTAACAAAATTCAGAATTCAGAAACCTTATGCAGATGCATTATTGAAGTTGGCTTTGCTCCATCTCTCTGCATTCCCACATCCACATTAGAGGCCATCTCACTGTAGCCATGACTACAGGTCCATTAAATGTCATCCACTTCCTTGCTGTTCACTTTCTCTGATTACGGTTTGTTCCATATTCCTGCTGGTGTTTACTGTACATTTACATAAATAGGGTGTTTTAAACTTTGTATCTTCTCCACAGTTCTTGCCATGCATGAGAATGTGCTGAAGTGTCCAACTCCTGGCTGTACTGGCCAGGGCCATGTTAACAGCAACCGCAACACACATCGCAGGTACGCATCCATGTTGTTATGCTTGAGTTTGTATTTTTACATATACAGGGCATGCACCTCCTTTGTGTATTTTAAAACATATATATTCATATATGCAGTATCGCAAATATGTCAGCCCACATCAGTTTGGTGCTGATTTCCTCATTCAGCAACATGCTCCACTTTAATATTCATGCTCCTTCTCTTTTAATACATCCACAGTCTTTCTGGATGCCCCATTGCTGCTGCAGAGAAGCTGTCAAAGACCCACGACAAACAACATATTTCTCAGCCAGGCAGCGAGCACCTCAAAGGAAGTCCCAATGACAGAGTCTTAAGGTGGGTTACTGAATGTATTATTTAAAAAGCTACTGGAATATATATTATCTTTCACCTAGATGCAAACTGGTCCCTTATTGAGTCCTTACACAGTTACAACCTTTTCAAGGTTGGCCACTTTACCACTGCTCTACATAGAAACCTCAGAGACAGTCCTGACCTTGGTTTCTCTTTCCCTCATTGGAGGTACAGATGACCTGTGAATGGCTGAATAACAAGGGAAGTCGTGGTGCATCCACTCTGGCTTCATTACTGTCACCTCCAACACTGAGAACTCTTTATCTTTATTTATCTAACCAACCGGCCAGCCGCAGTGATCACGGCCAGAGGAATGATAATTAACACAGACCAGACACTGGTATTATGCTAAGTCCACACTCTTCCTCGTTGGTATTTTAATTAATAATGCAGCCGATAAGCTAATTATGCAAGTTATAGGGGCATTGTGGGGGATAGGAGAAATAATTGCTTTCCTGGAGGATAGCTCATCAGTGGTTGGACAGAGCATCAAGGATTAAAACATAATAAGACTAGCTTTGTTTCTCCTCCTCAGATTGTTATTGAAATGAGCTCTGTTCTGTTTGGTATGGAGTGCACGACTGAAGTATTCTTCATGCAATCCATGTTCTTATTTTGTCCATGGTGAATACATAAAAAGACAAAAAGCCCCTGTGATCAATTGTAAAAACTTGTAACTGACATGAATCATGTGAAGGCCACACTGACTGCAGTGTGACTACAGGCCAGGTCATGGAGCCTGTTAATGAGCGGACGGTGTGAGAGCAGGGGCTGTGCGTTAGTGGTGGAGGATGCAGACATAACCAAAGAGGGAAACACCTTGCTCCCTCCTTTTCCTTACTCTGCCACTCCCTTCTCTTTCTTTTCTACTTCTTTCCCCTCTTTCTGTGTTCTTTTCTGCCTCATTGTGGTCTATCAGTGGATTTACGCCAACAGGTCTGACAAAATCCCGGCTCTCCAGGAAAACGAGAGGGCTTAAAGCTCATAAATTCCATGCTGTACAACATGCAAATGTGCCCTCTGCTGATAAGAGCGCTTTTAATCCTGCTGCACTCCTGCTAAGTACACCATTGCCCCTATCTTTACTCTATGTCACTCTGCCTTCCCCTTACAGTCGCCGTGTTGCCCTCTTGCTTTTTATGTTGATTGTGTGGCTCTTTATTTTTCAATCCTCCTATATTTACTCTATTATTCAACTCTATCTATTGGATTCTATTCTACTCTATTCTACTTTCTCTATTTTAGTTTTTAATCCCCCACTGCCCCTTCTCTCTGCCTCCCTCTTTATCCCCCTCCAGCCCCACCCTGATGTCTTTTCGCTCTCCCTCTCCTCCACACAGGCCCATGTGCTTTGTGAAGCAGCTCGAAGTGCCCCAGTATGGCAGCTACAGGCCCAACATTGCACCCACCACGCCTCGAGCCAACCTCGCCAAGGAACTGGAGAAGTACTCTAAGGTGTCCTTCGATTATGCAAGCTTCGACGCTCAAGTGTTTGGGAAGCGCATGCTTGCTCCAAAGATGCCCACCAGCGAAACCTCACCCAAAGCCTTCAAAAGTAAGAGATAGAGTAGATGCTCTGAAGTGTAATGAGTCTGAGAGGTCAGGTAGTGTTGTTCCTTGTTGTAACCAGTGTATTTTTCCTGCAGCCAAGCCCTCTTTCCCCAAGTCATCGTCACCCAGCCTGAGTCTCCACGGTTACGGGAAGAGCTCAGTTTATGACTATTCCCATGATGCCGAGGCCGCACACATGGCTGCTACCGCCATCCTGAACCTGTCCACTCGTTGCTGGGAAAAGCCAGAAAACCTCAGCACCAAACCCCAAAACAAGGTAAATACACCTGTTTGTAAAATAAAAATAAACCTAGCTCGGATGTAAAAGCTATGAAATACATTTTGTGCAGAAGACCAACATAGTGTCATTACAGAAAATGATTCTAAAAACTAACAAAATGAATAGTAATTTAAAGGTGACATTATTATTGTTAAGCGTTAGCCTATGCTGGCCCCCATTCCACTCAGAAAAGGTTTATTATGTGATCGTAGTGCAGATTGAATCATTGCAGGCCGCAGCTGCTTAGATGTGAGGCGATATCAGTGGGCGTGCCTCCCCTCTCCTCCTCTTTGCTCTCTTTTCTGCTCATCAACTCTGCATGAATATATCATCAGGAGGCATTGGCTTACAGCAACAGGATGGTGTTGAGATGCAGTTGCATCACCTCTCCCATCCTCTTTCATCCTTTTCATCCCTTCATCCCACACACTTTTCATGTTGTTATTGAATTTGGCTGACTGCCAGTTCCCTGGATTACTTTTCCACCAGGTAGCCTTTTTTCATTATCAGCCGGACGGATCTCCCACTCTCTTTCTCCTCCCACACCACTCGTTCTTTCATTTTCCTCTTACTCTCTCATATCTTCCACTCTTCCTCCTTACAGCTTCACTCTGTGTTTCCCTTCTGTTTGTACCTTTCTGTTTCCCACTCCCTCTGTCCCCTCTCTGTGCACAGGAGGTGTAATTGGAGCACCACTTTCCCCATATTGTGATTTTTAAAAGCTTTTTTACCTCACAGTTGAGAGAAAGTGACTGCTTCATCATTTTTTGATGATCTTGACATGATTTTAGGAAGATAAAAAGTCAAGATTAATGTCTCTGGCAGCACAGCAGACCTAGGTGTTGATCACGAGGCACTGATCCAAGAGCAGGCCTTAGCCACACCATATTACACTGCCGATGATTCAGCTACTGATCTGAAATCAGACTCACAGCCAGATGAAATTCAATATTGAAACCTTGGAACACTGAGCTCATCAGCAAGGGACATTTCTGGGAACTGTTCCCGTTTCTCTCCTCCTCTTTGTAGCCTTTGATTTTTTTTGGCCCCTTACCAGCCCATATAAGAGCCATTTTAGATGAATGCTGAAAACATTGCTCATCTCACCCTTCTATATCTGTTCACCTGCCAACACTATAATAGAGCACAGAAAGATGAACTGTAATGTTGTTGCTGCTGGCGAAGTATAACCAGAGTGCATTAGTTATCATTACTGACATGAAAAGTCAGGAGCATTTTGTTTGAAACCTGATGCTGTAAAAACACTGTCTCAGTCTGTACTTAACAAGCTGTGCGAGTATGTACAATTGCTGTAGAGTTCTCTATGTCTTTTTGTTAAGGATGTGGACATTGAGGTGGACGAGAATGGCACCCTGGACCTCAGCATGAAGAAGCCCATCAAAAGAGAGGGCAGTCTGTCAGGCACCAGCCCGGGGGTCCGCTCCCCAGACCCTTCTTCATCCTCCTCTTCCTCCCTTCACCATGGAAGCAGTGGGATGACCTCACCAAACCTCAGCCACACCTACAAGCAGGAAGAGTGGGAGGGGCCTCTGGATTACACCAAACCCAACCGCCAAAGGGAGGAGGAAATGGATGAGGTTAGTTTGACAGAGTGAGCCTCCGAACACACAATATTTCATAGAATATTATTCACAGAGGAAGGATTGCAACATAAATAACAACAGACAAAATCCCCCCGAAGCCTCATGATTAAAAAAATCCTGTTTACATTACTTTGTCTCACTTGCTTATTTCCTGTCCCCCTTTCCTCTTTCTATTATTCATTTATTCCACTGAAATGGGAGAGTTACTGTACCGTTAAAACACTGCATTGTGCATCAGAGGTGGTGTGTCAGGTACATTGCACCATCCTGGCTTTGGCATATGCTAATTCTCATCCTTTGAACTTTTTCAAAAGAAATATAAAGGGCCTTGAATATTAATTTTTTATGAGGACAGTCTACATTTGGAAACATCACTTGTCTACAAAGAATAAAAAAGGATCACAGTGGAGACAAGAGAGTTAAAAAAGTTTCTTTTCTCATATACAAGTATGCAATAAATTCAAAATATTGCAAGCAATACTTCAAGTTATTTGTAAAATAAACAATAAAAAGGCAATGTAAATGTCTATATTTTAATTGTGTGCTGATTGTTTTTGTTCTTTACTGTTTTAGATGGAGCACACAGGCCAGTCTTTTGTCTCGTCTGATGCAGAAGACTGTGACATGATGCAGGAATGTATGGAGGAGCGGAAGTATCCAGGAGAGGTCACGACCCCAACCTTTAAAATCAAGTTTCACCCCAAGGATGCCAAGAAAGAGCTGCTCTCGTAAGTTACAGTAAAACCATGTTTTCTTTTTTATCTTTTTTTTGCCGGCTCTTAACGTGCTTCTGTCTCCTGCGCAGGTGTCCTACACCTGGCTGTGACGGCAGTGGCCACATCACTGGAAACTATGCGTCCCATCGCAGGTAGGCACTGCTTCCTTCTGCTGATTACGTATTTTTGGTGACACGGTAGTGCTCTATATAAACTGTTCTGAGAAATACTAGACTGTTGAGAGTCTGCACATGAGTCCAAACCAAGCACACAACAACTAATTCAAATATTTTATTTGATCCTGACATCCCAGAGGCAATATTGTAGCATGAGCCTGGGAAGCAAAGACGGTCATTGACTTTGATATGCATCAGTAATTTACTTCTTGCCGTCTGTCCTCTTCTTTCTAAATGACCTTGGTATGCTGTGCATTCTTGATTTCCCTTCACTCATGCCGTTGTCTCTTTTCAACCCCCTCGCTTCTGCCCCTGTTTTGCCCTTCTCTTATGCCCTTCCTCCTTTTCCCTTTCTCTTCCGTCCCTCAGTCTGTCTGGGTGTCCTCTCGCTGATAAGAGCCTTCGGTCCCTCATGGCGGCCAACACACCTGAACTCAAGTATGTCTGCTCTACATCTTCACTGCCTTTTCACTGCCACTTCAAATGCACTGCCACTGACACTGTCCAATGCCACAATGCTTTACTCTGCTGACGTTCACTTATCTTTTGTTGCTGGCTGCTGCCTCGGCTGCTGCATCTGTCACGGTGTTTTTCTATATCTGGCTTGGGCTATACTTGCTTTTCACTTCAATCAGCCCATGTATATGTGAAATGAGACTGCAGTTCAGTATATGTGCATCTCTAAAGATTGAGCCCTTACAGCCAAATAAAGATAGATACCAATTGACTTAACTACAGAGAACATTATAAAAATATTACATTTAAAAGACTCAATTTCATACCTGTTCAAGACCTGTCATGCATGATTTCATTTACATTGAAAACAATGATAATGTTTAAAAGCCAGCATTAAATTCCACTCTTTCCTCTCCAGATGCCCCACTCCAGGCTGTGATGGCTCTGGTCATATTACTGGAAACTACTCCTCTCATAGAAGGTAACCATCATCATCATCATGGCTGCAAACAAAAGACATAAAAATACATACACAGAGTGAGTCAGAGAGGCCTAGAGACAGTTCAAGGTAGAATTAGACAGGGACCCTTACTCACACATTTCCACACCTTATCATTCATTTAGGCGTTGATTTGATTTGTAATCTGGTATAAACCTTTGTACAGTTATCCTTTCTTTTATCTTCACTGGACCTTTTCAACCCTATGTTATCAACTCCATACTTTCTGTTTTCAGTCTCTCTGGGTGCCCGCGTGCCAAGAAAAGTGGAATTAAAACTCCTACCAAGGACAACCAGGAGGACTCGGAGCTTTTAAAGTTCGTACCGCTCAGAAAGCCATAATGTCTGCTCTTAGCGATACTGACGGTAAAAGTGAAATGCAATAAAAAAAGAGAGAGGTAGAGAGAGAAGAGAAGAGTCACTGTGAATCATATGCAGAGGTAGCGAGTTGCTTCCGTAATTGAATCAAACAATCAGGCCCTGCTCATGGGTAAAGACACTTACTGCAGAAACTGATTTAAGAGTATTGTAGACTACAATGTCAATACAGTTGCATCCTGCACATGGGCTCAATGTGCATTTACACACATGACAATTGATGAGTCGCATGTGCCGTATGTGCTGCTTTTAAATATCTAAGTAAAAGTCAATTAAAGACTAATATGTATTAATTTGGCCCTGACGTCAAAGTGCACTAAGTATATCATAAGATTTACTCTATTCTCTAGTGTCTTACTTAATCTTCTAACAGTTGCTGCTCTTGTTTTGTTCCCCTCTCTTGCTCTTTTCTTTTTTTTTCCCACTCTCCTAAACTCGCTGCAGATGCCCAGTGCCAGGCTGTGACAGTTTGGGCCACATCAGTGGAAAGTACGCCACACACCGCAGCGCCTATGGGTGCCCGCTGGCTGCCCGCAGACAGAAAGAGGGGCTTCTGAATGGAACGCCCTTCAACTGGAAAGCCTTCAAGACAGAGGGGCCCAGCTGCCCCACGCTGGGCTGTGATGGCTCGGGACACGCCAACGGAAGCTTCCTCACACACAGAAGGTAAGAATCACTCACTTGCGTTCTTAGCTGGATGGTTCCTTGTCAGAAAAGTTTGGTATGCTTGGCTTTTTCGACTTTACTTGAGAGTGATGCAAATTTATGGAAATGCAAGCAACTCAAATCAAGCAATTAGAATTCTAAGAACACCCACAAGTGTATAAATTAAATACAAAATGCAATGTAATGTCATTTTGTTTCCTTAATTTGACACACTTCCATTTAGAAATTGGATTCTGGGTTTTTTACAGAGTTTATGGTTAGAATAAGCCAGCAAACTAACACCTTTGTACACAAACTAGTCTGAACTGATTCACTTTACCACTCTATTTTTACATGTTACTGCCTCTGTAATTGGCTCTCTGTTGAGAAGAATGGTAATAGGTATAAGTTGTGTGAATGACCTCTATATGTTGTCCTTCAGTCTCTCAGGATGCCCCCGAGCCTTGTTCGCCAAGAAGAAGGCAAAGTACTCCACAGAGGACTACCTGAGCACCAAGTTCAGAGCCAGTGATGGTGAGAATGAAACTGAATACTACTTTTAGAATCTCAGAAATGCTCAGGCAATAGACATTAGGTCAAAAACACAGAAATACTGTATAAATGAGAGTCAAAATCAAATGGGCTCATGTGTGAGTTAGAAAACCAAGCCATTGCATTATATTATTATTAAATAATAAGGGGAGCATGTAGGACTAATCTATTATAAGCTTCTTGTTTGTGACTATAGCATTTTGTTTTTAAACTTTAGTTCTGGACAACGATGAGGACATTAAGCAGCTCAACAAAGAGATCAACGACCTCAATGACTCCAACAACGAAATGGAAGCTGACATGGTCAACCTTCAGACCCAGGTATGTCCTCCACAGTTTTCTTTGCAGTCTTGATAGCCATCTGCTTTATTTGATTGACTGCACAACATACTGTTTGCCGCAGATCTCCTCCATGGAGAGCAACCTGAAGAACATTGAGCACGAGAACAAGATGATTGAGGAGCAGAATGAGGCTCTGTTTATGGAGTTGTCTGGTCTCAGCCGTGCCCTTATCCGCAGCCTGGCAAACATACGCCTGCCGCACATGGTGAGTTCTGTACTATAGAAAGAGGAACAATATTGGACCAGTAAACTCTGTTGGCATCTATATTAACCTGTAAGCAGAAAAGGGAGTCATTGTGTAGAGAAAGGCTGGACGGTGTAGGATACAAAACATGACAAAGTGTAGCTAGCTGCTTATCTGTTGCTAGTAATGCTAATGTCCAGTACATCAGAATTCATAGTCATTGTGAAACACATTACAGAGGGTGTGGCTGAACACACACACACACACACACACACACACGCTAATCTTAGTTTATTTGTTAAATCTTAAAGCATGAGAGGAGTCCAGTAAAGCTAGCAATGGGCAAGCGAGCAAGCTATCAATCTACATCACTACATAACTGTTTACCATGTTGAACAATCAAGCACTTCAATTTTATCAACATTAAAGTGAAAGTGTGTCACTAGAAGCCAGGTTTCTTGTAGCCAGCCCTCCCTTCTGTACAGTTTATCAAATGATCCCATGGTCCACTTTTCTATATACAGTCTATAAAATACATAAACAAGCCAGGAGTCATTAGATGAAAACTGTAAAATGTTATGTATTCATCTAGAGGCCAGTTTTGTGTTTTTTAGCAAGCGCCTAGCCCATTGCTTTCCCTGCTCTTCTCAGTTGAAATTGGTTGTCATTTGCACCACAGCAGGAGCCAATCACCGAGCAGAACTTCGACAGCTACGTGAGCACCCTGACCGACATGTACACCAACAAGGACTGCTTCCAGAGCCCCGAGAACAAGGCGTTGCTGGAGAGCATCAACAAAGCTGTGAAGGGCATCAAAGTCTGAGATCCAAACTGTCCTGAAGCACGGGAGCGTGACAGAGGCATCGGGAGATGAAGGAGAGAGATGTTGTAATACTTTACAATATGTTGAAATACGATTCAAAAACAAAAAGGGAATTCAGGTTATTTAAATAAATGGCAACTTTAAAAAAAATCAACCCAGGGAGCACTCTGTTTGAAGACGACAAAAAGTGACGAGGACCAAATCTACACCATGCTGCTGCTGGGATTGGACGGAAGCGGAAGGAGGGAACACGAACCAAAACCTTCAGTCAGAATGGAAAAAGAAGAATAATGTTATTATTATAAACTGTATCTGGGGGTTTTAATATGCTGTGTGTTTACCCGTTGTCTCTTTTGTGTCCTTAACTGTTTTCGGAAGGGGGGTTCGCACAGTTGATCTGTTTTACTTCAAGTAGAGAAATGTTGGATTGCTCACACAACAATGAGGACGTAGAGACTCTCTGTGCTGTACTGTAGCATTTGTTGTGGCGAGTACATGTTCTCCAAAGGCTCTCTGATCCATGACCACACACCCCAGCAATATGGAGGAGGCACTAAACTGCATCTGTGTTTGCTTTGTGGTATTACTACTGCAAGGTGTCAACAGCACGATGTTGACTCAGTTTAGCATGGAAGAATTCTTCAAGCAAGATCTGCGACAGATCCAGGAGCAGTATAAGGTCGCCTGGTGTTTATTTTTTTCAAGGGACAGATGCATCTTTTTTTTCCTTTTAATTTAAACTATAGACATAGTGAGGACACATTTCAACTTGAGTTAGTCATATCAATAGTATTTATCGACATAGGAATTGCACTTCATTTCAATGAATAGTTTTGTGGTACAATAATTATTGTTATCTATTAATTATTTAAATTTGTGAACTTTTAAATTGTAACTTATTGACTTTTATGTTATTGAGGTTTATTTATTTGAAGCAATCTATTTATTAATAACCTTGTTTTGTAAGACAGAATAATGCATCTTAACTGGTCAAAGCGGTGTCTTAAGCGTATGTCTTACGTCAATATTTTAAAAGACTATATAGATAACTGACAAGGCATATTTGTTTTGCATACTTTTTAAAAAGCATTTTTAAGTGCAGATGTTTTATAACTGACAAACATTTTGATAATTTTACAAAACAGTTATTTTTTTGGTTTGTCGTTTGTTTTTAGCCCTTTGTTTATATGTTCTTTTCTGTTACTGATGCATTCAGAAAACCCACTGCTGAAAAAAGAAAGTATGTATTTATTATTTATTTATAATGAAAGAAATGAACCGTAATGGCTGTATATTTATTTTGTTATTTATGTGCGTGATGTGACGGTTGCGTCTGAGTAGTCTTAAAAATCCACTGCTAATATTTAAATAAAGAAGCAAACTCAATTCAACAACTGTTTGATTACTTAGGCTTATCCCTAGACATGCCAGCAGCTGATTGTAAAAAAGAAAACACAAAAGCAATCACTGTTCTGGTCTTATCTGGTCTCTGTGTGTTTGAGCCATCTTGTGCTTTAGTCAGGTCAAAGAAAAGCAAGAAAAGAACAAAAAAAATCTGTTACCTCTCCTAAGCGCTTTGTAGCGGCCAGCACTGGCTCATCCAAAACCTCTGTGATGTACCAGAGTAAATACCAGTACTTCTCTCTTTGCATTTGCTTGGATACTTTGAAAGTTGATGGTATGTTTCCTGAGCTCTGTTCCAGCTGGGTTTTTCTTTTTAGCCGGGACAAATGAGCCTAAAACACAACAACATATCCAACCCTTTGACAAACTTCTATCAGATAAACATACACACCCTTGTAGCCTTACTCTAGATTTTAATTTTTTGATGCACAAAGTGCCACTAAAAACACTTTCTTTCCTGATTCTTCACGTTCAGCAATGTAACAATGTCTGGTCCTGGAAGACCACGGCATCAAGAGAGTGGTGATTGTTTCAGATGCCTTTATTTCTCTGCCAAGATGGCCATAAGTACACTATATATACATTCTGTACAAATAGATTTTAAAGATGCTATATATATATGAATATAAACATACATATATTTTTCCAGTGTAATTGTTGACTTGCTCTTCTTCTTGTCTTACCTTCTCAAAGGATCACTGTCTAGAAGAGATGTGAGAGACGTTATCAAAGGGAGGCAGTTACACCTTATTTAATATCGTAATAAGACCTGCTCTACTGTGGCTTTAAACATACCGTTCAGTCAAGCTGAAGGCTTGTAGGTGTTGTTGGTGATACAGTTCAATAATCTGGATGTGTTTTCATACTTTTTTTTCTCTTTTCTATGACTTTGTCTGTCTTTAAATCCAGAAATGTCAAAAACACCTGCTGTATGTTGTATTACTGAATCTGAGAATGACTGTCGATTTCAAACTCGATTTGTGGCTCTTTGTTCCTAAGTGTCATGTGAGTTCATGTATAGTACAAAATGATGCCTCTGAATAATGTTCTGCACATAGTGTTTGACTACATTGTGCAGTTATTGTATTGTTGAAGGTATGGTCTGCTCGCTGTTAGCCAACTAATGTTGAAACAAGTAAGAGACTTTAGTCTGTAACCTGCCTTTGAGTGATGTGTTGCAGTTACTGTGGTGCACAATATGATACCCTTGTGTAACTCTGATGTCAAAGGCATGTTGTCAGTGTGCTTTTAGCCAATGTAGAATGAAACTCCTTTGTGCACTTTCTGAATAACCATTGCCAGCATTTGGGTCTCAATAACACAATATGGGCAATAGCAGGTTTTCACCCCCCACTAGAGGGCGCGTTATAAAGCATTGCTGTTGATGTACAATGCAACATGTACATTATGTCAGATTTTTTAAAGGGATGAAGGCTTCATTCAGCCTGTGCTGTCAGAAGCATGGAAATGTAGGAATGGGAAGAATTACTTTTTTTTCCAAACAAAACCACTTTGAGCAAACCAAAAGAGATTGACAGGAGGCTGAGTTTGGTTCTCAGGTGACTGGAGAGAGCTGCTAAAGCAGAACAGAGCAATGGCATGGGTCAGCCAGTCAGCTGAGGCTCGGGGCGATAGCAGCGGCTGGATCAAGGCCTCATGTGAAATGAGATGAGCGTGTGGGAGTGGGAAATTGATTTGCCGGGGCTACACAGTCTCCCCTTGTTTTAGGAGGGGGCGTTTGTTGCATAAATATGTGTCCATCACTCAAAAGAATGTCAAAGCTTTTTATGACTTTTAAACCCCCTTCCCTCCCTTCATGTCTTGTGTAACCTTTCCTCAGGAAAGATAGTTTTGATGCATTTGGTTAACAAAGTAGCATATTCTTCTTCTCTTGAATGCACGAGAATACTACCAGAGAGTGTTAAGACTGTGAATATTCGCCTAACCTATTTGATATGGCATGACCCCTTTTAAACTGCTTGATGGAATTGTCTACTGAGGTATGTAAATGAATAACACTGAGGCCATGAAAGCATAACATTTTCAAAAATGTCAGCTGAGAAAGCAAATGCAGCCTACGGTTGGTTTCGTGCCCACGCACTGTATGTTTTCTTATTTACATAAAAGTCCTGACTAAAGAAGTGAAGAATTTTTTTTCTAAATTGCAAAGAAAATTGAAAATCAAACTGGTCAGGGCCCTGTTTCCCTAAAGCACCTGGGGAAAAAAATGGAGGAAATAAATTTAAGTCAATGATAGTTTGAGGGTAACCATCCCAGACTTTGTTAGCGACAGGGAGGCACACCATTACATTTGGTTCTATTTTTTTTTTTTCCGATGTTTGCGCATGTCAAAAACAATGCTGACTGAATGCAAATGAATTTCTGACACGCACCTTCCTAACGGAAAACTGTATTAGAGTGGCACTTTTCAAAAAGCTGCGCAAAACCAAAACACCCCACACACACACACTCCAATTTTCCCTGCTGTAGTTCAAGCTGTGTGGTCTTATCATGTGTGCCTTTCTCACTGCTCATTTCAAAATAGAATATGTTTACACATGGCTAAAAATGTTCAACTCCTGCTCCAAACACATTATCTGGATCTCTGTACAGTAGAGATATGTGTGTGTGTGTTTCTGTGTGTATCAGGGTGGGGTCTTGCAATGTATAGGGGAACAAACTTAATGTGTCTTTTACATGCAGGTAGAGGCCATAGCGATACTATAACTTCTGTGACAGAGATATTAAACAACACGCTTCCGTTAGGGTAAAGAAACTGTGATCTCATTCTGTTGATTCAGGTAACAAACTGTCTAAACAGTTTCTGTGAAGGGACATGAAGAACACCCTTGTCATCTTAGATAATGCATCAGTGTGCAGGGCATTATTTTGAAACAAGTGGAAGTCTCTGTACATATTTGTATTAAGAAGAAACAGTGTTATTGTTGTTGTATTGAAGACAAGTTGAAAATGGTTTTAAAAAACAAAACAAACAATAGTTTGTGACAAAAAGATTACTAATCCACAGCCAAGGGGTGTCCTGCTAGCACATTTTTACAGAGATGAGCTATTTTTACTGGTGTTTTTCTAGGTGTTGATATTGATATCCTTTTAAAAAAGTACAAAACTTCCAAAATTACAAGCACTTCTACAACAATAGATTTTAAGGTACTTTTTTGTTACTTTTGTAGATGTGGTTGTTACTTTGCTACTGCACCATTTTGTAAAGTGGGACAGGCCTTGGCTGTGTGTCCTCGGGGTCTCATGTTTTTGATTTTTTTGATATAATTCTTTTTGGGGGGGAAGTAAACACTGTAGATGGGCTGGTTTTGTGACTGTGTGTTTGTGTACTTGTGTACATGTTCCCCTGTTCCTGTGTCAGTGTAATAAACCAGAGAAGTGATGTCAGTTATTGTGAGGGTATGAACCATTTTAAATGTTCTCTATGAAAAACACAAATAAAGAACCATAGACAAGTATGTCTCTGCCTGTGTCTGTTTGTGTGAGAGAGATTGATTATGATAAGATTCATGTTGCCTTGCCCCACAGCAGACTGTAAAGAGAGGCTTGTTGCAGTAGAATATTTTACATCTGCCAACATGATACACACATAGCACACTGCCTTCCTGGCTGCTGTACAAAATGGGGGAGTTGACTGTGTGCTTTTAACATGTAGATACATGTAGTCTTTATGTTGACTAGCACTGACATCTGCTGGACTAATGGATGAACTTACACGTTTGAGCACCAGACTGTCCCCTTTAAAGCTGTTATGTAAAAAATATTACAAAAGACTTTTGTATTGTTTGGTCTCAGCTCCTTTGACAGATGGATTTATCAAACATCTGACACAAAAAGGTATGAATAATTCATAGAAGTAAGAATATTTTATAGACAGTGCACCCTGCTCATTAGGTAGGGTGACTCCACAATGAAACAACTCTGCTGAGAGAGCCCTACTGAGAACACATTTCACCAAATCATCACACCTATCTCATATAGGCTACGCATGAAGACAATGTTGATTGAAAATCCTAAAAAAATACATACTGGTGCTTTAATTGACTGTTAATACAAATTCAGTAGTGGAATGTAACAAAAAGACTACTACTTTTGACTTTTACTCGACTACATTTAGGAGCAAATATCTGTACTTTCTATATACATTTTTTAATTGGCTTTACAAGTACAAGTGAATTTTGTTTATATAGTGCTGAGTTTTATGAAGCACACATGGAGGCGCCATCAGATAAGTAATTTTTCCTCTCTTCATGATCTGTCAAACCTTTAAACAGACACATGTGCAGTTGAACTTCACCTCAACTAGTAGCATAATGATTTCATAAGATCTTGAGCCACCTAAGTCATAACGGATGTTCTGAACAGCCCAGAGCCCTGTTCTCTTCTCCCTGTGTGGAGCCACATGGAGGACTTGCACAGGTTTTTACCATAACATGCATTATTACACACCACAATGGAAGCTTTATTAAGCAATGTGTGTGTTTGGCTTATGCACAAGATCTTTTTATGTGTCACTGTGAAAACGTGAAGCACAAGAGGAAGAGTGTAAAAACTGGATAATAATCCAGATGATTGCTTCTCAACAGGTGCATGTAAGACAAGGCAAGGCAATTTTATTTATATAGCACAATTCATACACTGGGTAACTCAAAGTGCTTTACAAGAATAAAAGACAATTTACAAGATTTAGATTAAGAAACATAAGAAAAAATAAAAAACATTTTAAAAGAAGAGTGCAGATTAAAAAACACTTTAGGTTGTAATGTAGGCGGAGCTAAAGAGGAAGGTTATTAACCCCCCTTGAACATTGTTAAAGTTGAGGCTGTTCCAGATTTTTGCTGCATGAACCTTAAACACTGCTTCACCCTGTTTAGTTCTAACTCTGGGCACGAGCAGAAGGCCTGTCCCAGATGTTCTCAGAGTCCGAGGAGGTTCATAAGTAACTAGCATGTCAGAGATATATTCTGGTGCTAAACCATTAATAGACTTGTAAACCAGCAGTGCTGTTTTAAAGTCTATTCTCTGAGCAACAGGAAGCCAGTGCAGAGATTTTAAAACTGGCGTGATGTGTTTGTAGCTACTTCCTGGTTTTGGTGAGAACCTGAGCAGAATAATCTGAAGCTGTCTTAACCCTCGTTTTGAGAGACCAGTGAGCAGGCTGTTACAGTAATCTAACCTGCTGGAGATAAAAGCATGAATAAGTTTCTCTAAGTCTGGTTGAGACATTATCCCTTTGACTTTAGAAATGTTTTTAAGGTGATAAAATGCAGATGATGTAATTGACTTAATGTGACTGTGGAAATTAAAGTCTGAGTCCATGATGACCCCTAGATTACCTTTGTAACCTGATTTTTACATTTTAGATTAAGAGACTTGAGGTGACTGCTGACACTTTCTCTTTTTCTGTGGCCCAAAGATGATTAGTTCAGTCTTGTCTCTGTTCAGTTGGAGAAAATTATTTTGCATCCACACGTCAATCTGTTCGATGCAGTGACACATGCATGTAATCTTTGGGCCATATTTTTTAGTGCGTTGCTAGTTTATAATCATCCACCATCAGTTCATTGTAATTATTCAGATCCAGTTACAGTTTGTGTCTCTCACAGTAAACAGATTGTAAACAGAGGTACAAGTCAACGGCGGTAAGAAACATGAATTAGACTGATTAAGGAACAATACTTTCACTCATATTCCCATGAGCCACAAGGTTACAGTCCTCATGTGACTCTGATATTAATGAGTTTTTAATCATTCTTAATTATTCTACAACCAACCTGTTTAAGTGACAAAATAAAGGAAAAGCAATAGGCAGGATTCTGTGTTTATAGGCTAAATAACTTGATGTTAGCATCAGTTTTGTAAGTCTGCTGATCTAATAAACGCTAAATTGAAGAAGACAATCCTAATGTCTTATATTAGTGCATTGGCCTTATTAAAGCTCACTTCCGGGTGCAGCCAGACTGCTTCTGAGACAGAGGATAATTCTCCGTAGTGTTAATTAGGTTGCAATTTCTTTAAAAGCCGTTTAATTATTAAAAACACGTGACCTTTATCTCATGCCCTCGCGGATAATGTAGGTAGGCCATCCTCCAAAGCCGTAACTTTACGTCTCCTACGTATTACGTCAGAACGTCAGCTGGCCGAATGTTTACATCCAGCAGTGGTATATCTGACTGCATATCACCTACAACAAAAGGCTGAGTGTAAGGATAGCCGCTAAGCCAGAGCATTTGACTTTGCATCTCCACAAAGGTACGACATTAACTTTAAAAAGGCTGAATACGGAAACACGGTGAGAACTGCTGGTACGCTTTTTTTTACACCGCTAGCTGCAGCTGTTTGTCATTCTCGTCTCGATCTTTCTTCTCTTCTAGCGAGCACAGGGAATGCGGCTGGTCGTTTCTCTTTTTGTTGGCATTGCCGTCTTGTGACAGGCCGATATGAATTAGTATCTCGTTTTGATTCGTTTTTTATGCGTACCCTTTCAGCCATTGGAGCTAAATGTACTCGTTTAGTCGAAACTGGAGCAGCTGAATGGCGCAAAGGGTAATCGCAGCAACGTGAAGGCTGGTAAGGTATGCTAGTTAACGAAACGTGCTGGGGTTTTAAGTTGTAACCTGACAGTTGACACTGGGTTCAGAGCATTCTTAAAGAAACAAAAAAGGAGGAAACCCTGTAGTTAATTCTCTTAGTCTGCAAATGAACTGTGAAAAGCAACTGGCACTGTTTTGCAGAAAGTATGTACCCTACTAGCCTACTAAACCAAATAGTTAAAGAATGGGTTATAGTGCCCCCCTGTGGTTATATGTGCTCATTATACTGTATATTCATTTGGGGGCTGAGGGCAGCATACACAATTATCTACTTTGGGGATAAAAAGACATATGAAATAAGGGTTCTGTTCTGTTTATCCGGACCCAAGAACGTCTCTCTGGTATTGTAGTTTAACCAAATGGCATCAGAGGGATATGGTAACATTTAATGCCCTTTGTTCTTTTATGGCCTTGTGTCTACAGCCAACATTTTGGCTAGTGTGTATTCTGCTTTCCCCGTCTTTGTCCCCAGGTGTTGTTTTTAACACTGACCTGAAGCGTTCACACCTTGTGACTTTCAAAAAGTGTTATTACTTCATTTGTTTGCGGGATACATTGTTGCACAATTTGAAAAAGTACTGGGTAGATCTAATTACCCTTGCTTTGTGCTGTGTGTTGTGTCTTCTCTTTCCAGGTATGACATATTTGTAGACAGATCTTTTTAAGTTATTCTCATTTCCTGTTACAGTCAACTATTACATGTAAACTAACACAAAACCGAGGCTTGTTGAAGTTGAAATGTAGACATTACTTTTATATGCTTCTTTCAAGTATTACTTATAGGCCATAAAAACACATTTTTATTTCATTTTCTGTTTCTGAATTTAGTCCTCAGGCATTATGGGTGGAGCTGTGAGTGCTGGTGAAGACAATGATGATTTGATTGACAATTTGAAGGAGGCATACTACATCCGTTCAGACCTTGTGGAGCGTGCTTTTCGAGCCATCGACAGGGCTGATTATTATCTAGACGAATATAGGGATAATGCATACAAGGTAAGCTTGTACATGTATGTTAGTGTTTAGACTACAAAAAGAGCAGTCCAGTAGAATTTTACAACTGCAACAAGTCGCCTGACATTACTAGGGCAGTGATTCTCAAACTTTTCTCACTGAGTACCATCCCATAAAATATTTGACCCTTCAAGCACCACTGCCTCCTCTGTGTTACAATACAGTCATGAATGAAAAATATATGTAAGTGCACTAACAATGTAGTTCTAAATGTACAGTAGTTAAACTGGGAACATTTTATTCTAAGATGAGTGGTTTTAAATATTTGCATTTAAACTTTAAAAGGGTCTTAGCATTTTTGTTGGACCTCGAAAGGTTTTAAATAATTTTATTTGGATTTTGGATCTTAAAAGACTTTACTTCATTTTACTTTGTTTCAGTCTAAGATATATAGAACTTCTGAGACTCCTGAGTCCCACTCAAGGAAGTCTGAACCACAGTTTGAGAACCACTGGCCATTAACTTTTAGTATTACTGTTTACATACATTTGACGTACAATTGAGATAACTTAACTGCCACTGCTGTTTTAGGATTTGGCTTGGCGGCATGGAAATATACACCTATCCGCTCCATGTATTTACTCTGAGGTAATGGAGGCTTTAGATTTGCACCCTGGGCTGTCTTTTCTTAATCTTGGCAGTGGAACTGGCTACCTTAGCACCATGGTTGGTCTCATACTAGGTAGGTGGCAAGCTGCAGAGAGTTTGAGTGTGTTATAAATTTAGTGCATACATTGCAAATTATGCTTTTGTTTCAGGACCATTTGGAGTGAATCATGGTATAGAGTTGCATGCGGATGTGATTGAGTATGCCTACCAGAAGCTTGACTCCTTCATTAAAACCAGCGACAGCTTTGACAAGTGAGTATCTGAATGTGTCAGACATTGCACTGTCTTCTGCATCTGTATTCATGCCTCAACTTCCATTATGTCTTTTCAGGTTTGAGTTCTGTGAACCATCTTTTGTTGTGGGCAACTGTCTGGAGATTCCCCCAGAGACCCGCCAGTATGACAGGGTGTACTGTGGCGCTGGTGTACAGAAAGAGCATGAAGATTACATGAAAAACCTGTTAAAAATTGGAGGGATTCTTGTAATGCCTCTTGAGGAAAAGGTTGGCATCTGCTATTAAAGAAATGTTACTAGTTAATGATATGTACTACTAGTTATCAGCATAACAGCATTACTTTCAAAATACTGTATATTAGCTTTGTTGCACCAAGTTTGATGAAATAGTCAATCTTGCTGTAAGCTTTAATTCCACAGCTTGCACTGCAGTACATATTACTCAATATCTGTCCTCCTGTCTGGGGGTAGTAAGTATAAATATGGAATCCATGTTTTTTTTTTCCCCCCAGTTGACCAAGATCACTCGTACTGGAATTAACAACTGGGAAACCAAAAAGATAATTTCTGTGTCCTTTGCTCCTCTGGTGCTGCCCAAACACAGCACCAATGGCAGACCCAAGACTGTCCCATTGCGTAAGTCTCACACAGTTTTTATTGCAACTCCACAATTAAGTTCAATATGTATTTTGTAAATTTAGTCACTTTTGTTTTTTTTATGGTGTGCAGCAAAGTATGAAGTACGAACTTTACAGGAGCTGGCTCGTATCTGTATCCGTCACACTCTTCGCGTGACCACAGATGACGGCAGCAGCCAATCACGTGGCAGAGGCTCCTCCTTCAGTGTGGGCAGGGGTCTGGCTGTGGCCGGCCTTCACAAGTATGGCCCACGTTTCAAACGCCGCCGCGTGCACCGGCGCCACTGTAATGCACTGGTCCTAGCCACCCGTCAGGTGGTAGCCAGCAGCGGGATAGGCCCCGCTCCACCAGACAGCAACAACAACCAAGGAGGAAGAGGGGAGTCAGAGGAGGAGCCAGGGGAACGGCCAGTGAGGCGGCATATGAGGGGGAGCAGAAGGGCAGGGAGGGGGGCAACAGGGATGATGGAGGAGGAAGAGGTGGTCGAAGAAGAGGAAGAGGAGGAGCCAGAGGAGGAAGAGGAGAAAGAGACCGGGGAGCTGCTTCGACTTCAGCCCACTGTGAACATCCTGAGAGAGAGGATACTGGGCCTGCCGCTGCCCGAGCCCCTCAAGATGTACTTGCTGTACTACAGAGAAAAGTGATCCTCCTGGAGCGGCGTGGTACTGAGTCTGAGCCCAGAGCTGAAACCAACAACCAATCAGAGGCTGAGGCTTCTGCTACAACCCCAACTCTACCTGTACAAGGCAGGACTACATCTCAGCGACTCTCAGCTCCACTAAGGGTATCTTCTCTCTTTTATCAGTCCTCATCCTGTCCATCCAGCATTACCCTTCCCACCTCCAGTTTTTGCTCTCTACCTTCACTGTTCTTTACTTGACTATTTAGTGACGGTGTAAAGAGTCAGTTGACCTTGTCCGGTGGAGGGGTAAGGGAAGGTTATGCTACTCAGTGAACACAAATGATTCAGCAGCTTAACTGACATTAGTATTAACAACACAACTACTCACTAGTAATCTAGCATTACCTATCATTACATCCAGCTTAAAGTTGAAAACAGAGCTGTAAAAAAACTTTGGGGTTTAGTCATACTAACAGTTTGAATACTGTAGCAACAATCACAGAGGCAGGTCGGTTAGATTTGAGTGGAGGGAGGTCAAGCATGGGGCCTTTCCTAGCTCAAATCAAACAGCTTCCTAAAGATGAAGCCAGAGGAATGACCAAATGAGAGCTCATCTACCTACGGGTTGTTAGTGATGTCACACAAAGTGAAGAGTGTAGTTTGAGGGAAGACTGATGACACAGAAAGGTCTGGTACATTTGTGCTAGTATACCATGTAATGCTATTGTAGCTTACATTTAATAGGTTTTGACCAAATTTGTGTTAGAATTGATGTGACTTTCAAACAAAATGGGAGCTTTATGTTTGCATTTATCCCATAATCCCATCATTTACTTAAATTCTTATTTTCTAAGAGTTTTTTTTTATCTCGGCATCAGACATGTCATGTTAGGGTTGGTCATTACTTTAAAGTTTCTATGCATGCAATTTAATTCCAAGTCACACTTTGATAACCTTTTTTCTCTACAATGGCTCATATGAGTCTTACATGTATTCACTTAGGACAGTCTCGCAGTCTTCTCTACATCCCCTCATAATTTCTAAAGGTAAACGTTTTGACTAATATCACACCAATAAACCAGCATGATGTAAAGACAACTTTCTGAAGACTGACAGTGTGCAGTTTCTCTTTATTGTTTCTGTTCTTGTAATCCTTTATTTCCTCTTGAGACTTGAAGTGGTTTGTACATAAAGTTATGCTACATGGGTCACAAAAAAAGACATAAGTATTTTGCATTTTCATTTGTGCTCTCCAATGAGGGGCATTATTTCTTTCCTTCGTCTGCTTTCATTTCCCTTCTGTGCCAAACTTTGGTTGCATTAACTTTGAATGGAAGGCTATCTTTGAGCCACAGATCAACATCATTTATCCTATTTGCAAATATACTGTCACTGATCAAATTCAACAAACGCTGCTTGTATGGTTTAAGCTCGATGCCGAATTGTAACTCAATGAATCTCAGTCCCCCAAAAGTCCATTTAACTAACTCTAATTCACTGCTCGGTCTACATTATGGTGCAGTACCTTTCATTCCTTTGAGTACATTTCATGTTCGGTTGTGCTGTTGTGATTTTCTGCTGAATGTATATGATCATGATGTATCTTTTGCACTTAACATCATGCGAGAGTGACTTGCTTGTTATAGCGCTGTATAATTGCTGTCAATAAAGCCCATTACAAAGGTCAAACAAAGAATCAGAAGGTTATTTTTAGACAGTGTCCACATACCTGCTCCACTGAATTGTCTTTAATAATTAAAAGAAACTAAACAGTAAATGACACATGTTCACCAGCAGAACTGCCATTTGGCTGTAAGACAATACCAGCTCATTCAAGTTGGTCACAAAGTCTTTGATATGAAGCTCGTGCCCCTGTGATATGAGCTATAGATGCAAATATATTTGATTAAGACATTCATGACACAATTCATGTTTTGGTTACCAACTATGATTGACGAGTACTCGAGTCGAATCATGCAGAGTATACAGCGTAGCAACAGTAGTTAGAGCTACAAATCACCTTTGTCTTTAATTATACAGTGAATACGTGACTAACCAGCTATGATAATCATGTTATGAAAAATAAACCTGTACCTTTCTGAAAAACATTACTGAGGCAAAAAAAAATAAACAAGTACACATTAAATCAAAAATAAAACCACAATCTATATTAAAGACAATGGATAGAAAATTATATCTACATCTTCATATAAAATGACTGAATATAATAAGTTAGATTTAAAACAGAAACCCTACTTTTCATATTGTCTTACATCTGCAAAAGTGACTGAGAGCTGGCTATGTACATTTAATTCATTGTTGCTAAATACAAAAAGGCGAAGGCACTGGCCAAACAGTAAATAAGATCCTATAGAGACACACATTTTAATTTTCTCAGTATTACTCAGTATCTCTTTAAAATATTTGATTGCATTGACCACATCACAGCTTTTTTTCCCCCAAAGGGTGTCATTTGCCATTTGGCCCAGGCCTTACAAAATGTCACAGCAGGTATAAACCCTACAGTTTCAGGGAGAGGAAAACCCCTCATAGTAAGAAAACGGGCAAATGAGAGCAGCCAGGAGGCAGCTTTAACAATAAAAGTTAATAACTGTATTTGGAGGCATTCAGATGGAATGGTTTATATATTTAGCTTCAAGTAAGCAGTCTTCTGACTGAGCTCTAAAGCGCCATACTGTGTTGCAGAGCTCACCACTCCCATAGTTTTATGTTAGAACAACCCCCAAAAAACATGCAGACCATTAAAAGGTCATACCCCTCTCTAAAAAGAGAGGGGGAGATCACTCTGCACCTGCCTTGGCTTCCTGTGGCCTTCCTTTGCTTTTACATTTTAACTGCTCCACAAGTGTTTGCATTACTGACTGTCATGCACTTATCTGTTCCTTGATGCTGGAATGAGTCAGTAAATGAAGTAATTAAATACTGGTCAAAAAGCACTACACTGAAGACAGGACCAGACACAGCTTAAGGCACCTTGAAACCCTGATGAAAGTGGGACACAGTTCAAATACGTTATGCTAAAGATGATAAAGTCTCTGGTGTGTGCTGCCTGGCTCTGCCTCATACAGCAGGAAGAACATCATCTACAGACTACAGTGACTGGCAGAAGCTGTAGTGTGCTTTAACAATCATACAGATTCAGGTGTTCCAGGCAGTACAAACACAAACATACTATAAAAAAGACAGCACATTGCGACAAACAAAAAAAAATCCAATATTAAGGAACAAAAGCAACATAGATCTTCATCAAACACAAAAATCATACATGCTTACAAACACCTTACAGGCTGTGAGTGACAGAACAGCTGAGCTGCCTGGTCCATGTATTTTCATGTGACCATACCTTACTTAGTATGAAAGACTACAACACCAAACACACACCACAGACCTGGGCCAGATAAGAAGTGCATTTGTGCAACATTGTGAGTACATTTAAGACAACGGCTCTCTGTCAAGTCAGAAAAGAATGTCAGCAGAGTGAGGTGAGACTTCAAGCAGCAAAGGGGCCATTGTTATCCTGCTTAGTGTTGTTAATGTGTAATGTTAAAGGCATGTTACATCTGGTAGTGGTATGGTGAGATTAAAAACCTATACAGCAGCATTAGTTAGTCCTAAAGTGGAAAGGTGCACTGAATGAATAATGGTGTGGGATGCAGGTGTCATTTGGGCACCAAGCCACGAGATTGTGGGTAAATGGGAGGTCCTGGACTGGAGGGGCTGTACGGGGAGGTCGGTGTGGTGGACTTCTTGCCTGTTCTTGGTCGGCTATGTGACAGAAAACCACACAAACAATCATTGACAGTGAAAGAAAACAAAAAATACTTATTAGGTGAGCACATGTAAATAATTACCCAGACTTAGGTTTCTTGAGGCTGCTGCTGGCACTGACAGGTCTACTTCCCAAGCTGCTGTAAATGCTTGATGCATCTACCTGGATTTCATCCTCGTCCCTTAGAGCATCTTCCAGAGCCGCCGCCACCTTTGGGGCAATAACAGGCTCTTGGTACTCTTTCGTGTTTCGAGTAGGCTTGTCCAGATCAAGCATAAGGATGTTGTCAGCCTGGGAAAATATTGCAAAAAATGCAAGTATTATAAAACTGTACATATGTTTTTGCAGAATAGCAGTGTTTGTGGATTTTTCTGCACAGGAAGTATGACCTTTTGGTCGTATAAATGTGGATAAATTAATGCTGAGCGAGAGTGTGAGTGCGACTTACTTTGTATCTTATGTCAGGTTTCATCATCATAGCCATACGAGAATGGTGACTAAGAGGCCTTTTGTATCCAACAGCAGACAAAGGCCTGGTCATCATCTGATGGTCACTTAACCCAAAAGATAGTATCATTGATAATTAAATGTAGGTCTTAACACAATTAGAGAGGATGAAATGCAGCACATTACTGATGTTTGGACTTACTCTTCTAGACGAGTGATGGGTTTCAGTTTCCAGTAATCATCCTCATCCCAGTAAGCCCTGTAAACTATTTTGTTTTTCTCTTCCAAAGGAATGAAATTCTCTATGATCAGCTGCCTAGAAAATCAAGAACCATGGACAGATGCAAATAGGTGCATGAAACAGATTAAAAACATCTACACATATTTGAATACTTCCTACAAAGCATCCATTAAGAATCAATGCAACAATATACAGTACGTGTTACAGAAAATCTACTGTATGAATAATGCAGAGTGCGTACTTGAGTTTGAGGTCTCTGGTGAGTTCGTTCTGGGTCTGCTCCATGTCCTGTCGTTTACTGATATGTGCCTCGTGGATGTCATTGATCTCATCCTTCACAGCCTGCAGCTTGGCATACAACTACAGCACAGAGAGGGATTAAGTGAGTCACAGAAAAATAATAGCACCTTCAAATATTTTGCCTCAGAAGGGCCACAGCTGTTGACATTTACTTTTTTCAGTTTCTTTGTCTTGATGTCAACTTCTTGTTGAAGAGAACTGTATGTTTCCTTCAACCCTAGTGTCTCCTCATCACGATTCTCCATCTGCTGCTGCATCTCTCGCTCTCGACGTTTCTGAAATCAGGAACAAAGACACATGCTGGACCTAAACATTTGCATTTTTAAGTTTATCCGGGACTATTTGTGATGTAATATAATACAGTAAAGAAAAAGGCCTCATTTTTTGTTTTTATTTCAGAAAACGGTTTAATCACCCCATTACCACAGCATATTGTAATAAGAATTATTCACATCATGGAGACAACTGCTGGGTTGTAGTGGTCTAAGGCTGATCTCAGAGCTATTGAAGCAGTAAACTCTACATTATGTAATGTATTGGTATTTTGATGTGGTTGAAGGGCTGGGGATGGAAAGGTAAGGGAAGAGTGAAAGGAGTTTTGAGTACAACAGCCTAAAGCTTCTAGGTTTTGCATTTGTCTTGAAATTTATGTTACATTACCTGTTCAGCAATTTCCTGTCTCCTCAGCTCCAGCATTCTCTGTTGCTCATTTGTGTGGTCCACAATGTTCTTTCCACCTACAAGAAGTTTACTCTCCATTGCCTAGAATGAATAAACAACAAGCATTTCACATTAGCAAAACATACAGTGGCTCATTCTCATTTACTTAAATGTTTAACACAGAAAAACAGATACCTTAACTTTCGCAGCAAGCATCTCCCCCGCCTCTTTTTCTCTCCTTAAGTCTTCCATTTTCTTCTCCTTCTCCCCAAGCAGCCGTTGCTTTTCCTCAGCCACCAAACTGTGATCCTCCATGATGGCCTTTCTTTCTCGCTCCAGCTTCTCTTGCTGCTCCTTCCAATAATCCCCTTTGTCGTCCTCTTCTTCATCGTCATCCTCTGTCTCACCTTCTTCCTGGTCCTCTCCATCGCTGCCATCGCCAGCCCTTCTCTTCTGCTTTCTTTTTTTCTTTTTTCCTGAACGCTTTTGCAGCTGCTCTTTGAGCCTTGCGATCTCCTCCTGAAACTCCCTGAGCAGCGCATCCTTGGGGTCCTCGTTGATGCGTGGTTTGTTTTTTATGTTTTTAGCTCTATTTGCGTAGCGCAATGTCGTCAAGGTCTCCTCAACATTGTAGGAAGCCGGGCCAATGTTTGCAACCATAACTGTGCGAGCGTTGCCCCCAAGAGAATCCTGCAGCAGACGAGTGAGTTTTGAATCGCGGTAGGGAATATGACTGCTTCTGCCGTCCACCAGAGCAGATATAACGTTTCCCAGAGCAGAAAGTGACAGATTGATCTTGGTGGCTTCTTTGAGTCGTTCTCCCTGTGCGCCTGTCTTTGTCTGCCTTTCACTACCTGCTAAATCCACCAGGTTTAATTTGCCAACTCTGATATGGTTCTCACCATCCACTCCCAACTCACTGCATTCCACCGTGATCACAAAAATGGCATGAGATCGAGAGCTGTGTTCATTCATATTAGTAGCTCCTACTGAGCGGTTTTGGTTCCCCACGTTCATGACATGTTCAATTTCCCGCACGCTCTTGGTCACAAATGAGGAAAGGTCTTTGACATAAACACCTGTATCAGGTCTTTCCCTGAGCTCAAGGCGGTGAGACTGGTCCTTGGAGAGCAAGTCTCTGATCTCCTCTTGGTAAATCTCTAGATACGAAGCCCTTACCAGATACTGCTGATTCTGGGACCTTGAAATGTGTGTGAAGATGTGCTCAAACGAGTTAGGTATCACCCCTCTCCTCTCTGGGTCATTTCTCACCCCTTCCATTGTGTACGTTTTCCCAGTGCCAGTTTGCCCATATGCAAAAATAGTCCCATTGAACCCAAGAAGTACAGAGTCAACCAGAGGCCTAAAGGTTTCATCATACAGGTCTAATTGCTTGGAGTTGCTGTCGTAGACTGAATCAAAAGTGAAGACTTTGGGGACGTCGCTGGCTGAAGCCTCCCTGGGGTTCCTGACCATAATTTGGCCCAGTTTTACATCAACAGAAACCACTCTCTCATACTTGGCTACCCGCTCTTTTTCATTCATTGGGCGACAACGCACTACCACCTTCACTGACTCGGCGCTCTTGCTCTTGGACATGATGAAGGACAATGCCAACCCTCAATGGTTGACACTTGTCTCCCAGTGTTTCTAGGGAGCAGCTCCAGGAACAGCTCAATCGTAGAAAAACCACATTAAACCTGCAAGAAAGGATATATTAGTGTAGGTATACTCAAAGTGTGGAGATAACACAAAAATACAAAACTCTAAATGGTTTAACAGCAAATCTACTTTGGATTTGGATTTTGGTTTCTGTAGACACTGTAGTAAAAAACCTTATTGAAAAAGTAACTTTTTACTGTAAGTTTTACCATCTATCGTTGCTAGTGCATTTCCTACATCTAGCAGAGCTAAACAAAGCTGTCGAGGACTTGCCATAAGCGTTAAGTAACCCCAATTTAGGCAACTAATTTTAGCTCTTACTTACAGCGCAATTACAATTACGGACAGTTCTATTATACGGTGACAGCCACTGAAAGCAGCTTGATCTTGTCGATAAAATGTGTTATTAATTGGCACTTGACTACTTTGTACCAACCAGTCTTGGAGCAAGCGACTGCTAATGCAGTTTTCAGCCGGTAAAAAGAGCACAAAACCGGCCTAGCAACGGCAAACACACTGGTAACCTTAGCTACGAGTCAAGTAGCATTGCCTTGCAATCAGTTAGGAAGGTATTACAATATTTTCCAAATAAATCTCGAATAGTAATCAATACTTACAGGCCATGGGCAAATCAATTTCATGGGAATGTCGTAAATAGATTCCCAATGGTGAACATTAGCTACCGCTAATCCAAAACTCTCAGTTCGCCGTTAGCCACAGATCATCCCTACAACGGTACAACCGCGGGTTGCCAGATTCGTGGGAACACCCTTAAACAAAACGGTGTAAACACAAAGTAGAGCTTAGAGTCAGTTCTGTAGCTATACAAGGATAATAAACCATCGGAAAACGGGACCATTACGACATACAAAGAACACAGAACCAGGTTGAGGAGTCATGCACTGATCGAAATACTTCAAAACATTCGTTGAGTTCTTCCATATCTGGCAACCAACTCTCAAGCTTGGCCCACACAGCTCACGTATCAGCTGATTCTGTATTCACAGATGAGCCACCCAGAAAGCAATGCAGGAAGGTTCTTTATTTGTTTTTTTGTAAAAATACTGTTTCACTTTATTGATCCAAAACATCTATTACTAAAATCACCCATCAAGAGTAACATTTCTTGCATTCACACGAGTTATTCTCTCATTGACAAAAAGGCAATAATATCTACTTAACATGTACTGTATTCTGACAATTATTTGGTCCTTGTAAGCCAAAAGGTGGAAAGCTTATCTCCTTTTCCTTACTATAATTAGTATGTACAGGATTAGTTATGTTAACTGTGCGCTTCATGGAACAGAGGAAAGACAAGAAAGACAAGAATGAGCAAGTTAAACAGGCAAGGTAGGCAATACAAATTGGAAAACCAGAGCAAACAGAAGAGAACATAATCACTAACGGCAAAATCAGTCCTTCAACAGGTTTATGGAGTTGCAAAGATTTCTGGATTTTAAAGAGACAGTGTTATCAACAGAATACAGCTGTAACTAAAGAAGACACAATTAAGTGCTAAACACAGGCATGCAAGCAGCATAATGCAGACTTGAATTATGTATAACTATTTAACCAGAACAGGACAACGTATTGAATAATAGATCAATTATGTTAACATTAGACATATAAAATAGGATAAGATTCGGTAGCAGCTTTAGCCCAGATTCAGGCTCCAATAAAAATACTAATACTAAATACTATTTAAGTTACCAGAGCCAACCCTAACATCAACCAGTTTGACTTATTTTGAAATGTTTCCTTGCATCACACACACAACACTTATACAGTAAATACTGTCTTTTACAGGCTCCTCATGACAGTCATCCAGCTTCAGTGTTCACAGGGCAGTCACATGACGACCTTACTCAGAGCTCATCTTTGTGATTGACTTTGCCTGGCTTGTCCAGGCCAAAAAAGGATGAAGAAAGACCATTGACGTCCCGCTCTCTTTTTACAAAAGCAGAAAAGGACGAGACACAGTTCCCGATGAAATGGTCAGCTCTGCCTAAGATATAAAGGTCCATCTGAGCAGAGTCTGGCTGGAGAGTCACAACTTTAACCTGAGTAAATACACACAGAAACAACCAAGACAAACTCAATATTAATTGCATTTAAGTCCTGAAAGAGTACTAAAACTATAATAACAATGAACAATTATTTTACTGGTCAACAGTAATGCCTATGTCTAAAGTAAAACAAGTTATCCCTAATCTGTTTATCTGATATGAATTATATCATAGGAATAAGCTATAGTATTATTTTAATATGACAGATATTCCCAAAACCCACCTTGCCCTTTAAAAACTTTTCAATGTCCCTACTGTGGGATTCTGAGTCAGTGGCAATATAGACAGAGCGAGCAGCCGTCTTCTTCACCCAAAGTTTGATAGCCCTACGGATTTCTGCCAGGTCAGGTAGGCACATGATCATTGTGAGAGGTAGGGCGTTCTGACGTTTGTACCCAACACACTGAGGAGAGGCCATGAAATGAGGCCCAGCATCTCCACTTTTTAACATTTTGCAAGCATTTTGCTGCAAGTGAGAAAAAATAAATAAATTTACTTAATTTAGGGAAGGAAAGTAGATCTATATAACAAATTTGGCCCTGACCATTTGAAAGGTCAAAGCAGTTCACTCACCCAATCAATGCCAATTCTTAGATGAATGCCAACATATGGTCTGGTCAGCAGTGTTTTAATGCGTTCCTCTCCCTTTTCTACCATCTTTTGTGACCACACCACAAATCTCTGCAAACCAATATGCTCCTCTATGACTGGAAACTGTGCTGGAGCCCCAGGCAGTGCCAGCACTGGATGTTCAGAAGGTGGAAATCTTATTGTACAGAAAAATGAAAAGTTACACTTTTACAACATTGTTAAAATTTGTGTTTGTATGTTAGAAATGTTTAATTGACACTTTAAATGTTCTTAAACTTTTAAGCTTTTTCTTACTTTTTCATCCATTGAGGTTGGTGGTAAGCACTAAAGGAAATGCCACCAAACAAAATAGACTGGTCAAACTCCACACCAATATAGTCCCAGAAAGGACCAAAAGGGTTTCCATCCTAGACAGACACACATCACATCAATCCACACATTCTGCTAAGCAATTATGTGGAACTCTTAACTGTCACTGAACCACCAGAGGGCAGCATTTCAAACAGTCAGACATCTGTACTAAACTAAACTGTATGGAAGTTTTATCAAGTCAAAACTATTGAGAGCGCGCAAACCCGATTTCGAGCGAGCAGGCTACAATGTGAGCGAGCATACACAGATCTGAGCGAGCAGAGTCTATAGTGCGCGCTCGTTTCTGTGTCAGCGCGTGCGCGAATCTGTCAGTGCGCTCTCAGTTCTGTGTTAGCGCTCGCTCCAGTCTGTCAGTGCACTCTCACGATTCGGTGTTTGCGCCCTCTCTGTTTTGACTGTGTTTGAACAGTAAGCTGCAGAGAGCGCAGCAAGTTTAAAAAAATGGCAACAGGACACACCCACATCCGGGTATAACTTTCAATTTAAAAGTCAACAAGTTAAGCTACGATAATTACACTATGTTTTTAAGCAAAACAAAAAAGATATATGAAAAACATATGTAGAAGTTTACAAAAGGTACAAGCAGATAATATATAATTTTTAAAGTTTGGATTGTATAGTTACGGTTATGCGCCACCTATTAACAGAAAATGACTAACTTGAATTAAATCATAAGCCCTAATGTAGTACTGTAACCTCACTTGATGGCAGCAAAAGCCAGTATAATCCTGGACCATTGTCTACTCATCAATGCTGTACTCATTTGTGTAACAGATTAAACAAAGTATTGTGTCACACTTCTAAATGTATCTCTTTATTACATAATAATAATAATAATACTTATATATTATTATTACTACTATTATTATTACTAGTAACTACTTAGTATTTTTTTTTACTTTTTAATTTATTAGTACCTTTCCTGGCTGCAGCAAGACATAACTACACTGGGGTTTCCAAAGTGATGCGTCCTACAAACTGAAGTTCTATCCCAGATGTTTTCTCTTTGCAGCAGATACTAAAAAAATAAATAATAATTTTTCAGCTTTAAATGTGAGATCTGACTGCTTCAAAAGTCTCAGCGGTGTCAGAGACAGAGGGACATATATAGATACATGGGACAGAGATGGTGAGGTCTGCAGAAGGTGTTGATGTTACTGGGGGGGTCCATGGTCCTATTGGGGGAGTCCATTTCAGTGGTGGAGGTGTTGATTGTGGTGCAGTCAGATGAGGATCCTTGGCTGGTGAGGCAGGAGTGATTTTTTTTTATTTGGTGGCTGATGGCTTCTCAGAGGACCCTTTCTTTGTTCAATAAGGCTCAAATGAAGAAAAACAAACAAACTCCCGACCAGTCTGTTCTTATTCCAAGCAGGCCAATGCTCCCAAAAGTTTGTGACTAAGAATAATTCCAATAAGCTGTATTTACACAGATGATTGCTGGTTACAGTACCTTTACTGTATGAATGTGTGTGATACACATACAGTACATACAGTATGTTCTTGTGTTTGTTTTGTGCTGTATGTTCTGCTGTTGCACGGCACTGCGCCCAAGACAAATTTCCCTTTGGGACAATAAAGTGTATTTGATTGATTGGTACTGCACAGTTGGAGCAGGACCCTGTTTGGACCACTTTGTCCAACTGAAACAGACTTTATTCCCCACATATTGTCCATAATCATCCAGCCATTATGATTAATTCCAAAGTCAAGCACAGGGACAGTTATGTAGCTACATAGTTTCCATTTCAATTTCTGTGAAATACAGGACATATTTTGTTTTATTTTGTAACTTCTTTAATGTAACTTTGTTGCATCATTGGAAATATCTGAAAACCATCCTGAAAACCACCAAGACCAGTTACCTCCAAGTCCTGAGGTCTTTTAAACTCCAGGACCCACAAAAGGCTACAACACACCAACTGCTAACATTTCTGCTCTTCTGCTTTTGATCCATCAGTCATTGAACTGACAATATTAAAGGTGAAATTATTACTTACACCCTACAGGTCTAAAATGTTTTCCCAATTTCACTAGCTTTTGCATGATCAAAATCTAAACAGGCCTATAATAATATCTAGAATTTGTATCCAATTAAGTGATGTGAATCCTCAATAATACACATTTCTTCTCAATAAAACATTATTTAAGGATTATCTATTCATTTGGTAATATCTAATTATCCATTGTAAAAACAATCTCTCAGTTAAGTTAGGTAAGTTACTAAAAGCTCCACCTCACCAGAACTACTCTCAGTATCCTTGATGTTGACTATATACTGTACTTCAAGGTCGACAGAATATTAATATAGTACCTACATTAAAAATGTTTTTGTATTTTAAATCTAAATGAAAGAAAAAAAAGTGTAAGGTTGTGGTCTGTTGGTTAAAGTTTAGAGTTGTTTTACTCTTAAAATTATACAGTGTGTAAGTTACAGCTTTAATCTGTTTATCAAGGTGCATTTAAGATGAATATCTAGAATGTATTAATTACTTGTGTTGATTGGTTATTGAGACAATAGGAGATGACAATAGTATAGAAAATAATAGTTTCAATAATAGTTTTAGGGAACTGGTTTTGAATGAACTTAGGGCAGTGTGTAATCTACAGCACCACTTTGGGGATGTGCAATAATAATGATAAACTTTAGTTTTAGCTTCAGAACAAGGATGAAATCTTCATTCTTGCTTTTGTTTGTGGCTGTTGGACAAACTGTTTGCTGTGTTTATATGTACAGTATGTGTAGGGCTATGTCTCGCATAGCCTATTTACATGTATTTTTTCATTAGTATGGATTGTCCCTTTATTTATAATTAAATTAAATAATAAAATACAACTTGGTAAAAACAATGCTCACTAAGGTATAACGGTTCTTGAATGCGGGTGTGCAGGTTGTTTCACTTACTATCCGTCAACGGGACTTGTTGACTTTTACATTGAAAGTAATACCCGGATGTGGGTGTGTCCTGTTGCCATTTTTTTAAACTTGCTGCGCTCTCTGCAGCTTACTGTTCAAACACAGTCAAAACAGAGAGGGCACGAACACGGAATCGTGAGAGTGCACTGACAGACTGGAGCGAGTGCTAACACAGAACTGAGAGCGCACTAACAGATTCGCGCACGCGCTGACACAGAAACGAGCGCGCACTATAGACTCTGCTCGCTCAGATCTGTGTATGCTCGCTCACATTGTAGCCTGCTCGCTCGAAATTGGGTTTGAGCGCTCTCAATAGTTTTGACTTGATAAAACTTCCATAAAACTGCACAACTCTGCTCATCAGGAAAGCGGATTCTGGATTTGATCTCGTTAGTATTTTACCTTCATAGGGCAAGACTTATGGTCTGCACTCCTTTGTGCAGCTGTTTCATAACAGTAGGCCTTTCGTTGACCTGGGGGCCAATACTCCGGGGCCAATTTCTTCATGAAATCTTCTAAACTGACCACACGATGATAGGCCAGCAATGCCTCCAACTGGAAGAAGTCGCTGTAGGGAACATGAACCTGAGAAAGGAGGAAAATTAATTATCAAATATAGTGCAATAAGTATAAAATGAGGAGTTTGGAAGATGAGACTGCAATTTAGAGTGATAAATTTAAATACTAAACTAGTTATTACATGTACTATTCAGATTCTAGTGTATTACTGGCTAATAAATAATATTGTTATGCATTTGAAGGCGCACACTGAATAAACAGACAGAAAAAACTTCTGAAAGATTGTTAATTTCCCATATTTACATTTGTATAAGGGGGTGTATGGTGACGATAAACTATCCAAGGAGGTACAGCCAAAGTGCGGTTCAACATCTTTGCAAAAGCCAATGATCCCAGGAAGTGGTCTGCCTGGTTTCCAAAACGACCTGATTAAAAATGATGAAGTATTTGTTAATTAAGGCGTTTTTTCATGAAACGAGGAATCATTGTATGAGCTTTTTAGTTTTAAGTGCATGTTATATGTGCATGCTTTAACATTTAAAAGCTCAGACATCAAAACGTAAATACATACCATGCATCTTTTCAATTCTCGCGATAAGTGAGAAAAGTTTCCAAAGTCCAAATGAACTAAATGACTCTTTCTTGTTATGGCTAATCGTGGTGAGGATTTTGCTGGACGTAATAGCTCTTAACAATAATATTGCCACATTGTACAAGTTTATTTGAGCCACTTACAAACAAGTTCTATTTGAGAGCTGTTCTTTCAATAACACAATCTTAAACTAAAATTAAAACAGTTGCAAAATGTTATTTACCCATGCACGGACAGTACAAAACGTAACCATTCTCGTCCCACTCTAATTCCTCAGCAAATGTCCAACTCGATTGGAGAACAGATAATAAAAGTAAACAGAAGAGCATGAAGGCTTGGAAAACTTGCTGACTGACCGCCATAGTGGTTTATGTGATACCCCGGCATGCACTGGCTTTGGGCTTGAGTCTTCTTCGTTTATGTCAAAGATTCAAGCTACTGTTCATTTCCCTCTATTGGTGCGGAGTGTGTAACTACAGCTGCTCGTAAACTTTTTGGCCTACACTCATGTTAAACGCAAAAAAAAAAAAATCCAGGTAAGATATCCTTGAATTTAAATATACATTTCTAAAAGTTTTATTTATTTTGTATGGCACTGCCGTCCTTTAAAATAAAAATTGGGTTTTATTCTGCCATTACTGCACTTTGCCACACAGTAGCCTATTTACTAATTACTTTTATATTCGAATATTTTTTGTTGTGTTTATAGTTGTTTAAATATAACTGGTTTATAACTAGTATTATAGGCTACTATATACTATAACATTTTATTTATTTATAGGCAAATATTAGTAATATTTTAAAAGCCTTTGAGGCATCTTTACTAAACTTTTTCAAACAGTAAAATATTTCAAATACCAAATAGCTTACCTTCAAACACCACCTCTTTAAGATAAAAGTCAAATTGGCCACCCATTAAAGTTTAAAGTGGTTCAACCTTCTAAAAGACAGATGAAATGATTATTATAATTGGTCTTATTACATTATGTTGTGTACTTTTTAATTAGAAATCATGTATTTGCATACAATTTTTTTTTAAGTTCTCAACAATTTTCAGCCCAGTATCCTGACTGGCATTATTTATAATTCCCTAAAACTGTAAAAGTACAGCTCTATTTCTAAGAGACACATTCAGTGATTTTCAGATGGCTGATTCTTTCAAATCTTTTGATCATTTTTCACAACAGATAAAGTCAGAAATATGTACACTATGTAAAGTGATAAGAACACAAATGCAAAGAAGAGCAGCAGCTTTCCAGGCCTTTGCCATTAGGTTCTTCATTAGAAACTGACATGTGTGCTCAACATGCCCAAAGCTTGTGTGCTGGGTCGGCATGGCAACATGTGTTGGGGTGCGGTCTCAAACCTTTGTTACTTAAATGTGTGGACTCTCTGCCAGCCTGCATTGTTTGACTCAATCCACTGATAATTGTTTAAATATGCCACATCAAAGAAAATTACTTTTGAGAGTGACAAACAGATATGTTCACTTCCATGTTATAGAAGAATACTCTCATATTGGTGTCAGCCTTAATGAAGTAAATATATAATTAATAACTGTGCTTTTTTAATTATTATTTTTAAATCAGAATGTATTTTCTGTATGTTCTTTGCAGGGAGCTTGTTTTCCGAGCCTGTCTCAGCGGTGGAGGTTTCTTCTCAGAGTTAATCCCTCCACATCCTCCAGTTCAGCCAAGCCAGTCTAACGTATTCTCTCTTTGTGTTCAATCACTCTCGTTTTTCTTTTCTCTGATGCCCGACAGCTGGCTGTTCTTTCCCTCTTTTCCTGTGTCGTTCTATGTCTGCTCCTCCCCCATCCCTTGAACACACACTGTTTTTCATTGTTAGAGATGACAGCAACGATAACAATGCAAAGAACCACAACTCACAGCCTGAGAGTGAGAAAACGACAGAGACCGACTTCCTTCAGGTGAATAGGCTATGTGACATGGATCCAACAACAAAATCAAGCATGAACTAGGAAAACAGGTTCTTATAATGTTTGACAAACTTCTCAAACTATTTGTGTTATCAGAAGACTATCATTAAAGTCAAACAATTTACTTTGAATCAATGTGTTACAAATGTGTATATGATTCACTGTAGTAACAATTTCAGTTCCCCTTTTCTCAGATGCCCCATAGTCTGACAGGCCTCAGATTTAATATATGCAGATCCTTATAACATGGGCATATCCATATATGTCACTCGTTCTTTTGTCTTTGTCTTTTGTGTTTGCAGCTGAAGCAGAATAACAGGCCTATAGATCTCTCCTTGTGGCCTTTTTGAAGAGAGAAATAAGGTAGTCAACCTTAAACAGCCCGCCTCCCGTTGACCTTTCTGTGTTGTTACTGACAACCTTGCTTTCACTTCAGCTCCAGGTTGGGACTAGAGCATGTGTGCTGCAGTGTAACTCCTTGGAGAATACACAACAAACATGCAGAATATTTTTAACTATTCACCTTAAGCAACACCTTGTTACTTTTTATCTCAAAGTACAGAGTCTGTAAAAATAATATATAGCCTCGAGTTAATTTTGAGGGTTTCATGACATAAACCTTTTACTAAAGACACTGTGTAACTCTGAGTGACAGGACACATTACCATCTTATAACCGTTAATATGAAGACAATTTCACATCACAAGCTAAATATACAATTTATTGACTGCTGCACAGTCCCATGTCCAGAACTAAAGTAGCAATATATTTTGTGTTGTCATTTCTAACCAGTTTTGAAGTTTACTATATCATTTTTGCCAAGTGCAAAAGAAGTTTGTAATAATGAAGTGTGACAGTGTGACAGAACACTGCACAGAGGAGGATTATTATGTAATATTTTTTAGGATTAAAACTGTACATATTAATCTCCATCATGCAAAAATTGCAAAGTAAAACCACTCCTTCTGGTTCTTATGATTGATGTAAATTGAGAGATTTCAAGAGAACTGGCCAAAGCTAACAAAAAGTGTTAACATAGGTCTGTTTTTATTTCCCCTCTTGTGTAGGATCTTGTGTTGGCAGCGGCGTGACACGATGACGTGGCCGTGTAGCTGGACAGGACACGGTATGTTCCACCCTCCCACCTTATCAACCTGCTGCAGATGGCCGCCTGCGACCTGATACCCGTCCTCATCAGAGTAGACAGGAGAGTCCCAGCTGAGATACACCTCCCAGCCGTGTACTCAGGGCTCCCACAAGTTATCACGCAACGAATGCTCCGGAGTTACATCACAGCCTCAGCACAGGACTGTAAGAAATCTGTCAGAGCAGCAACATGAGCTCAGCAACTGTTGTGTAACATAATAAGTTAAGTTTTAAGGGTGGCTTTGAGGTCAAAGTAAGATACAAAGGTTCTGAAATAAAGTTAAAGTTATTTTAAAGCAACACTTCTTTATGGACAGGTTTATTTAAATGAAACAGGGAGCCATGCTGATCTTTTAAGGGCAAAGTGTTTAACAGATACTGACACTTGATTGACAAGGGACACTTTCATCTAATGTGGAGACATTGCCAGAACTTGTAACATCAGTGTCAAAACAGAAATGTATTAAATATTTATTGATAGGTAATATATGAGTTAACTGCACCATTTGTCTCCTGTAGATCTTCATATTTCTTGAAATCTTTAGTTAGAGTTAAAAAAATGTCAAAAAGCCACACAGAGAATTAACTCTACAAATGGTAAATGGCATGCATTTATATAGTGCTTTTTTGCACCCTTCTCGGGAACCCAAAGCACTTTACATCGTGCCTCCACTCACCCCATTCACACACATTCACACCTGGGGCAGACAGAGATGGGGGCTGCCATACAAGCGGCGCTCAACCTTCTCCGACCACCACCAAACACACCTCTACAGTCACACACACTCCAGTGTCCGTAGCACTGGTGTATGCTATGGACACTGGAGGCAAGGTAGGTTAAGTGTCCTGCCCAAGGACACAACGACAGTATGAACAGGGCAGAGCGGGAATCTAACCGCCAACCTTCCGGTTATAGGACGACTGCTCTACCACTGAGCCACTCCGTCCCGTCCGTACAAAAGAAACTGTTTTGCGTCCACAAGTCTTAAATAAGATTTGAAAGAAATTTAACATTTAAAAAATTTCACATTTAAATGAAACCTTCTAAAGTGTAATACAAATAATGTTTTTGTGATAATAAAATATTACACCAAGACCAAGAGTCGAGATCATATATGCATACATTTAAAAAAATGTTTGTGTGACCATTTTTTACTTCAATTCAATTTTTAATCAATATAGCATTTATAAAAACACTTAACACTTTAATCACGTTAATCTTAGCAATGTTTTATTTCTATGTCTTTTCTTTTTAAGTCTTTTCTTATTTATTTTTGTTCCTATCCTTAAACAACTTCAAATCCACAACATGGAAACTGTCCTTTAAATCTTTTAAACCCTGGGGCAAAGTACAATACTTTAAGTTTAAGAAACATTAAAACAGAATTAACCAACACACTATTTTTACCACAGTGTAATCAAGAAATTGTCTCTAATCAACAGCAGTGTCAAAGTGTTAAATGTCCTTGCCAGGCGTCAGTTTTATGTGCACACTTAGAGCTGCGGTGATGTCTCTGTCTCCGTTTCCACTGGTGGTTTCCCTGTCCTTTCTACCCTGTTTATCACCCATTCTCCGCTAATGTAAACCGCCTATCTGTTTTAAACAAAACACATAAAAACACAGTCATTTCCCACTAGGCTAGAACCCAAACGAAGGGATTGCTCACTTTCTGGTGGCAAGTAAATACACTCCAGATGTGAACAAATTGTCTCGCTTACTAATTACCATTGTGTTTAGTGATGCTGATGTTTGGACCATTTTGTTTGTGTGGACGCGGGTTGAAGAGGCTGAGCTGCCAAATCCTGTGACCGATTTGGAGCAGTGGCTTAATAAAAAAATGGAGATGGGTCTCCTGTTATATATAGCTGCCATAAATACACACAGATGTTTTTCCTCCGTGTCTAATGAAGGCTTTATTTAAAGTAGTCTGTTGCTCTCTCTTGTCCTGTCATCAGCCTGGTGTCTTCATCCTTACTGTACATCTAATCAGGACTCATTAGGTGTGTGGTAGCGAGATGTGCGGGGAGTGGCTGCTGTGGAGGCTGCATTCCTCTGCATCATTGAGGTGGCTTCCCCCAGAGATAGACAAGAGGCAGACGGAGCAAGAGGATGCATTGCAAGCCAAGGAGCAGTGGAAGTCAGCACTGCAGCATCATGTGGCAAGGACTAGTTAAAAACTGCTCCGCAACTCTAAATAACAGGCCGCTACACGACTGCAATCAACCTGACTGCGGTGGCACTAACCACACTGTAATCCAAATAAACAAACAATGCCTAAATGAAAGAAGTCTCCTGGTTTATGCTGGGAAATGGCTTCACCTCATCTATCTTAAACCTCTTCTCCCTCTGTCATCTCTGCTTTGTTTATTCTACAGCATCCTTGGGGAAGTATATTGCAAACAAATGCATCAGATGTGGCCAGTTGTCATTTTTCATTTGACTTTTAAAGTCATTCAGAGCTCAATAGGGTTATATATTAAAATATCTGATCATATAAAGTAGTGCAGGGCCACTCTCGGGAAAAGCATCAGGGAATAAGCAGCCACCAAATTATTTGTTTTCAGTTTTTTTCATTTGAGCCAAGTTTAATTCATTCATTGCATTGAAACACACAAACAGCAAGACAATATTAAAATTACTTACTTACAAATTGTTAGTTACACATTTTCTGATTCATTTAATATTGGTTTGATAAATTGATGATTGGATGCATTTAAACAAACTGACTTTAGCAAGCATTTTTGAACGTAAAAACGTCCTAAATATAACAAATAAGTTTACTAACAGGACTCTTGTGTGCAGTTTAATTTGTAAATGTAGTAATCACACATATTTAGATTAATAAGTAGTATTTTCATTATTTAAACATTTTTAGATTTAATTCTTATGTTAGGTTATTTCAATATATTCAAAGTTTTTGCTCATCTAATAAACTCATTGGTTATATGAATGTGCTTTTTTGGGGGACATTTAATGTAGGCCAACACCTTTAAGTCAATGACAACCTGTGATTGCAAACATTTTATTTTTCCCTTTGCCAAAGACATTAGCTGTGGCTTTTTGTTACAGTTTGTGGCTTTTTGTTACACACAGAATTGCTTAAAGAAGTATTCGTTTTGAAAAAAACAAAACAAAAACAAAACAAAAAAAAAAAGAACAACAAAATAAAAACTTTTTTCTTTTGTAACTTTCCAAGTTGCTCTCCTTGTGGCATGAAACTTGTTCCATTTCAGCAGAATCTTTGTAGAACAGGTACTTTTTCTCCCCGAATTGTTTTCCACTCAGCTCTAGTTAGAACCATATAGGCCTACTTCCGACCACATGAGTCCGACCACTGACATTTTAGTTAATACTTGCATTTTCCATATCTAGATGATAATTGTCATATTCCCTCTTCTCTTTCCTGAATTTTTTTTTTATAAAATTAACTCATAACGCCACCCCTTGTAATCCCAGCCACTATCTGTTTCCACAGCAGAGCAGCGACAGGTAAAGCCTACAGTGGTTTGGAAGCATTTTCTACCCGCTGCGAACGCGTTGCCTACGCCAAAAGGCTTTCGGTGCATTCATGACCGGTGGGAAATGTCCCAACTTTGTGGTAACGACCCATAAATTAACGTGACAAATTGTTGTAAAATTTGAAGTGAACTGGTTATCGATGCTCTTCGATTTCACTCAGTTCCGTCCGCAGCTGGGGGTGGGTTTTATCTCTGTATATGCTATGTATGCTATATGTTATATGTTGTTTTAAATTATTCCCAATATGCAGACTAGCCTTACGTATTTATCAACCTAGAACCTGTTCTTAATTATGTCTGACGGTGCGTAAAAACGGTTTTCATCAAACGGAGGTTGGACACGGCATTAATGTCGGCGATAATAGCCCTCTGTAAACTTTGGAGAAATCGATCAAATGTGTGGACGCGCAGCCCTGGAAGGCAGCGTTATTGAAAGAGTCTTGCTCCCCCACCCCCTATACCCAGTGTGTGCACAAACACATTCACCCCGCGGGCTGGTGGTGCTGCTGGGTCGGGGGGCTGCTGGGAGCTGGGGGTTAGGCTCATGAGGAAACGGCTCCGTGTGCCCTGGAAGTAATTCTTTCACCCCCCTCCTCAAAAGAACACACGGTGGTCCTGCAGCAGCAGCAGCAGCAGCAGGAGCAGCTTCACCGGTAGCTCCTCCACGTGGGACGTCCTGCTGATGGGCTCCAGAAAGCACCTTCTCCTCCATGTGCTCAGTGGTACAAGCCCGGACAAACCAAGAATATCATCTGTGTTTTTATTTATGTAGGTCTCCTTTCCCCTGGATTATATATGCTAATGGCTCCCATACCTTATATTCACAATTATGGAACGAAATAAAAAGTCATAAACAATCACAAATCATATCTGTCTTTTTTGGTCTGCACGTTTTCAACAGATCCTTTCATTTAGAAACTTATGTGTTAATTCATTTTGTGTTGCATGGTTTAAAAAAAGAAGTACAAATTGGTAGAAAACATTTAATACAATATTTAATATAGCAAGTGCTTTGATAATAACTTTTCTGACTGGAAATATAGTGCTTTTCCGTTTTTATTTATTTTTTTATTTTTTAAACGAAAAAAAAAACGACTAATGTAGTTTCACCAAATAGCTTGATTTAATTTTAATTAATATTTTCGTCTATATTTAAATAAAAATGGGCAACAAAATCATTTCTCTGCGAATTTTTAGGCCTAAGTTATTAAGTGCGCACATTTTGATTAAGCTTGATTTGAGCCCTCGTTTTCTAACTCCATCATATCTGTATGGGCCTATAGTCAATCCGTTGCTGGTTACTCGCTGTTGCAAAACCAGTAAGCTGTCCCTGTGAAAAAAAAAAAAAGTTTGTGAAAGTGGCCTGACGTCACACTCCCACAATGCTTACCGCCCCATAACTCCGCTGCAGCCTGAGGAGAGCCAGACACACTCTCAGGCCCCGAATATAGAAAAATAATTGAAAAAAATCGGAAAAAATAACCAGACAACACATCGAGGGGCGAAAAGTGCGCGGAGAGGTGGCGTGGGTTCTCCCACGGTGGCTTTCTGGTCCGGACCGGGATGGAAGCATACCGGGGATCCATGTGAAATTGACTAATGCGGTGCTGGAAACTTTTTGGTGAGTAAACTGCTCTTTTTTTCCCCCTGTAAGCCCTCATAATGTCGCTGCACGTCGTGGTGTGTGCATGTGGGACTTTTAAACGACTTTACGGGCTTTATATCAACTTTCATCTCGGCCTCACAGACACATCGACGTGCGCGACACTTGAATTGTTATGAATGTATCGTTACTATCGCGCAATCGGATTTTGCCTAATTTTGCGCATTTTGTGGACGCGTGGAAGTCTGTGGATATTTAATTTTGAATTACGCGATCTTCCTTTCGGGGCTTTGGTCGAATGATATGTCGCAAATGCGAATCTGTGAAGTTGTTAAACACGGTGCACTTTGTCTACGGCCCACTCGCCATTGACGTTTGATGTTCTTTGCAAGTTTTCTGCGAGCTGGTGAGGTTTTGAAGCAATTTCCGAATATTTATCAAGTGTGGCATGGCTGTGCGGAGGAGAGGCAGAAATTGAGGAGACGTATGGAGTTTGTTAGGTTAGAGAGAAGTCCGGTAATAATAATCAAAAGTTGGTGTAAGGCTGAAGCTGTTGTCCATGTTGTGCATCAGTTCCACTCTGTTTGGCTGCGATCTTGAAGCCATTGTTACTGGCTGCTTGTTCCTTTGACCCTCTGCTCCAGGTTATCTTCGGGACTTGGGTCGTGTTTTTTAGCTCATCGGATGTTTTGTGTTTCTTCTTGCCTCGTGCCTGTGCGCGTGGGCGTGTGCACGTGCGTGAGAGAGAAAGTGTGGTTTTCCTTGGAAGTAGGTAAATAACATCCCGAGACCAATCTAATAAAAGGGAGGCTGGGTTAAAAAATGTGTGGGTTCACATTATCCACTTGTTATTGACAGCTGACTGGGCTTACTTCTATTAAAACACAACACAGGATTCACTGAAGGTAAAACAGCAAGAGTGCCTCTTTAATGCCTTATATTTACAATATTGTGTGCAGTAAAACTGGGACTGTAAATGATTCTCTTTCCCAAGTTTTGTTTGATTTTCTAAAGTCAGAAAACATGTCAACAATATCTCAGTTTAATCTTTTTTTTTCAGACATGTTGAACTTCAATCTTCTGTTGAGTTTTTAAAAAATAATTATTTTATTTAACCAACCTATTCCCTACAACAGTATCATTTTGCTTTTAACGGTCCTCTTTGTGTGTTACTGTTCAGATCCAAGTTCTGCTAGGCCCAAACCCACATTCAGAAAGTTCTCCAGGACTGTGTTTCCCAGCTCCAGTATGTCTGTATGTTTAGCCTGGCCTTTTGCTACATACTTAGAGATAGATAAGTAACACAGTGGGACAGGGTCTTAACCGAGAGAGTGGTGCTGAAGCATTACGTTTGAAATATTTATAATAAAAATTGGACAGTGGGATAGTCTGTCCTCAAATGACTTTGGTGATGTGCATCTCTCAGCAGACTGAGGTCCTTGCAGGAACACTGGGCTGACCTGAAAGAGCACATGGCACACACTTATCCTTATCCAAACCATATCTGTAACATATCAGTGTAGCCTGCAACTTCAATCGGCAGCAGTTTTAAGAGATAACTGTTGTGAGATGTAAGTTATACGTTGGCTGCTGCAGGCTTTCCTCATGGTGGAGTAGTTCACTTGCTTTGATAGGAGATAAGATCTGATAATGGATGTAGAAAGTAGCAATCAGTTATTTTGCAGGTAATGGACTGGAGAAGAGCCTTTATGTAATATTACACCACAAAGACACACAAGCAGATGTTTACCTCTGTAAAGTGTGAGTGCTGGTCCGTTCCACCCGGGCCAACCACAACATACATATTTACTGTCGCGGCATGTCGGAGACAAGCATAGTCACCATCACGGCCTCCAGCTACATAATACGGAAATGGAAGTGACTTTGTTCGGGGACAATAGCTTTGTTGCTGCCAGTGTCTGTGCAAGTCGAGACCCATGTGTTGATGTTTGCTTCCCTCTCTCACTGTAACAACACAGTTAGCAATGGAGTCCCTCCGCCGGCTTCAGCGGATTTCATTTCCTCCTGAGATCTCTCAAACATTAAGCAGAGCCGTTGTCATTGCCTTGCACCTGTTTTCAGACACAAACCAAAAGTGATGAAAGAGTGGAATTGGCTCCCATCAAACTGCTAAAGATCAAAGGTGTATTTGTGTCATGTGAGATCTTTCAGAAACAAAATGCTATTTGTTTTAAAGTTATAAAAAGAACAACCTATAAACCTTTCTATAAATATATGGATACAACTTTACAATAACTTTTTAAAGGGGTTAAAAATAGTTTAGAACTTGGTCATTAATGTAACACAAACTTTTTGCCGTTAAAAACCCTTGCACAGCTCACTATACTCCACAATGTATCTCTGAGCAACAGGTTAACCAGAACAGATACATAGTGTTGCTTTAATAACTTTATCAACCAAACAAGAGCCTAACAAAACGAAGTAACAATGTTTTGTGTTAAATATTCATCGAAATAGTCTCATTTAGTTTCTCACAACCTCACATTTGTTAGTTATATGTCCATAATTAATACGAATAACTTATTCTGGTTGTTGAATGCTATCAGTCTAAAGGCTTAATGCTTTTTGGCAGGGAATGGATTACTTTGTCCTTGAAAGGATTATAAAAAACTGTTTATACTATCATTACTTAAGTGCATTAAACACTAAGCAGTCATTAGGTGTAAAAATAACATTTCTAAGCCTGTTCAAAAGGAGCGTTATAGTGGTGCTGATATGTTATTCTGCAAACATTTTCACTTCTTTGCTAATCTGTTGTTGATTCCATAAAGAATTAAAATCCTAGAGTGCTCCTTCTTATAAATATTCTTTCCCAGTCATAAACTCCTGATGATTGGTGCTATTTTGATGCCCAGGCATTCCTAGCTGCTCTGCACTCTCTACAAAAATATGTTGTGTCGGGTCCACTGAGCCAGCTTCTTCTCATTAACTTCCATGCATTGGCTTCCATTACTTCCATGCCCCTGCGGTTGGAGGCAGCACGTTTCATGTTTGCCTTTGTGATTTGGTGAATGTGTTCGCTTGTGAGAGCTCACACACATGCCTGTTTGTGAGACTTTGATTCATGTGTGTGTGTCGGTGAGCCCATAGTGTAAACTTGTATGTGTTTGTCGGAAACAGAAAGAGAGAGAGAACTCAAGCACTGTTTTTGAGCTAGAGGGAGGTCTTCTCTTGTGATTATATCCCCCACAATTCCTTGCACCTCTGTGGGCAGCGGCAACGTCGGCGGTGGTTGGTGGTGGTGGCAGCAGGGACAGTGGCGGCGGCAGCAACAGCAGGCTGATTTCCATGAGAAAAGAGCATCAGTTGGGTTAATGGGAGGGACAGCCTTCTGAGTGGACAAACGGTAGCTAATAACCAGGGAAGACTCGGAAAAGCTCTGATCCTTTTCTTTGTACCTTCACCTTCAAGAAGCAGCACTGGGATGGGTGGTGGGGTGGGGGTGCCGAGGGACACCGAGTTCATGCCAGAGTGGATCTTGTGCGCTTAAGTTCTGCAACGAGATTGTGTTATTAGTTATTTTCTCAAGACAGTGGTAAAAAAACAGACGAGCTGAGAGCCTGAGAACGGAATATGGGGCAGCCCTCCCAGCCCCACACACACACACACACACATGTAGACGTATGCATATACACGCTGTTTGTGTATCTGTGCTTTCCGTGTCTTCACATGTAAAGTGTTTACATACAGTGTGCTGAGATGAGCAGAAGATTTATTTACTTGGGATGTGCAAGCTTTTGCACACATTAGCTGAAGAGAACAGAAATGATTCAGGCATAACTTTAAAAGTTTTTTCTCTTTGTTTTTATTTGTAATCTCGTCTGACTGTATTTGGAAAACAACTGCACTCTCAGGTCCTGGCTAAAAACTAAAGTGAAAAGCAAAAGTAAGTAAGAGGATGGAAAGAGAAAATCCAGGTCATAGGGATACAATCCCATTCCATCCGTCTCCAGAGTTACTGATTAAGAATCTGGTTCTCACAAGCCAACGAGGGGCAAAAGTCAACGTGGCATAAGTCATTAGTAACTAATACTCAGAGGTGTGGCTAATAGATATCTTTAACTGTAATCTAAAAATGTTTATATCTGACATTATACTGTATGTACAGCCCATTTCAAGAGATTTTTACACAGACTTTCTTTCCCACTTCTGGACAGCGTAGTAGTTTAGACTTTGTTGTGCAGCGAATGGCATTATAGCACTATATGCTCTAATGATACAGAACCATAATGATTAATAATAATGATAATAACCATAATGATAATGATTTGATGTTTAAATTGTTTATTGGAAGAGGCTTTTTAAGTTTGTGTTGAGAAAAAAATACTTTTGTCGGGGTGTTCTCACTCATATTGCACTTCTATGTTTAAAGACAACTCACCTTTTTGTCTTTACGTAGTTTGTTTATTATTAGCTTCCTGGGGATCTTTTCAGAAAATTCAAAACATTTATACATTTACATCCATGATAATAATATGATATTAGAAGGAATAACATAATGATAGCGTACATTTGACAGACAAGTTCTCAGTTCACACTAATTACAGTAAATTAATTACATATTTATTTCTGCATAGTATGTCATTCTTACATCAGTCAGTACCATCTGTACTAAAATATCATTTTAAAGTTAATTTAAACATACTTTTGTTACCAGTTTGTGATAACGTTTGATTTTTCTTTACACAATGTAAAATTATCTCCCAAGGTGGGTCCGGGGTTTTACCTGTTTATCTTTACTAAATTCTAGATGATATATGATATGAGTCTTGGTTTCCGAAACACTCTCAATAAAAGCAGTGAATATAGTAGCCAATCTTTCACAAATAACCATTTTAAATCTTTATGCATTTCTCTCACGTTAGCTCTTATTTTTAATACTAACAGTTCTGCCTCGTTCTGAAACTTCTGCAATTTTTCTATAGTATTATTATTTGCCTTTGACCAAACTACAGAATAGTAATCTAAATTTGATAACAGTAACACTTGAGTGACCTACTTTAGTGCATGTTGGTTTAAAAAAAGTGCACTTGATGGAAGCTATTGCTCTACACATTTAGATGGTTTCCTGCACTTGTCTTACACACTCAGTCTCAACAATTAACTTTAACTCAGGATTCTGTGTTCAATGTAAATGTCTTGAACCTATTCTTAGCTACATTCAACACCAACTGATTCTGTTTGACCCATTCTACTCCAGAGTTCAGCTCCTTATTCAACACCGCATTCAACTCATCATTTACATTTAGTCATTTAGCAGACGCTTTTATCCAAAGCGACTCACACCAGTGTTACAGCTGGAACTGGAGGCAAGGTGGGTTACGTGTCTTGCCCAAGGACACAACGACAGTACAAACTTCGGGGAGAGCAGGAATCGAACCGCCAACTTTCCGGTTATAGGACAACCGCTGACCCACTGTGCCACTTTACCCCGAACAAAAGATAGATCATTATGACTCAACAGGCCACAACACTTACAGCAGAATAACAACTGTTGTTTGTGAAGTAACTCTGTAACCACTGTAATAATGACAACTCAAAACCGTAACAGTTTATCCAAAAGTAATTGGTGATTAATAATATCAAAAGCAGCAGATTTCCATTATTTTGGCTATGTACTGGTAAAATACTGATGGGGCAGCTGTTTTATTTTTAGGAATTAAGGATTATTTGAGCTTTTTTCCATTCAGTAGGGCATGTACAACACAACAGACTTAAATTCAAAATATGAATTAGTGACACTTCATCAGCAACACATCTCAGAAGTTTGTTGTCCAGACCCTCCACACCTGAGGGTTTATTTTTTTCGTTTACGTATGATTTTTTAAAACATTATTAATATATTTATTTTTTAATTTAAAAGTATTAAAATCTATTATCTATTAAAATCTTAATTTAATCTTTTATAATAATATGTGATGTATTTATTTAAGCTCTCGGTACTGATTTTATTAGATTATTTACTTTATTTACAAAATAGTTATTTAAATAAGCAGCAATATTTGTCGCTTTAGTAAAAGAATTATCTCCTATATTAACAAACAATGGTGTCATTTTTCTGTCTATTTTTTTGTTTCTGTTTAACTTTGTCACAGTGTTTCTAAGTTTCTATATATCATTTCCGGTCAGACTGGTTACCAGTAACAAACCTCTTGAGTGGAGCATGTTTGTCCACCAATTTCATAAATAAGTTATTAAATTCATGTAAGGCATCATCTGGGTCTGTGTTTGACAGCTACTATTCTTTACATCATTAATGAACATTTCTTCTTTAAACAAATTTAGCAAGTGATCTCTTATAAATTATTTTAGGACCTGATTTAATCACTTTTAACTTTCCATTTTTTATAATCAAATTATGATTACTATATCCAACTGGTATGGACAGTATTACAGAGCAGAGCACAGGATCATTGGTAAAAACATGTTCAATACAAGCGAAGCCTTTTCCATCTGTTTTTAGCAAAATACGAGTGGGTTTAGTAAAGACCTGAGTCTGCATCTGAAAGTTGGTTTTTCATAGTACAGTTTTGTGACAATCTATGTTCATATCCCCCACAAAAGACTGGTGGGGGATATGAATAAAAAAACTAGTTATATCTAACCAATCACATTTGATCTAAATACTGTAAGTACTATCTGCATTAGATGGTCTATAACCACAGACAAACAACAGTGGTTGCATTTCTAAACACACAAGAAATAAAAAGCCTCTATTTTGGGTTTCCATGTGTCCTGGAAGTACCATAATACAAATATTGAGGAATAAAACTAGGGTAAATTGTAAATTATATGATTATTGATGAGCTGTCCTCACTGGTGTTAAAGAATGTTTTAAAATGTGGACCTGAGATCAAACAGCGATCTGCATCAACAATCGATTTTGTCCGTTCACACTACAACACCAGCAATTTCAATTGGTGTGTTTTAAATGAAAAGCCCTTAGTTTGGTCATAACCTTAGGATTAAACTGCTAGGTTTTTTAAGTCCATTCTGCGTCATGTACCGTCACCTTAATGTGGCCTTCACGCAAACCAAAAAACAATGCTTTAATGTTCTGATTCAAACCAGGCATGCACGACATATTCATGTGCAGTTCAACATGCACACAGAAATTTACAAGGCTAATTAAAGTCATAAAAGAACCTTTACGTTTTGATTTTTATGATGCACAAGCAGCATAGTTAATCAGAGCCACACATGCTCTCGTTTATGCAGCTCCTACACATGGTGGGCCGCTGCAGCTCTCTGGACCGGCGCGCATTCTGACGGGCCCTGCAGTATGCGGGTCAGAAATAGTAGGAGGATGCTAGATGCTTCAACCACATACTGCCACTTTTCCTCGCCGATCTTTTTCTAGGAAGAGCAGGGCAGCTGCGGCTTTTCCGAATCTAGATCCATCCATCAAGCAGCAGCCATGGTTTACACCGCATCACACAACATACACCACCCAACTCCCCCCCGCTGCCCTTTCCCGCTTTCTCCATTTCCATGTATATTCATTTATTTCTCCTGTGGCCTGCTTCACCAAAGAAATTGGATTGGGTTATAATGATAAAGCAGTCCTGGTTTTGTGGGGAATTCTAAAGTTATGTAATGTGTTAATGAGGAAGAATCTGGGTTAATGTTATTGTAACTTTTTACCAAGGTCATTTATTACCATTACAACTGTCACTTCTCACAAGAAATGTTGTATTTTAAATCGAGGAAGTGAAAATGCAACGTGAATCATTTTCAGTGTGTATGTATTTACTGTAAGTTAAGAAAAACTTAACTTCCACAGAACCATCTCCAAACACAACAAACCAATAGAACATCGAGGACTGCACAGAACTGCATTAGATAAACATCCGCCTTTAGATAAACTGTCGATTATTGCGATAAATATATATATTAAACTATTTGGATACAACTTTTGACATTAAGGTGCAATTACATTAAAATTTATGACAAAGTACAAGGCTCTGGATTTCTGCTGGTAAAAACTTGAACTAAACTTTACAAAAACGAAACCTAGATGAAATCTTTTGGGCTTGGACAATTGTTTTGACTTTAGCACAGTGTATACAGGTGTATTGAGTTCATTGATATTGCAATAAATGTACATTTGCACATCCTACTACATTACTAGAAAAGTTATATAGTGTTACTTTAAGAGCAGACATTTCATTAAAAATAAAGCGTTTTAAGTATAGATCATCAAACCTTGTTCTGTCTGGGAAACACTTAACGCAGACATAGATGAATGTAAAGTAATATGAATGGTACATTTATAGTAAAAGTCTACCATCTAACCTGAGCTTGTAGTAGTTTTAAATTCTAAAAATAGGCTCAACTGGGGGTAATTGCCCCTCCTAACTCTTAACTTGTGAAGAGAAACATTCTAACCTCATAACGTAGAACCTAAGATCATCTGAGGGCCAGATTAATGCAGCAACAGGACAAAGCTGGCATTTAATAAAAACAATCCCCCTTAAAATGAATTATTGTTTGTTCAACAGCATGGCCTGTTCAAAAAGAAAACCGATCAGTCCAGGTCACCTTTGTGAAATTGACCCTTCTCCATGTCCGTCCCCTTGTGTTGTGCCGTTGATCCATCCTTTTCTTCCCAGACTTGAGTTTACAGCCCTCGGGCCACTTCCGCCAGGCTGTCTGCAACAGATTTATTAATAGGCTTTTCTCTGGCTGCAGTAAACACAGCGTTGGTTTAGGGGGTCGTCTCGCAGACACTGATAGACTTGTACTTAACCTTAGGCTCTGATTGACTGAGAAAAGAGGAGAGTCTGTTGGGATCAGAGATGATCCATCGCCATTAGGGACAGCTGAACACAAACAGAAGATGGAAACATTACACAGGGCAACTGCCATCAACCCTTAGGATTTTTGTGCATTTGAAAACTGAATTAATGCGTTTGCCAGCTACATGTCCTGTCACAAAGGTCACTCGCAGGATTGGGTTACATGTTTTGCAAAGTCCACAGGTTATACCTAAGCCTTACCAAGCCACCCTGAAGCAACACATTCATGTAACTGTGGTTGAAGCATTTGAAATCATTGAAATGACTTTTTCAGGCAGAGGTGAGTGTTAAATTTCTGTGAGCCCAAGAAGTAAAGGACCGAGTAGTGAGCAATCTGCCGGGCCACCAAATGAAACCCGAGCCCCTGTTTCACTGACCTGTCATCATGCCGGATTGGATTATTACAAATACCTTTATCTATATTCTACTTTAGATCAATCTGTTATACCACACAGTTGCAAAAATGGGATTAGGGTATTCTTCTGAAAACCACTGGCATGAGTGCTACACACCTATGGAGACCAAAAGGTCACATTACCTTGTGCTTTTAAGAGGGTTTAAGTAAAGAATATGTTGTATTTTTAGTTTTTTACATATTGAACAAGAGTTTCAAAGGTACTTTTCTTTTTTCTTTCAATTGAGGAAAACAATTTATTCATCAAATAGCATATTTTAATGAGAATATTCTGCAAAAAGACAAAAGCAAACAAACAAGCCTTAAGATGTTATCTAGGCTTTACTATGAAGGTTTTTAATAGACAACAATGTTCAGCAAGTGATACTAAGGGGGGGGAAACAGATGGCCGAGCCACCTCAGCTGACTCCTCTCGATGTGGAGGAGCAGTGGCTGTACTCTGAGCTCCTCACCCTATCTCTAAGAGAACGCCACCCTGTGGAGAAAGCTCACTTCAGCCGGCTGTATCCGGAATCTAGTCCTTTCTGTCACGACCAAGAGCTTATGTCCATAGGTGAGAGTAAGAATGTAGATCGAGAGCTTCGCCTTGTAGCTCAGCTCCTTCTTCACCACAACAGACCGGTACATCGACCGCATTACTGCAGAAGCTGCACCGATCCGTCTGTCAATCTCCCGTTCCATCCTTCCCTCACTCGTGAACAAGACATACTTGAGACCCAACTCCTCCACTTGAGGCAGGAGCTCTCCACCAACCTGAAGGGGACAAGTCTGAGAACCGTGGTCTCAGACGTAGAGGTGCTGATCCTCATCCCAGCCGCTTCACACTCGGCTGCAAACCGTCCCAGTGCAGCTGATGGTCCCGGTCTGATGGAGCCAACATGACAACATCATCTGCAAAAAACAGAGACAAAATCATGTGGTTCCCAAACTGGACTACCTCCGGCCCCTGACTGCACCTAGAAATGCCAGAGTCCAACATGAACCAAGAACAGGTTTGACTTACTGCTGGCAATGCGTATCAAGCTCTTGCTCCGGTCATACAGGGACGGGACAGCCTTAGCAGAAGGCCCCGGACCCCATACTCCCAGAGCACCCCCCACAGGGCGCCACGAGGGACACAGTCAAATGCCTTCTCCAGATTCACAAAGCACATGTGGACTGGTTGGGCAAACGCCCATGAACCCTCCAGCACCCTGGAGAGGGTATAGAGCTGTAACTATAGTTATGTGTGATTTTTTCTTCCTGTTATCAAAATGTAACTTAATAAAGATAGATTTTTGTGAGAGCAGTTCTCATTTCTATTTCTGACCACTTGTCTTTTTCTCAATTAAATGCATCATATGATTCACCAATGTGAGGAAAATGCCAGGAAATGTGAGAAGCTGTAGTGCACTATTAGTAGTAGTGGAATGCACCATTTCTTGACACTCTAGAAAATAAGTGCTGCATGTCAAACTGCCGCCGAGGCTTTCATGTGACTCAGCACAGAGTTATGTGTATGTTTTTGTGACTCAGTAATTGCCGCAGTATGGACCCTCTATGTCCTGCTCAGTGTATAGTGTAGAGATGGCCATTTATGAGTCAGCGAAAGGGATGAAACCCGATCTGGTTCTGAGTCTTAACACAGTCTCAGCCACAGTAGTGACAGATGCTGTGTTGACTTGAGTGAGTCAGTCATAAAAGAGCGGCCGAAACCTGAAAAATTATGAATGCAGCCACAATGTCTGATGACAAATTCCCTTCTTTCTTCCCCTGAAGTGATTTTTATAAGCCCCCTCCCCTCCGCCCTGAGTCACTATCCCGTACTAACTAAATAACTCCAACTAAAACTAAAAGTTATCCTCAACTGCTGCTTGTGGTTTCTGGGATGCAGCAGATAGTATCTGAATGAAACCAATACACATTCCAGATACATGTTGCACATGGCTTAAATATGAAATGGTTTATGTATTGAGGTACTTGGACTTTGATTAATGACATATGCAGAGAATGGAAGAAGTCACACTTATGCTTTTTAAAGGTACTTACTAAATTCTGTGCTATAAAATGAGCTGATTATAAAGTAGCCTATATCTCAGGACCTCATACTGTCATTTCAATTATTACAGTTAATACCTGGACAACATGAACGCTGAACGCAACAAAGCAGATGTGATGATACAAGTTTAATAGATCAAATATGACATACAATACATAAAAATTTCTGTGTGTTAAGAAATTGTGTATAAATATTATTTTAATATCATATGAACTGTATTATATTGTTATAGCATTTTACCCACAATGTTTACATGCATTTTGAAAGTCTGATTAGAGTTGCATTGAGGCAATCATTTTTCTCCTTACATGTAACTGTACTGTTCCCTGATTACAGGAGACATACAGTACATACCCTCCCTCCCAAACCCTCATTTGTCACCTGTCCTGTCCACGGCTGCTTCTGCCCCTGCCTCACACTTGTTTACGAACCTGTTTACCTCGCTCTCATCTCAGCCGTCCTCTCCTGCGTCTCTCTTTTAACACTATGTTTTGATCCCTTCGCAGCACATTTCCCCGGCTCCCCCACTTTTCTCAAGCGTACTTCTCTCTCTCATTATTCCCTTCAAGTATACTCCTCTGGGCCATTCTTTGCACTGAGCTTTGAATTTGTCTCCTGTGATTCCTTTTCTCCCTCTCCTAACTCTCGTTCCCCCTGCATGACCACTTAAATTTAACCCCTCACCCACTCCAGTGCATTCCATCAGCTTCATAAACACACACGTGGTACCAAACATGCTACGCTCCTCAAAAGCACTTCCTCCCTCTTTCCTGTCTTCCCCTCACATCTCAGCATCCTTTAGTTCTTCTTTCTGTGTCCCTGCCTCAAAGTCTTGGCGAACAACAACAACAAGTTAGAAAAATGAAAGTGGGGTGACAACTGCGAGTCCCCTCTCTGCGTCCCCTCCAGGGCCAGTGTGAAGTTTTCAGTTTGATTGAAGGCCTCTTTTCTGTGGTGTGCAGTGTGAAAGCTGTCCTAATTGAATGATAAAGTGGCCCGAGATGGAGTCCAGTGAATAGCCAACAATGGCCAGCCTGTGTGTGGTAGAGGGATTTTGGTTCTCATCCAGCCTCTGCCTCTCTGCTCCGAGAGGGGGCCTATTATAACACTCTCTGCTGGACTCGGTCACGTGACGCTGCCTCGCTCCCCTCATCGGTCGTCCCCCCTTTTTTTCCCTCCCCCATCTACCCCCGCCCCGTGTGGCTCAGCCAATCCGCTGGCATCGGCCTCCTCCTCACTCAGGCCTATTTGGTTGGATGGTCTCATTTTGCCAGTGAGTGACTTTCAGAAGCTGCTATCTGTGTGTGTATTAATCAGCTCTGTGGGTCTATTCACAGCTCTGTGTGAGAGCGCACTGGAAAACACAATAAACAAAATGCAAAAGACCACTGCAATAGATCCAGAAATAGATTGACAGTGCTGTGAAAAAAAAGGTTGAAAAGTAAGAGTGCTTTCAAACATATGACATTTAATTGTTTTTTTAAATAAAATTTACAAAATGCAAAGAAAAGAAAGAAAAAAATAAAATAAAGTGGTCAAACATTTTCCCTCAAAACAACAAAAACTCTTACAGTTACATTTACACATAATTTCTGTAGAAACTCGGCAGGCTGGTGGTTCTGGAGACAGTTTGCGTCAGTTTACACGGATCAGATCGCACCCGACTTAAAACCAAAAAAGCACAACATCCAGATTTTCAAAGTAATACAAAAATATACAGACTCATTTTATTTTAATACTTATGTTTATTTACACAAATTTAATAAAATCTGCAAAAACAAAGCTTTTTTGTGCCCAATGTAACAATGAAAAACTCGTGAAGTGATGTTTATTTGAACAACAAAGTGATCTGAAACTAAACTTGTTTCCTGGTCCTTCAGAATAAAAAGTTGTTTTGGTCCGACACACGTCTTTATCAGTGGCTTTTATCCAACCATCTTGTAATTCCAGCGCATGCTCTTCCCAGAGATATATTAACAAAACTTTTTTATTACAATCAGTAAAGTCGTATTCAACTAATAATTCTATTAGACTAATAACTAAGACAATAACGTCTCACTAATTTAATTTAAGGAGGAAATACAGTCTTTAGATCTCTACAAATAAGTTGATTCAGACTTTATTTGCCACAAACTGATAAATTGTAATTGTAATTGTCTTATGACATTCGAGAAGAAGGGGTTCTTGTGGGTTTCCGTCATCTACATGATCTAAATGATTTACTGGTGTCATTTATGTAGTCTACATGGTTAAAAAAAAAAACATGTCAGAAACAACAAAACAAATATTCAATAACAAAATAATAAAAAAAAGAATAATATATAAATAATGTGTCACAGAAGAAATATTGCTGCTGGCCTAAATTAAGTATGGATTTTTTTTTTTTAATCCAAACAAAGCGTATTTATGCTTGTTACACCTTTTTAGTTTTTCCAAATAAAACCCATTCCCCGTGGGTAAAGTATGTGTATCATTTTGCAGGGTTCTTACAGGATTAATATTAAAGGTTGAGTACAGCCTTTCAGCTTTTACTTTGAAACAGTTTTCCCACCTAAACTGCCTTGACAACATGGTCGCTGATCTCTCTCCAGGTTCAGCTAGATGGCAGCGTCTCTTGCAAGAACCTAATCAATACTTTGGTTAGACGCTTATTTGAGAATGTCATTAGGTAGAAACTGCACACAGATTTTCCTGCAGCTTGAGTGTTCGGGACACAAAGGAGCTGAGGATGGGTGTGTAACACGGAGCTGTGGTACGGATGCTGGGCAATCTGTTAACTATTTTACCCTCCATCTGAAACCTAAACCTTTCTCTAAGAACGGGAGCGCTCCACACGTCCTCCCCCTCCCGAGCCGCGCTCACACACACACATTTCCACTGTTGGAGAGCTAGTGAGGTGGAAGACCACCCTCTGGCATCCCACTCATTCAAATGACTGTGTGTTTTTATCTCTGGGGACTGCAAGAAAGGAGAAGGAAAGTGCTGCGTGAAAACGTGTTAATGAATAACTCCTGAGCTCAACGCCAACAAAAGCTCTTTCATTCTTTCTTCTTTTCTTTTGCTTTTGTGCATTATCTCGGAAGGTACAAAATGCAAAAGTAATACCTCAAATACTTGTTTCTGTGATGCATATTCACATAGCAGACCAAAAGCTACTACAAATGGCTTTAAACTATTTAAAAAAAATAGTTTAACCTTTAATAACTAATTTAGCTTTGCATCTCACTAGCCCAAAGAAAAGGAATTATCTGGTGCATCAGTGTCTTTTTCTAGTTAAATCAACTTGTAAACGATTTGTAAATTAATATTAAATGGTTAAGAGCAAACTATTTTTATATCTAATCTCATCACTCATTGACAATTTCTTGTGTTCCTTGGTTTTTGGCCCCGTGTGTTTTTAACATCTGTCCTCTCGTCCTCCGTCAGCTGTCGGCCTTCTCTACGCTTTTCCTGCGCAACTTGTTGTGATGTATTCCTTCCTTCTCTTTCTTCCTGCCCTCCCCCTTCCTGCGTGTCGCATGGCTGTCATCTGCCTAAAGGTGCCTGCAGCCTCTGATTCTCAGAACGTGATCAAGTTTCAAAAAAATCCAAGGAATGCAAGCTGCCCACTGCCCATTTTTCAAGGCCGTGTTTATGCAAGAGTGTTATTTGTCAGGTCTTTTCAAGTCTCTACCTTTAACCCTATCCCTGGACCCTTTTCCCTATTATTACCAAGAACATCCTTTGGAAATAAATATGTTAAAAGAGTCAATGAGCAAGAAAAGACTTGTGGTGTAAGACAAATTAGAAAGTGAGCACCAAGGAATGGAAAAAAGTGGAAAAGACTGTGGGGTCTATTGAAACCTGTAGATTTCTGTAAACAAAAGCCCTCTGAACAATGCCTGTTGTTTTAAGCTGAGCTGACGTTGCCAAACTTAGAGATTGTTTGTTGCTGACCCCATCTGAATCAGAGAGAGAGCCAGCGGCAGCGCAGGGAAACAAAAGTGTGAGAGTCGCAGTGAGCTGAGCAGAGTGGGGGCTGCGTCCATTTCTCGTAAAGCTACAAAATAGACCGAGGTGTGCAAAAGTCTTCACACTGCTTTTATTATTAGCTTAAAGGTGAAGTAAGTGTAAGTTAGTTTGAACAACTTTGTGTCAGTGTTTTCAGTTAGCAGTACATTTACTGAACTAACAAACCTATGGCTACTGTACAGTTAAATAACGCTCACCTGGACTTATTTATCGGGGACCTGTTTGGCCCCAAGAAATGTGTAGACAACAAATTAACTGGGTTGTGTCTTCCAATTGGATAAAAGGGGATGGGACACCAGGAAATGTATTCTCTGTTTATATCAAAGCAGAGGAACCAGGACAGCTATATTACAGCCTGGACACTACAGTATAATGTTGTTTGAACATTGAGCAGTTTATGTTTATAATATTATATATATATTTGTATAGTATAGTGTTGTACCCGTCATAGGTATGCAGTAGCCTCAAGTGTAGACGCATGTCGTGTTATCAGACTGAAAGGAAGGTTTATCTACGCAGACAGCAGTGTCACTTACGTAAGTCTTGTTTATATAAATTCTTTGATATTATACAAAGCAGAATTTGCATTTTAAATAGTAGAGTAGAGTGACTTTACTAACCAAACTAAACTAGACTAGACTATGCCCCCTATAGCTACATAAAAAGAGAAGTTGTTAAAACAGTCAATAATGTAGTGAATGACTTATTAAAATAGCTTTTCCATCTGGATGTTAAATGGAGACTTTGGAGTAGCTTAGTGTGACATGTGCTTGTGAAAGTGGTGCATGTTTGTAGTGTCCAAAACCTCAGGTCTTTAAACATGACGGAGAGCCAGAGATTGAGCAGGGGAGGGCCGTTGGCGTGACTCCCACTGGCACCATGCCCACATCTCCGGCTGCTGTGGAGTTCCGTGTCACGGCCAGGACTCCCTGCCAGAAGGGCTTTCCCCAGAACCACCTCTGCACACACACATACCTCACATACTACCTCTGTGTTTAGTGTCAACATTTTGATAAAGCCCTGCCAAGCAAACAGTTTACCCTGTGCTAATGGTCGAACTTAGCAATAAAAATGAAGTGTTGCTTCGACTGCTCTTACTGCAAACATCACAGATTAGCCTCATTTCAACAAATGCTCTGTGAATTCTAAGCATTGGCTTTTATTTGAACTTTGAACTAACAATGATACCTGCTTTATAAATGAACTTTGGGTAGTGCTAGTATTTTTACAATGAGTAGAGCTTCTTTAGAGGAATCTTTTTGTCAGTAACATGTTATGGCTTTGAGGTCTATCAAAATGGAGGCTGATCCATTTGAATAGAAAAGAAACGATAGAAAAAGGTTGAGAAACAATCAGTTGAGATGTATGGTTTCTTACATGATTGAAAATTCATACAATTCTTACATAAAAGCTCTATTTTTATTGAAGATATCAATACTTTTTTCTGTTATTTTAATACTGATTGCAACCCACGCTAAAGCTGTTACAACTTTCCTGGGAATCATTTAGAATGTCTTTTTGTTTGATTGTTAGTAACTGAGATTTGCATATACAGCTCTCCTTTTCTTTTGTATAAAGTGATCCCTGTTTTGTTTGTTTTTGTGCAAGAGCCAGTTAATTTTCTAATTAGTCTCCATCAAGCCCCAGCCATGGTTAAAGGAGCCATGTGTGTTCCCCAGATGTGTGTCTGTTAAGATGTGCCAGCACAGGCTCAGTCTCTATGTTTGCATGGCTCTAGAGAAATTCAAATTATTATTTTAATCTGAGTAACACCAGGCCATGAAATGCATGTAAATGTTTAAGTCTGACTTAAATTGCAGTAATAGCTAAGCCAGCAGAAACATTTTTTTTAAGTCAAGCAAAATGTGTGTATGGGGCAAAGTTGGACTTGACCTGGACTAAGTGCTATATGCTACACAGTTGCATAGACAACATTGTTGAAATTGCCAAAAGCAAAAACTAAACCTTTTTGAATGAGATGTTAATGTAATGACAGAGAGAGTTAGAGGTTCCAGGATGTTTATGATGATTGGCAATTAGCATCTGTGTTAACATAATATCACACTTTTGTTGTGGGGGTGTTTATATCTGCTGGGGATGTCCCTCGGTATATGCTGGCCTCAAACTACACAGCTTATTTTCTTAGGTGCCTCCCATGCACGTGCCATCTGTGACGACCGCAGCAATGATCATCATTAAGAGCAGACAGAAGAAAAGAGAAGAAATGAATGAGGCTGTTGAAACCTTGTCTGTTTTGTTGTTATTTGAATTGGCTGTTAGGATAGCAGGGAAAGAGCATAAGACACGAAACCAGTGGATTAGAGGCTGTCTGGATTGTAGACTGAAAAAAATCCTGCACAGCTGTTTAGATTTAGAGAGTTTACAGAAAGTTTAGTAATAAAGTCCTAAAGCATGGTGCTATGACATGATTTTACCTCCATCTTGGTCAAACTCCATATATATTCAGGACTATAGTATATCTCTGAAACTAGAAGGAAAGGTCAAAACAATAATCTTAATTAAAGACAGAGACATCTTAGTAATTTGTGAAATTTTGACACAGTTGTATGTAAAGCCACTCAGCTCTTACTACGAACACAAGGATGATCTGATCAAAGTGCACATGTATATTTGTGATTTTAAAATGTATTTATATAAAATAATTGTGTTTTATAAGCCTTTGTATGAAGTGTTTATGTGTTGGTTTGTTAATGTGAATGTGTGTGTGACCTTCGGTCATTATTATATGTGTATAAATGCTCAAAAATATTTAACAAAACCACATTTAAATAGTGAAAGTACTCTGACACTGTCTTGACAGTAAGACAAACACATTCATTTCCTTATAGAATATATTAACAGAAGATGTGTGCCATCTTGAGTGACCGGGTGTATGATGTTATACCACTGGATGGAGCTTTAACATTCTTTGGGCCTGTCAATTATACAACAACACTGGTCAGGAAAATGCAACAATCATGCCGTTGCTGATTTTGCGTTCACGCAACAATGTTACGTCGCAATGCATGTAAAAAAAAAAAAAATACAACAATGTAGTACATATGTCCAACCAGTAGTGGGTTATCTTTTTGCTACTTCTGCTCCCCCTCTTCTGTAGAGATGTTGCTTGCACAGGTGTGTTGCATCTATGGTGTCATTGTTTCCAGAGAGCATTGCAGGTTCACAGTTTACACGGCAGCCGCAACTAAACACCTCAACACCTCCTCGGCCAGATTCAAAAGTTAGCATTTTTGTTGATTGAGAACACCTGCCTTGTGTAAACAAGAGGCCCATCCGCAACAGACATATTGTGGTTCCAGCAAAACCTGTTGTTGTGTAAATGTCTTCTTAGATTAGTACACTGTACCTACTCGCATATAACTACCATCTAGTGGTGAATACATTTTAAGACTAGAAATGTTATTGTACTATAGTAGCACCAGAAGAGGTTTGGTGTTACCACTAGGTTTTCTCATGGAGTATGAATGTTTCTAACAAGAACAAAACATATTTGTTTGAAAAACTTTTCCATTTAATGGTTTTCCTTTAGCTTCTTGTTTTTAATTGAGTATTGATTATCTATCATCGGTTTAACTAACTGCAGTAACTCTTTTCTTTTCTAAAGCTGACCACACACCAGAGGGACCCGGGGCCTAAGCGTCCCCAAAGTAGTTCTGTACGGTACGCTTTTGAGGCAAAATTTTTGGCTAATGGAAACTTACTGACCGACCAGTTCCTATCAGCTGCCTGCTCAGCTGATTCACTCTCTGCTCAGAATTACATTCAAACAGCTCAGGTGTAGTCAGGTGGTGGCTGATTTTATTATTTCTTACTTCCAAGAGCTCATAGCTCCTACGTTCTGTAGTCCTCCTAGATTTTAATCAATGTCAAGTACATTTTGAGTACACAATAGACTCAAAGCTATTGTTAAGTCACTCGATCGACCTGCAGTTGATCCATGTGCTTCGAGGACCTGTGGTTGAACAAAGCAGGACTAAAGTTAATGATACAAAATAAAATGCATCCAATTTAATTAATTAAGATTTGACCCAAAACAAACTGATCAACTATGACATTATGTTTCATTATACAGATTTTTAGAAATGTCAAATAGTGATGTAATTTCTCTGCTCTTGAGTTGTTGTGATTAGTAAGTACGTAGCTTTCACTTTGTCAGAGCAGGGTGAAGTGAGTAGAAGGAGGCAGGGCAGAAAAGAAGGTGTCCCTGGGTGACAGTTAGCTGAGCCCTGCCCTCTTCCCCTCGTCAGACCACAGCCAGGGCTATCTATAGCCTGGACACCGGGGCAGCGGTGCAGCTTTTACGGCCACATCCCGGCCCGATGTGGCCAGCACTAACTGTCGGGACAGCTGAGGGTTTGCCAAGGCAGAAATGAGCTCTGGGGGTTGGACGCTTCCTTTCACCCTCCACCGCTCTGCCCCCCCAGTCCTCATCCTGGGTCACAAAACAGACTGGTAGAGGAAGTGAAACCCGGGGAGGAGGAGGGAGCAGAGATGGAGGGAGCAGAGGAAGGATGGATCGAGAGGGAGGGAGGGAGGTGAAGTGTATGCCAGCTTGGTGCTGTGTTGTTGTTGTGAGAGCTGGCATAGACCTCAAATATCTAATGCAAAGGTAATACAGTTACATATCAAGCAATTATCTTTCTTTTAGTGCAGTTTGTTTTGCTTAATGCTATATTCTATTAAAGGCATAGTTTTTATCAAATTAGTTTTGGAAAAAAATGCAGGATTTATGTCTCTGATTAAAAAAAATGTCTGTAAATATGTTTTTTGCATGCTTGTTACACCCAGGAGTTATGCTTAGATTGTGGAAATGTCAGTATATCCTTAATTTTAACTAAATCAAATATATACAGAATTTACTTGACTGCAAGTATTTGTATGATTGTTAAAACATGTTGTTAAACAAAGTTTGTTTATTACTGCAGTGAAGTAATTGCTCAATTTCTGATTTACATAAAGTCCTCACATTCCTTCAAACTTAAACCTAACGTGGCCTTGTGTAACCTTTCTGTCACATTAACCGCTCGGCAGTGTTGAAGCTGGTGCTGAATAATGTGAATCTGAATCATCCTCGCTGCCAGCCCTGGTCAATGTGGTTAGTAAAGCATGACCCCCCACCCCCTTCCTACTCTGGAGTCACTTGACTGGTGCAAAGACCCCTGACTCCAGCGCTGCAAATGACTCCAGTTTTCCCTCCCTTTTTCCGTCATCCTTTTATCCTCATTCCTCTCTCATTCACTTTGCCACTGTCCTGGACCAAACCCTATTCACTGGCTTTGCACTGTTACTTCTCGCTACTTATCTGTGTTTTACTGTACAATAAAAAAAAAAACATTAAAATTCTCATAAATGTTAAATGTTATTTTTAACAGGTCTATCTGAAAAATACAGAAAGGAACATTTATGTAACATTATTTAAAATTTGCTGTGCCTATGCCATTCTGTCACTCACTTCTGTCACTCACATTGTATTGTTATGATTAGTGTAACATTTTTAAACTTCTGCTGTTTAAAGTTACACCAAAGTTTGCAGACTTTTATCTACTAAAGAACTCTGAGGGCAAATTCAAATGAGAAAATGTCAATATGTGTCTTATTTATTATAACGTGTGGAGAGTTGCGTTGATGTGACATTGTCCTTCTTTTTATTTCAAGAAACCTTAAAAATGACTTTAGGAGTATAAGTATTAATGATTTTGAGGCTGTACAGTTTATGTAGTGACTTTAAGAACACTAACTCCAAACTCCACAGGGCCCAGGACAAAAGCAATTTATATTATGGTAGGTGAGGGAAAATTTGTCCTCTAAAGTTGTTTTTGTGCAATTACCTATGCTTTTTCTGTGTTTTCCCTCAGATGTTTATGTAACATGTCCACCCCCCCGCCACAGACTCACCCCTCACCCCACAAGTACGGCTGTTGTCACCTAAGCTCCGGACAGTGAACTCACTTTCTAAATTTAGAGTGTTCATATAGTTTGCTCAGGTAGCCGCTTGAGCTGTGTGGTCCGTGTGTGTGGACCAGGAGCTTCTACCCTCTTTTTGCCAGGTTTGACTTGGTTTAGTCGGACTCTGCGTTTGGACTCTGCGTTTGGACTCTGCGTTTGGACTCTGTGTTTGGACTCTACATTTGGACTTTGCATATCGACTGGCTCGCAACTAAACCCCTAAAACCTTTTTTCTTTTTGCATTTTGCTTTGAAAAGCTGCGGCGGGTAGTGAAGGGGTTAATAGCAGTCACTCAGCATGCAGGAGCCGTGGCGGGCGGGCAGGCAGGCAGTGCAGAGGCTGACCTCTGACCCTTCAGGAAAGGAATGTGGAAGCTCTTTCATCCAGGACAGAAACCAAAGACACCCGGGCGGTTGGAAAGTGGCAGTTCAATTCTCCGTTTTTGATTAGGCGAAGTAAGCGGCGGTTCCATGTGAATGTGCTGTGGAGTGCTTGTTGTAGGGGCATCTGCCATTTTGGTGTGAAGTTCCATCTTGTAGTGTTTGTTACTCTGTAACTCAGTAAGAAGAGCAGTGTGATTAGTGGTTAAATATGGCTAAAGAAATGCTGTTTGTGCTGCTGGAAAACCTGTTTTTCACACACTTTGACTCTGCTCTGATCTCTAATCGTGTTGTTCAAATTCTTGTGTGACAATAACTTGCCTAAATTCTTTAATATTCAGCAGGTTTATCTTATTTGTTAGCACTTCTTTCTTGATATTTTTACATCTTAAGCAACTGCAATTTTATACATTAAAATACACTTTGAAGTTACACTCTGTAATATGTTTAGTGGATGTTGTGCATTGTCTGTGGATGAGCAGTAAACAAGCAGAGGTCTATGATCGAATTGGATAAGCTTCTCCTTTGGTGGTGTTTTTGCAGCAACTGTATGTTTGAAGATAAGTGTGCATCCTTGGTTTACACAGCTGAAAAAGAATTATGAAAACTGGGAAATAAATATTAACGCTCAATTGAATATGTCACTTGGAAAAGTTACTAAATATGCACAGCATTGAGGAAGAATTTAATTATTAATTAACAAGAGCTACTTGTACTTCATTCATTGTTTTTGTTTTCTCTTCCTGTTAAAAATTTAAATATAAGTCTAAAATAGATAAATGAAATGTTCAGTGATAAATCCAGCACTGATATAATACATACTGGTATTAAGTAATACATATACTGTAGCGTTAAATTAGCTAAAGGTTTTTCTTGCGATCCAATGCATTCTTTGGGAGCTCTTGTAACTGTAGACGAAGGCAGGCGTGTGTTAGAAATCCTGTGATACTGAGAAGTGACCTGACTGATCCAAATGAATCACAAGTTTGCAGTGGTTTAATAATTACAACTACGCCTAAGAGTAATGCTTTGTTGTTGGCCATGTTGGCACGAACTTGTGTGCGAGTGGTATTTTTCATCAGAAGGACACTGCTGGCTAATTACGCTGAATATTTTGGGCCACAATTAAAGCTAGCGGGATTCATTTCTGTGACTCTATTAAACAAATGTCATTTTCTACATTTTAAGCTTCATAAAACTTAAAAAAAACAAGCTGTAAAGTCTAAGGAACATTACTACATTAAGACCAGGTAAAGCTTTGGGAGAAAAAGTGTTGATATTAATTAGTTATTTGTTAAAACTGACAATATGCCTACCCCTACTTTAAGTTAATAGCAAATGAAATATAATTAGATGTTATTATAATTTTATTTGAATTCTTCACCACATAATTGTAGATACTATATTATAATAGCATTGTCTAATTAATTCTGAGGTGTTGAGTGTTGCCGTTCTGATTGTGTGAACTCTGTCGTGATGAGTCCTTTATGTCCCGGCCTCCATTTGCTTTATCTCCATACCTTGACGGCATGGACCCACCTCATTGTACTGCATGTGGCGGCCTGTGCGTGCCTTTGTGAGTGCTTTTGAGCGTGCCGGCTTGGGGGGTGGGGGCGGGAGGGTGTGTACATGATGTTGCATTCGGCGTGACCAGAACTCTGTGCGTTGCATGTGCTGTTGTGTGCGCAGGAGAGGGGCAGGGCGACACGGCATGGTTCAGGCCAGGAATGTGCGATGTGGGTAGGCTGTACAATAGAGCCGGGCTCCCTGAGGGTGGTCAATGGGACGGGTGTCACCCCCCTGCACCCTCCCCGCTGGGTGACGATCACCACACAACGCTACAGCTGTCAGGTCCTCTTAAACAGCACTGTAAACACATACATCATAGCAACAAACAGGTCAAAGCACATGTGTGTGCTGGCTTTAGGATTGACTGAGAGAAAGAAATGACAGATTTTACAACCATTACTGAGCTTAGTTGAGTTGAGTCAAACACAATGTCACTGGTAAATTATTATCACCTCAAGTACCGGAGATATTGATAATTTACTTTATTTTAATCAAACAATTAAATGAATCGGATTTTCTGGTATTACCTTTTACACTTCCTGTAAAAAGGTCTTATAACTGATTTCCAATTAGGATAACCATGTTTGTTATTAATTGTAAAAAGGTTTGATTATTATTATTAAGTCTGCACAATATTAGGAAAACATGCAGTATCTATGTTGAATATTTGATATAGATGTGCCCTATTAATTGAGTCAAATAGGATTTCAACATGTAAAGAAATCAAGCAAGAAAGCTCTGGACTAACTTCTACTGGTCACATCTGTGCACCACAGTTTGGATTTTCAGCACTGATTGGACTTTAATTTTGACATGCAATGTGACTCTGTCACATTGAAGGCCATTAATGCAATACATTTACTTTGTTGTGATTTTGGATGATGAGATAATTATACATGGTGCAGCTTTATCGCTTATACGCTCCTATGACACATTAGAAACATGACCTGTTTGCTTGCTAAATAGTGAGCCCACCCTTAAACTCAGTGACCCGCAGGAGAAGAGGTTGAACGGATGAACAGCTATAAATGGAGGCTCACTATTTGGAAAACAACCAGTCCCAACAGCAATGAAAGCGTTTTGATGCATCAGAAAGTAATTCTTTTCACAAGTTGTTTGTGCGCATTAAGCTCTTTTAAGTTTCTAAGCATTTAAAGATGATAAAGATACTGAAGATAAAACAATATTAACTAGAGTCTATCAGATACAGGCTGTAATATGAATACCCAATGGAAGGATGATGGTAAAAAATTGGTGATGGTCCCAAATTTGTATAAAGCACATAAAGCTGTGAACTAATTAAAGTGTATGTTGCTGTAGAAAATGCTTTCTAAAATCATCTGTAAATTGATTTCCTTCAGCCACATACTTCCACAGTGAACATGTTTCTGTTCCATTTGCATACTTAATGTTCTTTTGTACTTTTTCAAAAATGAATTTCTCATGTACTGTTAACTGCTCCTTCACATGCCAGGAGCTTGAAACGTTCAGTCCTGTGTGGTTCAACCTTGTGGACTTACCAGCGTGTTAGCTAGCAGGGGTCACAGAGGTCACTGAGGGTAAATAAGGGAATGCAGACATGACAGAGAGAGTTCAGCCGGTCTCTTAGAAACACAAGTTCACATGTTGTCCCACTACACAACCTCTAAAACATGCAACACAAGTACAGTTTTACTGCACTTTTTCAGGCCTGTCAGACTGTGTTTGAAGTTGTTGTTGAGGATCTGTTAAATTGAGGATAGTGCTTGTTTGAGGAGTTGACTTTGTGGTGTAAACAGTGCCTACTCTCGACCTCCCCTCCACGTTGTGTGTGTGTGTTTCAGTGCTTTCCCAAGGATTACAGGAGCCTTATCCAGTTTCATAACAAGTACATACATGTACACATATATACACACACAAGGCTGGCTTTGTGCACCGCACTGTCATGATGAACATGATGAAAGATTAAGCTGAATAATTACCTTCAGTCTTCACATGCTCTTGATACAAATAGGTTTTGTGCAAAGACTCAAATGAATTCACAGAATAGAACATGGCTTGAATATCCCTATATCTGCAGTGCAAACATTTCTGACCTTTTCCGTCACACTTGTCTTCAGCTCCCCCTAGTGAGCATCAACTTTTTAAAGGGAAAGTTTTTAGGGCATGCAGTCACTTTCTGTCTGTGGTCACTTATTGTCCACTAGGATCTCCAGAACCTCTAGTCGACACTGTCTTGCTAATAAAAGAAAAATAATAAAAAACAAAATAAATAACATTGTCAGTAAAAATAAAAACAAAACTATTGGTTTAATAATGGTTATGAATTTCAAATGTCTATTACATTTATTTAAGGTCATAACTTTGTTGTGTTTGGTCATTTCTCACAGGACAGTAAGGATGCAGAGCAACATTTCCCACTCACCACCAACCATAGCTGTTGGGACTGGGTGAGGAGAAGACAAACCAGAGTGAAGAAGGGTGGCTGAAGAAGAAAGACAAAAAGAAAAGTACAAAAGAAGGACTAATAGAATTTGTATTGGGAGGTAATAAAAACAAAATGTCAACTCCCTTTAAAAAATTCAGAAAAAGCATACCTGTTTTGAAGGCCTACATTTTCATTTCTCAGATCTTCCATGTTAATGCTGGGCAGTTAGGTTGACCTGTAAGTCACGAGCCACCTTCATTTTCAACACACCTCTCTCTTCTTTCCACTTTCAGCCTGCCAGGCAGGGGAGACAACAGTGAGTTTTCATGGCTGCGGCACACTAGGGCTGCCATGGCAGCTGCTGCCGCCGATGCCTCACACCGTATTACCGCACTGACGCCGGAGGAAGAGGGACGACGGACTGCCACCAAACTGTTTGGGAGTGCAGCACCGCTGCCACGGACAGAAAGAGAGAGAGAGCAAGAGAGGGGGAAAGAGAGGGAGAGGGAAGTAGAAGAGGTTGGTAGAGCAGGTGGGAAAGAGTGTTTGGTGTGCGGTACACTGTTCTCCTCACAAGACAAGCTCCGGCTCCACACATTAAGTCACACAGGAGAGAAGCCCTTCCACTGCTCACAGCCACACTGTCCCAAGGCCTTCAGCTCTAAATACAAACTTTTCAGGTATTAATGACACACTGTATGGTCTATACAGCTGCTGGTTGAAACGTGTAATCTGTCAGTACAACATTATGTACTGTATAGCCTATTTACAGTAGACCTTTTTTAAAAAATACAATACCTAAACCTTTCATATTTCTTCTCTTTGTGTATTTGTGTTGCAGGCATATGGCCACACACTCTCCACAGAAGACCCATCAGTGCACATTCTGTGAGAAAATGTTTCACCGTAAAGACCATCTCAAAAACCACCTGCAGACCCATGACCCCAACAAGGAGGCCTTCAAGTGTGAGGAGTGTGGGAAGCACTACAACACCAAGCTGGGATACAAGCGCCATGTGGCCATGCACTCTGCTACTGCTGGGGACCTCACCTGTAAAGTCTGCCTACAGAGCTACGAGAGCACTCCTGTGCTCCTGGAGCACCTCAAGAGCCACTCTGGGAAGTCATCTGGTGGCACCAAGGAAAAGAAACACCCGTGTGACCACTGTGATCGCCGTTTCTACACCAGGAAGGATGTCAGGCGCCACATGGTGGTCCACACCGGCAGGAAGGACTTCCTGTGCCAGTACTGCGCCCAGCGCTTTGGCAGGAAGGACCACTTGACGCGCCATGTGAAGAAGAGCCACTCTCAGGAGCTGCTGAAGATTAAGACCGAGCCCCCCGACATGTTGGGTCTGCTGGCCTCAGGGTCCCCTGCTCTGTTAAAGAGGAACTCAGTCCCATGATGTGCGCCATGGGTCCTAATAAAGACCATCTAATGGGAAAGCCTTTTCCCACTGGAGCCCCCTTTCCCATGGGCATGTACAACCACCCTCACCTCCAGGCCATGTCTAACTCTGGGGTGGGACACCCGCACCCACCCCTCATGCCTGGCTCCTTGTCTGCGGCTATGGGCATGAGCTGCCACGTAGAGTCCCCAGGGACACTCCACCCACACTCCCTTCACCACCACCATCATCACCACCACCATCATCACCACCATTCCCCTCCAATACCCCCCTCACCACCAGCCCCCCACCCCCCAGCAGCACCAGCCCCAGCCCACCCCCAAATACCAGCTGGGATCTACCTCATACCTGCTGGACAAGCCCTTGAAGGTGGAGATGGAGAGCTTCCTCATGGATCTGCAGAGCGGCCTGCCAGGCCCGCTTCCCTCTGTGGAGCCCCATGCTGCTGCCGAGCCCCCCAAGGAGGGCCTGGAACCCACATCGGGCCTGGCTGAAGAGCTGTGTGGGGACCCCCTCCTGTCCAAGAGCCCTGCGGTGATTGCGGAGTCTCTGTGCGCTGCTAACATGGACTTCTCCCACCTGCTGGGCTTCCTGCCTCTCAACCTGCCCCCCTACAGCGCTCCCATGAGCACGGGAGGCCTGGTCATGGGCTACACCTCTTCGGCCAACTCCTCCTCTTCCTCCTCCTCATCTCTGCACGCTGCCGAGCCCCATGCCGCAGCGGTGGCTGCTGTTGCCACGGCACCTCTTACCTCTTTGCAACCGCAACCTCAGGAGCAGCAGAGCTCCAGCGGGGGTCTGGGACTGGGACCCCTGCACCCCCTCCCACCAGTGTTCAGCTCCAGCCTTAGCACCACCACACTGCCTCGCTTCCACCAGGCTTTCCAGTGAACACCAGCACATGGATGTTCCAGCCTGTATTTAGAATAAACACTTAGAAGCCTTGAATAAAAGTGCACAAAAGCTTTCGATGAGCCTTAGAGGAAAACCCCTTTGAGCAAAAAAGGTGAGAACAGAAGTTAAAGAAGCTTTTATTTGGGCTTTTGTCTATCCTACCATTATAATGACGTATTAACCTTTTTATTTCCAGTTATTTCCTCTTTTATCCCCCAGCCTGTATTTAGTAGTTTAGAGGGCAGGATCAGTAGGCCAAAAGGCGTGGTACTGCAAACTTCCTAAAGTAATAATATAAAAAAAAAAAATCAAAGATAATTTTAGTGAAGATTATCTGTTTTGTTGTGACCCAGAAAAATATAGTTTGAAGTGGATATTTTGTTTTACTTTATTTTTTCGTTTTTCCAGATGTAAGAACATGCTAGAACTTATCTTCTGTTTTGAACTACCCACTCTAATACACGTTCAGAATGGTGAGGAGAGAGAACAGTGAAGGAGTGAAGAGATGCAGACAACTATTGAATCCTAATTCAAAAGCCCCCCTCTCAACGGCTAGGCTAGAGCCACAAAAGCCACCCTGCCTCTAAAAAGTGCTCTTCAAACAAATTTAAAAGACGTCCCTATTACTATCACTGATGTGCTCCTAGAGTCAAGTCAGTGAAAACACACAGCCTTTATCATGATTGAGTGATTGATATGGCACTTGTCCACACAAAAAAAAAAATACAAAATTATGTGGTGCGAAAGAAAAACAATGTACTATCAGCTGGCTTTTTACTTTTCCTGAAGAGAAGCACTTTTTTAACAGAAGGCACTTCACCTTTAAAAAATCTTCTTAGGAAAACATTTTATTTTTGTTCCAACATGTAAGGTTTTCCATGCAGGCTGTGAACAAGCCTTGCATATTGACTTTTTTTTTTTCTCCCAAAACTTCCTGTGAGGATTCTCTTTCCTAAGCTGTCTTCATGATCTCCCTTGAAAATGATCTATCGCAGCTTTTTTAGCGGCTGCCCAAATACTGTATAGCTCAATTAACCCCATACAACTTTAGGCCGTCTTTTTAAAAGACGCATTCTGGTCATGAAAAACCCTGACATATGTGAATGGCTAAAAACAAACAAAAAAACAGTGATGGATGAGAAAATGTGTTAAAGAATGTTATTGCAGTGTACGAAATATCTCAAATGAATATTATAATTGCTTTTATCTCAGTAAAGTGTATTTTAGGTAGACGTATTAAGACTAAGTGATGATGTATTTGATGTCTGGCAGGTTTACATTTGTGTGTATCTTGCGATTTTTTTTTTTTTTTTGATCAAACGATGGATGAAGTATTAGCTTTTCCTTAAGCTTTCTGTGTCATATCCAGTCTTTACCTTTTACGTTAGTTTAGCGGAATCTGAACTGTGGATGGAAAACTATCTCTAGAGGGCTAATAGTGGCTAATAATCAATTAGGATGTGAGCTAGAAGAATTTAGATTGTGTATTAGGAAATGTAAGGATAGAAGATGTATCCTTAACTATTGGATTTTGTGCTCCTTTTCTAACTATTCACCACCAGCCTATAAAAACCTGAGCCCAAAGTTAACCTGAACCTCAAGTGAGACGGTGCTCCTATCTGTGTGAGTTGAACTAACGTGTGTCCACATTCACCTTTCACGCCAACTATCAGTTATTATGCCACAGATGAGTTTAGAAAACAAACAAAAAAAGACAAAAAAAAAACTTAGCACATACAAGAAAGTTAAAAAATTGCTGCTTTTAGCTACGGTTGCCGACGGATATCAACTGTAGACCACTAGAACATTTCATTTTCATTCTTCTGAGATGGACACCGATCAAAGTGTTCCAAGAGCCCCTTACTCTTCCTCAACTTCCTCCTCCTCCTCTCTCAGCTGCTTCTTTAGAGTCAAAGGAAAAGGGTCTGAAATAATGGCGGTGTCCCCGAAAAGCGCGCTCACGTCCCGAGCTTTGACATTCAAAGCCCGAGGGACACACGGAGCAGCGAGGCCGGGGCGTCGCTTTAGAGTCATATATTTGTTTTGTTTATTGTCATATGATATATTATTTTCTGTTTGTATAAAACAGGACCTCGAAAAAACAACACAACACATCACCTCATTTTTATTTGTTTTATTTTTTCTTACCAAAACCTGGGGAGAAGAAACTACATTTTTGCACAATAGTTTTTTTTTTTTTCCTCTGATATATTTTATCTTGTAGGTCATAATATCCCTGACAAGAAGATGAGTTATCCCAAACAACAGCAGTGAAGTTCTTCATCACTATAATCTGACGTTAGAATATATTTAAGTAGTCTACCCTTGGAATAATGGCCGTTGTAAAGTGCTTACAATTACACAATCAAACTTCTTCTTGATCCTAAATTTATTGTTGGCACCTTTCTGAGCGTAGCTATAGAATATATTGAAAAAAAGTCAGGAATCTAAATTTTTATGATTTTTTTAATAAGGTGATTGTTAAGGCTTTAGCTTAATTTGTAGTCCTTCAAGGAATAAAAAAGAAAGGAAAAAAAAACTTTTGGCATGTATTAAGTTTGTCCTCCCTGGGTTTCTGTGAGCTAATCTGAATTCTAGCACTTTCAACCTTTAAAAAAAAGAGTATTTTTTTCTTTAAAATTTTCAGCTTATTTGTTTGTATGTTTTTAATTTTGTATTGATCCTGTATATGTATGTGCCATTAGTTTGATGACTTTATCAACCTTTGTGTATTTCTCTCCACAAGAATAACAGTATTTTTTATAGACTTTTCACTAATATTCCTCAAAAACAAATGAGCGACCCCCCTGCTCTCTTTTTAAAGCCTGGTGTGGGGAGCTTTGTCTTCTCCTTCCAAAATTTATCTATTAAAAATTTACAGCCAAGCCATGAATGAGAACGGCGTCAGCAAATCTGCTCAATCGAGGCGGCGAGGGCTAGAAATGATACGAGTTTACTGGGACTAAACGAAGGTTCAAAAGCAGAATTTTATCTAATCCTTCACCTAAAAAAAGCTTCCATCTAATTAGTGCTGCTCTTGACTCATCACATGACCTCTGACCTCGGGCCGACATGTTGCTCTGTTCCAGGCCTTGGCTGTAGCTCCAATACCTCGGCTGCACCTACTAGGGATGCACTTGTCCTCATCTTTTCCTTTTTACTAGTAGGTGCAGAACACACCCATTTTTTTAAGGGAATTTGTTCATCAGTTTAAGCCTGAGACAAAAAAAAAACACTTAAGTATGCGCTCTCATTCTCTCCCTCTTTCTTTAGTGCTTTTAGTGAGAACCTGGGTACTGTCTGAAGCAGGCAACATCCACATGTAGTATTATATATTTCTAGCTTATTGTAAGTCTTGCATTCCAACCTCTTTGTGTATCTCTTATAGTGGTATAGCCCATTTTATTGTTATCACGTGCTATTACAGCCACCTCTGCATTGGAAAAGGTGAAAGAAAAGAGTATTTGCATTCACTTACACTATTTTCTATAGTTTATCAACTACAGGGAGAATTATATGAGTGCTTCAGAGGAAGAAAGATCAAAAGAAAAGTGAGAAGTCTTGCTTTTTTTTTGTTACATATCTCACATGCAATCAGTTGCTGCGATGTAAAAGTGACAGATTTGTATATTGGTTGATCCAAAGAGATGACGGACATAACAGAACTATTGACTTATTGTACAGTACAGTGTATCTTTGAGTTGTCATGTGTTATGTTGAAATGATTAAAAGATGAACCAGCGGTTTAATACCTTCTTTGCCTCTCTTTTTTATTTCAGCACTCATTGATTCAGTCCCCAGTCTTTAGTTTATTTAGTTTAGAGAGGGTTCCATTTGACTTCTTTTCTGATTAAATGCTTAAAACAGATCAGAAAAAAGAGAATAGTTTGAGCAGGCGCCACAACTAAGCCATTATCATAATCTACAGTGTATTAGGATTTGCTAGTCTAGTTTAATTTATTACATCATGGTCTTCAAAATCAATTAGCACCTGCCTCAGATTGTGACAACATATAATAGTCTATATAAAAAAAATGTGAACATAGGGTTCTCAAAATATCTATTGGACTTGGTGGTATGTCTGCCCAAGTGTTTCACCCTTACAGTGGACATGGTCTGGATTATGTTTGAAAGAGTGGTGCCCGTAAGCCTCAGGCATAGCTGAGTGTCAAGACCGGCCTAATTATAGTCGTCCACAGCCAGCCTATACTTACATCAACTGAGCTCAACTCTTGCACATACACTTACTGGATGCCAACTGTGCCATAACACAAGAATAGAAACACTTTTGGTTTTGTAGATTTTCTTTAAGAAGGGCTTGTGAAATGGCTTTGAGATGGTCGAGACACCACAACACAGAGTTTATTACGTGATCACGTCCATTCAAACGCTGAACATTTTGAAAAATACAGGGACAAAGCAGACTGAACACATTCACAAGAGCACACACACAAAGACTTTCATATTCAACTTGTCACTTTATTATTTTGTCATTGTACATTTTGTAATTGTACATTCTGTAAAAGAAACCCAAGGTTAAAAGTAACAAGAAACTTTTCTTTCAAAGTCATAATGACCATCATGCGCTTGGCTAAAACAATGACAAGATCATTACAGGGAGCGCCACGAACAACAAAAACGCAACAATACAAAGCGTCTTTTGTCTTCTTATTTACATTATAAACCCCTCAACCACTCATACACACGCATGACTTAAAAGTCTACTCAATAAAAAGATCTCTCCTGGCATGTACGTTTTCACTCCAGGAGTGGAGCTCTCAGTCTTTCTCACAATGCCGAGTGTGGCCTGTGTGCAATAACAATTAGATTAAATGGAAACAAAACAAATGGAATAATCAACAATATTTAGATCTCTAAATTGTCTTGGGCACATGTGACGGAATATTTTGGCTCATATTTCCCTCACCAGCAGTTCATTACAGTTTTCTTTATTGAGGCCATTTCAAAACAGAAGAGATGGTAATAGAGGCATTCAGTCACTAGCACTACCTGGAGAATCAGGGTTGATGTAAGTACCCTCTGTAACCCCCACCCCCCACTGAAAACCAATGCTGTACGTCTGTGCAAAAACCCCAGCCACTAAAAACTAAGTGATGTTTGACAGCACCCTCCAATGTGGATATACTGTGGTAAAGAAACAATTTTAAGATTGTTAATGTTAGTCATGTCAATGCAATTTGAAAGGAATCTGGTTGGTACAGATTTGAATAAACAGTCAGTGGAAAGCCTTTCCCAGGAGCTCCATGAGGACATTAGAAATAATTTAGACTATTAACATGATAGAATGAGTACATTTTTGGTAACCTCAAAAATGCCAGTAAAAGTACGCTAAGAAAACCGGTGTGAGTGTGCCATTTTTACAACAATCTACAAAGAACACTAGATAACTATTGAATCCTCAGCCATCGGAGATTCTGCTGTGTGTCAGAAAGTACGTAGTTCCATAATGTACATCAAATGAATACATACAGGAGAGGCATCAATCCTTCAATAAACTGTTCTTTGATAAAGCCTTCACAAAGGTTCCTTCCATAACTGCATAGTTCAGCAGGCACCCAGCGCTGCTAAGGCTACACTGATGGCATAGTTAACGACTGGAAAACAAACAAAACAAATTGGACATTTTTGCAAGTTACTACTGGAAAAGCTTCACTCACACCACTTATGTAGACACAAGAGGGTGTTCTTTTCAAATTGAAAAGGTTACAGCTCCTTACACGAGTTGTGAATGTGCAAAGCTTTTTCCTTACTCCCACAGTGGCTTCACCCAACAACTTGAGAGCAATGGGTTCACATATTCAGTTCTGTTCTGTATCATTTAGAACAAATTGACCAATATTCTGACATTAATAAGAGAGCACTGCTTTGGAAAGATAAAGTGATATTTTGATTACAGTTGTGGTTAACATGGTTACAGCAAAACATGGAAACTGTAGTAAAAAAAATAAGAGCATTTTTAATTTATTCGTTCTTGAATTACACTGTAAAACTCCCCAGCATGATTTCCATCCAAAACAACAAACTTTACACCATAACCACAGTTGGACAACCCAATTCTCCCCTGATCTGTTACGTATTAGAAAAGTAAAGAAAGAGATAAAGGACAAAGTAAGTGAGTTCAAGACCATTTCTGTAATGACAAAAATAAAAATCCAGGATAAGTTAAGCTCAAATCGACACAAAAGACAAAACAAAAATGTGCAGAACCATTGTTTGACAAGCTTTGGCCCACTTTGATGTGTGCAAGGTGAAACAGCAGAAGACAACTGTCCGATAAGGAGATATTTCTCTGTCTCTGAAAGCGAGAGGAAGAAAAAAAAAAGTGTGCTGCCACCTTGCTGTTCTTTCCCCTTGTGGCCAGTGGGTGGCTGAGCCATTAAAAAGCACCCTCTTATTCCCTCTACACACAAGTCAGTGCTTGTTGAACATGGAGAATATAAAATATATTAAAAAACTGAATGTGAGAACAACAAAAAACCATCCCCAAAAAAAAACAACAGCAGCAGAGCAGCTCAGTCAATCTTGACTGCAGCATAAATTTTCCTGATGAACATGTAGGCAGCATAAAAGCCGATCGTCCCCGTCAGCAGCCAGAACGACAAGACCATCAGAGCTGTGTAGCCAAAGTACAATAGTGAAGGGATGAACTCCACAATGTCCAGCTGCAGAGAGAAAAATGACAAGGTTAACAAGAGTCTCCACTAGGTGTTTTAATTATAGCGTGGTAATAAGGCTAAAATATTCTGCAAGATTATTAAAAGACTGAGTATGCAATAACTATGGAATTAGCAATAGCAAGGGCTGAAATTGTTATTACTATATACAGTGCCTTGCGAAAGTATTCGTCTCCTTGAACTTTGCGACCTTTTGCCACATTTCAGGCTTCAAACATAAAGATATGAAACTGTAATTTTTTGTGAAGAATCAACAACAAGTGGGACACAATCATGAAGTGGAATGAAGTTTATTGGATATTTCAAACTTAAACAAATAAAAAACTGAAAAATTGGGCGTTCAAAATTATTCAGCCCCTTTACTTTCAGTGCAGCAAACTCTCTCCAGAAGTTCAGTGAGGATCTCTGAATGATCCAATGTTGACCTAAATGACTAATGATGATAAATGGAATCCACCTGTGTGAAATCAAGTCTCCGTATAAATGCACCTGCACTGTGATAGTCTCAGAGGTCCGTTTAAATAGCATCATGAAGAACAAGGAACACACCAGGCAGGTCCGAGATACTGTTGTGGAGAAGTTTAAAGCCGGATTTGGATACAAAAAGATTTTCCAAGCTTTAAACATTACAAGGAGCACTGTGCAAGCGATAATATTGAAATGGAAGGAGTATCAGACCACTGCAAATCTACCAAGACTTGGCCGTCCCTCTAAATTTTCAGTTCATACAAGGAGAAGACTGATCAGAGATGCAGCCAAGAGGCCCATGATCACTCTGGATGAACTGCAGAGATCTACAGCTGAGGTGGGAGACTCTGTCCATAGGACAACAATCAGTCGTATACTGCACAAATCTGGCCTTTATGGAAGAGTGGCAAGAAGAAAGCCATTTCTTAAAGATATCCATAAAAAGTGTTGTTTAAAGTTTTCCACAAGCAACCTGGGAGACACACCAAACATGTGGAAGAAGGTGCTCTGGTCAGAAGAAACCAAAATTGAACTTTTTGACAACAATGCAAAACGTTATGTTTGGCGTAAAAGCAACACAGCTCATCACCCTGAACACACCATCCCCACTGTCAAACATGGTGGTGGCAGCATCATGGTTTGGGCCTGCTTTTCTTCAGCAGGGACAGGGAAGATGGTTAAAATTGATGGGAAGATGGATGGAGCCAAATACAGGACCATTCTGGAAGAAAACCTGATGGAGTCTGCAAAAGACCTGAGACTGGGACGGAGATTTGTCTTCCAACAAGACAATGATCCAAAACATAAAGCACAATCTACAATGGAATGGTTCACAAATAAACATATCCAGGTGTTAGAATGGCCAAGTCAAAGTCCAGACCTGAATCCAATCGAGAATCTGTGGAAAGAACTGAAAACTGCTGTTCACAAATGCTCTCCATCCAACCTCACTGAGCTCGAGCTGTTTTGCAAAACTGATAGAGACATACCCCAAGCGACTTACAGCTGTAATCGCAGCAAAAGGTGGCGCTACAAAGTATTAAGTTAAAGGAGCTGAATAATTTTGCACACCCAATTTTTCAGTTTTTTATTTGTTAAAAAAGTTTGAAATATCCAATAAATTTCATTCCACTTCATGATTGTGTCCCACTTGTTGTTGATTCTTCACAAAAAATTAGTTTTATATTTTTATGTTTGAAGTCTGAAATGTGGCAAAAGGTCGCAAAGTTCAAGGGGGCCGAATACTTTCGGAAGGCATTGTATAATATGCTCTGGCTGGTCAAATGAAAATGTGGTCTTGACTTGGAAATACTAGAGTTTAATTAAAAACTGGACTAGACCATTATTTGATCCATATCCGAGTATTGCGTAATAGCTGTACATTTAAATTACATACAGCGTATACAAATTTATTTTAACCACACACTCCAACACACACAGAGAACATGCCTGCAATTAGTATTTTGGCTTTATATTCTGAGAAATAACATAGAGCCTGTACCTTATTGACAAAGTAGAAGACGGCATAAATAAGGACATAGAAAGCTGAGCCTCCTGAAACCAGGAAAGTTCTCCACCACCACCGGTAGTCCTGTTGGATGAGGAACACAGATATGACGGTTTCAGAAGGAGTGTATATATATGAGGTTGATATGCTTCAGGGAAAACCAGTTTACAGTACAGTACAGTACATTAATACAGTAATAATGGCAATACACAGGAAGACAGATCTTTATTTAATACATTTTTAATGAAGATTTAGACTAGATGAACATACCTCTGCACAGAGCTGGAAATAAACCATGACAATGCTGATCTGAGAGCAGGAAACCACCAAAATGATGAAGACCAGAAACAAGAAGCCAAAGAGGTAGTAGAACTGATTCTCCCAGATGGCCTGTAGGTGGTTACAGATTAAATGAATAATGCTGCTCAGTTGTGTTTACATTAGGTTAAGTTACTCATATCTCTGTATGCCAAGAGGATTAATGGTACTGATTATAGTGTGCACTTAGGGCATGAACTGGAATTATTTACTTACACTGAATATGAAGAAGAGCTCAATGAACATGGCCCCAAAAGGCAGGATCCCAGCCATCAGGATTCTAGAAGAGAAAATAAAAAAATAAAAACATTAAATAAGAAAATATTCTCCTTGAACATAGTATTATGATACTCACCCAACAAACTTGTTCATGTACCATCGCTGCTCTGGGACTTGCCGAGGGATCTGGTTTGTGCGCACAGGATTGTCATATGGCTGCTTCCGGAATCCGAAATAGTAACCCAGGTAGACAAGAGGCATGGAGATCCCAAACCACATGCACAACAGGGCCAGCATGGTTGTAAATGGCACCTGGTGTAGGGTTAAGTAAAGGATGAAATTCAACAGGTTAAAAGCCTTAGTAATCTTTCTAAATCAATAATCTTATTTGACAATGGTTTTATTATTGAAGACATTTGTAATTAGGTTGGAGGATACATACAGCTCCAGAAGAGTGCTCTCCCCAGATGAAGCAGTTCAGGACAAAGCATATTCCAAAAAACCCTGCAGGATATAGTGTTGCCGTCTACCATGCAAACAAATGTAAAGAAATGCATTATTTACATCACTTTCATCTGGTATCAAGTTTAAAGTGCTTTATGTGGACTTACACAAAATGCACCTTTCTTCCATCGATGGCCCTTCAGTGTGCGGTACAGTCGGCCAGCAAAGTACCCACCAAACACACTAGAGAACAAACATGTACTGTTAATATCATTAAGAACTAAATATAATAAGAAGCAAGATTAATATGATTCTCACCCCATGAACATAAAGAGGAAGCATGAAGTGGTCATCAAAGCCCCTCTGCTAGATGGAGACAACATGCCCAACATGGCAACAACTGCAACCAATCAGTAAGGAAATGATGTTCATTCATTGAACATTACCATTCCAAAAATGGTATTTATATAAATATTCAGAAAACAAACTCACAGATGACAATGAGCACCATGCAGAAGAGCTGTGTTCCTGAGCCCAGTAGAGAGCTGAGGATCATAGGATACTGGGGTGGCCTGAAGACATCCCCATGGACATTCTTCCACCCGGATTCCTCCATGGTGTCCTCCTGTTTGAAGGAGAAACAGTCTGGTCAATTATGCTGATTTTTAAAAAGTGGTTAAATGTAATGTTAAATATTGAAATGCATGTAAATGAGAAACTATAAAATTACAATGTCATCCTCTCTGTTGTAGTTGGCAATGTCCTTCCTCAAGGTCCTTATAATAATCATACTCAAAATACCTGCAGAATTACAAAAAAACAAAACAATTAAGAACATTAATTTTGAGGATTTTATTTTGAGTGAAATGCATAAAGTTATATTTGGCCGTATTTACCAGACAGGAAGAAGACAACCACAACGGAGTTGACAATGGAGAACCAGTGGATTTGGACATCACTCATGGTCAAGTATGTGTCCCATCGTGACGCCCATTTAATCTCACTCTCCTGAACAGACGAAAAAAAAAAAAAACAACATGGTTAGCACTTGTCCCATAAACATCCACTTTGCAGTATACTTTAACCACAAGGATACCACAAGGAAGAGGTAATGACTTGCTTTTGCTCTCTGGTTTTTCTATCAGCAAGAAAACTATTGCAGAATGATGAACTATAATATTAAATGTAAATGAATAAATTAGTACAAAAATAGAGTAACTTGATTCATGGATTGAGAACATGTCTGATTTAAGATCACAGTTTGTCCACACTTACCTCCCAGTGAACAGAGTAAGTGAAGAGGAGCTCATTCTCTTTGGATGGGTCAATCTCCTGGGGAGCTGAACCACTGGCCTCAGGCAAAGTGCAAGTCTTTGCAGTTTCATCTGGCTTCAAATCTGCCATAAGTCATCAATAAGTAAGTACAGAGTATTTTACTGCTATTTTATGGGCTACACATTCTTTTATCGAACAGTACAGCTTCAGGTCACCTACCGTCCATTTTCACACTTTGAGGAACAACCTCAAAACGCACAACCCTGTAGTTGTGGATTTCATTCTCCTCCACCTTCTCTCTGTGGAAGTATATGATGAAGGACAGGTGGTTGTGCAAGTAAAACTGTAAAGGAAAAAAGAGAAAAGTCAAAAATAAGAACACTTTAAATAAAAGCACAACATGGGTAGTTACTATGTGGAAGATAAAAATCACCTTAGCATACTGTACACTAACCAGACCTTCCTCTATTAGGAACATAACAATGGGGGCTACTTTAATGACCTTCAGCTCATACTCTATGGCTCCAAAACACATTTATTAATTAACAGAGATATAATAAAGATTTTATTGCATCTTGCCTAACATTCAGGCCCAATACAGCACAGACTTTAACATGTGAACAGAATCCAAAATGAGACTATGGAGAAGACAAATGGTGGCCACTAGGGAATATTCAATGTATTAGTAACCCTGTCAATGTAGGTGGCCAAAGTGAAATATAAAGTGTCCAATTATTCTGTTAATAAAATAAGAAAAGTTACCTTGTTGTTGTCCACAAATCCCAATCTATAGCCATGTTCAAACTGGATGTCTTTCACCACATCCTTCTTTTGCTCCTCTTCTCCTCCTGCCTCTCTGTTTGGGTAAAACTCTAGCCTAGTTGCAACTGGAAGGTTGTCTGCAATTCTGAGACAATAAGAATACAATCTGAATACATTTGTAGGGCACTGGTTTAATATGAATTTAGTCAATTATAAAAATAGACAAAGCAGAAATACACAGACTTTCTGATTACCAAAGTGGAAATGTTAGAGCTTCCTTTAAAAAGTAAATAAAAGTGATCCTTACAAATGGACATAATACTCCTCTTGAATGCGCTCAGCAACCAGCTTGCTCTCTTCCACAGTGAGCTTTTTCTTAGCACACACTATCTCACACTTTTTGTCATTGGTCATCTTAACACTGTAGAGTGTGTTCACAATACGGTCCCCACGTAACACCTCACCTACAAAACAGTAAATGTTGATTAAACTAGACATGATCTAAATTGTATGGGATTAATCTGAAGTTACAGGAAAAAGTAAAGTGGCCATATAAGTGGCCTGAACGCATTATTTCCTCAAAACACTTCCTAGACCACATTCCATTTGTGGTCAATGTGTGAAGTGGCATAAACAGTCACTTACCCAGGTTCTCTCCCTTGTAGACAACTTTGTCTGGCATACAAAAAGGCAGAGAGTAGTACTCATAAGGGAGCTGGGTCCTGGAGCTGGTCAGCTTCACTGCCTGAGGGAAGAAAAAAGCCAGTAATCATCATTTATGCAGAAATACCAATCACAAAATAGGTCTGTCAATGTGTATTTTAACATAGACAGCATAATAGAACATAAATAACATTTGCAATGAAAATAGAATTTCTCTACAGTCATTGCTTTGTGGTTTTGTTACATTTAGGTTAAACCAAAATATTCACAAAGTAAAATATTACCTTAATGTCTACATTTTCACCCTCTTTGAAGTTCCGGGGAGCCACTCCAGGGACATAAAAGGACAGACCCACAGGCAACATGGTCAGCAGCAGCAGGGCCCACCAGGTCTCCTAAAATCACACACACACAAAAAAAAAAACTAAGGATAAGAAAGAAAAACAATCTAAAAAACAACAAGATTGGTTATTATTTGCTTTTTGCTTTACACAAAAGTAAGGGTGGATGGCAATCTTTGCTAATCTTAACCTTTTAATTTGTTTTAGTAACAACACATTGGCCCTTATTACAGAAGGTATCTGGCCGAGGTCATGTTTCATTTGCTGTGGAATCAGTCCTAAATATCAACATATTGCAAAAATAAAAAAGATACTTTGTGTCAAATATATGTAATAGTTAGAGAAGTAAACTAAATTACAAAAGTTACCTACCATACCAGTCTTACGCACTTTTCTCCTAAGCAGCAGATGTTCGGTTAACAACTACCTAAAAACTATCTGACCAGATGTCACGCTCAAACTGACACTGACAGAGTTGCTAACAGCTAGCCCAAACCCCCAGAGTAGCTAGCTCAGTTCTGCTTGTTGTGCGACAATTGACAGTTTATCAGTAACGTGTTTGAATATCCTTCCTCCGTAATCATGGTCCAACACAGTACACAATTATAACGATCCAGTTTAAGAATCCCGCATCACTAACGCTAACTACTAGCACGCTAACTTAGCACGAGAGTCAACATTTAGTCAGCGGTGCTCACATTAAAATATACTCCGTAAATCCCAAGTTTAAAGTAGAACCTTTCCGTCGCCTATAAAAACGACCCCCTGCAGTTCCACCACCATGACATTAATATCTGACAGTAGTGTTAAAGATGTATAGTTAGAGGAAAGAGTTGGCTTTTCCACTTACCATACCCGCGGCCGCCATTTTGAATACGTGTCATTAGTGACGTCAGGGGAAGGAAGTGAAGGACTCTGAATAATAAATTAATTTACCTGATTAAATTTCGGAAAGTTTTAGATCAAATATGTAAAGTATCGGTATCTGTGTGAATATATGTGTAATAATCTGATGATCATGGGCAAATATAGTAGACATACATGGAGTTTCTTTAAAGTAACACCAAGTTTGCTGTTTTGTATTAGATTTATTAAGCTTGTACTTTGTTTTTGGTTTATTTTGTGCCTCTTTTTTGGGATATTTTGCCAATGCATTTTGTTTTTATACCTTTAAAAAAACACAAATAACACAAACTATATTTCACTAGGTCTTCCTTTTCAAATTTATTATAAAATAATCATGTTTTCATGTGGTCCAGTAAACTACATATTTTTCCTCATAGTACTCACTGATCTTTTTGGATCCAGATTTTTGTTGGTTTATGCTTCTCTGAATGTTGTGCAGTGATATTAATAGATACACAGCCAGGACCATATTTCTGTACAGTTTATTAAAATGTAACTATGACTGCATTATTTGCAAACATACAAGGGGATTTTGCTTAATGAAGGGGAAAAAAAACATTGTATTTACAAAAACAATTTTCTAAAAGCAATAATTTTTGGTAAAACACCTAAGTTTTACAAAGGCTCTCAGAAAGTGTCTCACAACCCTATCCAATGGATAGTTAAGCAAATGTATTGTTTATAGTCACAGGCTTCTCCCAACAGTAATGTATCATGTAAAACTAAACATTAAAATGAAAAACAATTATTAAAATGGTTTAAGTTTTGAAATTTTATGTTACAACCACAGCATCATAATATTCAGTGCAGTAGGCCTACAGTGTGAGCAAATAAATTAATCTTCTAAATCTTAGACTATTTAAGGCTAAGGAGACAATATAAAGTCTTTCAGAAATGAAAAAAGACAACTGCAAAAGGCACAGTCAGGATTAATTGAGCTACACCATAAATAAAATATTTCAGCAGAATCAATTGCATAGAGCTTTCATAGCCTTCATTCCAATCGCAATCAATCAGATGATAAGAGTGAGAATTATGGTATATAGAATTCTTGTATTGACAAGAAGACATTTTTACAGCATAACACTGCACATGCTGCATTTCCCACAAGAGGCCAATATAAAGGTTAAACCTTACTTAGACGGAAGCACAATGTACTAAACCTGTTTTTCCACACAAATGCTTTCAGGTAATATTAGGACAAAGAAGGTTTTACTTTGTTCATGTTATGTGTATGAGACAAATTCGATGTACAATTAGACCTCCTTAGTGAGTGGTGTTTAGACACAGCAGTTTTATAGAACACCTACAGATCAAACCCCCCCAAATTAATATAAACAACCACACTGCCACTGTAGTAAGTCTCTACGCATACATTGGTGTTTATTTTAAGTCCCTATTTTCCCAAATTTATTCTGTCAAGGCTGTTGTGCATCTGAATAATTTATGACTAATTTTGATGCTAAGATGTACTTAGTACAAGAACAGCAGCTGTAGCCGCTATGAGCACATTGTTGTTACCATATTACCAATGAGGTAAGTCCATCTTCATATCCTTTAAAATCTTTTAAATAATTACATACGTCTACAGTTATACTATTGCTTTGAATTAAAATATGGCTCCTTGTCAATTTGTACAACCCTTTCTTATTTGACAGAAAGTTCCATATATGGCAGGATGGGAACAATAAATACATTTCTAAAATTAATTTCTCATGGTTGGTGCTGATACTGGCTCTCAGTGGCGGTGTAGAAATCCTCTAATACACTTTGCAAGTAGTCAAAGGTGGGACGGTCCTCTGGCTTGTTTTTCCAGCATTCCAGCATAATTTCATACAGTTCAGAGGGACAGCTTTCAAGACGCTGCATCCGGTAACCTTTCTCAAGGGCACGGATCACTTCTGGGTTTGTCATCCCTGCAGCACAAGAACCCAGACAGTAGAGTTAGGCAGAATTATACAGAGATGTGTTTTATCAATATCCTTACTGACTCTTACCTGGGTATGGTGTGCGTCCATAGCTGATTATCTCAGTCAGCAAAATGCCAAAGGACCAAACATCTGATTTGATTGTAAAAGAGCCATAGTTGATAGCTTCGGGGGAAGTCCACTTTATAGGGAATTTGGCTCCTAGGAATTAAAAATGATAATATATAAGATAAAAACACATTTTCCTTTGTCTAGTTAAAATAGCAGATCCTAGTGAGTGGCTACCTGAATGAATATCAAATAACAGTGATTCTGATTATTTTTTTTTACCTTCTCTGGCTGTGTATTCATTGTCTTCAATGATTCGAGCGAGACCAAAGTCTGCAATCTTGCACACTAAAGCCTTATTCACCAGAATGTTTGCAGCTCGCAGGTCTCTATGGATGTAATTTCTCTCTTCAATGTATGCCATTCCCTCGGCAATCTAGAGGTAAATAAATAAAAATGACGGACAGTATATATCAGCAATTGTTCAATGCTCACTTTCCTTGATTTATTTTTTTATTTTTTTCAATTTAGTGCGACACATTCCTCTTTGCCTATAAGCTGCTAAAGACAGAATACTTACAGTAGGTGTGACATATCACAGTACATTTATTTTTTCCACTTTTGTTTTGAAACATTCCACTAGGGGGTGCTACTTGTTCATTGTGACCACTTTTACAAAGAAGGAAGAGTGTTTCAATAGATTTAAGAGTTTGGTTTGGGTTTGTAATTTTATGACTTATTCAGAGATATGTAAATTATTCACCTGAACACATTATGTATAAACAAACATGGAGAAGGGATTGTAGATATGAGTATAGGTTTTATACCTGGGCAGAGAAATCAATAAGCTTGGGCAGCTGGACACGGTTCCCCTCGTCACTCTTTATGAAGTCTAGCAAGCTACCTATACACATAAAATAACATGTTAATGTGGTAGTTTGTTGAAGTAAAAGGCCAAATATATACAACTGGTCACTGGTGTGTTTCAGACCTTTCTCCATGAATTCAGTGATAATAAAGATGGGCTCTTCCTTGGTCACTACGGCGTTGAGTCGGACCAGTTTGTCGTGCTGCAGTGTCTTCATAAGGTTGGCCTCAGCCATGAAGGCTTCAACTGACATACTTCCGGGCTTCATTGTCTTCACTGCTACTTTGGTGTGCTTATTGTACGTAGCTACGGGCAAAACATAATTTTGTTATAATAATAAAGCAAAGTCAATTTACTGTTATTTATAGATCTACAGCATCTTACCCATCCAGACTTCACCAAACTGGCCAGCACCAAGCTTCTTGTCAAGCTTGAGCGATGACCGTGGGATTTCCCATGCATCTTTCTCCCATGGCTTATCTGGTTTAGGATTCAGACATGGGCTGGTCAGAGACTGACAGAGGCCATCCCCTTGTTCTGCAGTTGAAAAAACAAAATTAGTATTATCATCTCAATCATGTCGGTTGATTTGTTGGTGTAGTATTATCTAAAAAGTGCATATTAAAACACAATTAGACTTGTCTTCAGTAGCACTCTGCTCTTTGGGCTGTGAAACTGTATAGTGCTTAAGGGCACAAGGCAAAGTAAACTCATTGTAGAGTCATTAACTCACTTTTGTAATGGCTGACCAGTTCTTGCAGCGTGCTGAAGGTGATACGCGGGGAGATGTAGAAGCCTCCATTGTCCAGTGTACGAATCTTGTAATGTTTCACTGTGTCACCAGCCTGGGCATCGAGATCCCGGACGGACAGGGAGTAGCTGCCTGCGGTTACAAAATAAAATATAGAAAGAAGAAGAATACTACTGTTACCAACTGAGGGGAAGTTTTTGAATGCTGACACTTAAGATTTTGAAGTAAAACTGATGATGTTTAGTCTTTTTTTTTTTCTTTTTTCCAATACTTTTTCTCACCCTTTGTGGTCTCGCTGTCTCTGATCATAAATGAACCCAATTTGTTCCCAGCGGCCAAAAGCTGCCTCTCAGCATCTTTCCTGCTGACACCCTTAAAGAACCAACTTAACAACAAGAAACACATCAGTTAGACCAAATACACATGCTACTCCGTATTGCGTGATTTAAATTCAAATCTAAAAATGATAGGAGCATACTCTTCAGTTTCTAGAGTATCTTTGGCGACGTAATTGCTAGGGATGAATCCTTCCCGACTTGTACTTATTAACATAGCTTTCCACCACTCCCCTGATCTGCAGAAACAACAGATATTTGTAAAAACGTGAACAATAAAAATACAGTACGTACAGCACATTGAACATATAGGAAGCTGTGCACTTACTCCTCCAGAATCTTCAGCTTGTCTCCCTTCTTAAATCCCAAGTCTCCTTCATGAATAGCCTCATAGTCATAGAGTGCAATGACAATGTTGTCACCTACGGCAGAATCAGTTACAAATACGTTTCTCTCTGAGATTATAGGTTCAGTTAAAAATTTAAAATATACATCAATTCATTTTCTAACTCTCACTGGACTTTGATCTAAGAGAGCTACAACAGTTCCTCATACTATATAACAACTTCCTTGTCTGACGGATAATAATAGAAGTGAGCCTGGTCATGTGTGTAATAAGAGACAGGGTATCTTTCTCTAAGCCCGCACTCAACTGTTGTTTGGAGTATAGATACACTTTTAAAAAGGGACACTGTTTAAATGCTCCAAAATAAACACGAAGTGAAGTGATAGTGTGGGTAGTTGAAACAGTTGTAAGCTTTTTGGTAAGGTTTGTCGTGACTCACCTTCAGATGCATTCGGTGGCATTTTGGTCTGTAGACAAAGAATTGCAATGTTATAGATTTGTGAAAAAAAAATTTGCTTCCATATTGCATTTTACATACTATAGAAAGAGATTTGTTTGCTTTTTTATGTCTGTTCATTTTAGCAGCTTAATGGACATCTGCCCCTCTTAAATTCATCTTATAAAACCAAGACAAGAAGAAATGGGGCTAGTTTGCTATGAAATAAAGGCAAGAAGACTACAAGATACAGCCAACCAAACAAAACAGATAAACCTTCAAAGCAAGGAAGGAAGGACATGGTCAAATAATCTTAAAAAAAATCATAATGATGCGTCACTTTTTCTTTAGCGGTTTCTATTCATTTTTCTCTGTGCAATAAGTCTTGCAAACACACCACAACTATATAACATAAATGAAGACAGAGCCCACCCAGAAAGACCAGGTTTACAATGTGGGATAACACACATTATATTGGAGGTGTGGCCAAACACTTTCAATCTCACTCTTGTGCCTTACAGCTTCTTTTCTGTAACTTCCTCTTTCTTCAGTTAGGGCTAAACGAGACATTGCAGTCAGCACACAGGAAGCAGTGGCCAAAGTAACCTAGAACACCATTAACCCTAGTGCATACCAAAGTCTGACCACAGTGCAAAACTTACAACAACACAAACATAAGATTGTCTACAGTACTGCCTACACTTACAGCATTCTTTCCTGAGAACCCTGCTGTGGGGTCTTTGACGTAGTGAGCAGTCTGTGCGCGGTTCTGGTGCTCGTCATTGCCGGTGCCTTTGCTGAGGGTCTCCTCCTCCTTTGAGCCTGTACAGCCCATGATGACTTCTGCAACAAAGCAAAACACTTCAAACAATGGACTAGACAGTATTATAGCTCATTAAAGATATATAATATTTTAGATAGACTAAAATGAATGCATGTTATGGCTCAGTCAGTCTGAGTAAACGTTTTTGGCCTTGTCCATTTAATAACTAACTTCAGTGTAATTCATGTTCTTCAACAGGGAAGAGTCAGGTTTAATATTAGAAGAATACTTGGGGGTCAATATAATACTTGTCCATCCAACCAGAGCACTGACTAGAGCACTCTGACATTTGTAATATTTTTTCAGGAACTCTGTAGTACAATTAGAATTTTAGCTTTTGGCAAAGGTCAAGCTTTTGAAGCACAATCCTATCTATGCCATACAAGTTACTTTTAAAAACATTTGTGCATATTTTGCTGCTGAAGAAAAAAAAATGAGACACCCAAAAGTGTTTTCTGAGGATATATATTTTTTTTATAGATTTTTTTTGAGTCAAGTCATTAATTTTCAATTCAAACTACAATTGTGCAAATGAAAAGTCTTATCAGGAGGAATACGTCCAGGAAATATTGTTTTCCTTTTGGGTTACTATCTGTGTGCATGGCAACATGTAAATAGGTATAATGTCAAATGGGACAAGGAGTGGGAACAAAGAGGGACTGTGAATAGATAACAGGTGTAGCATAGCTTATCTAGATTCAAATAAACAAATCCAGACAGTCTACTGCTGTACCAAGGAAGTAATACTAATTAGAAACGTGTAGCAACATTTGCAACAGCAACAAACTGTTTTTAAATTGTTTATTTCTGACTACACAGCCCTTAGACATTATGTACAGTAGTGTGCAATGGAAAAAGTTAAAGCATTTTAACACAGGAAGTTCCGGTGTTTGAAGTGAAATTAGTGGCGTTCTCATTTGGACTTCCTTTTTTGTCTGTCCAAAACTTGTTCCTCTGAACAATGTACAGCATTTGTCATATTTTTTTGTCTGCTATTGTGGACCCGTTTTAAAATGAACAAGCGTGACCTAATGTGTGCATGATGATTAGGTTTAGCCCGAAAGAGAACTAAGTTGCTCATGGCACTAAATGTGTGAGTAGGTGAATGAGACCATCATACATTTAAAATATTTTTCAGTTTATGAAGCTGTCAGTGGTAAATTATTGCATTTGGACAAAAAGAGCTGACCAGCAATCTATCCAAACAGTAACAAGCCATATTGGTGAAATATAAATCAGAAATAGCACTTTATGAATGTGTATTTTTGTTCTCAAATTCTGGCAGCTTGCTATGTTTCTATATTGCTTTTTTAATATCTGTTTTTGCTGACAAAAAAGTTAATAAAAATTTTAAAATGATGGCCACTAAAACAAATCCAGTTTTACCAGCCAAACTGGTACCGCACAAGAACACTCTCCTTTTCACAAAGTGAGGGGCTCCATATACCCGTATTAGTAATCTATGTTGCAATACTGTGACAAAGTAGCGTGGTTAAAAATCTCACACCCACTGCCCCAGTCTGAGCTTTAAAAGTGTGTAGACTAAACGGAAATGGACCCATCACAAACTGTTTAGTTATCACAACAGTTTAGTTATTCACAGCAGACTTAAGTGTGACTTCTGTCCAACTGCATTATGTTTGAGGAGCTGTTGGTTGAGCTATGTCCTCATGACATAACACACTACACAGCTCTTATTTAATGGAAACATGCCCTTTATTGCTTAATAACTTAAAGGGCAATGCTGAAACATAGACCAATAGCGGAAACCCCAGATTATTGCAGACCGTCAGCTTTGTCACTATCTTTCTACATCACAACAACCTTTTAATTGACAAAAATACAACACTGACTGTATTACATTTGCCTTTGCTTCCAGTTGTCTTCTTAGAGCTGGAGTATATGTCTTGTCATTTCTGTTAGTCACAATAGCTTTGAAGCTGATCCTTCCTATGGACTCATTTTTTCTTGTTTGCAGATCAGACATGAAGCCAGGTGAGTGTGCACCTGTTTAGCATCGCCTCAAGCCATAACATACTCAGGACGAATACCAGCACAACGTGAAAGGCCACAAGATACAATTCTGGGGCAGTGAGTTGATCTATGACATTTTACATGACTAAACCTTTATCCATTCAACAATATAATTTGTGCTTTTATTTAAAACTACAAGTAAAGGCATCACAACATAAAACGGCTTCATTTGTAAAAGAAAGAAGTTACAGAAGGCACCAGTGTGCATTTCTAAGTAGTAGCCTACCTTGAAATGAACCAAGGAACTTGGACAGAAGCGAAACCAGACTCGTTTCTGGTAATCCAGTGGTCAGTCTAAATAAAATTGGAAGATTGAGAGCAATAAAGGCTACTAAACTGAAGTACTCACTAAATCAAAAGAGCCTAGAAAGGGAACTTTTATCTACAACTTATAGGCCTACTACTTACACTCAGGTCCAGTAACCAAATGAGGCAGTGGTCGTTTCAACTCACAAGTTCCTCTTTTCACGCTAAACATCACTCTTGTGAAAATGCTAACCCCGGCTCACAGAATGTAGGCTAAGTCATCCAATAATCGGAAACATTGAATTCTCTATTTAGCTCTGAAGGAAACATTGTTTTACATGAAAAAAAGTAGTCAAAGGATGCACTTACTGCGATACAACCAAAAACTTAAACAGGAGTATTTCTTCAGTAGTAGTCCACTCTAAGTTCTCGCGTTAACTTAACTTCTTGACGATACTCCACATTTCTTTCATGTAGCCTCCATCGTGTTTAAGGCCGCCTCATGGCTCTGCTCATCCTGAAGATGTGGACCCAGCGGCGGACTGCAGCTGACTGTACTTGAACGAGGAAGTTTGCATCAAAACTGTGACGAGAGAAAAGAGGAAGCTGCGCCGGCGACGCGCCTTTGGTTTCAAATAGGGCTCCTTATCGCTGCTGTCAGCTGTTGGTCGCAGAATGAAGTCTAGTTGGATCAGGAAATACATTTACTTTTACACTAAAAGCAACGAAATAATTGTTTAAGGGGTTGATGTCCGCGTTACCGAAGGACTGCAAAGTTACTGCTGAAAAGTGAAAAGTCTCATGGCCATGGCACTGTCACACTTCGGCTACTTTGTCCCAGGTTTTATATCAGGGAATCACCCAAAGTGCTTTGAGGTTACATGATCTAATGCTACAAATTTACACAGTATCACTTAACTCTGAAAAGTCAAGCTCACTACAGTGTCTTTATCAGGACAAAATTAAGACTAAGCTCGGTCTGAAAAAGAACCCAGGACTAAAACCAGGACCAAACAACCAGAGCTAAAGTAGATGTAAATTTTGATCCAAACCAAACACTAGTTTGAACTAAATCCTGCTCAAACTAAGACTAATCTATGAGTAAACCCTTGATCAAACTTGGCAGAACCCGAGAACTAAACTTAATTCTACCATCAAACCGTTACTATGGCTCTGTGTTTGCAAATGTGAGGGTGTGGGCTCATTTGATGCTCGGATAATGTAAGGGTGACATTTGCATGATGTGCTGTACAACAGTATGTACAGTGTGATGATGGGCACAGAGCCCCAGCGCAACAACAACAGCAGATCAGAAAAAAACACACCACACAAAGCTCTTAGCTTTAATCTGTAATCAAGAAGGATTAGAAAGCAAGTTCACCAAAGCGGCAGCGGCGCACAGACATTGTACTAAGACGAGGATCATAAACTGAGAGTCAAACACACAAAAGTAGAAGTGAGATTAAAACCTTGCGTCACAGATAAATATACAGAAGCAGGGCCAACTCAGGAAACTTGCTGCTTATATAAGCCACACAAGACATTTGTACTGAGTAATCACAATATCTGAGCACAGCTGTACCTGGCTCTGGAACTAAGTATGTTTTATGTGGCACAATGGTCAAACTTATCAATGTATGAAACAGTGTTGAAGCAAAAGTGACACTGGACCATTAGAGCAGGATTTATCATCTATCACAGTGACATGTAATAACACACGTTTGGTTTGTTGGAGTTATTTGCTAGATTGTCTTAAACATAATACTTAAGATCAAATATTATGGAGCTCCAAAAGAGCTGTAGCTTACAAAACTATTACAGTGACTTGAAAGCAGGTGGAGAAGTGTACAGAATCAGGCGTATATCAATTTGTTTACATAAAAATGCAGTTTTGTGAACCGTTACCTTGACTCAGTAACTCCAGGAAATGTTAGCATGGAACACGCTTGATTAAACATCTAGTGCAAGTAAATACTTTGTCAAAATATTTTGACCTGAATTACTGATTAGTATGTTTAATTAAAGCCAAAACCTGTTAGAACAAAAATTGAGTTGCATAAATACAGCATAACATTTCATGTCATTTTTTAAAAACAAAAGTTGAGGCCATATTGTCATTGAAGCGTAGTTCATGCAAAGTGAATGTAAATGAATTATACAATACAGAAAATGTTATTTGTTACCTCAGTTACATATTTGTAAACAATCAGAACACATTCATAACTGCTTTTTGTCTAACAAGTATGTGAGTACACTGTAGTCACAGTCTAAGAGGAATGGCCGATAAAAGCTGTGGGTTCACAAAGTACTGTATAATGGGCTTTAATGGCACAAGAGAGACAAGACTTTAACAAAAAAAGTCAATGACGATCAATGGAAACATTAGTACTCCATGTTGTCATGTTGTCATAGAGAAAGTGCATCAAAGAAAACAAAATACATTGTAGTGAAGGTAACATTCAGACATTTTAACAGTTGGGAAACCCCAGTTCATCACCATATTTACATAGTGTATGATGTTTTACTTTAGAGTGCTTTACTTTAGAGAGTCAAAATAAAAACATGTAAATGTAACAGTTTAAAGCATTTACGTGTCGGGAGTTCACACTGTCACAGTCACAGCTGTGAACGGAAAGTTAGCATTTGCAAAATATGTGTTTTCAGAAAAAGAGGAAGAGGAACACATTTCACAGAGTTGTACTTTGCTGGTCACTCAAGACAGGGCTGGGGTGAGGCTTTGTGTTAAAAATAGCAAGAAACTGACAGCACTGCCAGGAAAAGTTTTAAATGTGAAAACTAAAAGCTCACATTCTGCCGTCATAAGCTAGAAGGGAGACACATTAGTTCTCTGCAATGCTGCTACTCATTTTCAAGACTACATTTGTGGGGATATAATAGCTCACATTGTCATGTTGAGACCACAACAATAAACTTAATCAAATGCTACTATATATTGAAATGTTTCTATCACCATGTGTTTAGGTTTAGCTTATTGGCCTATGCCACATTTAGGAAATACTGTAGTCATTCATAGAGAAAACTGTCCATCCTTTTAAGCAATCTGTACCACAGTCATACACTTATTACAGCTATTGAGCAGTTAACTGATTAAAGAGCACTGAATGGAGGCTTCAGTGGCAGATAGAGGAAGTAGTCAAAAGTTAACGGAAAACTCACTCACACTATTTTCTATTTTTGACCATCATTGTCTGTCATCTAAAGGCTTAGACAAGACAAACATTCAAAACAAGTGTAGATTTCCATTTAAAAGTACGTGCTACTGCATCATGAATACCATAACTTTTCCATCTTAGAAGCATCCATTGTAATGCTCTTCACCTTTAGCTGGAACTTTTCTCCTCAGTTCTCAGTTTGAACTTGACTTTTCTCTCTGGTTGAGTGTCTGTGAAGAGAGAAAAATGTACATGTATTTTATTATAGTTTCGTATGTGTGTGTCACCAAGGCAAAGGAGAAAGTTTCAGTTCAGAATTCCCAAGCAGTTCAGTTTTTCATGTTTTTCTTAAGCCTTACTGTCAGTATCAGAGTCTCTGTCAGTTTCTGTCTCCACAGAAGCCCTCTTCCTCTTGCAGCTCTGGTTGCTCTCATGTCCGGACACACTCTCCTCCTCGTCCTTCTCCTCGGAGCTGCTACCTGGTTCTGCGTCTGGAGACTGTCATGGAGAAGAGATGGTTTATAGACATTAGACAAGAATAAAAACAGTCACATAAGTGCGTTAGAATGCCGTTACTTACATTCTGATTGGAGGATGAAGACTCCTGTTTTTGCAGTGCAGAATTCAGACTCTCCAGCACTACTACTATTACAGAGACACACGGAGGAGGGAGGCATCAAGTACCAGTATAAGTAGAAAAGTATAAGTAGAAACATGCATAGCTGTAGAATCCAAGCAGTTTACCTGGTCTCAATGAAATTGTCAGAACAGGCACTTTTTTGCCATTGTCAGGTTTTCCATTCATGTCATCTTTTTGCTTCAAGTGTTTGATTATAAGCTGTAAGAGGAAATCACTATTACTCACTTTACTGTTGTTGGGAGTTTTCTTCTGTTATGATCCAGTTCATGACCATGACAACGTAATACAGTAGCTTACTTTACTTTACATTTACGTTACACATTTATGACATGGTCCTGACACGGTTACTAAAACTATTGAAGCTAATGTGTCACCCAATACTAAAAACTAAAAGGACAATAATGATTTCTCCTACCCCTATTATGCCCTTATTTTAACACATGCTTTTGTTGTTTTTCTGTTTATTGTTGTTACCTTCTGGTTCTGCTCACTTGCAGTCTCCTCTTGTTTCACTGTCATTGCAGAACCAGATGCAGACGGCGAAGGTGATGTGACATGTGCCACGGCTGCAGAATGATCCTTTACATCTCCATTAGGGCTGTCCTCTTGTGCTTCACCTCCCTGTAAGGCTACTGGTGAGTTATCCCTCTGGTTAGGTTTGGATCGGCCTGCGTCAGACAGGTCCAGAGGTCCTTCACACACATCTTTGTTCATATCTAGGGGCTCTTTCTCTACTTTGGAAGGTGGTGTGTCTTTCCTTTCCTGTGGCTTGGTTTGTCTTTCAGTCTGCTCAGGGACACTCCTCAATCTGAACACCACAGTGGGCTCTTTCGTGTTAGAAGGCTGGACAATGTTGGGCTTGTGCCAAAGTGTCCCCATTACCTGTCGTCTTTGGTTGGAAGGGTTGATGTGTTGGTTAGACGGGATCAGGTTGGGAAAGCGTAGCACGTTGGGTTTGGAGGAATGTTGCACTAGGTTTGGGCTCACAACTGAAGCCCAATCTGCAGATTCGGTTAAAGGCCATGGAAGTGTACCAGGAGTGCTCTTGACAGGCTGAGGTCGACAGGGCACAGGGGCATGCAGAATGTGCCTGCTCTGGGTCACCTCTGCACTGGGGGAGGAGGAGGGCAAGCTCTTTACTGAAGAGGAGTTTGGATGTTGTTGGTCCAGTCCTTCTCCATTTTGAGATCTAAGATAAACAGATAAAGGTTTAAACTACTTCTAAGAATGTGTTTTGGAAGTAGTACCAGCTTGCTTACCTCCTTTCCACTATACGAGGCGTAGTGTGTTGTGTTTTCCATGAAGGAGATGTGGAAGCCGGGAGAGGCTTGTAAGAGTCCTATGTAATGATATAAAGGCATCAGGCAAAATAACTTGGAATGAGCAAAGCAAATGCTTGAATTGAAAAGTGAGCACATGTAAGATAGGACTTACAAAGAGGCTTTTGTGCCATTCTCTCAAATGTCTGTTTTCATGCTGGGAGTCTGTTTGGTCATGAACAAGAAGAAAATTCAAGAGTGTGTTCACTTTATGACTTATAGTAAATATTCAGTATGGAGTATATTATATAGTAAAAGAAAATGTTATAGCGAAGGCATCTGGACTCAGTTTCCAAGGTGAAGATGTTTGTCTCTTATTCCAAGAGACCTTTTCAATTCTGGGATCAACTGACCTGAGAGCTGAGCTTATCACTAGAGGGAAGGCTTCGACCTGAAACTAACTCTGATTGGACAAACTGTCTTCACCGTGAAAACTAAGTCCAGATGCTTTTGCTTTAACCCTTTGTTCAAGATGAGCTGGATGACTGAGAACCTTTACAGACAATATACAGTAAAGAAATTCTCAGTACACTATAATGTACAAATACGTGCACAACTACATAATCAACACTGACTAAAATATTTTTATTGCAAAAAAAAAGTTAGGCAGTGTTGCTATAAGCATTTGTAGAGCATAAATAAATATGTAATTAAATGTTCAATGAACAATGAATTTATAGATGCTTCATTATTTATCTTTCTATATTGTATAGGCTATGTGCTTATTATGTGTGAGACTAAAAACTTAGTAGCCTATGTAATAGTGTGTAGTGTGTAGTTATTATGAAGTGTAACTCCCCTTATAATCTTGTGATCAAAAAAGGAATAAAGAAATAATTTTAAAAAAAGGGAATGAATGAGGGAAGGGCAGAAAGATAATCTCTCTAAAATCAAACAGTAACATATTCAGATCATCAATGTTTCTTGGCAAAAACAAACAAACAAACAAACAAACAAACAAACAACATACATTTATTTTGATCCTCTAGAGTAGACACTGACCCAAATCAAGTGCAGCAATTACACATGCTTGTAAACAAAAAAAAAATTCTCTTTCTTTACCTTCCATTCTTTGGGCTGACTCAACTTTCACTGTAATGTCGCCATCTGCTGGCTGGCTGCCGCTCCTTCTCAGCACTTTACTGATGAGTGCCATGGGGAGAGTGGAGGGTGACGGGTCAGGAGAGCTGTTGAGTTTGACCTCTGCAGTACTGCCGCTGTTGTGTTGTGTTGAGTGCTCACTTTGACTTCTACTACGGAGAGGATGAAACAGGGTAAATCTAGCCCCATGTAAGAGATTAAAACATCTGAAATTCCAGTATAGGCGCACTAAAGTGAATGTTTTAACCTACTCCAGTGCCGCTCTGAGGTTCCTGATATCATCTCTCAGCATCTTGTTGTCCTTCTTCAGGTTGTTTATCTCTCCGGCTTCACAAAACACATCAAATGCAATGATCAGAATGCTGAGAAGCAATCTAGGTGCGCAAGTGCAGTTTATGAAAGTATGATCACAATGGGTTACAAGGGTAAAGGAGATATACAATGTAGTTGTGAGAGACTAATTTGGTGAGTCAGTGGATAATAGGCTGTATGCTATGGTTTATTAGAAAAGATAAACAGGATACCCATTAGAGAGATATGTTGGAGGCTCTGAATCTGGGACGCTTCGTATTCCTGCTGTCTTCTCTTGGCAACCTCCTGAGTTACCGTGCATCTGTCGCACAGTCCAGCCCTCAGCCTGAACAAGGAAAGCACCACAAAAAACAGGTCACATGTCAAGACTTTCAAATTAACAGCATATTTAAGTATTTGACAACACTTAAATGTGTAGCTAGCCGCCATACCTGTTTTCTAGAGTCTTGATGTTTTCAGTGAGCAGCCGCTGTTGTTCTTTCATCTGCTGGTTTCTGTTGTACAACTCCTCCATTCTTTTTGTATCACTGCACAGAGTCAAGAATCAAAGATTGTATTACAGACATCCGATCATATGGTACAAAGAAATATGCTAAAACTGTTACTGTGAGGAATGCATGTTACAAATATCTGTTGAACCTGTTTAATGAGAAGTTGCAACTATCATTGAAAAGTGTTCTACTTTAAGTTTATAGCACTAAATTAAGTGCCTTGTGTGTTGAATGGTGGAGGGTATTTTTTTTGTGACCTTCAGTGAACTTCTGCTTAGATTTTTTAAAATATTTGCATGATTCCACTGAAACCATGTCTTGGTTTTATTAGCAAGGATTTAAAATAGATGAGACAGTTTATAACCACAAGCTTTGTTGAATCACACACACTAATTTATATAAGGGATGTTATTTATGCTTACAGACTGAAACAGCCCTAAAAGAAAACCAGAAGTGGAAAAAGAGAGTTAAAGTGAATAGTGCATAATCAGTGACAATGCACTCATGAGATGAAGGTTATTGTGAGATAATATTGGTGTAACATGCTAAACTCAGAACTGACAGTTTTTAATATAATATAGTATTTTAGTAGTATTTTCATGTGTTAAATTGGTTTGGTTTATCTTAAAAGCAGGCATGGTCTCTGTGTTGTTGAGTTAGGCGGTTACACTTTCTGCTACTGCAGCTTAACGCAGAATTATTACCTATATTATATAACAACAATAAATTGTTCTCCTTTTAATCAGCCTCATAAATGTTATACATATTCTACACATAAATCTAGCGTAGATATTTGTGCAGGATATTACTGCACTAGCACTGTTTTTAAAGTGGTGCAGTTGCACTCAAGGTCCTTTAGGGGGTGTGCCTCCTCAAAAGTTACATAGTGCCACTTTATCTTTTACTGGAAAAGGCTCACAAGAAGAAGTATGTCTAATTACAGTTTTTTTTTTTTTTTTTTTAACCAGTTTGGCAAACTTCCTCAGCTGTGTTTTAACCTATTCTGTGTGTAAATGAAAACAAAGCGTTTGTGACTGAGTTGGTAGTTGGGTGACTTGTTCTAACTTGAGCTGCTGGCACAAACAGAGCCAGGTGCAGGACCAGCATGCCTACGTCGTTGCTGCAGACTCCAGGCCTGAGCTAGGACTGTTCCATCTGAATGTCTAGCAAGCGTTGTCTAAACATGACCGTGTTTGTGACAAGAAGACTCCACTCACCAGCCCTTCTTGTTGGACAGCTCTTGGACTTTCAGTTGCCATCCTAGGAGTCAACAACAGAATATGTTTAACATCTGTATGCAGATGTAAGCAGTTCTGTCTGCTCAAACACAGTTCTCTACTTACCCTCCATCTCTCTGTCATGAGTTTCTTGAAGTTTGAGGAGCAGGTCATTGAAATCCTCCATTTTTACCACAGTTTCTTTCTGTCTGGCTGAACCTAAGTGACATTGTCATAGATAAAGACCATTTGTTTTTGATCAACTACATCACCCACATTTGATATAATAAACAATTGTGGGAATGAATCAGTCTTGCAGTTATAGCCTGAGGACTCTTGTACCTGACGACACACTCATATTCATGTGCCGTCCTTCTTAGTGAAATGTGGGCGCCAAATATGGTTTGGATATCAAAGCGGATTTAAACTAACTAAACTGGTCGTGCAGGTTGGGGACTTAAGTTTGCAGTTTGTGTTACATGGACGTTAAACAAAGCTTTTCTAAGTATTTACCTAAAACAAGTGCATCATGTGGTGTTGGTTGAAAAGGAATAGTAACTATAGTAACTATACTCAATTTTATAGTATGTACTTTAAGTATCGATATATGAGCTAAAAAGATGGTTTGTAAAAAAAAGAAATAGATGCAGTGAGTTGTATTTTAGAATTTTGATAATTGTTGTTCACCACTTTCGACATGTTGGGATATGTCAGACTGGAAGTTCACATCACCGCTGCGCTGCAAGAAAAGACCTGTCTGCCTTCATGTGCCTGCGTTGATATCTGAACTTCATTATTCACACACCTTCATGCACACTAACAACACTAACTATTTTTGATATATAAAAAGCAATAGTTCATTAAAGTCAATTCATTAATGAATGAGCTTTTGAAGTACCAAATTGTGTACAAGTCTGTGAGGCTGGATGCCACAGACATACAGACCATTCAGACCATATATAACATAGAGCAGCAAAATTCTCACTGCTTTAGTGCAAACATTCACAAACCCTTTTCTCTTGTGACACGGTTTGTTGTTTGGTCGAAACCAGAGCCGAGTTTTAAAAGGATATGTTTAGACCTTATTCGCCGCTGACACACAATATCTGATGATTAAATTCTAAATGTATAATGGAAATGCTGGTTCCGTTGGCTAACGTCACGGGCCTTTGAAAAGACACGTTTCTTATTGCCCGACCATCAGACAATGTATCATTCAAACTAATGGGGCAAGGCAGGAATGACCACGAGAGAGTCACAGAGTAAACATTTAACCTGCGTAAATCAGTTGTCATGTGGATGCAGTGGTTCATTTGGTTGGTGCCACAACTACAGATTCAATTAATACATGAAAAGTCAGTGTGAACATTTGTGTATTTTAACTTGAAAGAAGCACCTCCAGCACACTTCCAGTTTGGAGAAGCAGATAGGAGCAAAACCACAGAGACTGTCGATATAGAATGGCCCAGTTTTTGGTTCATTGTGGGATAAAACGCACGTAAAACACTATCTAGTTCTCAAAGCGTTAAAGGCCTTGTTAGTTTTAAAAAGGTGTGTTTTCAAAGCCCCATCAGCAGCCATAAATAATATATAGCATGTGTCATTGCTCCTGTCTGCTTCTCCAAACTGGAAGTGTGCTGACAATTAACTACTGTGAGAAATAATTCTGAGTATTTCTTAGGGCCCTGTCTTTTCCAATCAACCATTTCTCATGTGTTAATGCTTGTCTCGTCCCATTGGGACAGCTCACACACTCCATGAAAAGTCATGACCGACCAACCAAACAAACCCACAAGCTTCTTGATATGAGGCGAGCTTACTGTTAAGCAAATATGCGTTTTATTGCCCTAATTATTTTCTAATGTGTTAGGCGAGGCGCTTATTGTCACTGTATAGTAATAGTCGTTCAGTATAATCTCCACTTCAAATCTCAGAAGAAGAGAGTAGAGACGAATATATTGAGATATGTCTGTGTTCAAAGTTATATAAAACATTCTGCTCTATTGTTGAATAATTGAAATATATCAGATCAAAGTTATTTTATTTTAGATTTTTGACTTGAAATGTGTGTATTACATGGATGATGATTGCATTTGAACATCACTATTCAATCAAATGTGATATTAGACATATACATTCCTACCTACACACAGTTACACCCAGTTTCATTAACATTCATTAACATACTCATTCATTTTCAAGATATAGGCCTTTACCATGACCCTCTATTCATCTTAAACATAAGGATTGTTTTCTGGAAATCAAATGTGACTATTGGCTATTGATGATTTTCTTTAATCAGCAGGCCATACCATTTTTATATTCATATAAATGTATTATACAAGATTTTTGTGACAGACATAGTCTATGCTAAACTTGATAAGGCATGATACAGCCTGCCAGACACGTTTAGAGATCTCTACCTACCTGTCAGCCAGTATGTCGAGGCCTGCATGCATTAACTGTTTTAATGAATGGTACTCACCTCATACAGCCAACCACCTTCAGGAGTTATTCGTTGCCGGTCGCCGATTTCTCGCCTCTGCTTCTGAGATGGCCTGAGTGATACAGAGTTGGAGGGAGAGTGTGATAAAGAGAATAAGAGAAGAACAGGGTGAGTGAGAACGCCCAACACCCTCCCCGCTCACATCTCTCCACCCCAGAAAACCGGTCCGAGCAGTTGTCCCCTTGAGGAACACAAACACCAAGGCCCGGGCAAGTTCTCCCTTGATATTCCTGTTCTGCAGAAATACCAAATAACCGGTTGAACCAGCTCCATAAAGCCCTGTGGAGATAGAGATACAAAGCCAATAGAGAAACAAACACGTTTTATTCACCAATGCAGGCTGATAAGCTCTTATTAGAAAGCTTTTTGAAAAAATTACTTGAGGCAAAAAGATCAGTTATGTTCATTTAATCACATGGCTGACTTTTAGAGCAGAATTAGTTGTCATAAATGTACATTTACCAAGTGTGTGTAAACATAAAGACTTGGACTGGATAAGTTGAACTTGAATAAGTAGTTCAATTTATAATGGGGCAAGTCCATGAAAGTGAACTATCCATCAATACTTCATTCATCATTTACAGTCTTACCATTAACTTTGTAATAAGGTCAAATCTAAAAACCAGGTTAGAAATCTAGGGGTCATCATGGACTCAGACTTGAATTTCCACAGTCACATTAAGTCAATTACATCATCTGCATTTTATCACCTTAAAAACATTTCCAGAGTCAAAGGGATGATGTCTCAACCAGACTTAGAGAAACTTATCCATGCTTTTATCTCCAGCAGGTTAGATTACTGTAATGGCCTGCTCACTGGTCTCTCAAAACGAGGGTTAAGACAGCTGCAGCTTATTCAGAACGCGGCTGCTCGGGTTCTAACTAAAACCAGGAAGTACAACCACATCACGCCAGTTTTAAAATCTCTGCACTGGCTTCCTGTTTCTCAGAGAATTGACTTTAAAACAGCACTGCTGGTTTACAAGTCTCTAAATGGTTTAGCACCAGAATATATCTCTGACATGCTAGTTACTTATGAACCTCCTCGGACTCTGAGAACATCTGGGACAGGCCTTCTGCTCGTGCCCAGAGTTAGAACTAAACAGGGTGAAGCAGCGTTTAAGGTTCATGCAGCAAAAACCTGGAACAGCCTCCCAGATGAAGTAAAACAAGCCTCAACTTTAACAATGTTCAAGGGGAGGTTAAAAACCTTCCTCTTTAGCTCCGCCTACACTAAAGCTTAAAGTGTTTTTTTATCTGCACTCTTCTTTTAAAATGTTTTTAATTAATCTAAATCTTGTAAATTGTCTTTTATTCCTGTAAAGCACTTTGAGCTACCCAGTGTATGAATTGTGCTATATAAATAAAATTGCCTTGCCTTGCCTTGCCTGTTAAGAACACCAATCAATGGTAAGAAGTTGTGATTTACCCAATACTGGCAACATAATCTGATTGTCAAAGACAAACAAATGCAATGGCATATTTGATGTCACCGAAGACAACGTGCGACCAATGCTGTTTCCTGATTCTTGAAGTAGATTCCTGGTGACTGACCTAACTGGGTCAGGACAGCACCTACTGTATCTTCATCATCATTCTTTTGTTCATTCTTTACAGCTGCCGCAGCTGTCATGGCTTTTTAAATAGTTGGCCCTATAGGTGCATCATTTTCAACATATAGCAGCAGGAATATCAAAAAAGTCTAGTGTCTAAGAAAAAATATCTGTGTAGTGCGGAAGAATGAAAATTATCTGAATCTGAGAATCTATTTTCAGCAGAAAAGTCACTGAAACCAGTCAAACACTGGGTCTATTCATGGTGATGACTGTACTCTTGGTTCAATGAAAGCAGCACCAACCTGCTGTCCTCCCTTTTTCGAAGAAGGAATGCTTCCGCAGCTTGGCTAGAATGATCAAATACCTTTGTGCATTCTTGATCATTATTCTTCATCGAATAATAGCTCCCAGTACTATGTGATTTAATTGAGTGCAGTTAATGGCAGGCTCTTCATCAAGTTTTATAATATTACAAGTCATAAGCATAGGCCATAACCTGTGTTATATGACCTGACCTCTGCAAAAGTGACGTGATAATGTAAGAAGAGTTGCTAACATGACATCTATCGACATAAGGCCTCTGGTAATGGCAGCCAATATGTACATATGATTCTATGAACAACTTAGTACATTATAATGTTGGTAATTCCTCCAACAATCTAGACACCAATAATAACAATATATTTTCTCTTTCAGACAATTATTTAGTTTTACTTATACTTATACTTTTATGAGACTAGTCTACCTACAGATATGCTTTACCATAAAAACCTTGGCAGTCATTGGGACAACTAGCCAACTCCATTAAAGGTCTTGACTAGGCAACAAATCAAACCTTGTTATACAAATTCTGGTCCACTTAGGATTATCAATAAAGTTGTCCTGTTTCAATGCTGTTGCACCAAACAGTGTGATTCTCACCTTTGTCCACAAGAGGGCCCAGTTGAACCTTAAAATATGCACCAATAGAAACGAGAACGTAAAGAGGAGAATACGATTAGGGCCAATGTTTTGTCTTTTGCAGAGGTCAAAAAAAATTGAGAATTTATGGTTTCTAATAATATCTAAAGCAGCAATAACTTAAAGCATATTTACAGTTCTGCTTAGAAATAAAGTGTAAAGCATGTTAGAGTAAGGTAAGTTGAGGTAAAGTTTTAGCAGGTTAAAAGTGCAGTTAAGTCCACAAAAGCTGGTTTGCTTTTCAGCACAACCAATCATAAGCAGTATGAGTAACGTGAACAAACAGACGGCTGCAACAATCGTATCACATGGAGTGTGTACCTTCCAGGGTGAGTCTGTCTCAAGGGCCTGCTGTACAAAAAACATTAGAGCAGAGCTAAGTCTGTCTGTGAGCCTGGATGTGGGTGTGTGAGTGTATTTGCCTGTCTACACCGCCGGCCGTTTCTGATTTGTCCTTTAAGGTCAACAGACATAAGGTGCTGTAAGTTACGACATGTACGAGGTGTAGGAATCTGAACCTGTCCTTAGACTTGTTATGATGTCCTGCACCTCTTATTTATGATCATTACCTTGACCTGCACTAGCCATCACTGAAACACTCAAGGCCAGTAAATCACCACAGCCTCTTTTTGCCTTCTTCTCTATTACTTAAACAGCCTTTAACAAATGTCTACAGGGTGATCGGGCAATCAGGAAGACATTATTGAGGTCTCTCTGGGAATTCAAAGAAAATGTTTGGGTTGTTAGTCTGGAACCAGAACCTTGCTGCTCTAATGATAAATGTGTAAAATATTACAAAAGAAAATCACTTATTAAGTCAAAACACTGTTTGACTGAGTTTTCCAAGTAAATAACTTAAAACAAAGACTAGTTAATTAAAATAACACGGTGGAATACGTCAATTACTACTTATAATTCAGAATTACAAACTAAATGTTTTGACAGTTTACTATTATTTTCACTTGTCAGATCTCGGTCATTATTTTAAGTTACTATGTCAAAATGTCAACGTAGTAAATTTAAAGTTTGTCAGTGTCATTATTTAGAGTCTCAGTATTTTGACTTTATGTATCTTTTCCCATCTCAGTGACATCTTTACGAGAGAAAACATGCTAAACATTCTCAGTAAAATCATGACTTAATAAAGGAACATTCACAGGTTCTGGTTTGTTTAAACGTTGTAGGCAAAAGCTTAAATCATGGCTGCCCACAGTGACCTGTGAGAAAGTGCCATAAATCCAACACAGACTATTTCTCTCTCGGCAGTTAGGAGGTGCCGTGTTTTGGTCAAGTGAACATTGATAATGAAAGTTGGTCTTGATGGACGTTTTGGCAACAGAGTCTAATTGAAGATATCTTTAATGCATTTTTTTTACATTGTAATTTACTTAAATTGTCAGATTGGGTAGAATCTGGACTTTAGTCATAAAGTCATATTTATATGACTTGTGTATTGTCATTGTAAATGTTTTTATTGCATTGTGGGTTTAGTTTAACCTGGCTCGCCAGATGGTCTGTTCCACAAAAGCATCTGGGATGGCTTCCACAGAAAGCGTTTACAAAGGCCAGGTAATTTAAAGCAATAGCTGATTGATTGAATTGTCAGTAGCCAAATTTTAAAGCATCGTCATATTCTTGATATTAGTAATGGGTTTTAACGGTTGCCTCATCCTAAACCCTCTTAAGCCTGTAACTGCCAGGGCTGGAACGAGTCCGAGGGATACCTCAGAGTTTTGGCCTAAATGTAGTCTAGGTTAAATCTTGGTTTGCATTGTGCATAATTCTGTACAGCTGAATAAAGTGGATTGAACGTCAAAACAATGTACATTCATAGATTTGTCCATCTAAAAACAAAAAGAAGACATTTAAAACAATAAAAAACAAGTGGATGTGTCATTACGTCATGTTTCTTTTCCTTCAACTGTTCAGTGTGAACAAACGGAGCCCAGTATTCTAAAATGAACTCATCATAAGTTTTTTTTTGATAGACCCTTGTCCCTGCAGGGTGTAGTTGCTCACAGGCTCTAGAAAAGCAAAGATGCTACCATCTATATAACTGGTTTAGTCTAAGACATTTTGTCATTTTTTCACCCTTGATTTAGTCACTAACCCACACTGGTTTAGTCTTGGTTTAGCCTAGGATTATTAATTTTAATATTTTTAATATTATGTTAATAATTTGTATGGATGTTTTTTTTTTTATTAAATTAACCAGTTGCACTTTTATAAACTCTACAAGAAACACATCCATACTCCACTTGAAAACTGTAGATGCATACACACACACACTGGTGGGCACACCCACCATACACACTTTCCCAGCAGATAAGACATCAAAGCAGTGGGCAGATTTACAAGACAGCGCAGAGGGCCTTTAAAAAATACTGCTGCGTAAATGTTTATGCAGCTCTGTCCATGTCAGGCACTAGGGGGAGAAGAGCTGGGCCGAGCGTGCAGGACCAGACAGTTCAGAAATTGATGGCCGCCTATGAATCTGGCTGTACACTTGCATTTCTTTGAGGGAGGCATTGTCATAGGTTTACAATGTGGATGATGGTGTAAATCATGACTGCTTAGAGAAACTGAGCTGCTCTGACAGGTGCACTCTGGGTAGTAGAGAACAAGTGGTGGTATGAGGAGAAAAGTGTCCATCACGCAGCCCTTATGATAACACTTTAGCCGGTTTGTTTCTCTTATACTGTGCCAATGCATATACATAGGCTGACACCTGTTCCTCGAGACCACTGCCGCTTAAGAACAGATTACAGCACAGGGCACAAATCAGCGAAATACATTACCCTTGCACCAACATGAGCCAGCTCCATTTGAATGACCTCATCAAACAAGGGTGCCTACTCCGAGCCTGTCTTGGACATTTGATCTGGAGATAAGGTTTTGTGCACGTGTATGTGGGTGTGTGAGTGCACATGTCACTAAACCTCGGTCACTGGACTCATGGAACTTGGGTGTGGGAGAGTAAAGTCGAGCTTTGATGAGAGGGTGGAGTGCTGGTACTCTTTGACGGATGGGTGTCTGTGTTTAGACACACACTGTAGGGTATTGCCTGGGTGATACATGCACGACAATGTGCAAGAGTTGCATTTATTATAAATACTACACAAAGATAAGTAGCATACAGAGTAAACATTGTGTGTCTGTTTTGGAAATACTTCATAAAGCCACCCTGTGGATATTAACACTATAGCATTGTCATCACAATAGAACACAATGGGTGGCAGTAGCTCAGTGGTAGAGTGGCCGTCCTTCAACCAGAGGGTGGGCGGTTTGATCCCCGCTCAAAACATCCCAAAACATCATAACATCCCGCTCTCCCCCACAGTTCATACTGTTGTTGTGTCCTTGGGCAAGACACTTAGAGCCCGTCCACACGGAGACGCCTATCACTGTATACGTATACATTTTTGGTCGTATTGGCGTTTCGTCCACACGGATCCGGCGTTTTGGGAGACTGAATCCGCTATTTTTTGAAACCGGGTCTTAAAGTGGATAAATCTGAAAACGACACCCTTGCGGTTTTGTGTTTACAGCTAATCCGTATATTTTGTGAAACGATGATGTCATCACATCACGTGTCGGCTGTGTCACACGTATTATGCGCATGCTCAAAGTCTTCTTCTCCGTGTATATCTATGGCATAATTACAGCGCCCTACACTAGTCTGGCATATATACTACACCGTTTTCAGTCGGTTTCAGTGGTTTCGTGTGTACGCAGAAATTTCTTGAGACAATGCCGTGTTTACGGAATTTTTTTTTAGAACGAGGAAAAAAAATGATCGGATAGGGAATGCACCGGCTTCATGGGGATGTAGTCTTAACCCACCTTGCCTTCAGTGGTGTCAGCTATAACACTGGTAAAGCGCTTTGAGTGCCTACCAGGTGGAAAAGCGCTATATAAAAAGAAAAAAAAAATAGGCATACAATGTAATGTTCTTGTAACACTGGCAAAACACAAATGTATTTATTTAAGTTCTTACAGTTTTTACTAAAAAATAATATAGTTAGACTAGACTAATATAGAAATATAGAGAAGTAATAGCTCCATACTTCCAAATTACAACCTTTTTAATCCCAGGGTTTTCTGGGGCAGTGTTGATAAACTCTGAAGCATCAGTATAGATTTAGACATCTAATACTAACAAAATATTATGAGAAGTTCTCAAAGCAGATTGACACAAAATTTTGCCATTGTTGTTCTTCCTTATGTATGTATCTAGAAACCAATAGCTGTCTGGGACACGGCTATTGCTTCATCACTTTGAGAACGTCATCTTCACAGTTTACATTCCAACAGAGCGGATGCCAGAAGAAAGCAAAAACACCTCAACTAGATTAAAAAGTTTTCATGTTTGTGGAGTTAAATGGATATTTTTTTTTATCTTCGTTTAAAAAAATATCTCTGTCCAACCAAGAGCGTTTGGAAAAATATTTCCGTCCACACAGCCCACTACAAACGGATAAAACAGTTCTCTTCATCACAAGATGGTGGTAAACACAAATCACAGAGGAACATTCAAGGATGCACAGTGAGTCTGTTTTGCTTAGGCAGCACTAAACTGTTCCAAAAGTATCCGTGTAAATGACCATTAAATTCCCAGTCACAAGAGAGCCGACATCTTTTTCTCCGGCCAATAGAGGGCAGTGTTGCATTTGAATACTTGAGAAGGACTTTAACTAGAAAAGACTAGAAAAGATTTTTAACTTGAGCCAAATGTTACTAAACCACTTCTCTCCATCCTTTGATTGTCATATGATGCTCGCTGAGTACTTAATGTGGACATTGTATTCTTATTTGTTTTACAAGAGTGTATAAGAGTTTGTTTATTACCATGCCCGCTTTTATTTTGAAGTGTGGAAACGGAAGTGCAGCGGTATGGGTATGTTCCATAGATTCCAAGGATTTCCTCTATCAATTAGCTCCTGACTGATGAAGGGCACAAGCTCTTACGGTGTTTTGAAGAATAAACTTCTAAAATGTGTCTCTTCTGCAAAGACAGCAAGTATAAGATTCACAACTGTCCTAAATTTGTGGCAAAATCATTAGAAGAGAACCGGAAGTATGTGAAAGAGAACAAACTTTGCTTCGGTTGCATGAAAGTTGGTCACAGCGCAAAAGACTGCCATCACCGTCTAACCTGTGACACCTGTAGAGGTAGTTATCCAACGTGTCTACATGATGAAGGCGACACAAGGAAAGTCAACTCAACACCAGTCTCAAACTCAGGTGACGCAGAGACAGCTATTACTATGTCTTAAAGTAGAGAATGATGAGCCATCCACCAATACTTCAATGATTGTGCCTGTGTGGGTATCAACCGAGAGGAATCCAGGCTCTGAAAAACTTGTTTATGCTCTGCTTGACACCCAGAGTGATACTGTGTTTGTCGATCGAGAGCTGAGCAACAAGCTACAAGCTGACTCCTGTCCTGTGAGACTGAAGTTGACAACCATGACCGCGAAGGATGTTGTAATGCCAAGTGAAAGGGTGTCAGGTCTCAAAGTAAGAGACTACAGCTCCCCCGTTGTCCTCAACCTGCCCCCTGCCTACACTTAAGACTCCATTCCAGTAAACCGTACTCACATTCCTACTTGTGAGACAGCACGACAGTGGAAGCATCTCTCTACAATAGTGGACAAAATTCCACCTCTCCAGGATTGTGAAGTTGGCCTCCTGATAGGCTACAGCTGTCCAAAGGCTTTGGCACCAAAACAGGTGATTTTAGGAGGAGATGATGAACCATACGCTGGCCATACCAACCTAGGATGGAGCATTGTTGGTCGCCTGTCTTCACACCATGAATCACAAAGCTTTAGCACCATTTGTCATAGAGTCAGCATTAAAGAGCTTCCTCCAGTGACTCCAGCAGATGTTATTAAAGTTTTAGAGTCTGACTTCAAAGACGCTGGTGAAGATAATAAAACTGTGTCACAGGATGACATTCTCTTCTTGACCCTACTGCAGCAAAGCATAAGGAAGAACGACCACGGGCATTATGAGATGCCTCTCCCAAGACCTCACCTGCTTAACAATAAGCAGCTTGCCATCGTAAGACTCAATCATCTTAAAAGGAAATTGTTGAAAGATGAAAAGTACAAGGAACAATATGTCAGTTTTATGGAAGAGGTCATCAAGAGAGGGGAGGCGGAAGAAGTGCATGATGAAGGAAAGGATGGAGAGAAGTGGTACATCCTCATCATGGGGTGTATCATCCTAGGAAGCCAAACAAGCTACGTGTTGTCTTCGACTGCTCCACCAAGTACCAGGGAACAAGCCTCAATGACCACTTACTCCAAGGCCCAGATTTAATGAACAAGCTGACTGGTGTTCTAGTAAGATTCAGACAACATCCCGTTGCCCTTATGTGCGATGTTGAAAAGATGTTTCACCAATTTCATGTTGAAGAAGCAGATCGAGACTACCTTCGTTTTCTTTGGCTGGAAAAATGGAGACTTAACTTTACACCCACAAGAATACCGCATGAAGGTCCATCTTTTCGGTGCAACTTCATCACCTGGATGTGCCAATTATGGTTTGAAACATCTAGCTTAAGACAATAAATGTACATATCCTCTTGGCTCAAAATTCATCACAACAGACTTTTATGTGGATGATGGTGTGACAAGTGTAACCAACACGGAAAAAGCCATTCAGGTAGCAAGAGAAGCTCGACAACTATGTGCCTCAGGTGGTCTTAGACTACACAAATTTCTTTGAAATGACAAAGTGGTCCTAGATAGCATTCCAGTTTCTGAAAGAGCCTTTGAAGTAAAGACGCTTGATCTCAACTTTGAAAACACACCTTTAGAAAGAGCTCTAGGAATCCACTGGCACATTGATTCTGACAGATTCAGATACTCTGTTGACCTCAAAGACCAGCCAGCAACACGCCGTGGCATACTATTCACAGTAGCATCACTGTATGATCCACTGGGCTTTATTGCTCCTTTTCTGCTCAGTGGAAAATTAGTGCTTAAGGAAATGTGCAGAAACGGATCAGACTGGGACGAACCCCTTTCTAAGGAATTGCAGCCAAGGTGGGAGCATTGGAAAGCTGATCTTCTGAACTTGGAAACAATCAATATACCTCGCTGCTATGTACCTGCAAACTTTGGAAAGGTCATCAAAAGAGAACTTCATCATTTCTCTGATGCCAGCAACAGCGGATATGGCCAGTGTTCTTATCTGAGACTCACATATGAAGAAGGAATCATCCATTGTGCCCTGGTCATAGGTAAATCCAGAGTTGCTCCTATAAAGGTCCAGACTATTCCCAGGCTCGAAATGACAGCTGCTGTCATCTCAGTTGTCATGAGCAATATGCTTAAACAAGAGTTGGAATACACAGATATAGAAGAGCACTTCTGGACCGAGTCCCAAGTGGTTCTGGGATACATTAACAATGAAGCAGACACTTTCACACGTTCGTAGCGAACAGAGTGCAAAAAATACATCTCAGCACTACTTCTCAACAGTGGAGATATGTTCCCACAAATGAAAACCCTGCTGACCATGCTTCAAGAGGTTTAAATGCCAGTGAGATTCTTACATCGAATTGGTTGACAGGGCCAGCATTTTTATGGAAGAAGGTTATACCTACTGTTGCAGATATTGACACAATAACACTAACAATTGGAGATCCGGAAGTGAGACAGGCTCAGACGCTGAGTGCAGAAACAACAGAAGTCAGCCTCTCAGACCGCTTGTCAAAGCTGTCTTCATGGTCCGGAGCTGTTCAAAGTGTAGCTCGCCTCGTTCGCCGAGCCAAAAGCGATAAGTTCAGCAGTCACAGTACAGTAGCTGAACGAGAAGATTCTAGACGCATAATCATTAAGGACTTTCAAAGAAACACCTATCCAGAGGATACTAAGGTATTGAGTTCTCAAGGTGGGAGGAAGGCTTTGTGATGTGCTTCTACACAGCTCAATCAAACACCCAGTGATCATTCCTAAAGATCACCACATGAGATTATCTCTCAATGTCACGAGAAGGTCAAGCACCAAGGAAAAGGCCTAACAATTAATGAGATCAGATCACAAGGCTACTGGATTCCAGGAATGAGCAGAGCAGTAGCATCACATGTGCATCACTGTGTGACATGTCAAAAGCTCAGAAGACCTACAGAAGAACAAAGAATGGCCGACCTTCCTCCAGAGCGAACAAATCCATCCCCACCATTCACATACTATGGTATGGACTGCTTTGGTCCCTTTGTCACTAAACAGGGTCGGAAGGAACATAAAAGGTATGGCCTCCTCTTCACATGCTTCAGCTCCAGAGCTATTCATATAGAAATGCTAGATGACATGTCTACAGATGCCTTCATCAATGGCCTCCGCTGTTTTGTTGCATTACGGGGAGCAGTGCGACAAATTAAATGTGACCAAGGGACCCACTTTGTAGGAGCCAAGAATGACCTGAAAAATGCTCTCAAGAAGGTGGAGAAGGTTCTTAGCTGAGAAGCAGTGCGACTTTGATCTAAATTCGCCCCATTCTAGTCATGCAGGCGGGGTATGGGAGAGACAAATCCGGACAATAAGAAATGTTCTTCGCTCAACACTCTCACTCTCTGCTGATTGACTGGACGATGCCTCATTGAGGACATTCTTTTAAGAACCTATGGCGATTGTGAACAGTAGACCACTCTCAGTTGACAACCTAAATGACCCCAACAGCCTTACACCTCTCACTCCCAATAACTTACTCACTATGAAATCAGTTCCAGCATTACCTCCACCAAAAGGTGTCATCATGTTCAGTACCTCGCAGAGCAGTTTTGGAGTCGTTGGCGTAAGGAGTACCTATCCAACATTGCCATCAGACAGCGCTGGCATACAGCAAAGAGAAACTTGCGAGTAGGAGAAAAGGCTGATGATCTGCCCAGAAATGAGTGGCGGCTGGCAAGAGTTATAGAGACTATTATAGATAAGGACGGGCTTGTGAGAAGAGCAAAGGTATGCCTTGGTGACCGGAACCTGGAAAGAGATGGTTGTCGCGTCATTGAACGGCCGGTTCAGAAACTTATCCTGTTGCTAGAGACTGTCTAGCTGCTTCCAGGACCAACTAAGTGTATCCTTTTCATCATTTTACTCAAATTCTAGTATTCAATCACCTTAGTATGAACATTTTTGTTTTAAAATCATTTGTGATTTATTTCTCTTAATGTCATTCAAATCACTCATGATTTGGTGGGAGTGTAAATGACCATTAAATTTCCAGTCACAAGATAGCCGACATCTTTTCCTCTGGCCAATAGAGGGCAGTGTTGCATTTGAATACTTGAGAAAGACTTTAACTAGAAAAGACTTTAATTTTTAACTTGAGCCAAATGTTACTAAAAAAACTTTATATGTATATGTTTTTGTCAAATGATTTACTATCCGCGATGCTGAGTTTGAATGCAAAAAGTGGTGTGTCACATGTGTCTTTACAGTAAAAGCAGAAAAATGGATCCATTACTAAAGGACAATGTGGTGAGTCATGCAGTAGCTAATGAGTGCAGCAGATTGAAGTGATGTAATAACTGTAATGTGCTAATGTAATATCTGCTGGTATATCAAGTTATTCCTTATAGAGGCAAATGTATAAATTCTGGTTCACAGTTCAACAGCTATAACGTCAGCGCCAATATTTAAATGTCTGTTTTGTCCGTTCACACGTCTGTACTGCTGAGTTTTTAAAAATCTTCACTTTGGAAGGCTTTTTAAAAAACATCCGCTTTGCAACATGAAAACTCTGTTCACGTGTGGACGAAAGGCACAAATGCATAAAAAGTATGCGTTTAGACATTTAAATGACATTTACAAAGATATTGGCTAACATCTTGTTTTATCATTATCGACCACAAAAAGCAATAATTTATCTTTATAATATATATATATATATAATAATCTTTATTTTTATATAGAGCTTTTCCACCTACTGTAGTAGGCACTTAAAGCGTTTTACATACATTAAGTTATTTACCAGTGTTACAGAACACCACTGGAAGCAATGTTAAGTGTCTTGCCCAAGGACACAACGACAGTATGTGGGGGAGAGCGGGATGTTATGATGTTTTGGGATGTTTTGAGCAGAGATCAAACCGCCCACCCGCCAGTCGAAGTCGAAGGACGGCCGCTCTACCCACTGAGTTACTGCCGCTCTATAAGATAAGAAAACACTTAATAATAAAAGGCATAAAAACTGCCATTAAATCATACGTATTATTGCTGAGCTGCACTTGACCACTAGTGCAGGTAGACTTACAGTATGTCCCATCTGAGCCTGAAAGCATCAGAGGTTGGCAGCATGGCTCAGGCCACCCAGAGTGGTGAATAAACATGAGATGTCAAACAATCAAAGTAGTAGAATAAATACTAGACCAAATATATGTAGAAGAAGAAACAGGCTGCAGTAAGAAGATCAGATGTGTGCAAAGGCAAATGTACAGAAGAAAAGTGCAAAGATGGCCCAGTGTTAGGGAGTTTCCGTGTGTCTTTTGCAGGGTCAGTCTTTGACCTGTAGGTCAGATAAGTATGTTAGTATCAAACCAAAATGCATGTATACAGTAAACATACAGGAAAGAACCTAAGAGTTGAGTATGAAAAGTTTCTCAAGGTCTTTTGTTCTCATATCAACACACACAAAGACCTTTACTCATTTTTTACCATTTTACCAGGCACTACACACTAGGTTTCGATCACTAATCATCCTAAAAATGGTCAAATCTATTGCTGGATTTTCTGTCTCAGAGTCTTGTAATTAATTTTGCTGTGAATTCATTGTGTTGTAATTAACAACCTATAAGCAACATGGCGCCTGATGTTTGGGTTGCATTTTCAACAGCAACACGCTTTAATTGTTCTTTTCTTAAAATAGGTTAAATTTACAGTGTTGTTTTTGAATCCTACTTATTATCTTTTGAGCTTTGGCCTGTGTAGCTACTGTACTAATAGTAACTTTAAACCTGAATATAGTCTTTACTCTTCTGTAGCAGCCTACATTTGATCACTGTTACCATATGAATCCTTGGTTCTATTCTTGGCTCCACTGATAATGACTTTCTTCTCTAGTTTAGAGCCCTAACACTAAACCTGTTTTCTGAAACAGTAAACTCTGCGTTGGTTCCGCCTGCTTTGTGAATCAGGACCCTGATGTTTCAAGAGAGCTACAGAGGACTGCTGCTTAGATGTGTCTAACATTTCTGTTCAAACTTTGGCAGAAGATATTGGACTTAATTTGTTTAAGCTGTGTTTCGTCTCATGCCATGAGTTAGCTTGGCTGGGATAACCCCCTGCACTTTTGTACCGGGTATAAATAAATAGATGAATAATAAGGGCTGAGAACCAAAAGACTGTAAATGACATTTGAGAAATAGTAAAATTGAGAAATAGTTAATATATTCCTTTTTCTTTAGCCCTGGGCCCGGGCGTGTTCAGAGCTGGTGCATTGTTTAAAGAAATTTAGTCAAGTTAAATATGCCAGAGGAAAAAGCATTTTCTGTATTTGCTCATTTTAGATGTTGTAATGGCTAATTTCACTTGTGAACTCAAGGGGCATGTATTACCCACTGGCTACTGGGGCGGCTGTAGCCAGTGGGTGGAGCGGCCGTCCTTCGATCGGCAGGTGGGCGGTTCGAGCCCGCTCGAAACATCCCAAAACATCATAACATCCCGCTCTCCCCCACTGTCGTTGTGTCCTTGGGCAAGACACTTAACCTACATTGCCTCCAGTGAGTGTTCTGTAACACTGGTAAATAGCTTAATCTGTGTAAAGCGCTTTGAGTGCCTACTACAGTAGGTGGAAAAGCGCTATATAAAAATAAAGATTATTATTATTTACAAGATGCCAAATAATATGTATTTTAGTAATAATAGCAGGTATTGACATACGTTATTTTTGCATGATTCAATGATGTGTGTCATGTCTGAACAATGAACTAAATAAACGCACCTTAAATAGAATATAAATGGAGGAGATATCAGGTAGAGACACTATCATACTCTCACTGGTCATATACTGTACGTACTGTATTTATAGAAATTCACTCTGTTCACAAGGGACTTGTTACGCTTGTGATTTACTGAAATAAATGAAGAGCCATAGAGCGGTGTACAGGAGTAAAACAGGGCATAGACACGTGGATGGATGAATAGATAATAAATTATTGAACAAACAGACAAAACTTTGCAGCGTTCATTCGTGGATCTACTGCAGGAAGTGGCCACAGTCACGGAGCAGGTGCGTAAAGAAAAAAATAGTGACTGCATACAGACCTGTGTAAAGAGGAGCCCATTCCTATAATAAAGACACACACAATGATCTACATGCTATATGCTCTATCTTGTCTTTGCATTAAAACAGCTGTTATGTGACCTGCCTTGCAGTTAAACAAGTGTTATTTCCTCTATCTTTTAAATAAATAAGTCCACAATGACATTAAATACAACAACAACAACAACGGTTTAGCAGCTACTTTTTCCCATTTGTCCCTTAGTCTTCACTCAGGAATTATCCAGGACTGCTCTCATGCATCTTTTCATTTACATTTACATTTAGTCATTTAGCAAAAGCAAAGCGACTTACATTAAGGTTCCATTCACCAGTGTTACAGCTGGAACACCACTGGAGGCAAGGTGGGTTAAGTGTCTTGCCCAAGGACACATCAACAGTATGAACTGTTTTGAGAGTGGGAATCGAACCACCAACCTTCCGGTTATAGGACAGCCGCTCAGTGGCATATCAACACACTCCATCTGCTCAAATGCTATAAATCTCAAATAGCGTGCTCCTTCGATGCTTTCAAATACATCAGTGTTATCAGGCCTCAGTCAGTGTTGCAGCCAGACTCCATCTCAGAACTTTCAAGATTCAAGATGTGTTCTTTCAAACTTTCTGTCTTGGATAATCTCTTCTTGTAAACAACAGTCCAGTTGCTAGAAATTATCCAGGGTTGCTTTAATGAATTTAGAGTTACTGATCAAAAAGCAAAAGACTATACTGAACCCAAATATTGTTGATATAAATGGCATTAAACACTGGAGCCACAAAGGCGTGTGTGACAGAGTAAAAACTGTAAAATACAGTATTTATTTTTGTAACTGATGGAAAATGGTTGCATAAGATGTCTGCCATCTTAGTGTATCTGTATATTTTAGGTCTGATCAAAATGAGGCCATTGTTTTCCCCTTCCTGTAAAGTTGTCTTGTCAAATGTCACTCATGACCTTTTGTTTGTAACTTCCAGTCCTCAATATGAGATGGTAAATTATCCATATATGAAAAATGATTGCTTGCATATTTTGCACGCTGACATCTTATCCACTAAAAACAAAATAACTATGCTTTTGCTACTAAATAAGGAAAATTTATAGTGAGAAATGATCTATGAGAAATTCATAGATCTGGATACAAAATGTATCCATCCCCTGTAAACATTAGTTTATCACTAGAGTGTGGGACATGAGAAGAGCATTTTGTGGGAAAATATAACGAAAAAAAGAAAAAATACATAAAGGGGTGGAGTCTCAGTGATTTTAAAACAACTTTCACAGACTACATTAGGTCCATATCTGCTTATAGGATTTTTTTAGTCAGTCTACTCTGTGAACAGTTGGTGTATCTGTGTGTGTGCTCAGACAGGCCGGCAGACACGCAGACGCACACCTGTCTCCCTGTTGATTTGTTTGTTTGTGTATCACCAGTTTACAATAAGCACGTATTGTTGCAGCAGAACTCCGTCTGCCGTTGTGCTGTGTTGTCACCGCTTCCTGTCTGTACCAGCCTGTTTCCTGTGTGCCTCCATGACAGGACGCCTACGGGCTTCCTCCTGGGATCAGCGTATGGCTCCACTGATAAAAAACATACTGGAACTTCTCTCTCACTTGGTCTATTTCTGTTACTTCTGGGTCACTATACTCCACTCCCTTTTTAGTCCTGTTATTACACACCAGCACCAATGAACCGGCCTGAAATGGATACCCAGTGAGCGTATACAATGTCCACATCCATCTTCATTCACAGTAATGCACACGGACAGAGCACAGAGGGTCTGAGAGAGACATTTTTGAGTATCACATTAAGCTGTGTGTAAATGTATTGGCTCAGAAAAGTGTTAAAGATGCTCTTGAGACGGTCAATATAATATAATATACATTCTTTTTCCACTCTTGATACGAGTGGCTCCCTCCGTCAGCCCTGTGTGCCTTGGCAGATAGATTGCTTGGCCTTGGATGAAGTGAGTGTGCTGGAGTAGAGGGAGGGTTGGAGGTGGGAGATGTAGAGGTCGAGACTTTGCCCTGATTTATGCCCTGTTTCTAGGCCACGGCCTTCATCTAACACTCCTGAAGTGAAGCCAGGCTCATGTTGTCAGTGATCCTATAGAATACAGATACAGATACAAAAAAGATACTGTATATGTAGATTTGATATAAAATAAATAGGTCTGGAGTTTTATCAGGTTGATGATGTGGATGGGACACAAAACTGACACTTGGAGACCAAATTATGAGACTTCTAGGTTAAAGATGAATTTTAGTAAAATAATTCTGTAGTAAACAGAAGGCTAAGCATTAGGTGCATTTATGTTTTAATCACCTCAAAATTATACTATTTCCATTTATTTTATTTATTTAGAAATTTAAAGAACCATAGAAGCCAGTGGAATTTCCATTACTTCCTCTTCCTACAACTGCCCAGTGAGGACAAACAGAGTCTTTCTTTGCTCCATTCATGTTTTTGAATACACACAAGGCTTAGGGTGTTTATGAACCACATAAATTTAGTTACTACAAAGACAGGGAACTCATCATCCATTTTTTTACTAGGTTTGTATAGAGACAACAATATAGCTTATTTTATTTTGTATCTATTACACAAGTTGGCAGTTTGGCATAGATGTGTGAACCATTTTTATATTTCACTATCCCATGATACTGTATCTTTGTCATTACTTTGAAAAGTAATGACAACACAATGTTTTTGTTCCAAACATTTATATTTCTTCACCTTGAACATAACATTAAACAAACAGTATCCAGTATCCATATCCATACCTGTCCAATTCTACATGTTCTTATTGTTCTCCTGGGAACAAAAACCAAAAACACAACATGGAATTCCCAACCAAGACAGCCGTGCGTGTCCCTGACTCTAGAAAAATGCTGTTTACTCTCTTACTCACCCTCTAACCCAGCTGTGGCCCCATTGGCTGTCAGGGGGGCCATTCATCCTGGGAGGAGCCAATGAGCAATAGGCCCTGGCTCCAAGTTAAGCCAATCAAGCTGCGCAAAAGGGTGACATTGAGGGAGATGCTGGGAATAGCTGCGGCGTGTTTATGGACTCCTGCCTGCTTGACACAAAGCAGACCCCTCTGACGGCAGAGAAAGAGAAAAGCAATTAGGCAATTACACCATCTCGTCCTATAAGGATCTCACATCACACTGTTTTCTTAGCCTCTTCATGAGCCGATAAGGACCGGCCGCCACAACGACTGAGGCAGGGCTGAAATATTAGGTCTGCGAGGACCTGCGCAGGATGGTAGACAAGAGGGATGGGTGGAGAAGAGAGAATGCCTAAGAAAGTTGAGGAAAAAGTGAAGATAGAGGGAAGTGGAAGGGAGAGAAAGTAAAGGTTAGAGTTCAGAGATGTGCATTGAGTCAGAAAGGAGGTTCAAAGATGGAGAATGGCAGGCTAATGGAGATTGGTTTCCTTCAAGCAGACCTTAGCTTTTGGTAAAATACATTTGAATTTAACACCACTCTTGTTGGTATTTTTACAGTGTTTATGTTATTATAGTAAAATGTGTTAAGATGTTATTTAGCAGGCAGTTCGAGACATTATTTCTTCCTATTTAAAATTTCTATGGATACAAATATGGAGTAACCTCATTGATGCAGTAAACCTTTTGCAGATGTTTAAGTAAAAACTGCGATAATGGTAATGTTACTGCTATGCCTCATAGACTATTACAAAAAATTACAAAGGAGGTGTAATGGCCAAATTAATTGTAGTGTGTAGATTTTGTGGGGACAATGCAGCTCTTTTCTACAGCCTGTCCCCATGTGAGCATGATAGCCCTGCAGTTGTGTCTGAACAAATCCTGTAGAAATAAGTCAGATGATGAGTAAGCTTGAGACATAGAAACAAAATCATTTTAGTTTGTGTAAAGCCTTCACACGTTATTGTGTTCAAATAAGAAAAAATAAACTTATAAAATATCTAATATTTTAAGATGGACAGATTATTATTATTATATACACCACATAAAATATAGTTTGAACTGATGTGTTCAGTTTGCTCAGCTGTCTACGACAACATTATTTTAAGAATGCACCTTGAATAAACACTAGCGGATGCAAATTCCTGCCAATAAGTGGAACCTTACACACGAACAGTGACCACAGACATTATAGAATGCAAACTGCAAAATGAATCAGTTAAATTAAAAATGTCTTCTCTTCTGACCATCTTCCTGACTTAATATAAATTGAATGAACCTTTGGGCTACAATAAATCTTTATCTGAAGTGCAACTCCCACTATAAGCAGGTTTTAATTTATAATAACACAAGATTTAAATTAAAACTGAATGCAAATTGTTTTATTAACCAATGGACGTAATGCAAGTCACTAAATAATTTAAAGTGGCATCTCATAAGCATTTCACTGTAAATATTTGTAGATAACTCTTATTAATGGACTGCAGAGTCTTGCTGCTGGATCAGAGCTAGTGCTGGCACTGGACGCTTGAGTCTAAGCCTGGACACATCCATCTAAATACAGTACGGAGCAGAACACCTGGGTGGTCCACTTTCTTCCTTTACTTATTATCTCCTTCTATGTCTTTTGTTTTCTCTTTTGCTCTGCTTTCTAATTATTGTCTACATTACCAACTCCCTCTGCCCTTTCTCCGTAGCCATTCCTGTGACAAGCATGTCGGCCTCATAAAAAACTCAGGCATATTAAGCCAGATAAAGGGCTATAAACAGTTTTTCCTCTGTGCTGCTTCACATTCTGCTTTTCCCCTTCCTATCATCTGACTGTCTTTGTTTGGAGGCCAGTTATTCTTCTTTAAGTATGCCATTGAGCTGCACAGAGAGCATTTCAAAACTCATAAACAATTGTCAAGTGAGAGGGAAAGCAGAGAGCGGCGGGACACTTTAAAAGCACATCAAAGGCAGGAGGAAGGGAGGCAGTGCCATGGGAAATGTCCAGGGCGTAAAAAGTACGGACTAATTCCACTTAAGTATTGTTATTATTGAAACAGGCCAATAAAGAATTCATAAGTACTGTCTGTCATACACACCTTTTCATCATATGTGTTTAAAATGAATGAATGCATTGTTTTTATTCTTTACACGGAATTACCAGAATTTATGCACATTATAAAATAGTAGTAGTAGTAGTATAATACAATATAAAAATAAGTATAGTATAGTATAGTATAGTATAGTAGTATAGTATATAATAGAATAAGTATAGTATTAGAAGTCTGTGAAGGTTCTCAGTCATCCAGGACATCTTGAAACTTATCAGAATTGATAAAGTCTCTTGGAATTAGAGACGAAACGTCTTCACCTTGAAAACTGAGTCCAGATTCTTTTACTTCAACTTTTTTTTTATAGTATATGAAGTATAATAGAAGTATAGTCTAGTGTGAGTACAGTATAGTTTGGTATAAGTATTTATAGCAAATGCATTATGTTGATTGTCTTCAAGTGACATTTTTTCTTTAAGGTGAACAAAAACTAAAACTAGTTGATGGCTTTTTGTGTACAGTTAACTTTGTAGTCTAGTTTTAATATTTAAATCCTAATTCATATTCATACTCAGACAGTATTTGCATAATAATTGAATTACATTTGCATTCATTTTTATTTGCTAGAATGATAGAACATTAGCATTTTGCGTTTCTTACTTTACTTTGAAAGTGCCAACATATATTTTGCAAAAAAGTATGTGAGTTTGCTGCAAATGGTGAATAAATCTACAAAACACACTTTATTGTTTGGGTATTCCCCCTATTTTCTACATATATTGCTATATTTTGACCATTTGTTCCCAGGGATGCTTCTGTGCTAGGAACAGGAGTTAATGCAGCAGTAAAAGATATCCTTCCCAATGTTATCCAGAGAATGTGAGAAAATTGCTTTACATTTAGAGAATGAATGCATAAATATAGTCCCTGTGTGAAGCTAAACTTTTGTATCGTAGGATCAACATGATGGGGGCAGGTGGGTTACTATCCACTGCTCCCCCATCCCATCCACCCAGTCCACCCCGGCCCCTGCTGAGGAGCCAGGCTGGCTGAGACTAGGAGCCAGCGCTGTAGAGTACAGAGCCGAGGGGAGGGGAATGGGACTGGGAGGAGAGGAAGATAAGTCGACTTCACAGCCCCTGACATAAATCACATCAAGACATGACAGTAGGACATTGAGCAGGACTGCTGATAAAGCCCAGCAGGGAGTGAACGAGGCCTGCGGAGAATGAGAGCGCTCCACCAATGAGAGGGAGGTGTTTGGGTTATTATTACCCTTCTGACTCCCAATCTCTAGCAATCAGTGCTCACAAATGAGGGCATCTGCAGTGAGTGGGTGGCATTGTTTAATACAGCTAATTGTAAGAAGAGAATCCTCGTTATGTTATTTTGATGTGAGGAAAACCGCAGAAGAAGACAAATGGTCTGTGGGATGAATCTATGCTCTCAGGAGATGGGTGTCAATTTAGGCACATGCTTTGTATAATTGCTTAGGACAACCAAAGCAGCCCCTGAAAAAATGTTTTGACAGTAAGGCTTTTGTCATATCAGTTTGCATGTATCGCACACTTCATTTTCAAATAGTCCATGGTCATGCTTTGGTCACAGTCTATTAAAAACACACACAAACAGATAAGGAGCAGTAATTCTTTAAGTATCTCAAATTTACCTCAAGTGGCTCCCAACCACTAAAGACAATATAAAAGGAAAGTCTAGAGAGGTTCTGTAAAAGACAACTCATTCAACACACAATCTGAAACCTGAAGCAATGCTAGGACTGAGGGTCGGACCGACTTCAAACTTAGTCTTCAGCTGCCTATGCTTACTCAAAAGAATCGGGTAAACTGTTTGACATATCTCCATTTTTACCACTGGGCCTGAATTAACTGTTTACTCAAAAGGCTAAGTTATTGCTGAAACAAGATGTACTGAGTTTCCCACTGTTGTTATGCAAGGCCTGTACATCAACGAGACAGCCACAAGCCAAGCAAAGTGCAACACTGATTTACAGTATGTACAATATATCATGTTGCAATGAGTTGCAAAGTCAGGGCAAACAGTGATCCTGTGGGTGGTTAGGTGAATCAAAATTGTACAGTGAATCAATGTGAGTGCAAACAGTTGTCTATCAATGTCTTCAAGTAGTTTTAACATTTTAAATATCTGTTCTAATTAACACCAAATGTATATCCTAAAAGTCATTTGTGTTTACAGTTTTACACCAATGTAAAGATGTTCTGATAGGCCCTGTAGAAACCTCCTGCTTGAGCCAGTACCTCTATCTACTGGTCCAAAGTAATCTTACAGGATAGCCCTCTTCCACATTTGTTGTACTGTCTGATTGTCTATACTATAATATAGGGCCAAACCTTTACAATCTGACTTTTAGAATACGACTGGTGTAAAACACTAAAAATTTTAGGGTGTCTCCAAAGGTTTGTGCAAAATGTAAGGAGGCTGGACATGGTCCAACAAGGATGGCTCATACAAATGATTGACAGGTCTGATCTGCTCGTGCCAAAAGTCAAGGAAAAGAGCCAATAGTTGGTCATTACAGATTATTTTAATTCCTGATATTTCTGTAAACTCTAGCCAGTCTACAGTGGGTCCTTGTCAAAAACACTTGCACCAGGAGGAAGAGGGCATGTACCTTTCATTGGGTGCAATATCATGTTTTTATGTAAGCAAATGAACATCATTTTTAATATAATATTGCGGGAGTGTGATGTATTTGGGCTTGAGCTCCCCTGGGCAGTGGGGCCTGCTGCCTGCTGCCTGTCAGGGTGAGTGGCCATATCTTCCCCAAACATTTACTTAACCCTTTGTCTTACAGGGCCCAGGACAATGAGACAGGCATGAGGAATCCCAGCATGCACACACACACACACACACACACACACACACACACACACACACACACACACACACACACACACACACACACACACACACACACACACACACACACACACACACACACACACACACACACACACACACAAGGAAAAGCGGGTGGCTTGTTTTTGATAGCCAACCCACTCGACTCTACAGTTTGTCTCCACCCTGTCTTTGCACACGTTTGGGACGTAATTAATGCCTTATAAATGGTAATACACATAGTCAGCACATCAAGACAACAACACAGCTCATGCCCAGTATTGCCACGAGCATACAGCCACTTAGGCACATTGAAGAAACTCTTTGTCAATCATAGAGAACTAAAATGTTGTGAATTGACAGGTTTTATTGAAAATTATGATCAGGTCATTGTTGAAAGTAGCAGTTATATATGCTAAAGCAACCATAGATGAAATTACAGAATAAGCATCATCACCTACATTGATCAAGATTAGAAGTGTAGCAAAAGAAGGAGTGAAGGCGGGCTGTGAGCAGATGGTTGAATAGAAAAGCTTAAAGAGAAAACAGAAAAGCCAATGAACAATTCTAAAGCTGGGAGTCTGCGGTTCAAGCAACTATGAATGTACAAGGCTTGACAAAATTTTTGTGAAATGGTTTCATACACAAAAGAGCCTTATCACATTAAATTTGGCCTAGCAGTTCCTGGCAATTAAAAAAAGCATACTATGAAAGACTTATTTGAAAAGCCATGACAACATGACAAATGTTGATTCTTAAATTAAATCTAACTGTGAAATGGACTGGAAATTCGCAGAAGGGCCACACTGGGACAATTAGTTGTAAGTTTGACATAAGTGGTGCATTTCTTCATCTCTTCACTAGCCGCCCTGTGCAATCAAACAAATCATCAAATCCAATTTTTAACAGCTCCTAACAGCACACTGATACCAAGCAAATCAAACTGTCTCTCCGGTGACTTGAGTAACGCGGCGGCTCAACTTGGCTAAACCCTGTGCAGCCAGTCAGTCTTTGGTCCGCACATTCTTTCCCTTGTGAAAATCAATGAAATAAATAGGGTGCATCTCAGCACAGGAAACTGAGGGGAGGCTGCGCTGCGGGTTATCCAGAGTGCACATTCAGAAGCCCCAGACAGGAACAGATGAGCCAGAAAGACGGATGGAGGTAGAAACAGAGAGGCAAAAGAGAGAGAAGGAGGGAATAAGGCAGCTGACAAGAGAACATAGTTTAGATGGAGCTGTGTGGAATGAATAAAGAGAGCAAAGGAAGAACCTAAAACAGCCAAAAGGGAGGCTTAATTAGGCCAAAGTATACAGTTGAGAATTGAGAAAAATGAAGATTGAAACTAGAGGAAATGATGAGAGAATGAATCAAAATGTTGTTTGGAAATATAATGTTAAAGGCAAGACAGACAATTATGGTTCGTTGTTTCATCAGACGACAGTAATGTAGTGATTTTGTTCTGTTCTGTTACATTTGAGGAAGTCATAAAAGCTGTTTAAGAGAGGACACTATGTAAAATGTATCCACTGTCATATAGGACACACAGATTTGACTTCTCCAAATCTATGGCTTGGCACTAAAATATGGACAGGATATTCAAATTAAGCATAATGCAATGTGTAAATGCCTTTAAATGAGTTCTGAATTTAAATTGAATACATCCTGAGAGATTGGATCTGAGGATGCACCTGGATGTATTCAGATCTCTGGTAATGACAATTTGGTAACAGTTGATTTATAAAGGACCAATCTCACAACAGGAAGTAAATCGCTCTGTGTCCTTAAGAGAACAGGTGGCTTACACACAGCAAGGTTTACTCTCTCCCACAATGTAATTAAAGTACTAAAGATGAAAAGCTGTTTTAACCAATCAGTAGGGTTGGGTATCGTTTTAATATGATCGATTCTAATTCCGATTCTGCTTATTGAATCTTGTTCTTATCGATTCTCTGTTCATATTACAATATATTTTGGGGAGAGAAATACATATCAAATACTTTACAAAATAAGTTATTACCTTTTATTTTTATTTTTTATAAAGGTTGACATTTGCGTGGAACTGCCCTAAAGTAACTAAAACTAAACTGATTGTCAGTTTAAAAACTAATCCGGCTCTAATTCAAAGATGACATATGATGAGACGCCGCTATTGCTGCTAATATTAGCATCTGGTGTGTTGTAGCTGGACTCGGGCTGGGAGACTTAAACACAGTGCACAATCCTTCAGAATAATGCTGTGATTAAGCAAATGTTTCATAATATTAGAGGTACCTCCTCCCTGTCATAAAATATCTTTCCCACAACGCTATCATTTTTTTCCCCAAAGTTTAACTAAACTCATAAAGCCAAAAGTAATGAACTGCGTATGTGCGTAATGACATCAGGTCCTTTTCGCAGGCCTTGGCAGACAGATACAACCGTAAAATGCTCACTGCCATTTGCTGTGCAAGAGTGACTGAAGAAGTCAGGAATCAGTAAACAGAAGCAAAATGAGTTCTAAAATGGAACTGGATATAGATATCCAATCCTACCAATCAGAGGCCAGTGTTTGGCAAATGAAGCGAAAAAAAAATGAGGAACCAATCTAATGTGGACTCAGAAGGACATATGTAAATATCCATATGTGCCAGCTTGCTTGAAGATAGGTCTGAAGGGATTCTATATGGGTCCAAGCATGGACCTGGAAGACTGATGCGATAGGGCACAGAAATGACTTGACAATGTGATTCTACATTATAAGCACTAGTTCTCATATTCCACTGTCATTAAGCTGAGAGTTTGCCTAAGGTCCCATAGACTATTGCCGCTGTATAAAGTTTACAGCAGGCAAAAGAGCACAAAACTCTGAAATGTATCTATGATTAATTAGCACAGAGTCGAATGCTAGTCTGACAAAGCCAAACATGAGGGAGGAGGGAGAAGTCTGAGGGAAAAGGGAAGAAATGAGGGGCAGGAGGAATAGATAATGGAGAAGAATGAGAGAGAAATCCACATACGGAGCTTTACGATGGCCATAATGATTATTATTTAGTGCAGTGCTTAGGTGCAGCAGCGGCAGCAGCGGGGATGACTTCACCGACTGCAGCTTCATCACAAGATCAAACACAGGGTCTGTCAGGGCTGCTGGCAACGAGGCTAAACACTGATGGATCTTCAAAAGACCAGTGACTATACATGGACTAGCCCCGGGCTTGTGTATTCTGGCAAAAAAAAACAAAAAACAGAGCAGTTAAATGCAGTGATTTGTGATCTAGAATGATTGGGTACATGTAAATAAGATTATGAACCAAAAAGTCAAAGATTTAGATTTTACTTGATGCCATT